>JAWNOX010000203.1:2122500-2722500 GCA_035045555.1 Drosophila fulvimacula | reverse complement strand
AGCGAGCGGTACAGGTGCAAGTTTGATGATAGTTTTGTCAACTCAAGTTGCCTCGTAATGAAGTTGCCTCAAGTAGCTGCTGTGTGGCACGTGCCACATAACCTAGCTTAGTGAATATATTCGTTGCCCTCTCACCCTCTCTATCTCTCTCTTATATTTGCCATAAGTGGCGCATTTCCAATTGAATGTTGCATGCCACACACGCTGCATATTTCATCAAAATGCAATTGTTTCAATTTACGTTTTGCAGCACTCGATGCCACTTGCAACTGCTAGCAACAGCGGCCACATCATCCATTGTTGACCCTTTTTGTCTTGAGCCTTGCGCGCTTGGGCAGCCAACCCAAGTGGGCATATATCTTTTGCAGCCACTGTGTCCTGTGTGTCTGTGCCGCCACTTCTAACGAAATAACTATGCGACGTTTATTATTTTCGCCATTTCTTTGCGCTTTTCTTTTTTTTCTCTTTTTATTATTTCTTTTGTACTTTTTTTTCATTTGCACAGCTCGTCGAGTGCTGCATATGTTTTCATAAAATTCCATAGAGTGCAGTATTTTTCGACAGTATTTTATTTTTATTTTTTTATTTATTTGTATTTCAGCATGCATTGAAAATTTAATATAAATAACAAAATGGCAGCATTTGCAGTCTTGAATTTCAAAAGGCTTTCATTATTTTTAAGGTATATCATTTACTCCCATTAGCGACTGCAAATTTGTTGTTTAGTATTTTTGTAGTATTTTATTTTTGTATACTCATAGCTAACAATTGTTAATCAGTTAGGATTTTGATAAAAAAAAAAACAAAAACCTTTATTATTTTGAAGGAATATCGTTTACGTTCATTGTTTTAGTAACTGAGTTTTTTTATCCATTTTAATGGAATTTTTTTAGTATACTTTCAATGTATTTATAAATAAAAATCGCTTCGTCTATGGATTATTCTTTGATGATTCTAAAGTTACATTTTTTTAAAAATTATTTTCATGTATTTATTAAAAATTTACACGAACGACTGTCAACGAAGGGAAAAAAGATAGCCATCAGCAAATAAAAAAAAGTTTGATAATAGTGTTTTTTTTTTTATGAATATGGTCAGTTCCTATTATTATTGATATTATTTGACTTTGATTCAATTGAAGGGTGTAGAAGCAAAAATTAAAAAAGCTTACACACAAAAAGAATATTAAATGTAATTATAAACAACAATAAAAATAATTAAAAACATAATATGAGCCAAAATGAAAACAGAAAAGAGCAGCAAAAGAGATGAATGCAAAAATTAGTATGAAGTAGAAGGAAAAAAATCGGAAATCAGAGATACAATGCAAAACATTTTGTGACAGTTCAGACAGCGCCACACCCGTTCACTATCTAGTTTTTTTTTTGTTATATGAACGGTATTTTTAATAGATATATATACTGACAATAAACATTTCTAAAAGAAATGCAGTATTTTTTTGTGCAAACATATCATAATTACAGTACAACAAATATATATTTTTTGATAAAAATCTATAATTAGCAATCCTTACAAATTTGACATTGCAGGAAATTTTGAATTCTTATTCAATCCAATTAATTAAACCATAAAATTTTAATTTTTTTTTTTTTTTTGGTTTCTTTTTTTTTACATTTTTGGAATACACGCGCAGTCAACTGCCTTATATACATGAATATATATATATAGATAAAGAGAAAGAGATACAAAGAGACATAGGGGACGATAGGGACGTTTGAAATTGGATCCATTTTTGAGTGCCTAGAAATGAGCCAACTGGCTGTCAAAGCAAACCTTAATAACATACGTGGCTCAGAGTATGTAAGCGGCTTTCACCAGCGATCCCTGTTTGCTCATTGAGTCCTTGTGCATCTGGTATTGGAGATTGTGGGGCGGCAGGCCGAGCAGTTTACGCAACTTGTAGCCAATCTCCATGACGGCCGTCTCGTTGTGCCCGTTGGCGGTCCAAATTGCTGCAGCAGCAAAATGGTAAGCGTCGAGTGTATAGTTGTTGGGAGGAGGGGAGAGGGAAAACCTGATAGCTGACAAAACTGGAAAAGCTTTGGGCACAACATTCTGTCTACTTACAGATTTTGTTGCTCTTGCTGCGCAAGTTGATGACAGCGCCACAGATTTCCTCGGTATGCTGAACAGCCTCACCAATCAGTATTAACAGCTGCAACAAGCTTCATCGCTTAGAGCCGGTCAGCTGGTCGGCGAGCAGACAAGCTGCTGCCAATGGGTCTTACTTACCACGTCCAGCCAGAGTTTGTCCAGCTCCAATTTGCTGCAGCGTCCAATGCTGATGACCCAACGACCGCCATCATTGTTTGTCTCATCCTCCCACATAGGTCTGTCAGAAAATTTTAATTGAAATGGAAGTCGATTTTAAGGTGTAAATATGCCTTAACTAAGGATTTTCTTTAGGAGTACGTAATATACATATGTGAACTACAATGGGCGCATTCACTTATGAAAATGCATTTCGTTCTAAATATTTAATTGAATTCTGTCAGACGAAAGCAGATTTAAGCTTAATTACGCTGCCTCTTAATGCAGATTTTACGGCATGTGCTTGCTGGCGTAAGTAGAAGAGATACTCAAGAGTGACTGACAAAGCAATACCCGGCATGTATATTTTGAGCAACTTGGTGACGTATATAAAACAGATATTATCTCCTAATAGAATTCTGCTGTATGAGCACATTATTAAAAAAAAAACTCTTAAGCAGTGGAGTCAGAGAATGAACGACTAGCAAATACCTGGCATGTATATTTCGATCGCTAGTTGATGAGGTATCTAATAACTTTAGAGGAATGTCTTTTCCAAATTTATTTAGCATAGTTAACCTTATTTATATAGATAGATCTACTATTAACGATCAACTATCTCTCTCTCTCTCTCTCTACTTACTGTATGCCCTTTTTAAACAGTGAGTAATCGCTGCCAATTTTGAGCTCAGACGGTGGCTTTATGTGATTGTATAGACTCCAGAAATCTTCGACCATGTCGAAGCTAGTTATTTCATTTTGCATATCCTCCCAGCTCTTGCTGCGATCATTTTCCAAATACCACAAAGTCCAGGTATGCTCAAGTGGATGCTTAAAAGGCAAATGGACCAACTGCTGTTGTTGTTGTTGTTGTTGCTGCTGCTGCTGTTGTTGCTGTAGTTGTAGCTGCAGCTGCTGATGTTGTTGTTGTTGCTGCTGTTGTTGTGGTAATTGTTTGATCGCCTTATTTAATTCGCCATCTGAGTAGGATTTGAGGTCCTGGCTGGAACTGGATAATGTGTCGGCCTGCATCTCAGTATCGCTGTCCAGCATATTGAAACTGTTCTGTTTGGCCAGAAGCATTATCTTGAAATCTGCTTAAGTGATTTCGAAACACATACACATTTAAATATACATATGTATATATATGTATGCATATACATACATATATTGAGATATATATATATAATATATATATATATCGATAAAATCTGCTACGTATTTAAAATTTTTAACGCGTCTTCTGTGCTACTTTTTGCGAAATGGACGATTTTTTCGAATTTCAGCTCGCGTCTTGTTACTTTTTTTATGACACACTACATGAAAACTGCCTGCGCTCACTAATACACAACTAACACTATTATAATCTATACTGACAGCAGGCGCACAGCTCAGTTGAGTTGAATAAAAGGGCTCTGGGAGAAACGAGCTGTGAGTTGAGTAACTTAAATCGAAATGAAGTTGCTTTGCTCAACTTTATTATAGTAAATTATAATTGCCACATACTTTCTCTCAGTGCAGTTTTTATCTACACATAAATACGCTTCATATGCCTGTTCCTAATAAGTAAGCTATTCAACATCTTTAAGCACTCATCGCCGTAATTCAACACTAAACATTTTATTCCCTTATGAGTGGCAATTTCGCCTCGGCTGGTGTTGTCGTCACTTGTTTTGCGTTGTTTTTTTTCTCTCGATTACATTGCGATAAGATCGCCGTCGCCTTATGCCTTTCACATTTATATATAAAGCGTTAATTTTATGGCACACACAAAAACACATTTGCTAAGTTCATGTCCCTAGACGAGCAAATTTATGCACTCATATATTGACCTGCTGTAGCGCCAGATACCCTTGAAAAATATGTGCGGAACTGAAAGATGTGCTGCCTTAATGGATTTATGATAATAATATAAATAAATATTTATTTTATAAAAATATATTATATTAGCATATATTTTAAATTTTTATTTTATTCATTTTTATAAATTTTATTTTAATATAATTACCTTTTTTTTTAGATTTTATATATGTTATTGAATAGTTTTATTTTAAAATTTGAATTTCCAAACAGCTTTTCTGTTTTAGTGATTTGAAATGTCAACTTAACAGAGTGATATGGTTAAGCATTCTGCTAATTTTAACAGAGAATAGAATTCGTTGCTATTAGCAACTGTCTACTCTATATACCCATTTTCGATGGATGCTTTTTCTGTATGTTGTCTGCTCTCTGACTTTACTTATGAGCTGTAGACAGCGTCACATTTTTTTCGCACTTATAGGTAATTTATCTGTCTATTTATATAATATTTTAATTTTGTCAAATTTGGAAAACACTTCAATTAGAGCAACAAAATTATTTTCATTGAGCAGCTTAAATTGAAAATGATAAATGTGTCTACTATATAAACATACCATATATTGGTATTTTTACTATTTACATTTCCACATAAAGTTCGGCATTCCAATAATTTTACCTCACCTTTAACTTTAATATGAAAATCTTGAATTTTTTCGAAAGAACGTTTCTTTGCTTCTATAGTTCTCAAGATTGTTTTTTATTGTCTGTCATAAAATTGACAAATATAAAGCGATGTCAAGTACAAGAATAATTCAAGGTGCTGCAAATGTCACAAGTCGTAAATATTGACAGCGCTATAAAACAAGAATATTATTTATCGATAAATTGGAAAAATGAAAATAAATCGGGAAACATTGAAGTTCAGCAGAAGCAGGTGCTCAGAATTTCTCATCATTGACAAAACATATAAACCATTATATAGAAGAAAGTTAACATATGTTAAGTCTCTGCAAAGGCTCAATGCCTATTTTTGGTTTCTTTTCGATTGTACTTCACATGCCTTTAGGGTGACGAAGCGAGTTTACAATCACTTCAGCCTTCTGTTCACAGTGAAGAATCTATCCAATCGGCGGACTTCCTGTTACGCGCGCAGTTCGATCAAATTGCCTACGTCTGTTCATTAACTTAAATAAAAAAGGAGAAAAAAGTTGATTTTTTTGTAAATGCACGGTATTTACGTTAAAATTTTATTGCCTGCGTTTATTGAGCCTGGTGGGCATTGGAATTGGAATTGGCTACGATTTAAAATTGAGTGCGCTGCATCTGTCTCTATCTCTCTGGTGGTTCACTCAGCTGTGGTTTCCGTAACACATTTTATGCCATTGTTTGGGCATTGGGTGGTCCACTGTCCGGCCCAGTGGTGCCAGCGATATGCAAGAGATATGTACAATGCACAGAAGGTTTACGATTCCTGCCACTCATCGACAGGATGCGGGATGCGAACGCATCATTTGACTTGCCTCGCAGCGTTTTGCTGCAGGCATAAGACACAGATACAGACAAACTGCCAGACCACCAGACAGCCCAGACAGACGGCTGTACAAATGGACAGTTGGACAGCACACAAAAAGAACAAGAAGAAAAATAATAAAAATTGAGAAAGAAACAAAAGAAATGACTCTATCTGCGCGCAGAGTTCGCGTGATATGAAATACTCTCGCGGTTACTTTGGCTGAGGCAAGCACGAGAGCGCACAAAGCAATTTGCAATCTGAAAAGCTGATGCCATTAAGAAAATAAAGTAAATACTCGCTGTGTGTGAAACAACGAACGAAACTTTTATGCGGAGGCGCAATTGTAATTGGGCGGAAAGTTGGGAAAGAATTGAACTGGCTTAGACAGGGTATAAGGCAGTTGTGTTAAGCGTGAGTGAGAGAGAGGAGATTGTTTTGATAAGATTAGATATATATAAGTATGTATAGATTTAAAGATTTTTACAGGAGATTTTACCATCCGGCTAATGATAATTTTCCTATCTTTATAGTAAAAAAATAATACTGCATACAAAAATGAATTTAAAAAAAAAATATTTTATATATATATATTTTTATATATAACAGCACATTAAAGAATATATAAATTTTTGTTTATTTATTTTTTTCTTTTGTTTTTTACTAGCTTTCTCAATTTTCTATACTTTCTTTTCTGAGCAAACTTCAAGACTCTCTCATGTAATATAGCACACAGTCATAATATTCGTTTTCAGAAAACACGTCAAATGTATTGAATTTTGTGGAATGAGAGTCAAACATTTGCAACATAATTTTTGAAGAGAGAAAGCCTTAGTCAAGTAAACTCTGCTCTACTAACAGACACTTGCCTGCAGCTTAAGCACAGTATGCTGAAGTAATAAAAAAAAATGTAAGAGTAACGCTTTCTAAAAACAGAGTATGGCATAGTCTAACAAACTCTTTGGCTTCACAAATCTTTCATTTTTAGCATTTTTGCCACGCCTGTCGCCCAACAGTTGCAAACGTCAATTGTCTGTTTGTTGCATTATCAGCGCTTTACGGCTCATTTGCGTTTTAAACATGTGTAAATAAGTTAAGACGAGGCGTGCGCCCCACTACACTGCATTCTCCCTCCCTCTCTCAGTCTGTGTGACCCGTCAAACCACGACCACGTCATGGACAGGATATATGAGCTGACTGCCTGCAGGCTGTGGACCTGACAGCGAACGCGGCGTCGACTCATCGTTTTTAACACAGCAATGATTTATGAAATTTGCAAAAAGTAAAAAAAAAAAAAAAAAAAAAAAAAAGAATAATAATGCCAAACTGTTGCACTCATTCGCGCATATTTAATGTGCATAAATATTTTCACATATGTAAATTTTAATACACATACAGACACGATGTAAAATATGTCAGTGGCGCCTTATTAAGCGCTCATTACTCATGCCACCCACACAAGCGTATATTAATGCCACCTATGTAAATGCATAACACTTTAAGTGCCCAGTTAGCCACCCACCCACAGAGTGGGGCCATCACGGCTGTCTCTGCGGTCACACAGTTGCACTGCATGAATATGATGCCTGAGCCCCATCATTGTGGCCAAATGTGGAGGTTATTTGTGGGTAGCGCATAGGCAACGGCGCCTATTAATAAATCAGTTGCTCAACCAAAGAGAAATGATAATCATTTACAATATTGAAAAAGAAAATATTTTTAAAAAATTCTTTGAAAAATGCAAGTTAATTAAATTTTATTAATTATATTTAAATATATGTAGTTTATATAAATATATGTAAATAAGTATGACGAGTGGTGCGCTTGAAGACTATGCTGTATAGGCAAAGAGTCATAGATTATATTTCAAATTTGCAAGGTCTTAAAATTGATTATTATTTTGAATATAAATATTTGTATTTTGTTATTTATTAATTATTTAAAAAAAAATTAACTAATTTAATTTATAATAATTTTAAATACATTTAATAAGTATTAGCTATAAATTATTTTGTATGTCCCAAAATATATATTTATTTTTTAATTCATTTAATTATTATTATATTATTATTAATTAATTAATTAAGTTTATAATTATCTTACCCATTATTTTGAATCATATCACATATTTTTAATTACTAAAATGTATAATTATTTTAATTTTAATTATTGATTAAAAATTATGTTAAATTTCTTACAAGTTCTCTAAAACGACAGCAAAATGTCATTTATTCTGCAATTAAATTACCTACTAACTATTCTACAAACTTAAAACAACACCGAAAGCGCAGCTCTTGAAATTTTTTATTGAATTTTTAGCACAAAGCCAATTCTTGTTTGTTTGTCTTTGGCACGACGGTCTCCGTGGGGAGCGCGGCGCTCCGCTTCCCCGGCCATTGAATTCGCATTCACACTTTGCTTATTTATTTATTGCAGCATTTGCATTGTTATGCACGCCAAAGCAGACAAAAATAAATAGAAAGAAAAACGAAAAACAAAAATAATACACAGAGCGCAATAAATTTAAAATCTAATTACGCGCACCATTTAATATCGAAACGTTGGCGGCGGAAGCGGAAGTGGATGTGTGGAAGTGGAAGTGGAATTGGAAGTGGAAGGGAATGGAATTGAGGCGAACGTGAGGCAAATAAATGTAAGAAAAAATAATAAACGTTTCGTAAAATAGCCAACAGAGTGAAAATACCGCAAAACATATAAATAGATGAGGCGCGACCGACACAAGCACAAAAATCTAATTACAAATTTTTGATAAGCTCAAAGTAGAAGGCGAAGAAGAAGAAGAAGAAGAAGAGGAGGAGGAGGAGACCACGGAAGTGGCACAACAGGAGGCTACGCTTAAGATACATTTCTGAATAGTTTCTGCCGTAAGACCGTAAAAAATTTGCTTGGGAAATTTAATAAAATTGCTTGTGGTTGAGCTTTTGACTTGTGGCCTGAAGCCCGTTTATTTCTGGCTGGACATCAGCAGTTTTGCTTTGTTGCATGTAATTTATATAGCAAATGGGTTGGGGGCGAAAGCACCCTCTGTGTAACCGCACTGAACCCACAGAATGGTCAACATTGCTCAACTTGTGAAAAATACATTATGGTCTAAGCATTTAATTGCACACAACTTTTTGGGTTTATGTGGCTCTGTGCGTGTGAGTCTGTATCAAAAATTTAAGCAAAGATTTTAGCCACACACACTCCCACTCACACCCCATTTTGTTTTGGGGCTTTAGGCAAATTTTTTTGTTTTTGTAGAGCGCCCGAACAGAACGCAATTAAAACTAATAATTAATACGGCTATAGCTGAAGGGGACATTTGTCAAGCCAGACCCAATGACCTGCTGCCGCTTCCATTTGCTGCTACTGCTGCTGCTGCCTCTGCTAGGCATATAATAAAATTATGCTTCATTTATATGCAGGTTGCGTCATTTGACTGATGCCTACTAATGACTTCCTAACAATTTTTAATATCTATGCAAATGAACGTAAATTGCTGGACTGCTTCACGCCAGCTCCCTACCAAATTAAAGTCCCCACTCCTCACCCCCGGCTCAGACGTTGGTTAACCGTTTAGCCGGCGCTAACCACCAAACACGGCGGCTAAGGAACAACAACAACAGCTAGTCAAGGCAAAGTTAAGGCGGCTGCGGCACTCGCTCCGCTTCGAACGGCTCTCAGGCGTTTAATTAAATGACATTATGGCCATTTCGCCGTTGAGTCCTGTGCCATGTGCCCTGTGCCCCAATAGCCTTGAGTAGGCTGTGAAAAATGCTGCTACAACAAACAACAACTTGGCTACACTACAGCACCCGCCGGACTTGGCCTGGTCAGCGGACAACCGCCCACACACAGAGTGGAGTAAAAAGTGCCTAAAATGTACTCTGGGAGCTGTATTTCAATTGTTCTACTTGTGCCTAGCGTCTGGTGTTCGCTCATCATGATGTTTTATGCTACTTCTTCTACTTCTTGGCTTTTTATGGACGAAAAACAAATAAATAAATAAAAAAAAACATTGTCAAACTGTGTGTCTAGGCTTAGCACCTCAACAGCAATTCAGCAAAGTTCGCATTCCATAAATTTTGAGCGTGATCTATGTGGGAAGTATTTGAAATGCTTTTGGTGTTATTTTGAGTATTTTTTCTATAGACATTTTTTATTTTAAAAAAAATTAGAAAATGCAATTTGCAGAAATTTAGAATAACAAATATATAATAATATGTCGGTGGAGGCATTAATATCATGTGTTTACGCTCATGTAAACTAGGCCTATATATATATATATATCTGTACGTTAGCTCTTTTTAGTAGATTTTTAAAACTGGAAATCGAATTCACTCGAATTCAATTCAATTCTATTCTCATTGCTGATTACTGAGAATAATGTCTTCTTTAATTATTTTTCTTACTGCTGCCTCTTTCGCCATATTCTTGCTCATTATGTAAGCGTATTAAGTATACGCAGCTTGTCAAAGGCAAACGTTTACTACGTTTTGTTTAAATTGATTTCTTCTCTATTCTACTCTGCACATGTATATATTACCAAATAACGAACATTCATGTTTGTGTATTTTAATTTAATTGTATTTTCTGCAGCTTCTTGTTTAACAATTCTTTGAAATCTTCTTATATTTCCTAAAGAAATAATATATATTACGTATACTTAAAAGTTGTCTCTGTTACAGCGGTTTCTTTGCCTTGCTTCAAAATGCATATTAAGTATACACAGCTGCCTTTTTTTCAAGAAATAATTAAGGTTTATTCAATATTTCGTTTTTAACGGCTACTCATAAATTATAAATTTTATTATATATTTTCTTATATTATACATTATTATATTTTATTTATTATATATGTGTAACTTAGATCAACTTCCATTCCAAGTTTATTCATTTTACAGCTGCTTCCAGTTTACTGTATTCCTATATTAAAATTTCACTGCACATAAAGATACATATTACGCATGCGAAAAAATAAATTCATAAATTAACTATGTTGATTTCATGAAACATATGGCCATTGACCAACAATTTTCAGCATTAACATATTTCTCTAGATTATCGCTCAACTGATTAGCTCTCTATTTAATTTCAATCACAGCAAAAGCTCTCGTAAAGCAACTAATTTAACGTATATATAATTGCAGCATTTACCATGATGAAAAGTTGCACAGGGAGTGAGTAAGAGATGGAGAGGGGGGAAGTCAAGCTTGCATTTCAGTTGTGCTGCGTTATGAATATTTGCAATGCAAATAATCAGTTCCATGTTGCTAATGCGTGGCGGGAGCGAAGAGGTGCAAGCGAGCAAGAGAAATTAAATCATTAGTTATGCAATTTGAGCCACAAAAAACTAAAAAAAAAGAGAAGATTTTTAATTGCACGGACACGAAATAAAATATTTAAAAATTAAAACTAGAAAATGTTGCTCGCAGCGCATTAAATGAAATGTGTAATTTAATGTATTTTTAAACAGGGCAATATTAAATGCAATTATGGAAGAGGAAGTATTAAATGCGTGCTTAATTTGAAATTCATTCGAATTTCAAACTTAAATCAAGTTCAACAGTGGCAAATGTGTTTCTTTGGCAAAGTCTGTGCTTTTTGCCTGGCTCCTCTCTCGTCTTTTATTAGAAATGTTAATACCCGTTTGCCTTTGCCTTTGCCTTTGCCTTTGCCTGTGGATAGAGAACATAGCTGCTGGTATTAAGAAAGTTTTTGCATTTGTAAGAATCTTGCGAACTTTAAAATGTAATCAAGCCAAACTGGAACTCGAGTCAAACTTAAATTGCAGCAAATTGCAGCGGCACAGGATGACGACATCAACTGCCTGCCGCCTGATGACCCAGCCCATTTGACAGTTGTCCCTGCGCCAACTGGCGCTCATTGCCGACTAGCAGCTGATACTTAATGTTAACGTGCTAAAAACTGATGCCCAAATTGAATGTGTCAATATCGCGACATGTCCTGCATTAAAATATATAACATTTATTTGCCCCAAAGCGCCAGCTGTTGTGCCGCCCTGCAAATAAATATAAAAAAAATACAAAAAAAAAAAAAAAACTGAAAAAAAGTCAAACAAATAATGAATGTAATCATAGTTACAAGTGCATTGCACAAAATTTTTAATTAATTGAGCTGTTCTCAAAAACGATTTCGATAGTTCTCTAGTTTCAATGCGACCATTAACCATGACCTGTCCCTTATCAACATTTGCGGTTAACATTCAGCCTGCGCAGGGCTAAAAATCAACTGTACCCCAATGAATTTCAACTACACCAAACTGAAAACTTTTTTCGAATAAAGTATATTTGCAAACCACTTAAAGACAAAAGTTTAATTTCCCCCTAAACTCATGGCATTTACTTGGGCCTTCTTGAGCTCACATGTGCCTAAGCCCACATGGCTTACACTTGCACCGCCATCTTATATCATAAGGGATCTTAGGGTTATGCTGACCTCAATTCAATACCAGCTACTTAAATAATTCTTTCCTCTTACATAATTCTCGCGAATTTCTAGCGAAATTGGAACTTGGCAACTTGGCGCTGGCAATTTGTAGCTGAAATGAGCAAAGGCAAGTGGCATCGTTTGTCTGATTAAAATGCTCATTTATGCATATTTATTTAAATGAAAATGCTCTTAATTTAACTTGTGCTGCTTTATTTAAATATGAATTAATAATTTAAAATGCTGCGCAGCATATTTAATATTTGCATGGCAGAGCGGGCCAGAGAGAGGAGGAGTTTGGTTGTAATCTTAGTTGAATGTACGGGATTATAATATTTATTTAATGACTGCTATTAACTGAGGGTTTTTTTAAATATATATATATTTGTTACAATAATTACCAGGCGAAATTCCCATTTCGTACGGGTCAAAACGTTCTCTAGCCTTGCTTTGCCGTTGATGAGGCCCGCACACACACGTGTGCCATTTGGTTGGTGGCTTAAAACTTCAAATGCAAACAAAATTTTTGGCTCAACGTAAGCGGCTTACAATGTTAACAAACACTAACACTCGTACGGATGTATATATAAAGCGTGAAAGAGAGAGAAAGAGAGCGAGGTAGATGCACATAACATCTGGAGTTAGCGAAACACTGTCTGAAAATATTTTCGACTATATTTTTATTTTGTCGGTTACCACCTGCAGTTTAACACAAATGTTTGCATTGGGGAAAACATACAGTTTGGCTCATATATATGTATATATACATATATCTATTATATATATAGCAGCTCATAAATATAAAGCACATGTAGCTAAGTTTTGGCATTCACATTCACCAATGTTTATGTGCAAAGCTCTCAAATCCCTTGGGAGCTTTATCTAGATTTTTAGTTTGAAAACTGAAATAAATATTTTCAATTGACCTTTTGAATAGTTGGGATTTGTGTTACCTAAAACGATACAATAAATAATATTTAAAACGCCGAAAATCTTTGAATAATATATTTTAAAATTGTCAATTAAAAAATTATACAAAAGTTTTAATTATAATGTCAGTTTTTATATTGAAATAATAAATTACAAATAAATAAAATATTTTTTACAGAAAGCAAATATTTTAATATTTTAGGTCCTTAATTTTTCTGCCAATCTACCAATCTACAACTACTCTTGTCCACTCTTCTCTTGTGTCCTCCTTCTAGATAAATTACCCTGTTTTCAATTTAAATACAGCTGAGCTAACATCAAAGCACACATCTCCATAGTTTCAAGTTTCAAGACTCTTAACTGAGTTTCAGCCTGATTAAATCAAGGCAAAATGTTTTGCATTATATTTGTAATATATGTATTTATATATAAATATCTTATATGCTGAGCTTCATTTGAATAGCATAAAATCCCTTTCTATATCCACCCACCACTTCACCTGCTCAATTTTTGCCAGTTTTAAATTGAAAACTTAAAGATTTTCTGTCGTTTTTTTTTTTGGCAACTTTTGTCTAGCGAGGAGACATCGCTACAAGTTTGTTTTTATACCACAAATCAAATGGTGGGTGGTTGGGTGGCTTGGGGCTCGCCGCGGCATCAAGGTTGCCCCCCAGGGGCATTTTTAGCATTGACAACTTGGCACTTTTAAATAAATTTTCGATTATCGCGAGCGCCCATTAAGGCAATAAAAATGTAATAAATTTTCAATCTGCGTCCGCCACGCCCAACGCCCCCATAGTAGAGGCGAAGCGTGGCGTGGCATAGCTTGGCGCCTCCAGTGATAAGTTTTATCAAATTTACTAAATCGATGATAATATTGAATGGACTTGCTGGAACTTCTCGGGCCCCAACTTACCTTCAGTTCTATTACTGCTTCGGCCCTCTGGCGCTATTTAGTTTACTTTGCAAAGGGGGTTAGGGTGGGGCTGGGGCTGGGGCTGGGCACTGGTGAGGTTAGCTGCAATAATAACACAACACGCATACGCCGTGTTGTCCATAGCCTGCAATTGTCTTTGGTTTCGATTACAATCGTTTGTTGTTTGTTGTTGTTGTGTGCGTGTGTATATGTGTGCGTGGAAGTTCGATTTCAATTTTCATACTCGATTACGTTCTGCTTCTGGCCTATAGCAGCTCGGCTCGGCTGCTTTTTGATGCCGATTCTGATTCAGTTAGTGCAGGCATACGGATTTTTTGTTGTTTTCTCTTTTTTCTGCTGCTGGTTTATTTTTTTTTTTTTTTTTATTTTCTGTGCCGCGCCAAACTTTTTTGCTCCGTGAAACGCAAACATTTTATTAAAAAACTTTTGTTTCACTTGGGCTGCAGTTGGAGGCGGATGATATCGAGTCCTGTTCCCGTCCGGGCTCTGCTACGACGGCCTTCGGGCGAAAGTTTACACATAGAAATATGATTTTACATTTGCTTTTAATTTTAACTCTTGCAATCATTTTATTTTTTTCGGATTTTTTGTTTTTTTTTTTTTGGCTCTCTCTCTGGCCTACCTTGTCGGCTGTGCGTTGCGGTCATAGCCCACAAAACACGCAGTGCGCACTTTGCGCAAACATAATAATAAAAATAACTTTATTTTTCTTAGAGAGCGAGGTACTGGTGTGCGTTTCTTCTTCTTTTTTTTTTTTTTTGCTGCCAAACAATAACCATAAATGTCGGAGCGCATAAAATGCCAGACTCGTAATTGATTGTTACAGGCGGCCAGAAAAAAGGAATTTAATAAAAAGTTGAGAAAGTTACACGCGGTGCGAAAAATATTTATGTGCACTTTTACCACCCGAAGCTCGCTCTAGCGCATAACTGGCGAAATATTAGAAAAATTGACTAAAAGCAACAACAGTAAAAATAAGCAAACAAAGAAACGAGTTAAATCTTAAGAGTTTTAACACCAACTGACAGCTGTAATAAAACAATTGCATTTTGCTGAGAGTGACTTAAATTGAGTTAATCAAATGAGAACATGAAGTGTTGCAGCTGGCTGTCTGTGTGAGAACTGCATCGCATAATGGTCAGTTGTTGGCAGAGAAGGTTGAGAATGAAAGACAGAGAGAGAGGGGAAGAGTTGAGACAGATTTTTAAATGCCTAAGATATTTTTGTAAGCCTTGTCTCGATTCTGAAATGCAAGAAGTTTGCATTACAAAAATAAAATAATTAAATAAAACCCCAAAAATTACTGTATCTTATGTCCAAAACTCTTTTATATGAGGTATTCATGCCTCAAAAATCTTTCTTAAAATTTTATCTCTTTATGTGTATTCTTCAGCAACATTTCCTTATAAAATATTCAATGGGCTTTCTAGGTAATTACATAGACGCGTTGAATGATTTTTTTTCCAGCTTGTTGCAGAAGCAAATTCTTTTTAAAATTCCTTGCGTCAAATTTTTGATTCCTTTAATTAATTTCTAAGGAAAGGTTTCTCGAAATTTTTCTGACTAATGACAAAGAAATTCTTGGATAAAATTGTTTAACAGAAGATAAAAAGATTTTAAAAGAAATGCTAAATTAATTGATGTAAGAAGAACTTTGATAGACAGAGAATGCTGGAAAAATATTTATTTAAATCTATATTAAAATACAAAATAAAAATATATATAATTTTTTTAAATATACTAAACTTTATTTGACCCAAAGCTTTGTCGAACTCAAAATTCCTAACAAATGTTTTGATGTCAAGAGTTTTTGAAGGATTTTTTATATTTTAAATTTTTTCAGATGTGTTATTATATATATATTTAATACTAATATTTTTCTTAATTTTTAATTTTATAATAATTACATTTTAAGTTCCTAAGTCTATTTTACGTTATTATATACATATATATTTATTTTTTAATTGAATGAACAAAAAGTTCCTAAGAAATTTTTGCCTCACTTCAAAGCTGTTTCCCACTCTCATTTTCTGTTGTACATTTTTATGTAGATAAGTAAATAGATGTTTATTAGCTTTACACTCTTCCAATTATCTGCATAATATTTAAGGCTTTAATAAACAATGAAAGCAAAGATGCTGAAAGATGCCTTAACAAATTCCTGCAGTCGTTGCCTCCCTCTCAGAGTTGGGGCTAATGAGCTTTTAATTGCACACTCAAGTATGTAGGTGTGTGCGTGTGTGTGCAGCACAAATATCATTTATGAGGCAGGCACGCATGTGTGCGTGTGTGGGGTAAGAATTAATGAAGCTCTTGAGTGTATTTTAAAGTGCTGCAAAGATTAATCATACACATCAATCTTAACCCTCGACAAGAGTCCCGTTCAGCGCGTTAATTATGTGCGGGCTGCAGCAAGTTTGGGCAGCTAAGCGAGTGGCGGCGGCAGAGGTATGCGAGAGTTTGTTGTAATTTGATTTGAATGAGTTTCATGTGGGCCGAAGCAATCTAAATACGAGTCAACAAAAACAAAAACAAAGGCAAGGAAAACGGGAAAAAACAACAACAAACATTGCAATTGCTGCACTTGCTGCAACTTAATAAAAACTTTCAGTTTATCCCCAAGTTTTCAGCTCTTTCTTGTCTTTTTTTGCATAGTAAGTCAAATACTAAATGCGAGAGCTAAAAATAGAGAAGCAGCAGAAGGACAAAACTATCCCAAAACAGGCGCAAAGTTTCGCCTTTGTATGTTGCCTTTGCACTTGAAACAAAATATAAACTTGGCTGGCGTGAAATGGGGGTGTGGCATGTGTGGCAAGGGCGGCGTAAAAGGCTCTGCTATAACTTTTAATTAAATAATTAACAAGAAATTTATTTGCGTTTAGATCGTCGTTCACTTGGCAAAACAAACACCTGTTGGCAATAAATAAATTCCGCAAAAACGGTCAGCAAAGAATTTTCAACTCGGAATGGAAATTTGAGGCAAGCCAGAGAATGTTTGCTACAGCATAAAGTTTGCATCGAGAAATTCTTAGTGCTGTATTGCGGTCTGTATTCTCTTTGGTTTAATTTCAAGAATTACGCTTCGAAAGAATTCCATTCAGCTGAGAGAAGCAGCAGCAGCAGCACCAAAAGTATTTTGTGTGAATGAGCTTAGCGAAATATATTGTTGCCTTGCAAGATTTCGCTTAGAGAGATTAGAGATTAGAGTCATTATTTCTTATTATTTCTCTCTCTCTCTCTGTCTCCAGCTCTCTCTCTCTCCCTCTGCAACACTCTTTCTTTTCCTCTCTCTCTCTCTTTCTCTCTCTGTCATTCTCTCTCTCCACTCCTTCCCTATCTCTCCACGCATACCTATATATATATTGTATATATTATTGTATTATGGTCATTAGCATTTAACACTACAACTATAATATCATAATGACCATTGGCAACATTATTATTAGCATCATCGTATATGCAAGTACATATCCTGTATGCGCTAGCTCATCAGCCATGACAATTCACGACTGATTCACGCACTTTGTGGTTATTGCAGTTGCTGCTGTTGTTGTTGTATTTAGTGTGCGGTGATATGCGTAATAATGCAATAAATACAAATTAAGCACGCTTGAGTGCAATTATGCAAATGAATGTAGTTTATAGTGCACACACACGCACACGCACACACACACACACACACACTCATCACTAATACTGGATGTTGCAATGCCGGATTACAAAACGATTTCAGTCGCTAATCTCTTATAATGAACACACGCACACACATATACACGCACACAAATAATCGCTCTTGTAGCACTTACTCATCCAATATCTGTGTATACATACATATATACTCATTATCCAATACTCGTAAAGTACTTTGTAACACTGAATCGCCGGCCAGTGTTGTTAAACATAATACATTTTGAGCATCTTGTCACATAATATTGAACATTTATCTGTAAGTATTTTCGATTTAGCTGTCGCTACAGTTGCTTTATCTTCTCTCCTGCTCCGCCTTTTCGCTTCTTTATTTGTTTTTATGTTCGTGTTTCGTGTCAACATCAGCTGCTATTTTGTTGGTCTTCGCGCTGGCCATGGCGATTTCTTGGTCGTCTGCTTCTTAAATTTCTATAATTGCTTGTGATTTGTTAGCCGAAAACGTGCCGGCCAAACTGCAATTTGTTCTAAGGCCATATACCTTCTACTAAGCCACACACACATATGCACACTGATATACATGCATACACTCGCAGAAAAGTCGGTAATAATGCTCCAGTTATGTAGAGAGAAAAGTTTTGTAGCTGAGATTTTTTGTAGAAAATTTATGATATGGTTTATACTTCGGGAATATAAACCTATAATAATGAAAAAAAAAATGCATATAAATTTATATATATATAAAGAGTTGATCTGTTCGACCTTTATATAAAGATAAGAAAGGAGAGAAAAAAAGAAAAATTTATTTTATTTTATATTAATAAAATAATATAATTGAAATTTTGTTTTTTGAATAAATGTAGAATAAATTAAAACATAATTTAAATTGCCTTTTTTGCCCTGTACTTGTCATTTACTTCAATATATTTCACTCTATATATATATAGGCCACGTGTCTAAGAGTGCCTGATACTGCCTTAAAAGCTTTTCGCACGTGGCTTAAATACAGGTTTAACCAAAATTAAAAATATTTCTGTTCATGCAAATGCCATGACCTAATTCCACGAAAGAGAATTTTATTCATTTGGCGGAACTCAGCTTACAGACAACTTGGAAGTAATACAAATGAAGAACAAATATTAAAAGAATTTATTTATATATATATATATATATATATATATATATATATATATATATATATATATATATATATTAAAATTAACTTAAATATTTATGACTCAATTGAAATTTTTTATTTTAATTCTCATTTAATTCTTTAATATACATTTTTGGAGTATTTAAATATTTCTTCATAAACTCCATTAAACACAGCTTCTTCTACAATGCATTACCCAACATTTTTCTCTCAGTGCATTAAGCATTCCTATAGAATATTGCCATATATTTTTATTTGTCTCACGCTTTCAATAATTGCCGGCATTACACGTGGCGCCAATAAATTAGCAGTTCTGGCTTAAGTGTAAAATAAATAAACACCAAACTTAACGCCAAACTCTGCCCATAAAGAGGCTGTCAATATGTATAGCTATATATATATATATATATATATATATGTATATATATATATGTGTGCGTATATGTGTTTGACTTTGCACTGTGGCTCTGTGCATATCAATCATACGCCCCGTTGTGCGCCTCGCAATTATCGAGTGCGCCTGGCCGCAGCTTTTGACAACTATTTGCATTACAATTTTCCATGTTGGCCGACAGCTGCGTTTTCCGCTATAAAACAGGAACCGTCGCCTAAAAATGATGCCATGATATCAAATGTTTCCACATCAACATGAAACGTGCAACGTGCAACATGCGGCAAATGTTTGGTGTGCATCCGCCTAACATTGCCAGCGAATAGCCAAAAATATGGCGGATATTATGCGAATTTACAGTTTCGCAAAATGATTCAAGCCACGTCAAAATAAACTGAAGTAGAGCTACAACGGACATAGACGAGAGTTTTTGAAAAGATAGCGCACACTGATGGATGAGATATGAGAAACATTCCATGACGAGTGTGGATGGAAATGTAGCGATGGATGAAACGAATGGTCATGAGATCTTTATAATATTAAAGCTAACGAGCATTAGAGGAAAATTACTGCTGCTGTTACTGGTCCTATTACTGTTACTGTTAGTGTTACTTTTACTGTTACTACTACTGCTGTTGTTACTACTACTGTTACTACTACTGCTGCTGTTACTACAATTGCTGCTACTACATAGCTATCAATACTGCAGTTTCTGTTATTCATACTTACTGTTAACTAAACCTTTTATTTAAAAAGTAGTTTTCATGATATTAATATGTCCAATATTAAAACCTCTGTTAAAGATAATGTTATTGTCAATATTGCTCTTACTAAAAGCTGTTACTGTTAATGTAAATGTTACTATTGCTGTTACTAGCGCTGTTATTGCTCATTTCTGTAAAGACATATGAGATTCAATTTTGTGCAACGCTACTCCGCTGCAGCCCCTAAATCCCTCAATTATTTATACTACACAAAAATAGCCTCTACCAATCCACTCCAGCTCAACCATTATTTGATCGTCAAGTCATCTTAGCTTAACTATGCCGACGTCACTTACAACTGAATACACAGTTCAAGGATTTCAGATTTCTTCCATTCGTTTCATACAATAAAGTTTATACAACCAACTTGAAATAGGACTGCAGTTTGATAGCTTTGCCATTGAGTTGCTGAAGTTGGCGAATCTTAATGCTCAATGGAGGTGCCATGTAGTTTAATGAGCCCATTAAGTCATCAAACTATAGCACGACTACGACCGCAGCAACACGCCAGCCCCAATCCAGCGCAACCCAGCATAGACCTCCACCCGCCCTAGGATCCCTACACATTTTAACAGCTGTCAGTTTTATGGTGCGTGACTTTTACGACAGCTGGTTTTGGCGGCTGTTGATGGGCGGCGCTGCAGTGGCTCGGCGTTGGTCCTGGGGCGATTTTCGGAAATCGGTTTTAATTGTCAAATAAAACCAAATAGCAGCGCCAACAACAACAGCACAGCAGCAAACACCAACAAAATATTCATAACAATCGACGCCAAAAAGTGTGCTACACATTTTTGTGGCCATTGAAATAGTTTTATTTGAATGCTGTTTGCCAGCGGCAATAACACCAACAACAACAACAACAGCTACAACAATGTATTTGCATTTGGACGCGTAAATATTACAGAAATGCATTTTATTACATTCTCAATTGTACACACACATACGCATATAGATAGAGCTAAATAAGCGTAAATAAAATGTTAGCAACAAAGCGATTTGATTGCTTTTTTGTTTGCGTTTGCCCCAGCTAAATGAATGTATTTATATTAAAAATAAAAATGTAATGAAAGGATTTGAGAAAAGATTATAAGTAAACATAACTGTTGGAGAACTGGGGTTTATATTGAGAGATCAATCGAATCTGATTCATTTCTAATTTACATTTGCCAAGGTAAAGCCGGAGCTGATATATGGTAAGAAACTACGTCTGCCCTTAAATAAATGAAGAGTTCTGAAACGTCTCTATTTTATTTTCAATTTTCATTTTCGTAGTGATCCGATATGCACTTGCTCTGCTTAATTAAAATTTTATTAAAATTGCATTTGTCAAAGGAATTGGCTTTTAAAGTGCTGAAAACAAAACATTACAGAATAACATATTATCCTTTGTGCAATACGTATATATAAATATAAATATATACATATATATATTTATTACGCCTTGGGTCACGCACAATCATGTGTGTAGATTGCATTTTATAGGCAAGCAGCATGCACAAAAATAGAAAAATAATAATAGTGCAGCTGCTGCTAAGGCTGGTAGTGAATGCACTGTACGATACCCTGTAGTGGGCAGCAAACTAAAGTTGTATAAGAAAATTATTTTAAAAATATTTTAATATAATGTATAAAAAATATAATTTATTTAGATCTTTAATTAAATGTTGATCAATTAGGAAAAACTTTAGTTAAATAATTTTAAAAAAAAATATATAATAAATTTCGAGCATTAAAAAAAAATTTTTTTAATTAACATTAAAAAAAATTGAAAAAAAAAATAAAATAAATTATAAATCATTTTTAATTTTTTTTTTTGTTTAATTTTATACACATATTTTTATTCTTTTGAGCTATTCAGTGAGCATTTAGCTGCGTAAGAAGCACAAGATTTTATGAATACGAAGGATTTGGTAATTCTTCAAATTATATATATGTATATATTCATAATTATATGGCACATCAAAGTTAGCTCCCTCTATTCACACTCAGTCTACCCCTTCGCTGTTTTACATTTTTCTACAGAGCAGCAAAAAGCAATTGTCTGCCATACTAAATTTTCAAGTGTCAAACTAATGGTCTAAGAAATACTTTATAGCTAAAATTTTAAACAATATAAAATCCATATAAATCGAATTTTAGCAATTCAATACAGTAAAATGTACATCTGTGTGTGTGTGTACACAATGTATGTCGGCTCAGCTGTGACTGTCCATTGTTGTTGTTGTTGTTGTTGTTGTTCTAGTTGTAGCTTGTCTCTAGTTGTGTCTGCCTGTGTGTGTGTGTGTGTGTGTGTGTGTTGGTGTGTGCATCATTCATCCTGCGGCCATATTGAGGCAACATATCCGGCGACAGGATGCCAAGACAAGAAAATTTCATGCTATGCTTTGTACGTTTCCGCTTGCCCTCAACCCAATCAGGCAGGCAGTCAGCAACCCCCCCCCCCAGACCCCCCCCCAAACCCCAACCACGCCCCCTAACTGGGCTGTTGTTGTTGTGCTTATATTTTATTTTATGCCAACAGCACTGTTTAATTACACACAAGAGACAACACACATACACATTGAGCTTACTTTTGTCTGTCTATATGTCCGTGTGTGTGTGTGTGCCCTCCATTTCCTTTGTGTATGAGTGTGTGTGTGTGTGATTCAGGTAATGGCTGCCCTGCTCACATGCAATTTATATTTGCTGCTGCTGCTGCAGCCCTTCCGCCTGCCATTGCCTGCGCTGCTGCCTGCTCAGCTAAACCTTGATCTGCCCTTTTCTGCTCAACATCGCCCCGGGCCCTCCCCACCGTTTGGGCCCAAGCTGCGCTGCAATTAAGTTCAAGTGCAAAACAAAAGGCATGTTGTTTGATATCAGAGCGAGTTGTTGTTGGCTCTGGCTCGCATGCGAAACATTTTTATACAATTACAGCTAGAAAATGCAACAAAAACAATGACAGCCGCAGCTCAGCAACAACAACAACAACAATAAATAATTGTTATATATATGCAATAATAACTGATTAAAGACCGTTGACATATGAGCGAGATTATGGTTGCTTGGATTTTTAATGAATCACTTGCTGTCTCTCTCCTACTCTCTCACTCTCTCCTTTTTATCTGTATATGTGTTAAGCAGATTTGATCTGGCCAAATGCGACTGACTGGTTTTGTTGTTGGCAACGGATTAATTATGTCTGGGTCTTTGCATAGCATAGAAAACAAGTAAAAAAAATGCCAAGCATTTGCAGTCGGGTATCAGTGACTTCTTCATACTTAGTTGGTAGAGCGATGAGACGGTAATACAGGATAAACTTGTAGACTATCAGGTTAATGAGACTTAGATTAAAGTGAAAAACTTTTTGTTTTTTTTTTCTTTTTGATTTTTATATATATATATATATATTTTATCGTGCAGTATAAAAATATTTTATTATTTTACTGTGGGTCATAACAGAATTAAATATGCTTGAATGGAATATGCCAGTAGAAGATCGTCTTATAGATCTTTTCTCATACATCCTTTAGTCTCAACTAGATTCATTTAAACCTCTTCTATATACACTCCTTTACTTACCACATATCTCACTTCTTCACAGCTTATGTTGAACTGTTAGAAGCTTGCTAGCTTAATCACTTAAATACTTCAAGGACTTTGCTCTTTGAGCTTCAAAAAACTGAGTAAGATATCCGAGCCTCACTTATGTTTGTACATAGGCTGAAGCGTTTAATTAAAAGCAAAGTCAAGCTGTTGCCTAGGATTCTTAGTTTCTAGCGAATATTCGAAGATTTTTTGCTATAAATTTACAATACAATACGAAAGAATATGTTAATCTAGTCTATAAGAACTCATGAAAATTCTACAACTCAAAAAAAAAAAAAACAACAAAAATAAATACATATATTTAAAAAAATAAATCTATTTAACAGTCCTTTTATTTGATAACCTTAAAACAAACCACATTCATCCCTCATTATACAAGCTTTCATTATAAATAACAAATTTCTTAATGAACCCAATTCTTTACTTTTAAATCTTTTTTAGCTCCTCAAACTTTACATAGTTTCTAAGCACCTTGAGTATCCCAATTCTACAAATCGCTTGTCAGCATCAACAAATTTCCTTGAAAAGGCAACGCAAATTTGGTTAACAATTTGTTGGCCAACAAAACTTGTGAACATCAAATTAAATTGAACATAATTTAATTTTGTTTGCGAACCGAAAAAGTTATTTTTTGCCTTTTTAATTAAACAAACAAACAATTGGGAAGGTATCAAAGAGCAAATTGTACCAAAAGCCCTTAATTTATCTGCTTCATCTCGCTATCTCTCAGCCTCTCCTTGTTGCTGTCCCTGTCTCGTCGCGATTGCTAAAAAAAAAAAAAAAAAAAAAAAAAAAAACGAAAACAAAGAACAGAGAACATAAATTATGAAGGGAGCGTTAAAATTTTGAAAAATAAGTAATTTTGTGCAGCCATAACTTTGAACTGTTTTTTTGTTATTTGCTGGTGATGCTGTTGTTGTTGTTGTTGGTGTTGTTATTGGGGTTCGTCATTGCGGTAATTAATCAACATTGCAGAAAAGACCTAGACGATGGCATTATCAATTACAAAATATATGTATTTATGATAAATTATATTGTGTATGAGTGTCGATTCTTTAATGGAATTTATTATGGAATTGCGTTAAGCGAGAACATTAATTAAATCATATTCAATGACAGACCAAACGACCGACAACAACAACCGCCGAAAAAAAAAAACATATTAAAAAGCTATTAATGTGCCGTAATTACAACGACGTAATAAATTTAAGCTGTGCAGAATTGTTTAAAGACTGTCATCAATTTTCAAGCTGGAAACTGTTAGTAAGCCTTAAAATTAAAGCTAATTCGGTAAATGTTAAAAACTAGCAAATCTCTATGCAAGTTTCTTTGTTTAAGAAGCTTTAAAGCTTCAAGTTTAGTATTACTTAAAAGGCTTTAATCTAGCAGTTTAGCTAGATTTAAAAGCTTTGGCTAAAGCTTAATTACTCGTGAGCCATTAATTACAATTTAATTTAATAACATAAAATATTTCATAATCAGCTTTTGCAGCTGTAATAAAAATTAATTTTATATTATATATATATTTAAATTAAATATTCTGATAATAAAATACTTCTACTCCGTCAACTACCAAAAACCTCTTCACACCTAATATACGCTTAAAGGCATATCATTTGGAATAAGCATATAAACCAAAATGCGCTTTGCGTATGTTTAGCTATGAAACTCGCTTTATAGCTAAGCAGCTCAACAATAATAATAATAATCTATGGCTTAATTGTCACCTAGAGCTAACTCGTTTACAGCCGCGAAGGAGATTTTTTTAGCGCTGGAAAATTTATTGTCATTGCAAGCCAAGGAATTAAATTAAATTCCATTCAATGACAGAAAGCCCCCAGCTCCGAAAAAAATAAAATAAAATAAAAAGAAAGAGTATTAAAAAGCCTTTAAGTGCTGTGGCAGCAAATTACGCGACACCGTTTGCCGCGTCTGAAGTAAAAGTTAACAGAGTTATTTGCAATTGTTGTTCCGTTCTTATGCTTAATTTTTATGTGGCTGGCAATAAAAGATAGAAACTTATTTTATGGCGGTATTTATTCGAATACCCTGTAAACAGCGAGTGGGACAGGGCATGATTATGAAGAGAGAAATTATAGGGATAATTTATTTTAATAGCTATATTTTTCTGAACTGAATTATCCATTTCTTTATGAAATTTATATTCTGAGAATAATCAGAAAAATCCTTATGTAGTTCCTATACAATTATGTAAAAATTTTTATATATATAATAAATTTTATAGGATATAGGATATATGATTTCAAAGAAAAGAACTAATTATAAAATTCTGAAAATAAATTAATTAGATCTCATATTAAAAATTATAAATTATGTTACCTTTTTATAGGGTATCCGCTAGTCTATCAATTGCTTTAGCGTCCTTCTTACTTCTGCTGATTACCGATTAAACTAATTTCCTATATATCTCTGCACCATGAATTCTAATCAAAAAGGGTATTTACAGGGTATCTGCTCACCTAGCAATTGCTCGACAACTGCACGTACTTGTTCTGATTACAGTTTTTACGAGGCGATGGCGACAAAGGCAAAATGTGCCCAAAAAAAAAAAGAAGAAAATACCGTCGCATAGCTGCAGGAACCGAAAATCTAACTCAATATTCAAAGCCACAGCATGGCGTGAGCAGCAGAAAGAGAGGTGGAGAGAGTGGTAGACGGCAGCGAAAAGCAGCGCAGCCAAAGCAATAAAAATGCATTTTTATGAGCAAAACTACCAACAAGCATAAATCTTTATCGAAAGCTGCTTTGCAAGCCAGGTAAAGGACTCGCAAGGACTTGCCGTGTGGGTGTACCTGCCTTTCTCTCTCTCTCTCTCTCTCTCTCTCTCATTCAGTGCTATGCCGTGTGTAAGTGTGTAGATAGTAGATAATGTGGGGACTTCACTAAGGCTTCCGTTGCATGAACAATAACAAATGCATGAGAAAACAAATTACAATTCGTTGTTTTTTCTTCTACTTCTTTTGCATCCAGTGGCGGCAGCAGCAGCAGCAGCAGCAGCAGCAGCAGGTTCAGGTTCCTTTAAAATAATCCCATTTGTAAAAATTGATTGCAGTTTGCCGATAAAAAAGTGCCCGACTCTGTGACAGCGGGGGAGATGAGGCTAGAATAGTGGAAAGATGAAACACTAAGTGAAGCAGAAACCTAACCGACTTTGACCAATGTGTATGTGGGTGGTGCAGATGGACCATGACGATAGGCCCGACATGAGCTACATGTGTAAAGCACAAGTCATTAGTGTGTGCAGCCTGGCAGTCTGCCTGCCAGACTGTTTGCCAGATCAACATACACACACACATAGATACGTTTATATATATGCTGCAACGACATTAGAGCGAGATTAATGACAAAATCGCAGCAGCTGGACAATTGGCAGAAGGCAGACGTCGACCAGCTTCTGCTAGTCTCGGCCAAAATCAAATTGAAAATGTGTGCTGGCATGGGAATGTCATAAATTATATATATATAGTTTTAATAAGTATAAGAGTAGTTTCAATTACAGATATATGGGTGTGTGTCAACTCAACTCAACTATATTGAGTTTTTACAGGTCATTGTCTTGAAATTATCAAAGGATACTTTGTTTTTTTTAGGCATAACTCGTGTATTATAAGAGCTATAGCTATCAAATTTGGCACTATCATGGGAAGTATATAATAATATACAATAATATAATATAATATATAAGTTTTAAGTAGATCACTTTAGCTCTATCTCCAATAGTTTCTTAGTTATGATTAAACTTCTCTGAGATTATATGGTCTAAATTTTGTGTAATTCTAGTAGAGAAATCCTAAAAAAAAAACCTAGATAATTATAGTAATATTTCCGTTCAAATGATAATTTCTAAATAGCTGAAAGAGTATTCCCACATTTTCCTTACATTTTACCTTGCAAAATATTGTGCAGAAATTTTGCAAATCGGTCGCAGGTTTCGCTTGAGTTGCGGTTGGCCCAAACAAACTTTTTGCTTACCTTACAACAAAAGCGGTTGGTTGCATCATATTATGCTGCTATATTCACTGGCAAAAGTTTTGTGCCACAAATGCTATCCGCCCGCTGGCCGCCCATTGGCTGCAGCAATTCTAACGTTCTGTTGGCTGTTAGCTGTTGGCTTTTGGCTGTGGCGTTGGCGTTGGCTCTTCTGTTCTGTTTTGCGGCCGGAAAACTAAATTTACAGCATTACAAGTTCCGGTAAGCAGCTTATCGAATATAGAAAGTCCAATGCTCAACGTTCGTCCGACTGCAAATAAAATCCGACAATCAAATGATTTATAAATAAGCGCTACTTGCCACATATACGAATATTTTAGGTATGTAAACGAATGCTATTCACAGGGCGTGGAAGCTGACGATAAACGAGATTTTGTCAACTCGAATTAGAGATACGCTGTAAATTGAAAGGAAATGTTTTTGAATAACATCTTTCCTTAATCATACAGAGAACCGATTTCGGTGGTCCTAAATTTATTTTCTAGTTGAAAGTTGTGAAGAGACAATTTATATGAATTTTTAATCTATATTTTCTTCAATTTATATATTTAATTGAAATGAATTTTTTTATATAATATTTAAGAATATATATTTATTTTTAAAGTGAAACTTATTTTTTTTAATTATTTTAGCTAATTAATAATTAATTTTAATGAACGTCAAATTAGCGTGAATTATTATTTATTTTATTTAATTCATATTTTTAAAGTAATTTAAAAATAAAGATAAATTATGTAGATATAATATATATATATCTTAAATATATATTTAACATAACACAGCATATTGCAACTTAATCCCATGACAACCTAGACCACCCCACAGCTAACCACTTATAGGGTATTAAGAGCTGCAATGATTGCTCGCTTTTTGCAATTGGCTATTGACCAGCTTAACTGTTGTTGTTGCTGCTGTTGTAGTTCTAGCCGTTGTTGTCGTGGTTAGTTCGTCCGTTAGCTGATTGCTGGCATCGGATGGCTACCTGGCTGGCTAAACGATAATTATTAATATATGTGGTGAAACTTGAGTGGAAACGAGACATAAGAAGTCAATTGAAACTCAAATGAATTAATAATTAGCTTTGAAAGTAATCCTTAAATGAATATAAATCCTTTTGTTGGTTGCTCTGAAATGAGCTCTCTTCACTTTAAAGACTTTATTGTGCGAATTATATGCTTGACATTTCTACTTATTATGCATTATCCTTGGCTATATCTAAACAATGTCTGAAATCAATTGATGTCGATTTTATCAATGCTCAAAAGGTTTCTTGCAGTTGCAGCCAAATTGCATTTATGGCTTTCCACTTTTATTTAATTTTGCACATGCAATTTACCTCGTACCAGCGAGCTGCCTGCAGCTCATGCTCAACCTCGTCATCCTTTAGCTTTTGCGCTAGAGCTGGCTCTGGCTATCAACACACACACACACACATACAGACGCACAAAATTCCTTTCAAACATTTTTCTACACAATTCGACGATCTGCACAAATGAAGCAACATTTTCTCTCAAGAAAATGCGATTTGTGCGCTTTTGAATGCAAGCGACGTACCAGCCACGCCCACACGCCCACTCACACAGACTCACTCACATAGAGATTTCCCCTTGGGCTATGTATAGCTTATCCTTTGACGATGTGAAAACTGCACGGACAAGCAAAAAACTTAAGGCTGGGCAGCGGCAGCGCGGCAGCTCCAAAAGCAGCTAATAAGGAAGCGTCGCTGCGTCTGCTGACCGCGCACAACGTGGCGTATGCGCAATGCTTCCACAAAAACCTGCCTTTAACTTTTAAAGTGGTTGAAATCAATTACGCAGCAGCTCTTTAATTAAATTTATATATTATTTTTTAAAAATGAAAACTGTTTCCAGACAGAATCTTAAATGCCAACGACAATATTTTTCCTTTCTTCTTTTGTGATTTTTATTAAGTATACGCAATGCAGCTTTCTCTGTCAATTAATTGCTGCTTGATTTAACTGACAAGCTGCTTAATTGGCAGCGAGGCGAACATGTTTAACGAATTCATTTTTACAATTTATGAAACGGATATATATATAGAGGGAGAGGGAGAGGGAGAGACAGAGGGAGCGGGAGAGGTACAAAGCCACATTCACTCCTTCTCTCCATTCACTGTCGCTCGTCCTTTCATTAATTTGGTAAAGTAAGGGGCAGCTTATTTGTCCTGCAGTTTCGCCTTTCAATTAACGAATCGAGGCCTTTAATTGAAGTCATACACATGCTCAGCTCTACAAATACATATATATATATATATACCTTAATCTATGTAAGTATCTGCCTTTATAGGGGTGCTCACATTGGTCCCTACATTCTCCTATTTGCAACTAAAACAAACAGCGCCTAAAAAAAATTTCGTAACTGAAAACGAAATACGAAAAAAAATTACGCCCAACTTGGAACATTGTGAAAATTTTCTCAGTAATTAGCAAAGTTTTTTACGCCTTAAAACAAAGGACTTCCGTGGGGCGTGGCGCGGCTGTCAACGACTGTTACCTGCCTGCCTGCCGACAGCGCTGAATTTAATGAAAAAAAAAAAAAAAAAAACGCTCAAATGATAGCGAGCCGAAGCAAAAAAAAAATAAAATAAAGAGCACACTTATAGTGGAGGAGGCGGTGCGCTCAATGCCTGTGCACACCCAAAAATTAGTTAGCAAAGAAAAGGTCAATGCTGGGGGCCATATCCACAGCTAGTCACACAATACATCATAGCAATGAAATTTGCATAGCTTTGATATGACCTTCAGCTAGGTATGAGAGTTGCCAAGGGCAAAACAAAGACTGGCATTAAAATTAAACACTATAGACAAAGTTATTTTTTTTTGTGACTAAAAATGAAAAGCGAAAAATTAAATTAATAATGAGATAAAAGAAATAAATGTGAATATGAGGAAAAATTTATAGGAAAGGTGGTCTACATATAACGTGAATTATTTTGAAGAATAATTAAAAGTTATAGGTAGGTTTAATTATTAAAGTAGATGAAGATAAGTTTCAGTTATATTGATCATTATTTACACTCTGTTCTACATAAATAGATCTTCACAAGGGAGATGGAAATAAAACTAAGATTTTGGGTGAAATGTTCGCTTTGTTTAGACTTAGAGCTGATAGAAAAAATGTTAGAATCGACTGTAAAAAACATGTATAATATTCATTATAGTTTTTTTATTATTATTTCTTTTTTTTTACATATATATATATATATATATTTTTTTTTATTTTTTTTTTTGTATAGAAAAAAAATAAATTTTATAAGGAGCTTTGCAAAAATGAATTAATTATTATCGTATTTTAGTCATTTTATTTATTAAATTTGAACATGAATATTTTAGTATTTTAGTATAGTAAGTCATAAGGAATCTTCTTTACTGCAAATAAATAAATATAAAAATAAATTCTCCTCAAACCACTTACTTCACATAAAACTTTTTCATCGAAAAAAATAAAATTAAAATAGTTAACTGAAGCATTTACTCCACATGCAATTGAACTGCATTAAAGTTAAGAAGGAAACGAATTACTTCAGCTTCAGCTTTAACTGAAAAAAATATGTGTTTTTTTTTCTTTGTAAGAGATGGCAGAACAAAGTCGTTAGCATGTTGCATGTTGCATGTTGCGGGCTCTGTGGCAGCCATGCAAATGATCAAAATAATTACATGAAGCGGCAGTTTTCAGAGAGTATTTCACTCGTTTTTTTTTTGCTACTTTTTTTGTGTTTTTCCTTGCAAGCAGAAGCAGCAGTAGCAGCAGCAGCAGGAGCAGGAGCAGCGCCTTACAAAAGACAAGCGCAGTCGCAACTTCAAAATGATGAAAATGAGTTTTCTTTACAAACAAAATTAAAAGTAAGCGCTCTGACTGGGCTGGCAGGGGGCTGTGGGTGACGAAGGGGATTGGCGACGATGCAGAAGAGCGAGAAAATTGCACACCAAATCCAACGATGTGCAAAGTTATTTTTCACAAGTGCTTTGCAGCCGACGCAACCTCCAAGCCAGCCCAACCAGTCGGTTCGCCCACTTCAGCCACTCCCTGCCACCTTAGCCGCTTGCTGTCGCCTGCATATGGAACCATGTGGCCATGTGGTTGTGTGGATCTCAGTTAACTTATGGTTAGCACTGTGTGTGTGTGTGTGTGCGTATGTCGCCAACAGGCTCCAAGCCGCCTCCATCTACCGCACCCTTGACTGCATATTCCTATATTTTTATGCTGTGCAAATTACAGCTATTTTTCATAGGGGCAAAAGCGCTCACAAAATGCAGCAACGCTTCGACTGTTCCTGTTCCTGTTTCTGGTCGGGCTCTGCAACATACCACTCGCTCGCTCTCTGCCCCTCTCTCTCACTCATTCGCCCCTCTTCTGTCTGGCTGTCTCTGTTAGGTGCCAAGTGATAATAATTTCACTGTCTACCCAGCACGCAAAATGGAGAGCTTCTGCTCCATCTCCCGCTTCCTGCTACTTTTTTTAGCCAGTCACAATTTTTTTCTTTTTCTTGTTTGTACCACAGCTCTTGCCTAATTGCCAAGACTTTGACTGGCAACCCACACACACACACACATTCAGCCCTAAGCCCTAACCCTTAACACAAAATCCAAACAGAAATCTATATAAATGTTGCGGCTTTCGTTTATTATGCATACGACATGTGGTACTCAGTAACGCTGGCAAAACTGCTCGGGGTTAATTTATTTACTAAGAGGATTTTATTTCAGTTACATTTTTTTTTAAGTTGCGAAATTGTGAAATAAGCTAATATAATTTCAAGTGTGTATTATATATGGTAGACATTTTTTAATTTGTTTTCTGTAAATTGATAGGGCAAAGCGCATGGCTAAAACATTGCATAAACTTTGGTTACTTTTCTACAACTTGTATTTTTATAGCAGAAATTTATATCTAGTTTAAGTCTACATTAAAATTAAATATCTTTTTCTAAGAGTTACTTAAAAAAATTTTTTTTATGAATTATTATTATTTTCAATTAAGCTCAATATACTTTTTCAACTTCCAAACCCCATAACTTTATTAAAATTCGACCTATTATTATAAAATAACATTTTTTGAGCATTGTTTTAAGACTAGTTCAAATGCTCATACCAAAAATATTTTTACAAATATTTTTAACTGGCAATTGACTTAGTTTTCTATAATCATATAAAAACTGAGTCGCTCTTGTTGCTCGCTGCTATTATCTTCGCTTCATTTATGCGCTCAATGATGATAAAGCTATATATATCTTGCAGATGATTAAGCTGGCTTCAGATACGCACACACACTCTTTACACACACACCCACGCATAGTTACTCTTGCAGCCACTCATAATTGTGTTGCTGTGAAAATATCAATAAAGGCACTAATAAAATGCGCGCTGTCTTAAGTGGCTTACTGTCATTTCAACACACACACGGAAAGAGTGTTTATATATGCATGTGTGTGGGTGTGTAATGTCAACGATAGACTGCTAGACAGTTTAAAGAACCAGCCAAGACAAGCCAAGCCAAGCAGCCAAAGCAGAATGCAACATAAAATCCGCACTTTTTACGTAAACTAGTCTGAATATGAGAGAGTGTACGTGTGTGTGTGTGTGTGCATGTTTATTTACTCACTATCATTTAATGCTAGTCTTTGAGCCACATTATAGCCATACCACAATATCGAGTTGCTGCTCTTGTCTCTTTAGCTATTAGCCAACACATACTATAGGGTCAAGTGGCAATCGGTTGCCAACTGCTATCTGTCTGTCCCTCTGTGGGCAAGAGCGGGCCAAGTGCTGAGTAAATCTCATTCATAAATTGTTAGAATGCGAAACGTTAGTGAAAGATTAAAGTTTTGGTTGTTGTCTTTGCTAATTGGTTGTTGCGCAAGCTAAGCAGTGGCAGAGCTTTTATAGAAACTTTTGTAGCATGCTTTTGAGGGCTTTGAAGCGTTGAGTTTTTGAAAGTTCGGTAATTTCCCTTGTTATTTGGCTAATGCATATATAAGCGAGAGTGCCCAGAAAAATGATTTTATTTTTGATTTATTTATTTATTAGTTTGCCTAGATATTAATCTGTATATCTGTGTATTTAGCTATACCATTTATCAATATATATATATATATATCTTTCTGTCATTCTATGTAACCAATAAGCGAATATACATGCTCCCAAGTAACGATATATTTAAATTAGAAACTTTTTGGTTTGCTCTCAGCTCAAAATTAAAAATTAAATCATTTTCTTTCCCATGTTTTTCACAACTTTTCACCTATGACACAAACTACTCAACGGAAGCGCCCGCATTTAAATCTCAATCAGAAATAGAGAAAGAAAAATGCCATTATTATTTCACTTAATTGCAAAACATAAAATTATCATTAATTTTATTTTGGTATAATTACATTTCTGTTTTTGTTCATTATTGTTAACATACATATATGTATGTATGGATGTGGTATATATTTATGTATGTATTTATATGCAATTCGTATGCTTAGTAAAATCACGCAAAGGTTTGATTTGAATTGTGTTCGCCTTCACTGTGAAACCTCATCAAAAATTCGCTCTTCATATGAAACAGAGCGTGTGCGGAGGGTAGGCGTATAGTAGGGTCGGGGCGGGGCGGAGCGGAGCGGAGGGCGGCAGCTTTCTTTCTAATTAATTGTTGTTTAGACATAAAAATTAATATTACGAACACGCTTAGTTTGCATTAAATAACAAATTAAAGAAGTTCTATATATATTAAAAGAGAGTTCACTCTAGGTTTTTGTTGTTCTCAGTGTATACACTTAGCAAAAATATCCCCATGAAGTGGAGTAAAATATGTGCGCCATACACAATCAAAAAATCGAAAAACTCTTTTTCGCGTAGCTTTTGTAAACTATTTAATATCTAAATTGACCCTTCTTCCCCCGCTCGTTGTGGTAGACCCTCAGGGGTGAGTAGCTGCCATTGGCATTGCCATTGCCATTTAGGACTGCGCCAGCACCTGGTCCAATGCCAGCACCATTGCCGGCCCCATTGCCATTGCTAGCGTTGCCATTTGTGCCAAAGTTCTGCGACGCCGAGCCCGAGATCAGCTCCTCCGAGTGCTGCGGCTTGGCGGTGCAACGCGGCGCCAATATCAGATTGTAAATGACAAAGTAGACGAAGGCAATGATGCAGGCCACGATGGCCAGCCACTGGTAAGTGCAGGTCCAGTAAGGCAGCCTCGGATGTTTCTCCTCGCGAGCCAGGCCAATCAAGGCGCCAATGCCCTTGCCTGAAGCAGAGATAAATGTAAATTAGTATACAGTTAGCAGTAGTGAGAGATGCTAAGCTCACCTAAACCAAAGAAGGCCAGCACAGCGATGGCCTGTCCCGTGGCAGTCAGCTTGCGTGGCATAGCGTGTCGCATATATAGTATGATCGTAATCCAGATCAGGCCAATGACAGCGGGCTCAATGCTCTCCATGACGACAGTTAGCCAATTGGTTTGGGCATCACTGAGAGCCGTGAAGCGGATGACAAAGATGGCGAAGCCGGCAATGAAGATGTTCGAATGTCCGCAATACTCGATAAACTTGTCCACGTTAAAGAACAGCACCAGGATCAGGATAATGCCCGAATAGCAAATGGCATTGACGTCCGTGAAGGTCCAGAACAGGAAACTGTGAATGCTGCTCCAGAAGGTGCCGAACAGAATGGCCACCAGCGTGAGCACCACAATTTCGGGGCTATAGCGGCGAATGGCGGACATGGGCACCACCAGCATGCCCGTCTTCGTGTGCCACCACCACTCGGGCGGACTCAGTGGCATTTGCGAGGCGCACAGCAGCACCACAGCGCCAAGCACAAAGCAGACGATTAAAATAATCAAAGCGGCCAGAGCGGCATCATGATTCGGTTGATGCTCTTTGAAGAGCAGATCCAGGGGCGAGAAGAGTATGACGTAGCCAATGGCACCCCAGACATACTGACGGCATACCTCACCACGACCCTCCGAGGTTTCACGAACTGCAATCACGATGGCCGTGTTGAGCAGTGTCAGCGTGGCCATGGCAAAGACGTCGCCCAGCAGACGAATGATCAGATAACTAATCAGAGTATCATCCACGTTGCCAGTTGTCTATGTATAAGATATTGATGAGTTTACGTAATGATATAATATCTCGAGAGATCGTTTACCGTTATGCATTCACTGTCAGCTAGCACGCTGTCCTTGCCATCGTAGGCATCCACAATCATGCACTCGATAATGGGCTTGCATTCGGTGCCGTTTGTCAAATCTTTCATATATTTCACCTGCTGCGGCGGAATGTTGCACTGAATGCCCTCTGGAAAAGTCGAAAAGGTTACAAAATATTCAAATATAAGGGTATATGAGGCTACAATCGAATAATATGGAAGAGCTAAGTCTAAGTCTCCATCGTAGTTTCCATCTAAGTCTCCATCAAAGACTCTGCCTAGGTCTTCGTCTAAGTCTCCGTCTAAGTCTTTATCTAAGTCTCCGTCCAAGTCTCCATCTAAGTTTCCTTGTAAGTCTCCATCTGAGTCTCTGTCTAAATCTCCATCTAACTCTCCTTTTAAGACTCCATCTAAGATACCACCTTCGTCTCCGTCTCTCTCACTCACCCAATGGATATTGACACCAGCCGGCGGTCTCATTGGTCTTTGGCTCCGACATCGCAGCACCCATATCCGCATGCACCACAATGTTGGGCGTATCCTGGGTATACACATGGCAGTTTTTGATAACGTTCTCGCCCTGTTCGTTGCGCTCCGTGATGCACAGATGCGGTGGCTCCACATAGACCTTCTTCGGGGCGCCCTTCACTTGACGCTTGACGCGCAGAACCTCGGAGCTCATTTGCTCCACACCCGCGCTGTCGGCAGCCAAGTCTGCAATAGTCACGTCTCGCCTGGGACGATATTTTTCCGTCGTTGCGCTCGCCTGCTCATCCTGATCGTAATCGAACTCGGAACTCTGCTCGGTAGAGGGCGCTGCTGTGGGCAATTCGCCCAACCAGAACTGATACATGTTCTCGTGGTAGTTGGGATTGAGGCAGCTGTAGGTGCAGTGGGTTAGCTTGACGCTGCCTTTCTTGTGCTCCCAGCTGTGGCAGGTGCCGTTGCTGCTGCACAGTTTCTGGAATATGAAGGCGCCATTTGCGTCGCAGCCAAAGTTCACGTCCGGCTCCTTGGCCGGCTCGCGTGCCACATCCGGTACGAAGAAGAGCAGAGCGTAGATCAGAGCCGTCAGCAGCAAGAAAACAGCAGTCAAACGACGCAGCGTCCTTCCAAATCCATTAGGATTGCGAGCAGCCAAGCGATCAGCCCAGGGACCGGCTATCAGTGGACCCAATATTGAGACGAAAGCTGCAGTGATTGTAATCGTGCGATACTCCGAGAAGTTGAGGCCCAGCAGCAACGGTTTCGTGGCATGCAAAATGTGCAGAGCTGTGATACCTGCCAAGGGAAAGAATAGATAATTAATATACGACTAATCGACTTTCTCCATTCATTGCCCACACTTACCGCTTATGATGAGAAAGACGACGAGCTTCAGCGATATCAACGTTTTGTTGATGCGCGGAGCGCTTCCGCTTTTGAAGCCCATTGTAAATCTAAAATCTATTTATTCCTTTCGTTTAATATTTGTCTGTAAAGAGAAAAGCAAACAACTTTAATGGGCATGCAAATTATAATTGTTAATATTTCCTCTCCAAGAGACAGAAAACGTTTGCCTCTAATGTCACGAATTCTGAGTAGACAGCAGCCACGCCAGCTTGCTTTGCGGTTAGGCAAAGTGTCAATGTTGCCAAATGCAACCGCAGCAAAGCTGATAAATAAACAAAGCAGAAAATGGACGACTATCTGAATTTACTACTCAGATATATATATCATATAATGATATCTTATGGCGGAATACCCCTATGCACAACAAGACAACAATTCAAAATGCTAATCAACGCTATCAATTGAATATTGTTCTGTGCTAGTTCCCAGCGCACATGGCATCGATTGAAACACTTAACAATGTTCTACATGTATGTAAGCATGTATTATATATATATATATATATATATATATACATGTAAACATATATATAAACAATGCTAACGGGGTGTCGAAAAATAAACAAGTGTCAATAGGCGATAGGCCACAGCAACATTCATTCGCACCGTTGAACTCAAATAAAACATTGAAATAATAACATGTTACAAATACGAAAAACTTTCACTAGAGCACAAACTGTGGAAATACTCTTTGGAAATTTTATACAAACTCCAATTGTATATGTGTAGAGTATGATTATCAGACTCTGCCAGCATTTGAAAAATTATATTATAATAAATTATACTGTTAGAATTCATCGGATTTTCACTTATATGCTAGCCGAGCTGTATAACAGACTGTATACCAGTTTTTAGCTTAAAAGAAAGCTGAGTTCCTATAGAACAAAGAAATATATGGAGTGGGAAAATGACGATTATTATAACTAGACTCACTGAGTTTATAAAATAGGTCTATAAAATCTTAAAAAAAAAATATATATAGAAAATGTATATTATAATATAATATATATGTAATAAACCACTTAGTTGCCTATATGCTGTATATAGTAAAAGTATTTTGGCTTATATTCTAGCTGGAGAGCCAGAAAACTTGTATACCAAATTTCATCAAGAAAACTGGAAGAGAACTCGAGTTACTGTAGGACAAAAGAATAGGTGTATAGAAAAATATAACTGTTGGATAAAACTTAAAAATCAAAGAATAAAAATAGTAAATAAAAGAAAATATATTTCTAGTAATACTATCGCTTTTCATGGAATCTCATCTAATATTGGAGTACCCCTAGTTAGAGTATTCTAGCGTAAAATAGCGATGAGCATTTGCAGTAGCAACAATTATAATATAATATATGTATGTGGCTGCCCTAGACATAAATTTAAATTAACTGTCAACGTAATTGTCAATGTTATCGCTTTGATCATTGGCAAAGTGTAAAATAGTTGTTGCTGTTGTTGTTGTTGTTGCAGTTGTTGTTGCTGTTGTTGTTGCTGACAACGTGATAAGCATCTGCAGCAAAACAAAAACAGCGAAATTAGGATGGGGCTTAATGCAGTCACTAAGTAATCCCGCACAGTGCATTAAACCCAACAAATTGCTTTGTAATCGCATAATTCATATGAGGATGCTGTTGAAATGCAGAGAATGAGACTGTTGGATGGATGGATGGATGGATGGATGGACTGCACCCACGTAGAAAGCGTCTGCATTGTTGTTGCTGATATGAATGCAATTTGCAGCAGCTCTTAAGTGAGAGATCTTGATTCTTTGTGCTTTGACAATAAAATAACTGTGTGGAAATGGAAAGTGAGCTAAGCAGCCAGCTGTGCCCCTCAGTATACCCTGTAAAATATGCTGAAAGGGAGGCATAAAAGGGAGAGAGACTAATAAAGTGGTTTAAAAATAAAGAAAATATATATTTTATAGAGCAATAATAGCCAAGTTATACAGGCTTAAATGTCCAACTTCCAAGAAGTCACATCATAAACAAACAAAAGTTTTATAGGGTATTAAAAAAATGTTCATTTACAACTGCTGGCTGGCTGGCTGGCTGGCTGGCTGGCATGCAAATGCGCAGAACTCAAACGAGATTTGTAACTTTACGAATAGTACAAATGTTTATGCATTGTGTTTAACAGGCGGTTGGACATTGCTTAAACCGGTTGTTAAAGTTGTCAGCCAGTAATTACATCACCAGCCAGCCGGCCGAAAAGTGGGAAAGCCAGCGCTTGGATTACGCCCCCAGAGCCCCAGAGCGAGAGTCGATAACGAGGGCCGGGCAGATGGGCGCGCTCACGCCAGCGCCAAGCATCTGTAACATTTCCAAACAAAACTTTGCGCGAAGTAAATTTAAAAAATGATCTCTCAAAATCAAAATCCAACAACAGCAGAGAGACGACCACTTGAAGGCCATAGCTCTTACAAGTTGTTTAACCTAAGTAGAATTTATGGACTGTAAATGTAATGCCTTGACGCGAGCCAATCAATAATGTGTGAGGAATGGATGCAGTGTTTAGCTAGAGAATGAAAACACATGTAAACAGAAGGGCAGAGGAGAGCAGCTAGCGGAGGCGACTGCGTAGCTGATATAAATTAAATATAAATAAATATTTTTTAAATATTTCTTTATACGTAATCGTGTCTGCCATGTCTCCTGCTGCCCGTGAAAATCAATATACCCTGAATATATATTTTTATTTGAAGGTCTAACTATGCTCACTTAATATTCATAATCAAATAATGAGTTTTCTATTAACTCTATTTTTTATCAAATTAATGAAATGGCTAAAAAGCAACAGAAAGCAACTAATTACAAATAAATTATGAATTACTCGTAGTATCTAAAATTAAATTATATATATTTTCATATAGCACTACGTAACAAAATCTAGCTTTTATTTAGCCTTTTTTTTTCAAATAAACAAAGCATACAGCGTCTAAACAAAGCCACCAACAGCTATTAAAATGTAGCTGGCGCTTATAACACAAAAACAAAAAAAAAAACAAAAAACAAAAACAGAAAAACAAAAGAAATATATTAATCTACAAACTGAATCAACATAATGATGACGCATTGCACACACACAGGCACAGAGGCAAATCTAAGCTGCGTTCCATGCCTCGCGTTGCTCGCTCGTAATTAGGCAAACCCAAACGAAAATAGAAATTTGATTATGAGATAGGTTCAAAAGGCAAAGCCCAATTAGAGTGTACTCTACTACTACTACTCTTTTTGTCTCTCTCCCTCTCTTTCTCTCTCTCTCTCTCTCTCTCTCGCTCTGCTCAAACAGATTCTTTTGCAAGCTGCAAACTTTGCCCATTGCCAAACATCTTTTTCGCACCTCTGTGGGTAGCTTCGTAATTGCAGTTGCAACGTTTATTGTTGCTGCTTGTCTCTCGCCTCGTCGTTCACTATGTGGGTCAATTGGTTGTTTTTTGTCTCTCTAAAATTTGTGTTGTTTTTGGGGCTTGCCTCCAGACGGCGTTTAATTATGCGTAACGTGTCAACGGAAATCAATGGAACAAACAAACAAAAAATGCATTGCGACTGGCGTTCAATTCACTTCGAAACATTTTATGAATGAGTGAATGATTGCCTTGAGCTGGTCCCACTGTGCAGCCGACTTAACAACCATAGCAAATCGCCATAGTTCGATTATTTGTGATTAGTGCTACGCCCCTATCTCTAATACAGTGTATTATGATCTCTAGAGTCTCGAAAGTCTTTGCCTTCATCACTGCCACCTCACGCACTAAATACTTCAATTTGTTATAGTTAAGCCCACGCCAGCTAGAACTGACAATAGACGTAACAATAGCGCATATCCGCAGACAGATTTATGCTTCATTTGTGCCTATATCTTGTGACATAGCTTTGGGCGCATTCATTTTAATCGAAATTTGTAAAGATCTAATAAATTTGTTTTTCGGAAATAGTCAAAATTTCAATTTATTTGTGGCGAATCACAATTTATCGTAGTGCTCGAAAAGATAGTTTTCAGTTTACTAATAATTATACTGATACTACTATTCCTACTACTATTCCTACAAATATTCCTATTATTATTCCTACTACTACTCCTACTACTATTTCTACTCCTCACTACTTCCACTTCTCCTCCTACTCCAACTCCCACTTTTCTAATTCTATTTGATTATTATACTTTTGCTTTAGCTACTAGGTTTGTTGCCATTCTTACTACTTCTATTCCTACTCTTACTTTTAAACCTACTGTTGGTCCAAGTCTAACGCCTACTCTTACTCCTATTACTATTATTTATTACTACTACTACTATTTCTATTCCTATCCTTACGCCTACTCCAATTCACAATTATACTGCTATTTTCACTCCTACTCTTACTTCTACTCATGCTTTAATTATTACTCCTACTCTAACTCCCTCTCTTATTCAAACTCCTACGACTACTACTAATCTGCAGCTAGTCTTACTCCTACTACTCTTTCTGCTTCTACTCGCACTCCTACTCGTTCTCCTACTGCTACTTTAACAGCTACAAACAGTTAAAGACGAGAGTTGACTAAGTCGATCGGCCCATCAGCCCTTACAGGGTATTTGCGTTTGACTCAACTCACTTCTGGCATTCCAACACATAATTGTTTTAAATTCGGGCAAGCGTAAACGAAAACTAAATCAAAAGCTAATTCCATGCTAAGCAAACAATCGAATTCAAAATTGTTGTACTTTGATTTGTGCTGTTTGTTTTGGAATTTGTTTATACATTCTATTCTGTCTGTTGCTGCTGTTGTTGTTGCTGTTGTTTTTGGAGCGTAGTCCGTCTGGTATTTTGGCGGCAACTTTGACATTCAAATGGGCGCCGTCACGGCTCAAGGCAACTGCCGAAAACAAATGGATAGAACAGCTGCCGGGCTAATGCCAAACGTAATTTGGACTTACGCAATATCGATATATATCTGTCGATTCGATTTTGTATGCGATACACGATAAACGTGTCATAATATACTATATATATAGTAAATATCTTGACTTGTACGCCCGAATTGGAGTCTAATAGTCTTTTATTTGTTTACCTATTCAGCACGTACTCTGCAGGTATTTTATTGAATCAACGACCTACAAAATCAAACGACCCGACAAAGCTGAGAAATACTTAGTCACTGACTGAATAAGACGCTACTGCGGTTACCTACCGCATCGACCAGTTTATGAAGCTCATTTCCGTTAATATTTATGAATGATTCTCGTATTAAATCAAATTTATACGCCTCGTAGGCCGTAGATATGTAAACAAATCGGTTAAGAGTGGGATTTATGATTCACCTACTATTCAAAGCTGTTGACAACTTAGAGAAGCTTTTGACATTGGCTTAATAAATCAAGTATGCATATACTCGAAAATATGTACCCTTACACACCCTGTACACGCCCATACATACCAATTGAAAACAGTTGCTTGCTTAAAACCTTTTAGAATGTTGTCATAGGGAGTAGCCGACTACATAATACTTGTTCTTTATGAATTGTAAATGTGTAAGGTTGCTTAAGAAATTGTTGACGCCCACCAATGCTATTATGCTTATATACAGAGCTGGGCACTCGGAGTGTAACTTATTTAAAAGTTTAAAAATTCTTGTTGAAAACGAATTTTTATTTATTTTAAATTACAAAATGTGTAAAAATAATAAAAAAAAAATTCAGAATAAATTCACTGTGCCTCGCTATGAGCACCTTTTGCCTTGACTACGGGCTTCAGATGGTCAAGAATTGATTGTGATTGATTGATTGCCCTGATAAACGATTACAAGCTCAGTCTAGACTTCCATCCCGACGTCATCTATAATTGGCAGCAATGTTTTGTTTTTTTTTTTTTTTGCTCTAACTTCAAAATAAAATGAATCAGCTCTGAAACTTTGCATAATATAGATTTTTCGTGGATTGTCCCAGCAGGCGTAGTCTCATAGTCTAAACAAATTCACTCGACAACATGGATGGGTATATAGTTTCTATAGAAAACACAGCTATACACCCTCTATTCACTCTCCAAGCGAGTATAGCTATTTAGTAACATTTCTTTCATTGCACTCTAAAAAAAAGCATTTGCCTGAATTATATGCATTCCATAACATGCCCTTTGGGGAGGTCGCACGCAATCCCAGTCAGGCATTTGTCATGCTCCCCTGCCAGCCAGCTCCTGCTCCACCACGCCTGTTTCTCTCACCTACATAGCGTATGCCAGTGCATAGCGGAGGGTGGCACTAGATTGCGGTTCGTGTTCTGTTCTGTTGTTGCCGGCTAATTAATTAGAAGAAATGACCAACAAAGAAATTGGGTCAAAAGAGCTGGGCAAGTGCATATGGATAAAGTTCTTGTTTTTTTGGGGCGGTGGCTCGCAAACGGGTTGTAAATTTTATAAATGTTTCCACATAGCGAAATTCCTAACAAATTGTCACAGTCGAAAATAGAAATTAGTTTTCGCTTTTTATATCTAAGTAGTACATAGAGAAGCAGATCTCTTTCGGGGAGGGGGGCGGGGCAACAGTGTGGCAACAGCGCTTAGATATAAATAAATATTTGGTAAATCAATAAACAAAGCAATTCAATTAGAAAGTATATATATATATATATATATATATATGTGTGTGTATACATATCTATTGAGGCATTGCCACCTGTTGCACTTCTATTCAACAGACTTTGTTTATAATTCTTTCACTATGAAAATCGCACGCTCCAAAGATGAAAAACAAAAACCAAAAAAAAAAGAAAAAAAAAAAAAACAATTAATGCGATTGCAACAAATGCTTTTATTTAGACATTTACATTTTGGTCGGTGGGCAGCGCCATTAAACTGTCCGAAAATTTATTTCGACCTCAATTTGGCGATGGCATGACCCCACATAGACGACACACAGCCACAGTGCGCCACATATGTATGTGGACCAATGTGTCGATGACATCATGGACTACGTTTTTGACTGTCTCCGACGCGCGTCGCCTCACATTTGACGCAATATTTTTGTGCGAGCGAATGAGGGGCGGGGACGTGTGCAGAAGCTGACTGATCTATATTTATAAATATAAATAACTGAGTGATCTAGAATATATAGTATAATAATTGTTTATGTATTAACAATTTGAAGATACTGTTAAGGCTCTGAGAGTTTCGATGCATTGAACGAGACTATTGTGTATGGCATTATAAAATAGAATAGCTGATAGAGCATTATAAGATCGAATAATATATTGCTCAAGCTCTTAATCAATCGGCATCAGTCAGGCGCTTAGGCACATTCCTGAACATAAATTTATAGAAATTAAGAATATAAATTTTCGTTTGTATTTCGATATTTTTGGCAATTAAGAGCCGCGAGCCTGAACCTATTTACAGTGCGAAATTTATTGCTTAATTCATTAAATAAATTTCAATTGCACAAATATTTGAAGATATAATAAAAACTGTTGAATGAAACTGTAAAAACAAGCTTTGTACTCTCTGTGTGCTTGCCAAGTAACACCTGCTATGAGCTCACAGTTATGATATCACTCTAGCTGTACTCACTCAAAGGCACATACATATATATACTATATATATTATAAATGAAATTAGCATATAGCCTCGCTCGATTCGCCTCCGTTTGGAATGCAATTGGAACGTGTCGAAAGTGCAGCAGGGCGAGCGCGAGGTGCCTGCTGCAGCTTTCTATTGAGCGTAGCACCAAATACGTTTCGACTCTATTGCAATAATATTGATTGAATTGTAATTGTTCAATTGGGCAGTTAATTAGGCGTATTTTGTTAATTGGCCCATTGCCGAAAAGAGAAACAATCGATGAGCAATTGATGCCATAAAAACTGACCACACAGAGGCACAGAGAGAGGGAGACGAATAGAAATCAAAGTCAAGACTTGGGGCCAAGTTTGCGTTGGCAGTGACACGATCAAGAGGCAAATGTTTTAGCCAAGTCACGCAGTGCCTTAAAACTTGATTGCAACAACAACAGCAACGAGAGCAACGACAACCCGCAGACAAATGCAATGCGCATAACCGGCCCCTAAGTACGCCAATCTTAAGCTTGAAGAATACAAAAGCAGGCTTGACTCTGTATGTACAACTGGGCTTTGACGTCGACTGTCACTCAGCGCAAATAAACAGGAAACGGTCGACGGGCACAGCATCAGCTTCAAGCGTGGCCCCTGCTCTCAATAATTCACAAGAGTTGGCAGCTCAGCGAGAGGCGAAAACTTAAACTGAAGATGCGATTGTTGCTGATTTGTCTGGCACATTAACTATGGACACTCGGACAGCCTCTGACATTGAATTCGATAGCAATTTAACTGCCAGCCCAGACAATTTGATACTTGACAATCCTCGAAGGCATAGAATCAAAACAGAATGCGCAAAAGTTTGCCCTAGTTATGCAGAGAGAGGGAGAAAGAAGGAGAGAGCGAGAACGAGTGCGACCGAGATGCCCCGTCATTGCGAGGTAGCTGTGAGATACTTTTTAGTTCTTGGCTGTGGTCTCTGTGACAGCAGCAACATTTGTGCTTGAGCTCTGAGTCATCAAATTCTTCAGCATGGGGCTGAATGCAAAAATTATGTATTACAAGCATGAAAACAAAGCAAAACAGAACAGTGACCGAATTATATGTGCGCACACATATGCTATCTTTAGCATCGAGAAATATGAAGTAATCCAGCAGATTTTGTAAGAAATAAAAGCAAATATTTAGGTGGAATTCTTGGAAGAGGTAAATTTGGAAGATGTCATGAAAATGTTGAACATTCAATGAGTCAAAGTTAATGGAAGCTGACAAAAAGATTTGGATCTTCTAAATATATATAGACTTTTGCGCATTTATAATAATTTGTTTAAAATTTAATTTAATTTAATTTAATTTTTGAAAACATATATTTTACAAATTTTTATTTCTTTTTAGTAGTATTATTACTTTTAATATTTATACAAAAATTACACAATGAGTAAATATTAAAAATATAATAATCTTTATAGTTTATAAAATCAACATAAATATATATTTCTTTATTAAAATACTACTTTAAAAAATATACAGAAAACAAAATTTTTTTCAGATTCTTTCTCAGTTCTACTTGAATCTTGTGCACAAAATGTAAGTCAAAGTTTTAATTGTTATAATTTTACTTGAAAGCATGCGTCAATTAGCGCAAAACATATTTAAATAAATTATTAAATATACAAATTTCTAATTGATCTATAAAAAATTCTAATTGATCTATAAAAATAATTAAGATAAATTCGAAAGACTCACAAATTCAGCTACTTCACATTCAAATGAAAGATCAAGATATTATAAATGAATGAAGAACTATTAAAAGCCACTCTTAATCCACATGAAACACGATCATCTTAGCATATGATTCACAGAACTTCACTCCAAAAGTAGCAAAATAATTTCGTACCATAAAATTCGTGAGTTTCTTCTACCAGTCTTATACAGAGATTCTTATCCTCAATAAGACTTCAGGCAAGAAACGTCGCTGCTTTACAGAAATACTTAAATATGCTGAGCACACAGCTACTACTTCTGCCATAAGCCATTTGCTTCTCCTTATTTTGTTTAATGTTGCTCGCAATCGAATTTTTTTTTTTTGAAACTATTAACATATACACATAATGCCGCATAAATCCATAAGTAGGCAAACATGTGTGTAGCACGCCCAGTGAAAACAGATGTACGAACAAGAGACGAGTTCATAATTATCGTGTCTTTCGGCGGGGCAATTATAAGTAAATCTGATGCGAAACAAGATCAGAAAATATAGTGTATACAGCTGACATAATTGGACTGGGCCTACTTTTGGCCAAAAAAAAAGAGAGAGAAAAAGAGGTTGCTCGTTTGGATTAGTTCATTAATGGAACGCGGAATGATGTCATATGTAGCGGCTACACTCCAACGCTTCGCGTTTCGCTCGTCTCTTTGTGATTTAAATTTCATTATTATCTTCTTATTTGTTGTATTTTTGTCTTTTATTTTTAATTTGCTTCTTGTTTTTTTTCTGTTGTTGCTGTGCATTTCATGTCTGAGCTTCGCGAAGCCGAGGCGGCCGCCACGCCCCCCACATCGATAAGCTGGCTCCATTGTTAGAATTGTCTGCTGTGAGTGCGTCGTCTGTGCCGCGAAGTTGTTTGTCAGGTTTCTCAGATCTTTCCACCAGCTCACTGCCAATTCAAGTTCAAGCTTGCTTTAAGAAATAATATATATAAAAATATATCTGTGTATACACATTTTCTAAGGTGTCTTAGAACCTCGATCTTGAGGGTGGTTGCTGTGCGTCAGGGTGGTTTTTGGCCACACTTGGGCTGAGGGTTGGTTTTCCTATGCCTATTGTTGAATACTAGAATACCTAGCCAAATACTTTCTGACGTTTGCTGCGTAGATTTTATTTTATTTATTTATGGCACGCCTTGTGCATAAGAATTTCTAAGGCCTTTACAGAAGGGTTGAAAAGATTGCCGCCCAATTCCTAACTTGAATAATGCCATTTGTTGCCACCTTTGTATCGGTTTGCAGCAAGGGGAAAGGGAATTAGCAGCAAAAGTTATTTTAGTTCCTGAATACAATCTTCAATTAAAACAAAATAAATCATTGTATATGAAGGTCGATTCAGGAATCTATCTTAAAAGTCAAAGAATCGTCCCTGTTGCAGCCACCCTTCCATTGTCTTGTCCCACTTTCCCACAAATGTGACTTCATTCGTCAATATGTAAGACCCAGAAACCCATTTGCTTTTTGCATTGAAGTCAGTTAGGGGTACACAGAGCTTGGCCTCCACTAAGCAACTGTAGCGTGCAAACATTTGATGTTGATGATGGCAACGTCGACGTCATCGGGGCTACAGAAAAATGCTATAAAAATCAAATAAAAGTGATGTAATCGCAGGTATTCGACTATGAGATACTTTACATATAGAACACTACAAATTGATAACCAGACTTATTTGACTTTTGAAGTGGTCAGAGGAGATAGGAGGAGAGAAGATTGAAAGTTACCCATTAACTAATCCTAGTCCAGCCCTCAAATTAGCTTAGAAAATATAACCCTCCAGTAATTCCCTCCTCCCTAGCATCGAACAACATTCAGGATGCTATAATTTATTATAGGGTATAAAATTGTGTCCTTGTGTCCTGAACATTTATAGCTGCTGCTGCCTGTCACACGCAGCGTTTAATGCTCCCCCGAGTGCTGCTCCGCAATTAGTTGCCAAGGTTACACTATTTCCACTTCTTTCACTCCCACCTGCAGCTACAGGCGCCTACAACCCTCTACGGCCTGCCGCCTGGCATTATCCTTGCGTCAATTGAGTTTCGTTTTTGGCTAATTTAATTACGCCGGCAAATGGTGTGGAAAACGTTAAAAAGAACAACAAAATGCGCCGAGGGGGGGCGCGCAGTGCAAGCAATTGTTGGGTGCAATTGTAAAAGGTCTGCTAGGGGGTTGCATTAAGTAATTTTCCCATGGCTCTGGCGCCGGTCAGTCGCCATACAAATTGCACTTTTCATTGCGTACAACCAACAGAGTTGTAAAAAGCACTTAACTAAGAGTAGATGTAGGTTTATGTGTAACAGACATACATACATGCTTATATGTATGTCAACATGTACATTTAAATAGTTTTCATTGATTTTTCTGTGCCCTGTAGCCAGGAGTTGGTGTTAAAAGGGTAATTAGAATTGACTAGAATTGATATACAAATAATCTAGGTATTTTATGAAAGATCTGTATAAGAAGTATAATAGTCAAAGTACACAAATTGTATAATTCTTCGAAAAATTTTAATTCTGACATCAGCAATTATAGGGTATCTTCTAGTTGATCAACTAAATTTTAATAAACTAAAATTTTTGTTTAGAGTTTTTTCATCATAGAATTTATTAACTTTTTTATATTTCTTAAATGTATATTCATAGGGTATCTGCTAGTCGTTCTTTTAATTTTTTTGTAAACATTCCGAATTGCTTTATGAATACAAACAAACCAATGATCCACGCTTGTTGCATGTCATCACTCTCTATATACACTTTACAGGGTATCTAGCATTCGTATCCCCTTAACGACATTACTCGTAACTAGTTTGGTTGCTCTAAATGAAGCTGATGACTTCATTTTCATGTCTTTTGCTTTGTTTTACTTTCAGTTGTGTGTTTTGGCTCCTATAGGATATATCCTTGGCCCTCTACCCATCTCCGCTCCCGCCCCCTCCTTCTCTTTGCTCCTTACCATGTGCGTGTCCTCGACAAAAACGGGTTTTTTTTTTTGGGGGCAATATTTCTTTGTAGGCTTGAACCGTTGTTTTTCGTCTTCTACCTAAGTTGCCTTTTGGCTACAGTTTTCGCTCTTGATTTGATTTCAAAATGAACGCAGCAAAACAAAAATGACATCACAATATTTGAGTGGGTTTGATTGTGACTCAACGTGATATATGTATATATTCATAAATAAATATGCTTGAATATGCTATGAGAGACGCCAATCTTGAAGATTAGTTCGCCGAAAGATCATATAACTTATAAGAAGCTTTACGTTAGAGCTTGGATCGTCTAGCTCTAGCAGCTGTGAGCTAAGAGACAAGGTCTTGGAACTAGAATGTTATTTTACAGGGTATCAAAATGACAACATAATTAAATTGTTATAATATTGTATATGTATTATTTTCTTTTTTTTTTTTGTATTTTCCAACATAATTTTTCAAATATTTGTATAGCTGAAAGTTTCATATATCCGTTTCCAATGAAATTTTTTTTGCATCCGGTAAATTTTTGAAAAATTCTTGACACCACATGTAGCCACAGCAGCAGCAGCCATTTGTTTACTTTAAATAATTATATGCTAAATAAAATTTAGAAATTAAATTCGAAATTGTTTATGGCATTAGGTTTCGCATTCAATATTCATTTGATGAGCACAAACTGAGCTGAAAATCACGCACTAGTTTCACAAATGTCGCAAGAAATGTATTCGAATATAATTTTTGGTTTTTCAAATATTTGAATTCAACACCAAGCAGTAGACGCAGACGCAGACGCAGGAAAAACTATAAACAACAACAACAGCAACGGCAGCTATAAAAGCCAAAAACACCGCACAGTATTTTGATATACGTTAAAGCTACAAAAATAAATTTCGAAAAACCAAAAACAATTGGCCAAAAACAAACACAGAAAAACTATAAAAACAAAACCAACAACACGGATTGAAAAGCTCTCGCGGAGTTTTCAAAAAAACGTTTTTTTTTTCATTTATGTTGTATTTATATATTTTGGTGATTTTTTTCTTTACATTTTTCGGTTTTGTTTTTGTTATTTTGGCGGCAGCAGAAGCCAAAATTTGCCTTTTTTTTATAGACGTGCGCGTTCCGCGTGCGTTGCCAACGCTTCGCCGTTCGAGTGAAAACTAAACGACGAAGCGCTCGACCAGCCAAGCAGAAGCAAGCGAATTGTCACTGGGCAGCCAGCAGCGGCAGCACCACCACCACCACAACCTCAACCACAGTGGCAGCAACAACATTTAGTAGAAGACCAAGCAGCAAGCATGTTCGGCTGTTGGACTCTTTGGTCTACTACGAATTTTAATTGTATAAGAGAGCGAGAGCGTGCTATGACCGAGAGAACGAAAATTCCGTAGCAGACTTTGCGGCGAGCCATTGACCGTTTCATAAGCTATGCGAAAGCACTGCGCGCTTTCAGGGTGCCGTGAATTCGCCGTGCGTGTCTGTGCATACTAAATCATTTTATAAGACGATCTATATATGCGCATATGAAAGGTGGTTTACAGCAGGTCACAGTTGTAGTTAAGAGATAATGAGCTATATATTAGTAACATATAGACATTTTTCGTATGCGTTAAAAAATTGTTAGTGCCTTACCTAAAAATAATAAAATAAAATCTTCAAACATAAATTAAAAAAAAAAAAATTGTATATTAATAATTTTAATTTTGTTATTTTTTTATGTGAGGGAAAAATAAAATTATTTTATGAATCTATTAAATATTTCCTGAAAAAAATTTTTGCTCCCTAAATTTAATTTTAAATTTTTGTCTTCTGTGTTAACTAAAAATGTATGAATCGAAGATTAGCTAAATATGTTTTAAATAAAATATAGGGCTAAAACCAGCTATATACCAAGTTTTATAAAGATCCCAATTACAAGAGCTCAGTTCACATAGAACATGCAGACAATTGACATAGATCCATGGCCTTAGCTTATGATTCCTTTAAGTAAACATCTACAGACACGCCTATTAACTATTAAGAACAAAGCCAACTTTCTTTACCAAAAATAACCTCTACGAAATACAAACAAAATCGTTTACATATGTCGCTAGCTTCCTTCTCGTGAGGCACTCTCAACCACAGCTGTGCCCGGAGAGCAGTTAAAATTTCAGCTGTCAGTCGAAGGCACGGCAAGTGCAAAGATTTTCCGGCAAGCGAAATGTGTTGACCAAATTTTTGTGTCTAGCATTTCAACCCTTAGCTGCAGACACGCAGACTACAATCAGACACACCCCCGCGGCACGTCGCGTCCTCTGCCCTACATAAACAGTAAACAGCAAACAGTTATCCACGTGCGCGGGGGTGTTTTTAATGCATATATGTGTACATAGAATATATAGAAGAATATGATTGATATGCCCCCACACCCAATTTCCCTAATTAAGTAGAATGCATAACTAAAAGACAATTCAAATGTTTCTCAATAAGCGTTGTTTATCCTTTAGGGGTGCTCACCCTGTATTCCTGTTTGCACTATACGGAATTTTCAGTTCACATGATTTTCAAGCAAATATTTGAGGAAAAATATGGATGAATGCGTGGGCAATTGAATATTTTGTTTTGTTATCATAGAAATTTCTCGAATATATAAGAATAAATAATATGTATATATAATAATAATAGTAAAGATAGTAAGATAGAAAGTTTAAATGACGATACAAAATTTAGTTTTATAAAATTCATAAATTCTTTATTAAAAAAATATTTATATATATAAATTCTAAAAAGAAAATTATTTTTCTTAAACCATTTTTTAAATAATAAATTGTTTTAAAAAAATTGTTTATTAACAAATTCTTTTAATGTATTAAAAAAAATATAAATGTATTTTTATATTCATAAATTCTTCGATCTATAAAATATTTGCTCGAAGTTTTCCATTGAATGATCAATGAGCCCAAAAAACATTTGCCTTTTGAGCAGCTGTTTTGCCAGATGGAGGTGCACTAATTAAATTTAATTTAGGATGACTTTTACTGGCACTCAGCACATCGCTATCTCTCTCCCTCTCTCTCTCGCTCTCTCTCCCGAAAAAGAGCCAACATTTCTGATCTAATGATCGGATCAATCAGCGCGAGTGCAGGCAGCCATACGATTAGCCTTTGACTTTATTAAAGAGCAAACTTTAACCCATTGCTGGTTGCCTGTGGTCGATTGTGCTCCCCAAGCGCAGAGCAGCTATTTTTGGGTTGGAAATGCTCGTTCGCAAAAAAAAGCAGAAGAACAAGCTGCCCGACTCACTCGGGCTGCGGCGTATGTTTGGCGATCTTATTCGGATCCGTGTGCGCTGTTCGGTTCCGGCGTAGCACAGATTTTGGTTTTAGTACAAATTCGTTAGTCGTACAAATCGCATGACTTTGCGGGCAAAACTAAAGAAACTCAAATAAAAGCAGCAACAAGAATAAAAGACATTTTTCAGCAGATCAGCTGAATATTACGGATTGCCAAACTGAATAAATAAATAAATCGAGGAATTTTCTTAATTTTTTTTTACATAGTTGAAGACATGCAACAGTGCAACGTGCATTTCATAATTTAGAGAAAATATTATATAAATACAATATTGATCTAAGAGCAGAGAAGACACACTCCCCTTAGTTGATTAAAGAACAATTAGAAGAAACTATATTTGTAGACGTTAAATGTAATTTAAGGCCAATTCTTGGCGCTTGTTGTGATATTCGCATAATTTTTCAACGTGAAAACAGACAACGGATATATAGCTATTGGCGTATTGGCCAAAAGCAAAATAACAAAAAAATAAAGAAATATATATGAGTACACATATATATAGATAGATTCGCATCAATATATATATTCAAAGTGAATACGGTAAACTGGGCTATTTCGATATACGGAGATGACGACGCGCGGCATACGGCGTAAAAAGTCAACGCTGACAGAACTGAAAATCGCAGTTATTGGCGCGCCCAGTGTTGGAAAGAGCGGTAAGAATAGAGTTTTGAACAAACGAAATGGAATCAAAGAAAGGCATCGACAACAGCGACTACAAACAACGGCGAGCAACAGCAAATTAGTTGAGCAATCGCTGATTTCGTATATATTTAGATCGTTGTTTGTTTTGTTTATAAAGTGGGAGCACACACTGACACACATACACACACACACACATACACACACACACACACACACACACACACTCAGTTGTATCTCTCTGTGCATGTGTAGCCAAGCATGCCGCTAAATATATATATACTTACATATCTCTATCTGTAGCTGTATCTGTATCTGCAACTGTAGCTGTAGCCGTTGAAGTAGCTATGTTTGTATCTTTGAGTAGCTCGCATTTGGCTTTAATCGTTTTCACCGTTCGATTTGACACGCGTGCACCCACAGCAGCCACTAATTTATGACGGCCACTGTGTCACACACACACGCGCACAGAGTTAACTGCATATTGATGTATCTTGTCAGTGGACACAACGACCCTCACCCCCAAACAGCAAGACGAGGAAAAGTTTTAATTTGTAAAATTTTTCGTGCGACCCGCATGACTTCCGCATGCCTTGGCATCTGTCAACTTCAGGTAACACCCAGCTACTTTATGGTGCCGCGGGCATAAGCCAGCCAAGAAATATGACTAGCGTCTATGCTCTGCTAATAAATAGCACTTGACGCTAAGCCTTGATACCAACTGACAGCTGTAGCCGATGAAATCTCGCCGCCTGTGTAAAATGCTAATTCCAAATGGAAAGTTTTCTCCAGAACTCTTTAAAAGGCACACTAGCCATAATATGCAGCTTTAACTCTTTAAAGATCTCAATATATGTTCTATATATATTCAGTTAAATGCTGCATGTTAGCTAATGCCTGCAATCGATGTATGTAGATTCTCAGGGTATACACCCATAAATGATAATTGTCTAGGAATTTTGAATTTAATATTCTGAAATAATTTTGCCGAAAATTTGTTTTACAAATGTCACATAAATTTGATAGTATATTTATTTTATAAATTTATATATACAATGTATTTTATATACATTTCTATGTATATATATTTATATATATCATACATAACAGTTTGTGCTGCAGCCTTAACTTTTGGCTACTTTTTCAGAATATTAAATTCTTTTTGTAATAGAATTATAATATTAGTAATTTCCTGTTCTGAATTCAGAATTTCTTTGCCAGATATTCTTTGCCTTTAATACAATCCTAACATTAGTGGGTATTAATGTTTAGAAACTCTCAAAAATTCGAAAAAAAAAATATATATTAAATATATTAGAGATCTATAAATGTGTGTGCTTCAGGAAGACTTTACACTCTTGAAATAGTGATAAATATATATAAAAAAAAATAAAAAATTAAGACCTTAAATGATATTAAAATTTGCAATGCTTACTAGATACTAGACCTTATAAAGAAGTGCAAATAATAAACGTAAATGGATTAATGCACTAGAATGCAGATAAAAATAAGTCATATACTTAAATAGTATACTTATAGTATAACTCTTCAAATATTTTCTTTAGCTGCTCTTTTCCTCTGGCTGCTGCACGCTAAGTCTTTACTTAGAAAGTTCAATGCCAGTCAGCATATCCAAGCAGTTAAATAGAACTAGAGCAAATCCTATCTAAAATAGATAAACTTGGTGATATAAGCATGTATATATATATATATATATATTATTATTTTACAGCCCCATTGTAAAGATAGCCAAGTAATTTTTCAAGAAAAAGTTTCTTTTGCGAATATATCAAAATTTCGAATAAGTACTTATTAAATGGAATTTTTTTATGGCGCCAGCAAATATTTTGAACGAACAAGATCGTATATATGATATATATGTTAATGCCTACGATATTTATTTATATATATATGCCATATATATATATATATATATATATATATATATATATATATATATATATATATATATATATATATTTATATATGTCATATCATTCAACCGCAATCGCGCAGATATAACACAAATATTTAATGCACTAAAGCGCCGGGCGGGGGCACGCGTGTATGTGGCAATTAAATCGACGCCCACCCGGCGAAAGGCCGTGGACATGGACGCGAGCAACGCATCCGATTAATGCCCAGCGGACATTGGTCGTAGACAGTGTGGCCAGTCTTTGTCGTAGTTTAAACAACAAAAATTTAAATGTTGACCTCGTAAAAAAAAAAATTATATATACATATATATATATATATATATATATATATGTATATATATATATAAAAGAAAAGTCGGAAAAAACAAATAAAATACGAAGGAATTGATGGGCTATGTCAGACTGCGCAATGCTCGTTCGAAATTGAAGAGTAAAGAAAATATGTCAAGTTCTATATGCTATGCAGATCTATAGCAAGGAAAATGTATGTCAAACTAAATTGGGCATTTTAGTTTCTGCTAGCTGGCGAAAACTGTTGCCACGCCCACAGCATCAAAATAGGCGAGAAACAGTTATAATATAATGAACAATCATTTATCAAAGACAAACCCTGCACAAAACTAATATGCTCGCTTAACATTTCTTGAACACGCACAATAAAACAAAACGTTTGGAGAAAGGCATAAATTAAAACGCCAGCGAAATGTGCGGCTGCCATGGAAATAAATGATGAAAATGTCATTAAAAGTGGCCAGCACAGATGAGTGGAGGGAGGTGGCATGGACTTGAGGGACAGGTTTACGAGCCAAGGCAAAGCGTAACCCGGCAGTAGTATCTACCTGGGCTGGCTCATACATTATTCTACATTCGCGAACGCCTGCGACTTGGTCAGAGTTCAAAGCACTTGCATGGCAAATGACCAAAGGCTTAGCCCAGCCCCTTTTCAGCAGCCCACTCTCCTTTGTTTGGCTGAAGCACGCAACCTTAAGGCTCAACTGTGTTGTTAGCCGAGTTTATTAACCCCTCTAGGTTTAGAATTTTTCCTTTTCCACCTGCCGGCCGGCCGGTTCGCATTTGAATTTTCAACTGTCGTAGGAGTTTTTCCGCTCAAGTTCTGACCCAGTCGAGTGTGTGTGTGTTTATGCCGAGGGGTTGTTTGGCCAGGGGCGTTGCCTCGCTTTACACCTGATCTCAACGATAGCCGCTGTAGAACCCCCAAATTAAACTTCCATTTAATGTAATTGCAGCTTTAATTGTGCGTTTCTTAACGAAGCGTTATATAGGCGAATATGATCATCAGACTGAGAATCGATACAAGCACGAGTCCATGGTGGATGGTGAGCCGGTGCTATTCGAAATACTCGACACATGTCCCAAGGTAGATCTACTTATAGATATATATATATATATATAAATATCCATATACAACTATAAATGGAATCATTTGCAGGCCGACGATGAATATCCCAACGCTGCCGAACTGGTGCAATGGGCCGATGGCCTACTGCTCGTCTACTCGATAACCGATCGCAAGAGTTTCAATTATATACGACGTGCCAAATCCGATCTGCAATCCGATACGCCCGTTCAGCTGTGCGCCAACAAAGTGGACATGGTGCATTTGCGTCAAGTGAGCCGCGATGAAGGCGAAATTCTCGCCAAGGACTTTGAGTGCAAATTCAGTGAGGTCTCCGCGGCAGATCATGTCGACCAGGTCGCCGAGGTCTTCAATGAACTGTGCAAGGAGGTGCTCGCCTGCAAGCGCAAGTCCAAGCAGAGCCTGCTCGAGCGCATGCTCGGCGGCACCCGTCCCTACAGCAGGGGCAAGAGCGATAGTAATTTGCCAAAAGACTGATATCACAATTTTTGTTTAAATAAAATACTCATTTTTTAAAAGCTTAACAAATTGGTTTTTTTTTTTTTATGTAAAGATTATGATAAAAATAAATAGTAAATAAATAAAATCTTTTTTTTTTTAATTTACTTTAATTTATATACAAACTATTTTAAATAAATAAAATAAAATAACATATAAATATTTATAGTTATAGTAACTGCGTACTTATCCCGGCAGCTGTTGCGTCTACTCAAAAGCTTTAAACAATGTTTACAAGTTCTATAGCGCACAGCATGTGCTTGGCTCTCGCAACTTTCGTGTTTATGAAATTAACAGCCAAGACAGCTGCTTGGGATTTTATATATGTATATGTGAATTAAATTTTTTTAAATACACAATTATATAACTATTTTAATTTTAATTTAAATACCTTTTTTTAATAGTTATACAAATTTGTTTAATTAATATTAAAACAAAATTGTCTTGCTTCTGTTTGTTTACTCTTTGCACATACTGCGTATGTGAGTTTCATAGCAAGCAGCTTACCCTTGGGCTAGTGGATGTTTTTTGTTCAGTTAGTTCCAATTGTAAACAATAGATGGACTACGATATGCTATAAGTAAACTGCAGATTTCGGCATTGTTTTGAAAGCCCTAAAAGTATGCAATGTGCCGATGATAATGAATAAGTGCTGAGTTTTAACTAAATTAAGCATAAAACAGAAGCGTCTAACTATTTTGCATGAGGCCGGTGTAATAGAAGATTTGTGTTGCTGCATAAATTACATTTAAATGCCTACAAAATAATATATAAAATATTTAACTTAAAATTTTAATTAAATAAAAAATACAAAAAATATGTATTAAATCTGAATTTTAGCAGCTGCAAAAAAGTTAAGAATTAATTTTCAAATGAATAAATCATTTTATTTCCGGGTTTCCAACTCCAGGCAAAGTTTTAGCCAAGAATCGTATTTCTCAGCTAACAAAACTAAGTTTGTTTGATGTGTCAGTCTCGATCATTTGCTTAATTGCTATTCTACAATAAGTTTTGATTTGTTAAGATCCGACCTTTGGCGACCTCTGGACCCTCTGGTCTGTTTGCCCTGTTATCGCAACATTTGCACACGTGTGCGCGACTTTTAATTAACCAAAGTCAACAGCCCCAGTGAAGCGTGTATATATCTGTCAACTGCTTTGCCGTTCTATATACTTAACTTAATTTCAAACTTAAGTTTTTTTCGACTTTCTGACAACATCCGGAATAGCTCAGCTAAATGATTTTCTGTGTGGACATTTCATCAGCTCTCTCGCCATAGACTTTTGACTCTGATTATGATGTTTGCTTAGCTAAAACCAAAATATTGACATGACTCAAAACAGACACAACAGACAATGAAAGCGCTTTAGAGTGGTGCGAAATCGATCAACCACCCAGCCAGCCAACAACTCGATAAACCACAATGCGCATACGCCCCACTGGACGGCTAAGTTGGGCAGACTTTGTGGTGGGCACCGCACCTGTTGGTAGTTATATAAGCATATATGTGTATTCTATCTATTTATTGTATTATTGTGCACTTGGCAACCAAGCCACAATTTTCTTGTAATTGTTCGAGCGAGTGGGGCATGAAATCTCACAGGTTTTTCGCCCAACTATTTTTAATTAGTCGCACAATTTAAAATTCTAATGTTAATTTATGATTGAAAGTCGCCAGTCAGCCAGCCAGGCCCTTCTACAGCTAAGGTGCTCCAGGTGCGGTGTCTGGGCCAGGTGTCGCTTATGGTCCAAGCTGTTGAACTGATTAGCACAGCAGCCGCAGCAGCACCTGGCTCTCGCTTTATGCAATTAGCTATAGCCCGATCCGATTCAATGGCCAATCGGTGCTGTAATAACTTTTAATTATGGACCTAATCGGCACAATAATGTTCTGGAACTCACTTTGCATGAAAGCAGCACCTTAAGGCATCTGTTCCGAAGGTCAGCCGGAGGAGCTGGCGTTGAACTTGCAAATGATTTTGCTTGTGTGCTTAAGCTTAAAGAGATTCAAATGATTCAAATATATGGGTCGAATATGAAGTTACCCTGTAATTAGGGCCAAGTTAGAATGCATTGATCAGATGGGAATTGGGCTTAAAGTTGACTTGAACTTGGGTTAGAAGAATGCCTTAACAGATGAGTGTGTGGAAGAGAGAGAGAAAAAAAAAAAAAAAAATATATATATATATATATATATATATATATATATATATATATATATATATATATATATATATATATATATTAAATTATAAATCAATGAAATAAATTATAATTAGTTATTTTTGGCTAATGAGTGCTTCAACTAAGGAAGGAGAAAAAATTTTTTATACTAAAATATCACTAAATAAACCTAAAAAGAAAATTTTAAAATTAAAAAAAAATATATAAATTGAGACCAAACACGAATAGTGAAAAAAAAATATTTAAAATATAAATATATATTTGTGTATAAAAAAAAAATATTATCAGTAAATTAATTTTAATTAACTTTCAATAAAAGCTTTTATTAAGACAATCGATAAGTTGATGAATTCCCTGAGCTGATTCATTTAATCTTGTGTTAAGCATCATTAATTAATTTTTATAATATCACTCGAAAAGTTTATTGAAATTAACACTCTTAAATATTAAATTAGATACAAGGACTAGCTATGGCATGTGACATATTGTGACAACTAAAATAAAAATGAAAAAAAATAAGTTTGACTATAAATTATACCATGAAGAAAAAATCTGCCTTAAACTGCTCATCTCTCTCCCTCTCTCTTTTTCTTTCACTCACTATCCCTCTCTCTCACTCTCTCTCTTTCTATTTCTATTTCTATTTCTATTCTCTCTCTCTCCTCTTCGGCATATATATTGATCATCACTGATCAGCTCAAGCTCTAGTTCACAGAGTATACAAATGGCTTGGATTATGAATGCGTGATAAATTCTGTTGATGCTTCCCCTTGGTCTTAGTCTTTGTCGCTTAGGTAATTAAGCTTGTAAATCAAACTATGGCAGCACACGCCCAGCATCCATAAAACCACCTGCACTTCCCCTGAACAGCTGTCCAGATGTAACCAGTTTGTGTACTAATTAGACTTGGAGCCATGGCAATTATATTTGCTGATCATTTAAATTAGAATTTGCAACAGGTGCGACGGCAAATGGCCGCCTAACGGTTTAGCCGCACCGATTAATATATATATATATATATAAAGACAAATATATATTGCAGTTATCTGTGCACATATATATATATATATATATATATATATATATAGATATAGCTATGTATATATATATCGCACACACAGCTGGCAGTATGTCTTTTTTACTTATTCTGAAAAGTTCAAGACAAGTCCAAGATTAAATAGCTTAAAAAGCCAAACGAAAAATAAGCAGCGGCGGCAAACCTCGCGAATAATTGGCCCGAATTGGCGGCCACAATGCCAAGCGAATTGGCCAAGCGCAATGTGTAAGTCATTGACTTTGATATTCAATTAGACAAACGCCAAAAACAAAACACAAAATACCAAATACCAAATACCAAATGCCAAGTAAATGTTCTAGTTTGCGCTACTGTCAAAGCCCGACTCGGCCGGCCCGCCTCAACCTTGACTGGACTTTATGCGCCTTTAATTAGCCAAATTTCAAATTTTCAAATCTGAATTGAAAATTGTAATTGAAATGGAAACGTGTTCCACGGACTGGTGTCTCTTGCAGCGCGAACTTTTATAAGTTTTAAACAATTAATCAAAATGTGTGTGCGATTGTGCTTGTGTTTGTTTGTTTAATTGCAAAGTGCATTCGGCTTCCGGCAATTAGATAGGCAATTCGCAGCGGTTCAACAAACTTCTTGTCCCAGAGCGTTTCCTGCAACCCTAACCCAAATAGTCACTGACTTGATGTAGCTCTTCGCAGCTGGTCCGTGGGCACGTAGACCACGCTTTGCGCCTCAATAGCCAACAATTCACGCTGTCTGGTTATATAACTCTGACCCACATCCGATCGGCATGTAAATAGAACTTCACACTCAAGTGTTCGATAAATGTGTTTAACCTTAGCTGTAATGCGAATCAATTGTTTTTGATTTTTTTTTTTTTTTCTTTTCAAGTCATAAAAGCCCGCCATTAAAATTGGAAACTAAATGCACGCTTTTAGAGCTTATTAGCTGTCGTTCAGTTGCTGTTCCCACGTCTGCAGTTCGCACTACATTGTTATAGATTTATCAAAATTAAATCTTGAGAACATGAAAAAATAATATGTATGGCAATATTTCAGGCAATATGATAAATGTAGACAATACCCTGTAATTTTGTGCATTTATAAAAAATTGTTTATGCTTGATCTAATGCAAGAGTTGAAGAATGTAGAATAATACCCTGTAATCCGTGAGAATTTAGGTTTGAGATTCTTGACCAGTTAACAAAGGCCATCAATTTTTCATGAGTATTACAAATGTATATAAATACATCCTGGAATCTTTAAACACAATCGTCTTCCCATTGTGTATACTCTGTAATATATGGATATTTAGTATTGCTTACACAAGAAATCTATATCCTTTTTTCAATGAGAAAATGTATGATTAATTTAGGAAAATGCAATTTCTACAACTATATATATACCCTGTAATCATAAATATTTCAGAGGAAGCTTAGATACCCACAACCTTTTATTCCTATAATTTAAAACTCTTTCAAATTTATTTCTTAAGAATAATATTTGTCAACAAGAGTAAGGAAATTTATCTTAGCTACACAAGCTCTATATACCCTGTAATCTTTATTTCTAAATGTAACTGGCCTCCACTTTGCAACATATCCATATATTTAACAAACAGGGTATCGCTGTAGTCTATCACAGTCACCCAACACATTCCTTCTATCACACGCTATTATGTATTATTCTATTTTAAGCATTAGAACGGCAGCTGACACGTTTCTATTAGTATTACCCGGACCCGGTTTTATCGACTTATCGCCCACATCCGATCAGCTTATTCTGCTGCTGGCCGAGCAATTAACACATTTCGATTTCTATTCACTCACTCAATTATCATAACGCTTGAGTTTCTGTTGTAATTGCCATGCGATAAATCTGCGACACACGCTGAGGTAGGTCATGTAAACAATCAGCTGACATTTTCACAAAAGAAGTTAGCAAAAAGAAACAAAAACATTATAAAACTAATATTTATGATTGTCTATTGATAAAGACTGTTCAATTTTATTTGTGGTCCAATGCTATGATTGACTCTCTCCTCATTTGAACCGGATCTATTTTGTATGATTTTTAACTCTCCTCTCATGACATAATATTCTCATAAGGTCTCTATCTATTCAACTCCTTCCTCTTCTTATCTTCTTTTCTGCCTGTCCTTATCACCTCTCTATCTTGCTCTTCTTCATGATCTCTGTTTTATCTCTCCCATTATTCCACCTTAAAATCCCAATCTTAATATAATAATATTCCAAATATTTTAGTTTCCGCGAATAAACTCAGCTTTATTAGAATAGATTGCTTGAAGTTGTATAACATATATAGATTCATATGTATTAATATAATATATCGTGTATTAATATATTTTTCTCTGGTATATATAATTATTTGCTTTATTTTGCAGCCTGCTAAATAAGCATGGGGACCAACCCGCTGCCACTACATAACATCTAGATATAATTTATTTAACTTCAGATATAATATTTATAGTAAACGCCAAGTTTAAATAGCTATATCTTGGTCAATATTTAAATTCAACATTGATAGTTAATTGAATGTTAACGCCAAACTTGTTGCTAGAATAACTGTTATATGTATATTATTATAGTATTGCATTGCTTGATCCCAAAATGTTGGTTCATATGGTTTAAATGGAGGTTAAATATATATTTCAGATTTTAAATTCAACTACTAACAATTATTGTTTGATTATTACTTTTGGTTAAAATTTTCGTTTAAGTATTTAATATTGAATAATATTTTGTGAAATATTTATTTTGTGAAATATTATTTTTAAAATATTTTTTTTTAAATATTTTTTTGCAATCATTTTTTTTATGGTATTTTTTTTTTTTGCATATAATTCCCTAAACCGTTTACATTTATCTCAATCTCTTCAAGTTTCAAAAATAATAATAGCTTTATATCATTCTCATAAAATGTTTCCTCATCAGAATCAGACTTTAGATTATAATAAATAATAGATCAAATAGATCGAAAAGCTAAAAACGAAACAAAAATGTTTAAAAATTGTCAAAATAATAAAAATGTTTGTAAATTATTTTTCAATAGTATTTTTAAACTTTATTAATACACAAAACTTACGATAAGTAAAATAATAAACTCTACATACCTACAATACAATACATAATAGTCATACAAATAATAATAATAGATAATAATAATAGTACACAATTGTAATATTGTTCTTTCCAGTTATTGTACAATGTAAGAAAAATCTTTTGCTATTTCTTCAACTAACATTTGCTCTAAGTATTCTCATATTATTTTTTTGATATTTTTTAAAGTTTTTTTTTTCGAATACGTATACAGTTATTGCAAGTATATAATATATATATATTGGGTGCTAAGTGCTTTAGCTATCTGCTATATATATATTTTATGTTTGGATAGATTTAAACGCGTTCACATATCTCTGCATTTCAAGTAAATAATTATATGAAAAATAATACGAAAAAAAAACAATATGTGTGCTGAGTATAATCTGTGTGGATGTGCATGTGTGTGTGGGTGGGTGTGGCATCTTAAAAGTCTAACGATTTTTTGGTCCAATAATATTTAGTTGGGATAATAAATATGCAATGCACAAAGTGGAGGTGGAAGGTGGAAGGTGAAGTTGGAAAAATAAGCCAAAAACGAAATCAAAAAATAATCAAAAACATTTTTCACATTGAGCATTATCTTCCAGGGTATATGTGCGTATTTGTGTGTGTGTGTGTGTGTGTGGGTGTATGGTGGTATGTCAATTTAAAATTAATTTGTATAAAATGAGACCGTTGCACCTGTATATGCTTGGGAGGGGTTGTTGTTGTTCGCTGTTAATGTGAATGGGTTTTTGGCAGAGTCCTCGCTCTAGAACGGACGCCGCAGCTTGTGAATGGCGTTGGTCAAGTGCAGAATCTCCGTGTTCATTTGATGGACCAATGTATCCAGCTTGTCAACGGAGTCCAAGATCTCGACACGCTCGGTGTGTGGATTGAAGCGCACCTCGAATGGACGGGACATGGTGCTGACCCAGCGACGGAACTTGTCCTTGGCATCCTCGAAGCTCTCGGCCACATAATAGATGGGCTGATATTCCTGATCCTGATAGGGCTGAACAGCTGTGGCTGCGGGCTCGAAAGCGCGATGCTCGCACTTGTCGCTGATAGCGTGCAACAGCTCACCATAGGCGCTCAGCAGACCAGCTCCGTAGGCCTTGACCTGACCGTGTTCCTTGCAGAGACCGAACTCAACAGTGAACCAGTAGACCTGCACACAGAGTATAAGAACAAAGCACACGATTATAGACACCTGTTGGACGTCGCATAAAATGCCAGCTCATGCACTCGACTGGAGGTCAACGAAGGCCATTAATTGCCAGCCAAATGAGCGGCGCAATTGAGTTAAGTGGAAGTCAGGCAGGGGTTTAGTTGCTTACCGTGGAGAGCTTTTCGATTTCTTCATCAGAGGCGCCCAGCGAGGCCAAGCCAATCTCCTGCGAGAACTGGGCGAAGCTGGGATCGGCCAGCAGCGGCATGTGACCCAACAGCTCGTGGATGGTATCGCTGCAGAGGAAGAGGAAGAGAGAGAGAAGGGAAGAACACAATTAGCCATTATATAATAGGGCTTAAAGTGCTGGCTGCCTGGCACATTGTTAAACTAATTTGCGACACAATAAAAGTTGGTCGGAAGCAAGGAGCAGCGAGCAGCCAGCGGAAGCGGAAGCCGCTGCTGGCTGCTGGCTGCCGCCTCAAAATGGCAGCCAAATGCAATTAGAGCGCGCACAAAGAGCTTTGCGTTTGAAGTTCAAATATTCATATATACATAAATATATATATATATATATAGACAGAGTTATATATACTTACGGCTCGGGTGTGTGGAAGGGCGAGTTGACGTGGCGCACATACTGGGTGCTCTGGAAGATGCGGAAGGCCAGCGAGGCGAGGAAGTCACGAGCGGTTAGCAAACCAGCAGCTGGGCGCAGAGTGAAGCCCGTGTTCTTGCGCAGGAAATCAGACATTTCCTGCAGCTGGGGCAGACGATGATCGACAAAGATTTGCTCATCCTGCAGCATCTGGAAAGCGGCACGGTACTCGGCACAGGCGTGCTTGGGTGCCAGATCCTGAACGGTGCGGAACACCGAACGCCAGGTCTTGACCTCCACCTCGGTGTAGTTGATGTGGGGGATTGGATCTCCATACTTGAAGGCGAAAGCAATCTCGGCAATCTCCTTGCGGCGCTGGCGGTAGACCTTGTCGGCGAAACCAGGATGGTTCATGTCCAAATCGGGCTCGTACTTGGTCATCAGATGGTTGCAGTTGTCCAGCTCGGAGGCGTGCTTGGGGAACCAGGGAGCCTTCACGCTGATGTTGTTCTCAGCCAGCAAATTCATGCTGCTGAAGGAGCCCGATTGGCGCAGCGAACGGATCAATTGCAGCAGATTGCCGCGGGTCATGTCCACCTTGATGAGCACATCATGGTCGACGCCCTGAATGCGCGATTGACGCGACTCCACATGCTGGACGGTGCCATGGAAGGTTTCGATGGCCTTGAGGATGCGGCCCAGCGATGAGATGCCCTCCTTAAGGCGCACCACAAGGGCGGCGCTCTGGACAGCTGCCTCGGCCTCTGGCGATTCGGAGGCGGCATTAGCCAGAACAATCTCGTCCTCGGTGAGGCCATAATCTGCAATTGGAATAGGATTGGGAAAGGCAATCAGCAAAAGGCAAGCGGCTTTACAGTCACGTAAACGAATAAGTGTGCTACGTGTGGCAGCCTCGCCCCACACCCCACCACCCATCCGCCACGGTTGCCATGCAAACGTATTGTCGTAAGTCGAGCGTAAAAAATGAAAAAGGGAAATGCGCCATTTACCCTGTTGAATCTAGCCCTGTGTGTGTGTGTGTGTGTGTGTGTGTGCGCGCCTTTCAGACACCCACACAGCCACAATGGAGTCGTATATTCGCTGAGTGCTGGCACTTTATCATATTAAGCACTTAAGTTCATGTCAACCAGCTTTTACTGTACTTATTTGGCCCCCACCCGACCACACTTACCGTTCTTTGGGGGCGCTTCATCATCGGCTGGCTCCTGCTCAGCGCAATTTTCAATCGTTGCCTCAGTTTCAATGTCATCAACTAAACCAAGTCGAAATAATAATAAAAAATAATAATCGAAATAAGTAAAGCACAGAAATAATAAGAAATAATAGGAAGGTGTATGGGTTGTGTGTGGGATAAGCACCTGCAACATATTCTTCTTCGAGGGGCAGCTCCAAGTTGGGCTGCTCATCCTGCAGCTCGACATTTTGCTCGGCGGGCACATGCTCGCCCTTTGCCTGCTGAATGCACTCCTCAAGCGAGGCATCTTTAATCAAACAAAATAGAAAATAATACCAAATAAATAATATAAACAAAATTAAGAAATAAAACTCAAAAGTAGTCCAAATTTAACTAATAAATTCGGACTCAAATTTAAGGAAAAAAAAATATTTTTTAAGCGAAAAATTTAAATAAATTTTTTACGACTTTAAATTAGAACAAAAAAATTTTTTTTTAATTTAAAATAATTAATAGATATTAGAAATTAATAAAATATTTGTTCGTTAAAGTTGTGAAAGACTTGGCAAAATTACTATTTCTATGAGTGCCCCAAATATATTATGAAAATTTTATAGAAATATTATATTCTTATTTTTCTAGTATTTTTTACGTTTGACTATATACTTCAAAATATATTTGCTGAGCCTTTAAACATTTTGTAGTTATTTTTTAAGCAAAAGAGAATTTTTCATATACAATTTAGCGCTTCAACTTGAAGTTGAAACTATTATAAATCTCAATTTGAATATATATATGAACTTAATATATATTTCAATTTCTTTATATATATGTATTTAACTTACCGTTTGCCTTGTTGCGCGCCTCCTCGAGCACCGTTTGTTTGTTCTGCTTGACCACGAGGCTCTCGAAGCGTGCATCGTCCACAAGGCTGCGGCGACGGGATGGATACCCATTCTGCGAATGAAAATGACAGAGCTTAAGGATATGTGCCGGAAATTAGATTTATTTGCTAAACGAACAACTTTGCTTAATGCCCAGCAGCAGCCCGTGCCATGCCCATTCGAGTGAAGTGGGCGTTGAGTTGCGCAATCGGCGCTTGCATAAGATAATTTAGGGCGACAGATTAAAGTTGTGTGTGAAAGTGAAAGATCGCTTGGGCTAAGTCGTCTATTTGTGAATGGATGGCTTTTATAAGCTCTATTCTATTCCGAGTTGCAACAGCCGTAAATAGGTGGACAATGCTGTATCTCATATGATGATATACGACCTCAAAGCAGTTGCAGTTTTTTTGATTATTCACAGTTTCTCTGGCTGATGAAAGAGATGCGAGCCATTGAATCACCTTTATTGATTTCATATTTTGGTTGTTTTTGTTTTTCTGTTTCTGTTTTTTTTTGTATTTTGTATACCTTTGCGACGGCGCAACAGCATAAACAACAACATAAATACAGAGGCTGGAGATCAACAATGAGGCGCGTCTGTGCGTAAGTGCAGCCACTTTCACTCTCCAAGGGAGAGACAGACAGACAGACAGACAGAGAGAGAGAGAGAGATGAAGATGAAGCTAAAGCTGTTCACAAGTCACTGTTTAAATTTGTTAAATAATAACGTTTGTCACTTGTCACTTATGTTTGCATTGTTGTTTTCAAACCAACAAAACCAAAAAAAAAAAAAAAAAAACAGGATAGCTAAGCTGGCAGTGGGTCAATCAATGCCGAAATGGGAAACAACAACAGCAGCAGCAGATGCTACGAGCTGAGCATTTGAAAACCTTTTGAGTGTCACGTAGACCAAGCAGCGATGTTAATTTTGATTTATTTTAATGGATTTAGCTGCACAATTGCTCTAACCTAGTCTTAATGGATGTGATCTCTTGGCACTTACCTCAATACTGTAAGATTTCTTAATGGCGAACATTTCGCGATTCTTTTGAGCAGCTGCAACGGCCATCATTTTGTGTTTTGTGTTGTTGGTTTTTAATAAAGTTTAAAGAAGATTTCTCAAAAATTTATACAAAGTTTTACACTTTGGATACTAGTTGGGATTTTTGTTTGTTTTATTTCTGTTTGACTTTGCAAATAAGCACTCGAAATTTGTCACTTTCACTGCTTAATTGCCTGGCGAATGCGCTCCTGATACTGAACTCTGATTGCGTCTAGAATTTAGCTAAACTGAAGAACTCTCCAATGCACAGCACACGTTGAACTTTTGGTTGTTAGATCAATCGTTAATCCTTAACGCGTAACTCGAAACTTTTTTGTGTTGTGATTTTTTTTGGAAAAAACTTGACGAGTTTGTTTTCGGGAATCCTTGTCTCAGCTAAGATTTTATTACAACAAAACAGAGCAGCAAACTACTTGACCACACAGAGGGCTTGGCAAGTCTTTAGAGCGAATGTTAGCGAATCAATGCATGCCCCTGGTTCAGATGCCAGCGTTTAAATACCCGCAAAAGCGCCGGCAGCGACGCCGACGTCGACGCAGCCAACGACAACGACGACCGAGACCGAGACCCGACGAGCAGCGGCGACTGGTTTTCGCATGACGCGGCTGTGACGTAGTTGCTGTTGTTGTTTTTATTGCCATTGCTGTTGCTGCTGTTGTTGTTGCTGTTTGCTGCTGCTGTTGCTGCTGCTGCTGCGATTGTGGGGTTTCCTCTCACCAAAGCACTTGGCAGTGGGTCGACAGCGTGCTGACTCGACCAAGTTCAAGTGCGGCAGCTAGAACGGCGCTTGGCATTGCTGTTGTTGCTGTTGTTGTTGCTGTTGCTGTTGCTGCTGGGTTTAGACACAAGCGCGTGCGCAGTGACAAAAAAATATACATACATAAAATATTTGGAATTGTCGCGGTCTCAGCGCGTCATTAAAAAAGCCTAAACAAGTCATAAAAACTATCAAAAGCAAACAAAAACCCAAGCGGCCAAGATTGCGCATACGCGGCGTATGACAACCCCTAAACTACATTTACATAGATACAGACAGATCCAAGTTATTTGTAATGAATATGTTTCGCAGGCGGATATTATTTTTAATATACATATACATATAGATACATATAAATATATATATATATATATACATATATGTATATGTTTGTGCTCAAGAAGTAATTGGAAAGCGGAGCAGGAACTTGACGTGTTATTAGAAGGTGGGCAAAGCCTACAAAGTGTAAACATTGTTTAGATATGAATAAGTGATACACTTTACTATATATATATATTTCGATATATATATATAAATGTGGAGAATTTCCAGGGAAAATTAAATAGAAATGAGTTTGAATGCAGAGACTGGAAAAAGCGAGAAAAAATTAATATTTAACATAATTTTTCCCTCAATAAATTCATTTCAATCTGCATAAGAAATTCTAATATTGGATATAATTGTGAATTAATTTTTATTTGCAGTTGAAACTGCTTTACTAGCTGAAGATATTATTTCATGAATATTTAATTAATTGATATAGACATATATATAAATATTCCAGTTTATAAACTCTTTTAGTAGATTTTTAAAGAGATACTTAGAGACTTTAGGCAATATTTAAAATTGAATTAAATTTCAATAGTATTAGCTGATCTGTAAATATCTGGATCTGTATTCTATATACCAAATTTTCTTCACATGATATTTTTAAGCTGAAATATCAAAATAAAATAAATATATATATATATATATGTATGTATAATTAATATACATATACTCTATATATTCAATCCTCCATTAGGTTCTCTACTCTATAAAATACGATAAATATATATTTCATTTAAAATTTCTCATTATCTTGATGGCTATTAATTGTCATTAAGCATTTTCGAAAGCAAATGCAAATGACGTTCTGTACGATATGTGATACGAATTTCCTAACATTTAAGTTTCCTTTAAGCAATTAATTAATTATCATTTCTAAGCACAAATGGCATATACCCGCGCGTCTACATTATGCCATAGAGTGTTATTATTATGAAAGCACATTAAAACCAATTTGCATGCGTAAATGTAACACATTAAACTAATCTTAACTGGGCATAAACAAATGGCGTCAAAACATCTGGCAAATTGTTATGAGATTTGCATTCCATATGCAGCTGGCAGACTGCGACTAACTAGCTAATTCCTGTAAGCTGATAACACACACACACACCGAGAGAGAGAGAGATCAAGTACTACTGGTGTTGTTGACGAGGCTGGCGCCTAATTGGATTCTGGTCTTAGATCATTTGAATGACATTTCAGTTGAAGTTTGAGACTCGCATTTAACCAAATTCAGAGTAAGTCGCACGCTTTGTCATTGATCTACATTCGGAGGCGAGCCGCGAATTGCTGTTGTTGCTGCAGCTAGCAAATGCAGTCATCCTTGCAACAAAACAAAACAAAACAAAAAACTAGAACCGATCAAAAAGCTAGAGAACACACATCGAACTTACCGATAAATATGAGATAGCTAATGAGCTGCTTACTCACCTCAACTTATTAAGATCCAAAAAAATAAGCAGCGATTTGCCACAGCTAATTGTAGACCAATTTTTGTTCGCCTTTTTTCATTTTAATAACATCATGACTAACTGTAGCAGAGAAATCAGTCGAGTAGGACTGGGAAATTAAAGTCCCAGCAATGTAGGTAGAGATTAAGCAAAAGGGCGAACTTGTTAAATATTTAAACGGAATACAGCTGACAGCATTTTTGCATTATCATATTGCATAAGGTAATTACCAATCATTAGAGCTAACTAGCAATGAGATAATCAACACGTTATGCAATTCAAATACTAATTAATAAATTGGTAAGAATTATCGCCAAAAGCTAGCAAACGAAATAATATATATATACTAAAGAAGATTAAATACGCTTAGTATACTACAGCTCTAACTAACTAAGCAAACACATGCTTCATGTGATATTTTCATTATTTAAGTGATGTGGTGCAATGACTTATTAAAATTATACAGTTTTTAGTAGTTAATCTACAAAGAAAGCTACGCTCCAATAGTTCGTATAGAAAGTTGTATGACAGCCCTATGATAGAGTGATACAATTCAAGCGACTCTGATGTATATCTTAAATTAAGCAAAAATACGTAACTGTACCAAGTTTTTGCATCATATCTTCAAAGACACCCGAGTTTCAATAGGTCATATTGGGTGTTTTATGATGATAGAGTGATACAATTAAAAAAGTATATTATATATATCAGGGTAAGCAAAAAAGAAGCAACTGTATAAAGTTTTTGTGCAATCTAACTTTCAAGGTAGCCAATTTATATTAGATCATATAGAAAGTTATATGACGGTAATATGATACACTGATCTAGGCCAACCAGTTTTAAAGCTACGCGCTATATGGTTTGGAAAGAATCAGCTGTACTAAGTTTAATCACTATAGCTTCATAGGCAGCCGAGTTCCTTGAGGTTGAATAGATAGATAGGATAGACTTTTAGTCTTACAGCGGTTTCTATATATATATATCTTTGCGTTAAGCTCTGCTATCCTCTGTTAGGGTATATACAAATTTAATTTTAATTATAATTCCTATTAGAAATATTCGAAATACTTTGCAATTGTAGTGCGTAGCAGTTGCCCACATATCATATGGCAAACTATAGACTCATTTTTGTGTATATGTGTCAGCGCAATTCTTGTGCCATTCACGGCTTTTGGCTCAACTTTTCTTCCGACTACGCTTTGTGTTTATTGTATAATTAAGGCACAAAACATTTAATTTAACTTTTATTTAATATTTAAATTTTTAATTGTGCACTGCGTTGGCTAAGCTCAATTCTAAAGTTATTAAATATATATAGTAGAAGAGAACAACAATAACAATAACAATTGCTCAAGGTTTTAAAAGTAACAAAATTGTTGAGCAACTGAAGGCAGAGCTGGAAGCGGAGGGAGGTGAAGACAGAGGTGGAGACTGAGACGGAGACGAAGACGGAGACGGAGCCAGAGCCGAAGCCGAAGCCGGAGACATAGACAGAGAGTGGATCGTGATTCACAGCTCGTAGGCAGAGCCATTCACTGGGATTTCCTTGTCCTTGGCCATGACCCTTTAACGGCTGACTGGCCGCAGCTTCTAAGCTAACGCCCCACTACGGCACGGCACGGTCCGGCTAAGCTCGACGCAACCCGGCTCGACGCCGTACCTCTGCTTGCCCCCCACTTCCCTCCATGATTAACCAGTTTGTTTGTTTTATTGAAGTTTCATGATCATGAAACCTAAACAAGCGAAGTACAACTATGCATATCTTACTCCAGCTCTGTTCCCCTCTCTCTCTCGCTCTCTCTCTCTCTTCCTATGACCTGTCATCTCTTTTTTGATTGTCTTCCACAAATAAATTGAAACTCCTTTGAGAATTGAAGGTTGGTTACCGTAGCTCCGCTTTGCAATTTTTTACTTTGTTACATAAGACACATTTACTACCATTTAGCTATTTTTTTTTTGCTCATTCGTTTAATAATGATCAATCATCAAGATAAAAAAGAGTTTTTGTTTTTTTTTTTTGGTAGGTAAATTAGGTTCTATAATTAACAATTTTCGGACTGAGGCGGCAAAAGTTGAAAACTACATTTAAATTTTTCAATGGGTATTTATTTTTATTTTTATTTGTATTTTTATTTGGTTTTTATTCTAATCAAAGGCACACACTATTTGTATTCAGAAATGTTTGACTCAGTCACGTAGTCCACATTTATTCTGCTTGACACGCCAAGACGGCTTATTCCAAATTTTGATATATATGTCGTTTATATATATATAGATATATATCGATAGAGTAGATCAATCATAATTTGGCAGGTCTCATAATGAAAGTAGTTCCGTTTGGCTAAGATTTTGGCATTGAGAAAGCGATTATTGCCTTAGAAAGGTTGGGGTATTGAATCAAGATGGATTTGAAATAATTTGCAAATTATAAGAGACCTTCTTGAAGGTTTTTTCACTTTGCTGTGATTGTGATTGACAGTCCATCAGAACTTGGGTAATTATAAAGCTTTTTAGCTGAAATTTAGAATGTGCTTAAGTTGTTGAGATATAGTTCATAAGAAGTTGATATTGATGTCAGGGAAGGCTAAATACTCCAGCTATGATGACTGAGATATTCTTCTATTATAACTTAACATGCATAATACTCTAAGATTCGTAGTGAACGCAGTTCTGTCAGCCTTGACTGCCCTGTCTCAAGCTCTCGAGTTCCTCTACTTTTTGCCCTTGTTGTAACTTCCTAGAATAATCTTTGGGTTTTATTTTTTTTTTCGTTTTATAAACCATAGTCTTTTGTATGAATCGAATATTATTCATAATTGAATAAGGTGCAATTAATAATACAATTAAAAAACGATTTTAAAAAACATTTTTACAATTTTTTGCCATTACATAGCGAGTTGCTCTAATCGATCTGGCTCACAATTCAACAATTCTACAATTATGTGCATTAATTACAACTTGGCAATCATTTTTGTTGCTAATTATTGTATAATACATATCGAGGTATTGCTTTCCCAAATTGCAAAATACATTCAATCAGTCAATCAGTCCGACCATCCGTCAGTCAATCCGTTTGTCAGAATGCTGAATTGATATATCATAATTCCATATGCCCACCACCACTCTCCAATCCAATTAGTGCTTTTCGAACTGGATTTTTTTCATGGCTCTGATTCACGGGCCAGAGATGACGTTCATTTAGCTTTGTTTTGTCTCGCATTTTGGATACAAATTGATTTGATTTGAATATGCAAAATAGCGAACGCGTACACGCTTGGGTTTGTTTTGAATTTCGGTTTCTTTGCTCTGTGATTTTTGTTTGGGCTCTGCGTCACGTGTCCCAGTCACGAGAGCTAAAGCAAACCGTCATCGAAGCAAGCAAACCAAAAATAAGAAATAAACAAAACAAAAAGCATAAACAAAATATATATATATATATATATATAAATATATATATATATATATATATATATATATATATATAATTTTATATATAACATATATTCATTATGGCTCACTTGCAGGGGAATTACAGTCGCGTATCTGATCAATGGAAAGAGTTTGCGTAAGCTGAAATTTATGGATCTTATAAAGGGGTTTCTGCTTCATGTGATCTAACTGCAAATTGAAAAATCTTATATATAAACTAATTAAAGCTATGTAAAACTAACTGACTGCCTGATTATTTAAATATTTGCTAGATTTTTATTACAATTTCCACTGAAAGCGAAAGATGATCTCAGCCCAAGTATCGAGTAATAGACCAACGACTTACGTGCCATAAATATGTATAAAAAAATTTTTTTAATTAAAAATGTTTATTTTTATCGAATTTCAACGCAAATTAATTCAGCAGAAAATTCAACCATTAAAAAAACTTCCACTTAAATAAGGTTTATCTATTGCTTAGCTCTGAATTTCGTAAGAGCAAATAATTCTGAAATTCCAAGAAACGATTAAACATCATAATTAATTCAATTCGAAAGCTTGCCCATTGGGTTTTATGGGGACTTTCCTGTGGCGCTGAAAAACTAACGAAAAATATATAAATAAAAGTAAGCATGACTGGCAAAGGATGAATGTTTTCCAAAATTAAAGATGGGAATTTTGTTCACTGTGGCTGAGACATTTTTTGGCACATGAACAGGTTGATAACCACTGCGGCTTAAATTTAGACTTGGTATTTTAATGGCTTTGCCTTACTTTAAGTGCAGCAAACATTTACAGGGCGTGTCCGCAATACGTTGAGCACATTAAAATCGGCTTAATCACCACGATCATTGCGACCGAACGAGCCCCCAAAAATTACCGAAATCCATATGTGAACCAATAATGTGTATTGTTTAAACATTACAAATCCTTGATCTTTGATTAAGTTTAACTTGTTATTACTGCTACGTATACAAAGAAAGTTAAATTTAAAGTGAGCTAAAAACTTTTTGGGTTTTAATTTGTATTAAATATGCTTGCTATAAACTTTAATGTCAACAGCACAATTTACAGCATTTATGAGATGCTATCAAGTGGAGGCACGCACACGGACCTGACTGGCCATTGTTTTTGCCTCTGACATGCACTTGAAAACGGTTTTTCGCACACCTGACCCGATTAGCCAGCAAACAGGTGTCCTTGTTGGATGGAAAAATCGATTCGTGTGCCTGCAATTGACAGCTGGCCTTAACAATAGTCAAGCACTTGAGAGCACCAAGCCCCCAAAAAGCAGCCACTGAAAGCATTACAAATTTATGACACCTGGGTATATAGGGTTGTATGAGGGCAGTCTATATATATATATATATAAATATTTATTTTTTTGAAATGTTTATGTTTATTTATTTGAATTATTAAATTATTTTTTTGTTTACTTATAATTTGATATTCTATTTGTCCGATTTTTATATCCTATTTAACAGATTCATTAATTTCAATCATTTAAATACCCAGTAAAACCCATATATATTTATATACATGTTTAACTGCTATGGTATTTACCTGTTGAACACACCCAACTAGAACACATCAACTGTTTCAAGTGTGTATGTGTGTCAGCGGCAGGCGATATTTTTGAGTCAGCAATACGTTTAAAGGCAATTCAACGGAAATTCAGATTCCTGTCTGAATCTGATTCTGATTCAAAATCCCCGCCGCCTATGACGTTGCTTGCCGCCACGAGCTCTATTCAATTTAGTTACGGCGACATGCGCGTGGTCTGGTTTCGGGTTGGTCTTCCCCAAAAACGCATTAACGTAAGCAAAGCGAGCAGAGGCTGCATTTAAAATAGAGGAGCAGAGGAAAAAGTCAAAGCAGAGGCAGAGAGATACATGCAGAAGCAGCAGAGCAGCATAGATAACTCTAATTGCTGCTGTGTTTCCCCGCATAGGCATAGAAGACGTCACAGTGTCGCCAGAAGCAGAGGCAGAGACAGAGGCAAAGATACCAGCATAGTTTGCGGCAATATCAGAGGCAGCTGAGCATCATAAGCGACCGCCTTTCAGCTGGTCTTCCCCAAATACGCGTAGACGTCAACAGCGGCAGCAGCAGAGGCGGCAAACGCAGTTTGCAGCCAACTGAGTCATGGTCAGTGCTTCAGATTGAGATACTTTCGAAATATATTTTTCCCACTTACATGGGGATTTTTTCGTTGTTGAACGTTCTAAATGTTGTTGTAATTCTTGTTGTTGTCGCTGCTCTCCGCCAAGTGTTAATTTTTATTTATTTTGTGTCATATCGGAAATGCTGCGGTTGAATGAGCTGAAATAAACAATATACATATATACATATATATATATATATATATATATATATATATATAAACAGAAACTAAATAACAACGAGCGAAGATCCATTCGTTTTGGGTGTATTTTCATGTAGATTTGCTTAAGCCTGTGCCAAATGTTTCCTAGGAAACGTACCGTAATATTAACAATAATAATAGTAAGACACAATGAGTTTATTACCGGACGAATTAAATAATACATTGACTAATATTTATAACTAAAGTTTGTTCTTTTTTTTTGAACATTTTTTTACACGTTTTTTTCTTTTTGGAAGCCGTTAAACAGGTTTCCACAAAATATTTTTTGCATAGTTTATCTAGTTCTAGCACGTATTTAGCACACTCCACTTAACGCCCAGTTGGTTTTTTTTTGTCTATGATTTGTGATTGGAGTTTTGATAAGCCGCGCACGGTAAATAATATTATGTAAATTGTCTAACTGTCAACTTCTTGCTGTCTTAGCCGTTGTCAAGGCGATCGCCATTGGCTCCGTATGAAAAACCCAAATCAAATCTTTTAGTAAATCGATTCGAAAAAAATATTTGTATATATATATATATACATACATATTGAGAATATTCTTGCGTGATTACAAGACCTCCTCCTCCACCGCGAGCTCCTCTGATTGAGGCATGCGCTGAAAGCGAGCGAAGGTCAAAAGCATTTGCACTTTCTAAGAGCCAGGCCGTTAAACAGTTAAATATACTTAGTATGTATTATATTAAGTGTATATATATATATATAAAGAGCGATTGCTACTGTGCAAATTAAAATAAATTACAATTTTATGGCACAGCTGCTCATAAAGTGAGCTAACAATTTCATTAGATAGTGCCAGCTGCCAACATATTAACTAGGCGTAAATATTGTATGGCTAATTAGACGGCGATTAGACGCGTTGTCTGTGCCCCTAACTGTATTGACTTGTTACGCATACCCATATCCAATTTTGATCAATCTCTCAACTCAATTCTAATATAGAGAAACAAACAAAAAACTTGATTTATGATAAATACATATATATATGGAAAAGTGTATGGTTATAGTTTAAGACAACATTTGTTTTTAGAGTTTGAGGAACCTTTTGAAAAGGAACTAACTTTGAAAGCTGCTTCGCCATAAACAAACACTCTATGAGGCATCATAGTGCATCCTAGATACATCGCTTATATGTCATGAGTAAAATATATTGTAAATTAGCTAACAGTAAATGTTCTGACATGAACATGCACATCCATTCACTAAAAGAGTAATTTTTGTCAAGCACACATGTTTACATAAGTGAGCCGTTGGCTTGGCTCAGTCTTATCAGTTAGTCGCTGCAGCTAAGGAATAACGTTTTCATTACTTATCGAAGATAACGCAGAAGTGAAACAGTATTGTTTATTATATGTGTATATAACTATGATGGCAATGTTGTGGCTTTGAAATTAGTTCGATAAGGCACACGTTATCGGATATTGCGGCTCATCCATTCATGTATGCACAGTAAATAGAGTTTATATATCTTATTTGGTTTCTATAGTAAATAGCTGTTAAGTAAATAGTTATCATAAAATAAAATAAACTTTTCTCGATCAAGTTTGTCGCATAAGTCTTTTGTATTTATTTTTTTTACACTGAACACGTTTTGTCATAGAAATTTCACGATAAAAACAAGTTTATTTTAAGTATTTCTGGAATTTGACCATAAATCTATTTAAAATATTTGTAATACTGGTTAATACTGAAAGTTACAGGCAATTCCATATGCCAGTTTTTATCAAAAATATTCTCAATATTGTAATTTGAATTCATATGTGTTATGCATAGCTGTTATTATTTGTCTAGTATATATAGACACACATATTTATATATAAACTATTCACTATAATATACTACATAAAAAAGTAAAAAAAATTATATCAGTCAAGTTTGTTGCCTAAGTCATTTGTTTTATTTATGTATGCCCAATTAACTGATCGATAAGTCAATTTAAATTTGCATTTTAGAAGTGTTTTGACATGAAACTAAGTAAAATGATCATGCATGCGAGCTCTGCCAAGACTTTAAAGCTTATAAAAATCTTAATATAGAACAAAAGAAGATCGTAAATAATTTATTATATTTAATAAGTTTTTACAAATATTTTTTCTCCTGGAATATGATATGTTTTTCAGCCTAAATAATAAATATTAAATATATAAATATTCCACATATATCAGATTTTATAAGTATGAATAAACATTTTCAAAATTAATATTCAATATATTTATACAAACATAAGAAAGATTCTTCAAAATCAAGTTTGGCTTAAAAGTCTTTTTGATTTCTGATTGTCTGCTGAAAACTGTTTCATTTCATCCGCTTGAATTTGCGATGTAAATTTATGGACGGGTCTACGTGACAGTTGTTGTAATGAACAGAAGTAAGACGATAAACACGTAACGGCGAGTCGACTAGCAGCAGCAGCAGGAACTACATTAATCATATGCGCAAAAGACGTTAGCGCATGGAACTACTTTAGTTATACTTTGTATTCGGTTTTATTTTTTCCATTAGCTAGCAGATGACAGCGCATTAATGTTAGCATCGGGCACCTGGGCAAACAATAGATTAAATAATCTAATGTTCAAATTGCCGCTCAATCAATCGATCCAAGTTCAACCACACCCGCACAGACAAGCCACAACTCTGAACCACTAAGGCCGAATATTTGCAACAAAAAAGCAGTTGCTTCAAGCAGAGTTCAAAGCCCCGCCGTACGGCCTAAGGGCGACGACGCAGCTGCTGCTGCTGCTGCAAAAAAAAAAAAAAAGGTGAGAAGGAGACAAGAAAAATAAAGATAAAAGACAAAAGCGCAAGCTATTTTTAAGCGCGCTTTAATTCAATTTATTTGTATTAACTGGCTGATATACATAAATCGCATATCTGAATCACAAACGGAAGTCAGGCGCGTTCAGTTGAAGCCAATTCTTGTAAGAACAGCCTCGCAAATAATGCATGCGTTAATGTATGTATGTAAAGCGGGCAATAAACAATTTAGAAAGTAAAAGCATGCGATTGTTCACTCTGATCAGGTGCACCAACAACAGCAACAGCAACAACTGGAAAACTCGTTGCTAAATCATGCGCCGAACTGCACACGAATTTCTAAAAGTTAAACCTAATGCGACTATTACAGATGTTATACAATAATTAAGTCATCATTGAGCTTGAAAGCAAGCAAAAAATAGGTTTTATGCAACTATCAGATGCTCTTCAAGTCTATGAAACATGCTTGATATGAGCAGCTCTTCAGTTGGCTATGATATAAGATAATGTTTGTAAAGCTCTTCACATAATAAGTAAGAGGTATAGATAGAGCTGCTCATATATCATTATGAAGTAAAAGATATAGGAGTTTGAGAATCTCTTGTTCAGCTGAGTAGCATTAGATAATGTAGTATTGAGAACTGAATATGCAATAATATACAGCAAATTATTACACTGGGAAAAAATAAATATAAAAGAATATTTATTAAATCATTTGAAATGAAGTAATCGAACGGCAAACGAATATTAGAAAAAAAAATTTGTTATATCAAAATTTTTTTTTAAGAAATTGTTTTTAACAAATTGTTAAACAAAACAATTTTTTAATGATGCGAAGAATGTTTAATCAAACCTATAAACTTTTTGTATTATATTATAGATGTAAATTATAATTATTATAATCTCAAATTATAATTTCTCACACAAATTCCACATATAAAAAATTGTAGTATAAATTACATTTAATTTACTAATTAGATTTATTACCCTGGAATTTATAACATTGCAATATAAAACTTTCTATAAATGAAAAATAAATAAATATAATTTAAAATTTAATTTTTCTATTAAATATTTATTGTGAACATAATGGAATACTCATAGCACAAATAAATAGATATAAATTGTCTGACCTTTTTGGTCACGCACAATAGTTTCTATATAAGTACATATCCAGATATATATATATATATATATACCTACTATATCATGCTGCAGCACGATTGCCGGAAGGCTATTTTCATGCAGCGCGTGAAAATTTTCCTGCTGCATGACTGTCGTGTGCTCACCCTTCGAATGCCACGCCCATGGAGCTGCATCGCTTCAGGGTAAAATATGAATCTGTAGCTAAAAACGACATTTGTTAGCAACAATTAGCATTTTATGAAATTCTCATATCGAATTGTCAGTGTTACCTAATAGCCGGCCAAATACTATATTTACATTTTTTTTATATATTTTATTTTTCTTTATTTGGTATTTAGTATACATAAAATATATTTTATTTGCAGCTCGTTTGGCTGCATTTTTTTGGTGTGAACCGGCAGCTTTGTTGTATTTTATTTATTTTTTTTTTTTTTGGTATTTATATTTTTTGTGTTGTGCTCATGTTCAAATAAATGGGCGGTGAATAAACTAATTAACATGCACAATAATTGATATATTTTTAAACACAGACCTGTTCAACCTTTCAACCGGATGAAATGCGAGCAACAACAACTACTGTGAGCGTAGTTTTTGACTGGCACTTCGATCATTAATCAATGCGGCATAGTGCGTCAATCAAGTCTTCTTAATGTGGATTACCCATGATTCATAAGCTTAAATAGCGTTAAGAATGGCAAGCGATGGCCTGGGAAAGACTAAGGAATACTCAGGAATCAGGTTGAGTGTCCAATAAATAAAATTAAAGATCTTGTTAACTGGTTTTGATATACGAACACCTGCATACCTGTAGATACCAAATTTTATTTCCTTGGCATTAATTAACAAAAAATTATGCTGCATTAAATAGAAATCTACAGATCCATTCTTATCGATAGGAAGATTTTATTAAGTGTAGAGATAAATGGAGATTAACTTAGCAGTTAATTTTAAAGTCAAAGAATATTTTCCTAGTTATATTTATTTACTTCATTCCAGCATACCCGTTCGCCCACTTTGAATGGGTGCTCTTAATAAAAATAATCGTTTTCTGTCTGAAGCAAATTGGGAGTATTCCATATTTTAATTAAGTTTTAAATTGAAATCACAGCAAGAATTATATGTGGTATTAATAGACTATAAGAAGAGTTGGAAAAGTATATAGACAACCGTAGACCAATAGACCAAGAGTAAAGGAGAATATGCTGAAAGTAATGAAAAAGTAAAAGAGAGAGAGAAAGATAAATATATGTATGCATATAGAGAGAGAAAGAGGAAGAAGAGAAGTAAACAGTCAGCTCATCTCAATTTAGCTGGCAAGAAGTGGCAGGAGATAGCATCCAACCGGAAACTGAAACAAATTGCATCAATCCAGATCAGATCAGACAAATTATCAAAACACGTAAATTAGATTGTGAGACGTATATTTTAGCTTAGTTATTCCATTGTTTTTCTCATTTATAGGGTATATAATAAGCACGCTCAATTATCATCGCTCAACGTGGAATGCCAAAAACACCTTCTCTAGATTCTTGTAACACGTATGCCTATTCAATAGAGCTGAACTCTCGTAACCCCATTCACTATGGAATACCAGATACTATACGTTTCCCCATGTCAACTGTCAGCAAGTTCGTTGCCTAAGTCTTTCGTTTGCCAGCCTTCCTCACAGCAGCTACAACTATTTGAAACTGCTAACTATGCATACTATATATTAATATATATACTAATAGTAATAGTAATAGTAGCAGCACAACTATGTCATAATTTATATATAGTCAGTACGTCTAACTGGTGTATCTGCAATGTTAATGAAAACCGTTTAAATATAACTAATGGCAAAGGCCAATTGGCCTTGTTGCAAAGCGTCTTAGCGACCAAAAGATCTGCCACGAGCTTCATTCTGCTATTAAGGTGGAGCGCAAGAGGTGTGTTAGTAAGCTCAAGCGGCAGCGAGGGGGCTCCAGAGTGCACAGGTATCAGCTGGCCGCCAATATGATCAAGGTGTTGGTAGCCAGTCGCGCTGCAATTGTATGCAAATGAACGCGTGCGCTGCAAAATTGTTAAATAATTGCAGACGCTCTATTGTGACTGAGAGTAGCTACAAATAATATATATATATATATAATCGAGGGTAGTTTTAAAAATATTTATTAATTTATGTAATTATTATTAAGTCCATTAGGCATAGTCTAGCCGAGACTATGGGTTGCTGTAATGGAATATATCAATCTGATTTTCACACTCAGAGTCCTGGCCAAAAACATTTAGGGTTAGACATCTAGAAAAAAAAGGCCAGGTATATCTGCGCCGGGTATCTCCTCGAATACTTCCCTCTAGAACACACTTACTTGCCTATATCTATATCTGCTTCTATTATTCTGAGTTAGCAGCCCAAACTTTTCAAACCGACCTCGTTAATCTACTATATGTATTCGTAAATGAATGCAAACGATTTTGTACAATATGCAATATAATTCTTTATTGTTATTTAATTTGTTTTTTTTTATATAGCTACATATATATATATATATATATATCTTCGTATATATATCTATATATATAGATTGTATTTACTGTGCATGCGGCACGCTGTAGCTTCTACTATATATGCATGTGAGTAGATGCATGCATACATACATATATATTTGTTTATTTATATATATATAATTGCTAATAATATAATATTTAGCTTGTGATTCTTTAAATATGTTATTTGTTGCTGCTCTTTATGCTCTAGGTACCCATTTTTGTTTTTCTTTTTTTTCTCTCATTTTCTCTTTTAATATTTATCAACTATTTTTTATCATATTTAGGTTTTATAAAATTTAAAAATTTACCTTTGCAAAACATAAGCGTTAACAACTTAATTAATTTTAGATTTATTGTATTTGTGTTTTATATATATATATATATATATATATATATATATATATATATATATATATATATATATATATATATTATTTATACATATATATATATATGTATATATAAATAATTAAGGGCTCTCTGTAAATTGTATTTTACATTTTTTTTGCTTTCTTTTGATGCGTTTCTGCTTGATTTATATTTTTTTATGTTAATAGCGACTAAGACACTTTTTTCATTTACTCTTCATAAATTTGCATTTGCGTTTGCATTTGCAGTTGATTTTGAAATTATTTTGAATTTTCGTTTTTTGTTTTATACAGCGTTTAAAGCTACAATCTGAGATGTGTGTATGTGCAAAACGTAACAGTATTAACTTGATTTTGTTGTTGTTTTTGTTTTCTTTTGTATGTACAGCATAAACGGTTTTTGGGTTAAAAAGAATTTGTTGTATCATGGCGGAATGCAATGAGTACGTATGTGAGTGTGTGAGTGTATATGTGTGTGTGTTGTATTTTTTTTTTTTTTTTTTTTTTTGATTTAAGTGTAGACCGTACTGTTACTTAGCATATATTTAACAAAAGTTTATACAACTTGCTCGGCTTAGAATATAATTAAAAATAAATTGTTTTGTTTCTTTTTGCATTTCTATCCTCTTTGTTTTTAGATAGATATTAATAAATATTTCAACAAATTTACCCGCTGCACGATCGTATAATAAACTAATTAAGAGTAATAGTAATAGTAATAATGTAATAATAGTAGTAGTAATAATATAATAATAATAATAATAATAATAATTGCTAATTTACAATAGATACGCTTACTTAAATTATTCAAACTAAACGCTTACAATAGTCGGAAGCAATTGAAACAATTCTTAGAATCTTTCGCATTCATCGATTTTGCTTCAACTATTTTTCTTCGTCTTCTACTCTATAAGTTTATAAACAATTACATATATCTCTTTGTCAGTAACAAAATTCAAAATGTTATTTTAGTCGTGAAACAAAGGCAGCTAAAATATTTTTAGTTGCGAACGCTGTGCTAAAATCTGGGCGCTGTTTAGAATTTAGTTTAGAACATTGCACAAAATGTGAAAAAGGCAGTTGAGTGATAGAGCAGGATGGGGATAGTTGAGAGGATAATTAGCTTGAAAAGCACACATGCACACATACCCATACACATACACGCAGGCACACGCACGCACAGAAACATTCAGCCGAAACACAATTAAAAACAGTCAGCGGGATTTCTAATAGTCTAGAATTCGAGTCAGCAATTTAGCCATATATAAAACAATATAGAAGTATATTAAATTATAAAAAAAATTAAAAAGAAATCTTTAGATATATATAATATATATAGAAGTTATATATCTTCGTCCAGTTTTTAGCACACGTTGAAAACTTCTTATTGAAACCAAGCGCAATTAGCGCTGTGTATTGGCAGGCGTTGCTGACGCAGCTGTTCCTGCTACTGCTGCCACGCCTACCCCGTTGCCAGCTGCTGATGCTGCCGCCGCCGCTGCCGCCGCCGTTGCTGAACCCGCATTCAGGTCATCGCCCTGCAGATCCACATTGGCGGCACTGGCGTACTGCTAAAACCATGATTGTCGGTTAATATCATATGGCTTGGTCATGCCCAGTGCGGAGGGACGATATGCAGCTGGAGGCGGCGGCGGCTGGCCGTAGCCTGCTGCAGCGGCCGCAGCAGCGGGACCACCCAGCAGGCTCTGATTGAAGATCATGCGAGCATGAAAATCATCGCGTCGCAGATATTGCTGATATAGCTGCGAATTGGGATCCAGTTGGGAGGCAGCGAATGGATAGGCCGCAGCCGCGGCAGCGGCACGTGTTGATGGATGCGCGGCAGCTAGAAAGGGATACGAACCGGCGGCCGTGTTCAATGGATTTTGTGTCTTATCGGCCGCATTGCCCGCTGCATTTGCTGTGGCTCCACTGTGCGCCGGCGCGGGTGGCATGTAGTAGGGATTGGGTGCAGCATCGCGGAACTGATCCAAGTAGCTGCTCGCAGCTGCTGCCGCCGTCTGATCCCCGTAGAGGCCCAACGAGCTGGGCGTGGGCGCAAAATTGAAGGCACTGCCGGGTACCAGGCTGGAGCCGCCACTGGCGGTCTTCAACGAGATGGCAGCAGCATCTGCGGCCGTTTGATTGACCGACGAGGCGCTGCCCGCCGAAGCAGCGGCCGCTGCGGCTGCAGCTGCGGCGGCAGCAGCTGCTGCGGTGGCCGATGATGAAGAGCCAGCAGCCGGAGATGAAACGCCGCCGGATTTGAGACCTGCGTAAAGTTGAAAGCCTTGATGCAAGACCTGAGCGTGAGCTTGCAGCTGATGAGCCGCTGAGCTGGCAGCCGCTGCAGCTCCGGGCATTTGTGGCATGTTGTATTGAGCCATTGCCTGCTGGCTGTGCTGCTGCTGTTGCTGCTGTTGTTGCTGTTGTTGCTGCTGCTGTTGTTGTTGCTGCTGTTGTTGTTGTTGCTGCTGTTGCTTAGCGCTTGCCTCAGCTGCCACTGTTGTTGCCTTCTTCTTGCGTCCACGCTTGGCAGGCGCCTTGACCTCAGCAGTGGCCGCTGCAGCCTGTTGTTGCTGTTGTTGATGATGTTGCTGCTGTTGTTGTTGCTGCTGCTGCTGCTGTTGTTGCTGTGGCGTAGGCTGAGCGACACTGTTGCTGCCAGGCACATAGTTACCAGGCAGCTGCTGCGCAGGATTGCCATAAGCTGAGGCAGCGCTCGATGCACTGTACATATGAGCTGCTGGCGGCATATTCTTATCGAAGTAGTTGACAGGATAGCCGAGCATGGACTCTGCTAGAGTGTGCATCAGTGGATTGTTGTAGGTTTGTGGTGGTGGCGGTGTCGGCTTGTTGTAGGCAGCCAAATGATGCGTCTGGCTGAGATGATGTTGATGTGCCGCTGAGGACAAATGCAACATGTTGCTGCTGTCGCTGTTGGCCGGCACTGCGGCTTGTGCTGTTGCCGTGGGCTTCCCTGTTGCGGGTTGCTGCACTGCAGCCGCAGCAGCAGCAGCTGTTGCTGGTGCATAGTTGTGATTTAGCTGTTGTGCCTGTTGCTGATAGGCATTGTGTGCTTGTTGTTGATGTTGTTGCTGCTGTTGTTGTTGCTGCTGTTGTTGATCTTGTGGCTGCTGTGTGGACTGTGGTTGCTGCTGTTGCTGCAGATTGTTGCTGCTGCTGCCATAGTTATGCGGCTTGTGTGGCGCTTGTTGTTGCTGCATCTTTTGCTGTTGCTGCTGTTGTTGTTGTTGCTGTTGCTGTTGCTGCTGATAGTTCAGATTATGCGGCGGCTGCAGCTGAGTTAAATGCGGCAGTGGCTGAGACTGTGGCGGCTGCTGACTGTTTTGTTGCTTATTGGCTTGCACCTGTTGCTGCTGTTGTTGTTGCTGCTGCATGTTGCAGGCGCTGTTATCCTTTGCAAAGTCCTTGGGAAGACCCATTGCCGCCGCGCGATTATACATTTCAAATGCCTTATCCGGTGCTATGGTGCCCAGCTGCTTACCAAAGGTCATGGAGCCTAGGAAACTATTAAACATTTGCTGTTGCTTATTGAGCAGCGTTTGAGGTTGCGATTGCTGCTGCTGCTGCTGCTGTTGTTGTTGTTGTTGCTGCTGCTGTTGTTGTTGTTGTTGTTGTTGTTGTTGTTGCTGCTGCTGCTGCTGCTGCTGCTGTTGTTGTTGCTGCTGCTGATGCTGCTGCTGTTGTTGCTGTTGCTGTTGCTGCTGCTGTTGCTGTTGCTGCTGTTGCTGTGTTGCTGTATGCAATTGTTGCTGATGATTCTCATCCAGCTTGGCAAGCTTGCTGGCAGCAACGTCTCTATAATCCTCATTGGGACGCTTCAAGGGATTAATTAACGTCTCCGTTTTGGCTGGCTGCTGCATCTGATGCTGCATAAAGGTGGCCATATCGCTCCCATAGCTAGGCGGCACAATTTTCTGCTGCTGTTGTTGCTGCTGATTATCCACAGCATCTGCTGCTGCTGCTGCATTGGCAGCAGCATTTGTTGACTGATATTGTGCATAGGTTGGATATTTGGGTTTCATGCCATGCATCTGCTGCTGCTGATGAGCCAAGGCCTGATGTTGCTGCTGTTGACTCGGATGTTGCTGTTGTTGTTGTTGCTGCTGTGAGGCCAGGTTAGGCGGCAGCAAACTGTGGCCCAAGCTCCACTCGTTATTATTCGGCTTGGCCACGGGTGCAGCTGTGGGAGCAGCAGCTGGTAGCGGATTGATTAGCGTTGCAGGATTGTACAAAGAGTGTTGTTGCTGCTGCTGATAGTTGTCATGGGTTGGTCCATAGCCGCTGTTGCCCATAGTTGCTGAATGAAGAGAAAGTCGATTAGAAAATGTTAAGCAAAAACAAGTCGGAATTGTCCAACCTGAAAGTAAATCTCTATAAAAGACTCACCTGGCAGAGGCACAGCGGCGGGTGGTACTGCGGCTGGCACTGGCGGTTGCACCACTGGCGGCACCGGCGGCGCCACTTGTTGCTGATAGGGCGATAGAACGGGCTGTTGATAAGGCGAATGTTGCTGCTCTGCCGGAGATTGGGCCAGCGGCGTGGGTGGCTGTGTAGCAGCCGAGGAGGCTGGCGAATCCACACTGCTGGGCATTGGACTAAGGGCCTGCTGTTGTTGAGGATTAGGACTGTGTGACGGTTGCTGCTGCTGCTGTTGTGGTTGCGTCGGCTGCTGCTGCTGCGATTGTGGCTGATGGTAGGGCGACTGGCCATGGTACGGCGAAGGCTGCGTGGAGTGAGGTGTGGTATAAGGCGAACTCTGCGGCTGCTGATAGGGTGAATGCGGATTGGGTGTGCTCGGACTCATTGAGGAATTGTAATCGGACTCCTGCGATCGAGGCTGTTTGTATTGATCATAAATGGGCAACGGCGATGTGGATGAATAAGCCGGAGTCTTAGATGCCTCCGAGCCAGACGGATTGTAGCTATTGCCACCACCGTAAGGCGACGTGCCGCTCAGCTCCGGCGTTGAGACGTTCGGTGAGGAAGCCGACGAATAAATATGCTGTGAATATTGCGGATACGGCGAATTCATCTCACGCGGACTGCAGCTCTTGTCCGGGCTACTCTTGGTAGTAGTGTCCTGGTAGAAGCCCACCTTGATGGCTCCGTTGAGCGTGTATGGAGATGCTGGCTTGCCCATGTCATCGTTCGGCTTCGGTGACACCATGATGGGTGAGGCGCCGATAGGTGATGCGCAAATAGGCGATGTATACGAGCCAGCCGCATAGGAGCCGTAACGCTCATCAATAGCTATGCGCGGCGAATCAGGGTCCTGGCTGAAAGAGCTGCGCTCCGAATTGGTGCTGCCCGTGCTGGGCTTACGCTGTCGCATTACCACAGGCAGCGAGAAGTTGTTGGTGGGATCACCAGCAGCTGGCGAATGAGCCGGCGGCGCCACCCGGGCGTCATCCTGTGTGAGGGACAAGGACGTTTGCTGCTTTTCATCCTCGCTGGATTTCTTGTTGACTTTTGGACCGCCAAATGCTTTGAGCCACGCACTCCAGTTGGGCTTCTCCTTGGCCTCGGCTGAGGCCGCCTTGGATGCCAATTCGCTAACTTTGCTCAGCTCGAGCAGCGCCTCAAATGGTTTGGGTGGATCCTTGGTGGGCGTGGTAGCCGAAGCTGATTCCTCCGGGCTGCCACTGCCACTGTGCTTGGGTGACTGTTCGTGCTCCTTCTTGTTCACCAGCTCTTCGAGTGTTTTGCCCAGAGCAAAGTCTTGGGTCGTGATGACCGTGCCGAGACTGAGCTTCGGTGCACCATCGCTGCTCTCCGTGGTGAGCGCATTTTTCGCTTCCTTTGCCTTGTTAACAACGGGACTAAGTAGTGTTTCCATCTCCTCCGTCTTGGCCACGTTCTGTATGAGATTTCCTTTGGCCTTACCCGGCTGCAGTCGCTCAATGGTCCGCATCACATTCGCCTTGGCCTTGGCTTGCTGAGCCTGCGCCGTTGCCGCTTGTTTCTCTTTGAGCGATTTGCGTTTCGCCTCCTTGGCCATCTGTTGCTTGATGTGAGGCGGCGGCGGAGGATTGAGAAGCAACTGTGTGCTGCTCGGCTCCTTAGCGGGCTTGAGTGGCGCAGCCGTTGCGCTTGCTGCAGCTGCTACTGGTCCGGTTGTGGAAGGAACGGTGGAAGCTACTGTTGGCGGCGCTGTGGCTGAGGAGTTGTTAGATGATGCAGAGGTAGAGCTGGCTGCCGTCGCCGAGGTGCTGCCAATGGAGTTGCCCGAGTGCATCGAGTGTGGCGGTGTACCACAGCTGCTGCTTACGCTGCTCGCCGTGGGCAGCACATCAGACTCGGTCTTAATGATTCCTTGCTTTGGCGTCGTTTCGCTGACCAGCTCGTTGAGCGCTTCGGCCAGCTTGGTGGGCACCAGTTCCGCCTTGGGCGCAGCCAAAGCAACGGGTCGCCTAAAGTCGGCCGCATCCAGTTTGGTACCCATGTTCGAGTCGAAGTCATCCAGTAAATTGTAACGGGACGGTGAATTGCTCGCAGAGCTAAACTCGGAGAAGCGCGGAGTGTGCTCCAGCCAACGATTGATGTCCTTTAACGTTTGCTCCGTTTCCACATCTAGCGCCTCCAGATTCGCATTGCTGCTGGCCGTGGCCTTTTGCGCCGCTGCAGCTGCTCTTTTGCCCGTCAGCTTTTTACTTGCCTTTTCAGTGGATTTCTCCGCCGGCTTCGGCGGCGGTGGCATTTGCTTGTCCGCTCGCTTCTTGCTGCTTGCTTTGGCGCTGGAATCTTTAGCCTTGGCATTGCTGGCACTGTTGCTGCCAGCCGACTTGGCTGATTCCTTGGTGGCTGGCTCTGTCTTAACAGTTGGTGACGGAGGCGTTGAGGTTTTAGGCAGCGCCGGAGGTGGCGGTGTCACGTCCCGCAGCAACGGCTTTTCAGCATTTTTTGGTGTCTCTGTTTTCTTCGGCTGCTTTTCGACGGTTTTCTCTTCCTTCTCCTTCTCCTTGTCAGGTTTTTCCAGCTTGATTTGCTTCTCTATGCTGCTGCTGGACTCCTTGGCATGCTTTGGCTCTTTGCTTTTGCGACCACGTTTATGCTCCGCCGCCGGCTCAGATGTATTTTCTCGCTTCTTTTTAGAGTTGGAGTTGCTTTTGTTGCTCGTTGACTTGGAGTCCTCGGAGGGCGCTAGAGAGTTAGATGCACTGGAATTGCTTTGGGCTGCACGACTGCGCCGATATTTGATCACATCATATTTGTCCATGAAGGGCAACAGCATTTCCAGTTCCGCCTGTTCAGCAGCTGCGGCTGCTGCAGCCGCCGCTTCTGCTGAGCTCTTCTTGTGCTTGGCACTGCGCGACTTGTCCTTGTCCTTGTCCTTGTCCTTCTCCTTATGCTTATCCTTGTCTTTCTCCTTTTCCTTGTGTTGCGTGCTCTTCTTGTCTTTCTCCTTTTCCTTTTTCACCTCCGCCTTCTTACCACGTTTCGTGGCCACTGGCGAGGGTCGTCGGTGCCGCTCATCAGAACTACTGTTGCAACTGGCTAGCGATTTGAAATCGGATTCGGAATCCCGATCGGACTTGTCACCCTCGTGACGTGCGCTCAGCTTGGAGGTCTCGACACTGCTGACCTTCTTGACCGTGGTCAGCAGCTCAGAGAGATCATCGTTGAGCGCGCTCTTTGAGTATTTCTTATGCAGATCTACTTTGAAGGGGGACATGCTGCGCGACCGTGAGACATCGTCGTCATCGTCATCATCTGCATCCGCATTGTCATCGTCTTCACGATCGTCATCATCCTCCTCCAACTCTGCAGCGGATTCTGCCAGCGCTGCTGCAGCTGTTGGTGGCAATTGCTTCTTATCAAATAGAGGACTGTCATCGTCCAGGTCGTCCAGATCACGTTCGCTTTTGCCACGACCACGTCCTCCCTTCTTGCTCTTTGGCTGACGCTTGACAGGTGTAGGTGTCTTCACCTTAGACTCGGCGGGCACCATTTTCTTCTTTTGCGCAGCTATCGTGCGCGCTGAGGGCTTCACCAGCGATTTGACTTTGGCCAGGGCCAACTCTTCATCGTCGCTCGACTCGGCCTCAGTTGGTGGTGGATCACTAACGTCCGATTCCGTCTCAGTTTCAGGCGTTGACTTTTTAGCCGCTTTTTTGGTCTTTTGTGTTTTGGTTGTGGGCTTCGAGGAACTGTTGGCTGGCGTTGACTGCGTGGACTTGCTGCCTTTGGCTTTGCGTCCACGTTTGCTTGACGTGGCCAGCTCTTTGTCCTTCTCCCTGTCCTTTTCCTTGTCCTTGTCTTTTTCCTTAAGTACTTTGTTACTTTTGCTCTTCTTTATGACGGGTGGCGGCGGTGGCGGTTCCGGCTGCAAGTCCTCCTCATCCGTTTCCACATCTTCATTGTGGCCAATGCCTCTTTCGGCTTTTGTTTTAGTTTTCTTTTTGCGCCGTTTATCCTTCTCCTTGCGCTTACGTTTTTGCGCATGTGTTGTCAACTCCGCTACGTGCTCCTCAGTTTCACTGCGCTCCTCCTCCTCGGCGCTGGTATCCTGTAAACGTTTGCTCGACGTCGAGTTCGCTGAGGATTCCTTTTCCTCCTCACCTTTCGCCTTCTTGTTGAAGTACTTCTCCCGAAATACATTCATTTTGGAGTCAGCGGCGGGATAACTTAAGTTCGGATCATCATCATCGTCATCGGAGAGATTAACGAAATATTTCTTGGTGGCCTTATCGAACGCATCCTGCAGATTGTTAACCATTTCCGTGTACTCTGAGAGAGAGAGAGACAGTTTATATAATGCTTATATAGATATTCAATTTAGATCTAGTATACCATTGTTGTGACCATTGTACAGTCTACAATTGTTGACAATCAAGCGAAAATCATTGCGAAACTCGCTAAACTTGTGATACTTTCCACTGTCCAGTTTATCCTCCATCTTGAGCAGGTCCATGGGTCTACGAAGGGGTAGATATTTGTCATTAGTATGTATATTAGGATAAGTATCCAACATATACTTGTTCTTATAGTACATTACCTTCTGATAATTGAATAATATCGCGGCGCAATATCCTCTTCAACGGGATCCATGAAGGGCCATGCATCCCGATGATTTTTCACATAGACAAGCACTTTATGCATTCCGATTTGTATCACCTCCTCCGTTTCGGTAAAGCTAAGAATATTCGCATGATTTGAGGAGTTGTACGTTGAATTGTTGTTTGCTTTCGCTGATGATGTGGTTGTTGTGGTGTTGTTGGTGGTTGTTAGATGATGTGTTATAGGTCTGTTTACATTTGTTACGTGTGGTTGTTGTTGGTTTGTGTTTGTTGTAGAGGAATGAGATTTATGTTTGTTACTGTTATTATGTGGATGGTGGGTGGAGTTGGTGTGGTGCGTGTGGTGGGTGTTGTTGTGTGATGGTGTTTGGGCTCCGTGCGGCGTTGTTGTTATTTTAGTTGCGTTTGCTGCTTCCGACGTTGGGTGGTTGTGATTATTGTTGTTGTTGTTGTTGTTGTGATTGTGGTGCGACGCGTGCTTATGGTGGTTGTGGTGGTTGTTGTTGTTAAAGCTGCTGTTGCTACGGTTGGTACTATTTACATGGCTACATTTTTGTTTTGTTTTTTTTTTTTTTTTGTTACGGTTATGATGAACAGTCAAAATGTTGTTGGTTGTTGTTTTGTGGTGGTAGGTAGCAAAGTTTACAATACAAATGGGTAATAAAATGTTAATTCAATTGATATATTATATACAAATTGATGAAATATGATTTGTGTTGGTTAGTTAAAGTTAAGATAAGTGCAACAGTTAAGGACATGCAATCAAAACAAAAACAAAGAAACGAAACTACTATGAGAGGCTTACACTAGGGTAGGGCATCTTAGTGAGAGAAGCTTAAATACCGTTGCAGATATGGATTATACAATTTGTATAGTATTGATTTACAAAAGTTTTATATTTAGAAATATTCCTTTTTAACAGAAGTTCCCTGTAGCAACTGTAGCCTTTTACAATCTTGTCATAATAATTTTCTATTATTTACTTTCTACGTCAAAACTAAGCTCATATATCAATTTCAACTCTATATACTTTACAGAGAGCCAACTTCCCTTCCTATAGGTTATTTACATTAAAGTATACAAAGTATCTGCAAAGGTATTTAAAAGACAGGCAAAATTTATAGAATCTTTGCTACTTTCATTATAAAAGTACTTCTGTTATAATTAACAAATAATAAACTGTCTCTATAAGCCGTTTTTACATTTACAAATTATTTATACAAAGTTTAGTTAAAGATCTTAAAGATCTACATATAGACAGTAGGTATGTGTGTGTATGCGTGTGTGTGCGTGTGTGTGTGTGCTATGTTTGGGCTTTGTTTGATTAACTATAGTTAATTTGGCACTTACTCATCGGCACTTTTGTCAGAGTAGGCGTTACTGTTGCGTTCCGCCTTACTGGACGAGGAGGCAGTGGAGGCAGCCGACGAGGGTACTCCCGTTGCTGTTGACTTTTTGCTTTTCGTCGGCGCTTCCGATTTACGTTCCGCTTTGGAGGAGCTGCCAGAGTTGGCTCCAACTGTGGTCTTTTGCTTCTTGGAGCGTGCCGTCGTCTCGCCAGAGGAAGAGGTGGAGTTGTTGTTGTTACTGATGCTGCTGCTGCTGCTGCTGTGTTGTTGTTGTTGTTGCTGCTGCGTGCCCGTTGGTATAAATATGTTGCCCGTTAGGGAGCTAAGTGAATTGTTTGTTTGCCGGCCGGGCAGCTTGACATTGGCCGCTGGCGCCATCTGCTCCTCACGCTTAACAGCTGGCACTGGCGGCTGCGCGGGCTGTGTTGGCTCTGGCTGCTGTTGCGACAGCTCCTCGTTGTCATGCGCGACGGGCGAGGGCAGACTTAGATTTGCAATGCTAGTGGCGACTGCAATGGCAGCCGAGTTCGAATCCAGCAATTGCAGCTGACGGCAAAAGTTCTCCTTATCCTCCGGACTCAGCGAAGGAGTTTCGGGACTCCGCGGCGGCAGCTGATGCTGCTGCTGCTGCTGCTGCTGCTGTTGCTGTTGTTGGTGCTGGCGACTGTGGCGTCGCTTGTGACTACGTCCACCCGTTGTGTTGTTGCTGCTGCTGCTATTGCTGTTGCTATTGCTATTGTTGTGATTGTTGTTGTTAGAGTCGTCGTCGTCTGTCTCAGACGCATGCTTGTGTCGCCGCCGATGATGATGATAATTCTGTTGATCCCGTTCACCACGATCTCTGACACGATCGCGACGCTCGCGTGAGCGTTTCTTTTGCTTCTTGCCTGACTTCTTCTTCTTGTGATGATGATGGTGGTGATGGTGATGGTGGCTCTTGTTCTTCAATTTCGCTGGCGTTTGCGATTTCTCTCGCGGTGGCGGTGGCGGCGTACGAAACTTATCGCCAGCTGCTGTTGCAGAGCCTAAATGCTGATGCTGCTCTAGTTCTTGTTGATCTTCCAATTGTTGTTGTTCCTGATCTTGTTGTTGTTGTTGCTCTTGCACTAGTTGTTGATGCGTTTGTTGCTGTTGCTGCTCTTGTGTCGACTCCTCGTCGTCGTTCTGGTCATCCTCTTCGGGCGACAAACAGAAGGTTTCCCTGTGGCACAGAAATTCGCTCGAATTAGTTGTTGTTGTACGTCTGAGGGAGCTTGCGTAAGTTGAAATACCACTAGCTGTTGACGTCGATTGAGAACTGTAGCGAGAAGAGCAAAGAGGAAACCACATCATAAATAAATATTGCTGACAATTCAGAGGATACGAATAAGGCCTACTTAGACTATATTACAGTAGAAATCGCTTAGAATGAAAATTAAATTAATCGTTTATATTATTCCCTGATTAATGAGGTCTAAGCAAATACTTTGCTGACTGCGGCTCTTTCTCTAATGCAAAATGAAATTGAAAGTACAGTGAATGCTCGGCAAAAAGGCTTCTTTGACTTAACTACCAATGTTATGACATTAGACACTTTTGATAATTTTTAATTCGATTATTCGAGTAAAAAGGATTCTTCTTCTTTGCGAGCAGTCACTGTAGATGAAGTTAAATTGCAAAACGATTTTTACTGTTAATGATATAATATATAAATACTATGGAAATGTCTGTGTTTATTTGTTGCGTGGATAAGATCTGGTTGCAGATGCGACCTGTTCGATGATAGCTGAATGGAATGAAGTGCCACAACAAATGTCAAACTTAAATTACAAATTATAAATAATCAAATATAATAAATTGCAATATATCGAATATAGGAATAGTAAAAAAAGCATGCTTACATAATTGTTCATATTGTGTTTTTTGATTAATATTTTTTTATAGCTTTTTTTCAGATTTGTTTTTGCTTTTGAAAACGAAATCCAACCAATTCTTTTCAAATTATGGAGAAAAACTCAAATTAAGTGCGTGTCGCTCGATTATTTGGTCCAGTTGCTCTGTGTCTCTCGGTTACTCTCAGTCTCTCTCTCGCTGGCGGGGCCTGTTGTTAAGCGTCGATGAGAAATGTGTTTGGTTTTTTTTTTTTTTCAGTTTCAATGACAATTCTTTAAGCAACTTGTTTGTTGTTGTTCAAGTAAAACAAATCGAAATGAAAACAAAATCAATTTCAATAATCAAACTTAAACAGCGGCTTTTGAAACAAAATATGCTTGGATGTGCGTGTGCTTGATAGTTATAGTTGTTGTCTGTATATTGTTGTTGCTGTTGTGTGGTTTATTATGATTGTGATATATGCTGTCCGCTTGTTGCTCTGTTTATAATACTGGACGTGCTAACCGTCTGCGTGAGCGCTGCTGCGTCCCTGGCGGAGCCAAACTCGCAATATATTGGCGTTCGCGACGTTCACGTTCTCGCTCCCGCTCACGCTTACGCTCCTCCTCTTGGCGCGCCTTCAACTCCTCTTCCTGGCGCGCCTTCAACTCGGCTAGATTACGTATGCGACTCGAGTTGCGCACTTGCAGCAGTCTGATCAGAATGAGAACGGACGAAAGAAAGAATTAGTAGATGATCATTTAACGTTTAAGTGGTATTAGAAGGTTTCGCTCTTTCTGAGTCATCTCTTTTTTTATTGGCTAAATCAGAGTCTTGTTGCTCTACATCATTCACTTACTTTCTGCGTCTCAAACGTTCACGCTCGCGAAACAGCTGTGGCAGCTTGGGCAGAAAGTTCTCATCCAGTATTTGGAAGAGTTCACGTTCTTTACCATTCGTTGAGGTCTTGAATTTAGCCGCTAAATTCTGCCAGTCCTCTTCGGTGAAGCAAATGACCTGCCAGACAGTGCTATTGCTGCCTAAAGCTGTATTCCCACTGGAGCCAACGGATCCTCCAGCTGCTGCTGCTGCGGCGGCTGCAGATGTTTTGCTCGAACCGGAAGCTGCGGCCGTTGTGGGCTTATCCTCGCGATAGAGCCGCGTGCCGTAGAAATACCAATAGCCCGAATTTTTCGCGTCGTACCCGAGCGGCTCAACGCGCAAACTGTCGGCCTCTAGATTACTGAGTATGACCTGCACATCGACAGAGTCCAGGCGAAAGTGGCATAAATCGTGCAGAATTTGCAGACGCTTGCGAACGGGCAGCGATTGGAAATCTATGTCCGTATCAAAGTGATTCTCTGTCTGATGCAGGCGACACTGTTGGCGCAGAAATCGGCGCAAAAACATTTGATAATTGCTATGGGTAATCTCATTGGCTACCGACTGTAGCGCATCGCAGCCGGTCAAAAGGCGTACAATCAATTCGGGCACTAAGGCAACTTGGTCCTCATCGCTGGTACCATCGGAGAGCAGCGCCGATTCGAGGTCCTGCAGGCGACATATGGACAAAAGACAAAACCAGATAGTAACACATTGATTTATTTTATATACAAAGCTCACCTCAATATCAATGTCTGGCAAATCGAAGGCGGAACTAAACAATGAACAGAAATGCGAAATACACGGTATCTCCCACCATGATTGTATGTCTGAAAGGGAGTACAAATAAATAAATAAATAAATATTTATATATATAAATTCTTTTGCTTACCCAATAGGCCAATGAAAGTAGAAACCATTTATGTATGCTTTGTGTCTTAGAAACTGGGCTGTCTTTAAGATTAAATTAAAAACAATTCCAGGGCGCGGTTGCGTTTGCTTACTGATCGTTCCTTTTTTGTATTGTTGCTTAATTATATATTCGCTTCAAATTCTATGCGAGAAATAAACATAAAAATAAATTAAATTAAATACAAGAGTTAATTCTTGACTATTTTTTGACTGACATATTGATATATATTTTACTATATATACATTCAAATTTTATATTTGTGTTTTTTTTTTTGTCTTGGGCAGGAACAAAACACATGTACGCTAAACTCAATGGCGGCAAAAATCAAAACGCGTGTGCAACATGTGTGTATGTGTGAGTGAGTGTGCATGTGTGTGTGTGTGGGACCGTATGTTGTTATTGTCAATTTGAGATACACAAACAAACACACACGAGTGCTTATCAATTATCAAAAGCGCGCGCGGCGTAAATTGCGATACACACATATACACTGTTAGACAGTCGCCAGAGTACGCACCCACACTTTGGTATTTTTGGGAGAGAGAAAGAAAGTACACGCGCACCCCTTTCGCGCGCTTAATTTCAAGAAGAGAAAATCAAAACAGATGGCCAATAAACTAGGCCCACAAACAAAAACGCGTTGCCTCCCGCATGGGCGGGAGTGGGACGACTATATAGGCAGCCAGTGTTGCTCAGCGCTAGTTGTGCCGTTCACTTTTTCCACAGCACTGTTGATTTCTTGGCTGGTCGATGAATTCCGCTCCCTTCCCCTGATACCTTCATAACTACAGTTATTTTGCCTGCTGTCTGCACTTCTATTTTCTTTTTCTTATTTCTATAATTAATATGCCCTTTTGCAGCACGGCACACGAGTAATGCTTTTAAACAAATTTCGCGCGATTTTTAGAATAGCAGCCGCTCCTCGAGCATGCGCCGCCTTCGACATTGTCTTGTTGCGATGCTACGGTGCTGCTGCTGCTACTTCTGCCTCTGGCTGTGTGTATATATTTTTTCATTTGCGCTTTCCTTTTGCCGTAACAGTGAAGCACGCAATTGGTTGATGACAACGGCTGTTTAATTATTATTGCTTTTAATTATTTAGTTGTTGTATGCACACCATGAACTCAACGAGCTACCGCTAACGGTGCTGTTTTTACTTTAATTTGCTTTCTTTTTCACATATAAATATAATTAATGGACGTATGAACCTTACCGAACGACAGAATTTAAGCAATGCGCCTCAAACTGTTTGCAGTGTTACAATAGACGAGCAATGTTGCCCAAACTGTGCGCTGTTACGCTCTCTATAGGGGTGTTACATGCTATCGATATATCGATGAAGTGTCGATGCATCGCTTCAATATATTTTAATTTTATTTCTATAATATAAAAAATTTTATGAAACAAATTCCTTACAGTTGTAATTTTGATTAAATTTCTTCTGTTGCTTTCTTAATAATTACTTTGTATATACAAACTGAGTATATAGTTGCGTATACTGGAGAGGTTTGCTGTTAAAATAAATTTGAACTATTTATATGCGAGCATAACTAGATTTTGTTAGTTTCCGCTAGGTGTCGCCGCACATTCATCCATACCATCCAGCCTCTCTCTCTCTCGTATGCTTCAAATAACACGCAACAGTGTGCAACGAATAAACAACTGGCCAATTACATTGGGATCCATGAACAATATGTGTTTTTGGGTTAACATAATCTTCGTTTACAGCCTGGTCCGGTTCAAGATATGTTAAAGAGCGGCAAGTTTTTCTTGGTTTTTGATTTTTTTTTTTTTTGCAGTGGGTTCTTTTGGAAAACTGAAAATTTAGACTTAGTTGGAAATATATTTTCAAATTTGCAATATGTGTAGACCAAAATGACAGTTTTTTTTGTTTGCATTTCTTCGAGGTTGCGCATCGCCATCAGAGTTGCAAATTGGATAATAATCGATAATTCACAAGTTTCAGGTAATTTATAATCAATCGCCTGTGTTTTGAAATTGAAATTGAAAAGGAAAAGAGAAAATAAGAAAAAAGCTGCTCGTGTGTGTGTAAATGAAATTTTTTGTTGTAGTGGCTTAGCTGCTCGCTTAACCTCTTTATGAACTGTTCTTTCGCAAGGCAAACATTCGCTGTTGTTGTTGCTGCTGCTGTTGTTGTATCTGCTGCTGCTGCTGCTGTCGACGCAAGCGCTGCTGATGCTCCTGTGCCTGCTGTTGAGCATTTTTAATGTGTACATTTTTATTGGCTTTGTTGTTGTTCCTGGCTGACTGTTGTTGTTGTTGTTGTTGTTGCAACTGTTGTTGTTGTTGTTGTTGTTGCAACTGTTGCTGCTGTTGTTTTCTGTCTTTTCGAGAGGATTGGCCTGGATGCTCCATGCGGGGCCCCTTTTGGCGCTGATCGGCAGTAAGTAAAAATCCTGTTAGCTTGCCATCCCATATAATCAATCGGATGGGCACCACAGAGAGAAATTGCAGTTTATATGGTGTCTGCTTCATATTTCTCTCGGCAACCAGAATAAAATTGGGCGCATTGTGCGTATCGATGAGCACCCGCTGCATTTTGTAGTTAATGCTAATGACATGACCCGATTCCAAGGTGACCACATTCATCATATGCTGGAATATCTCCATGACCACGGCGCGCATATAGATCACCTGCCTATTGCTAACGTATCGCTTGAATAACAAATTGCTGGAATCTTCGCCCGCCTGTTTCGCATTGTATTTCCGTTCATTTGCAATCTTTGTCAATTGATGTAGTTCATCTGGTGTGCGTTCCGGCGCGGAGCAGTAGTTCAAGCCGGCGGCAAGCAGGCTGCAAAGGAGAGAAAAAAAAAGACTCACATTATGAATATGGTTCGCAAATAGAACAACTATCGATAGACATTTTCGATTTTCGCCACAGTCGATATTAGCAATGTCTATCGGAGCTAAAGACACTTAAATTTAAATTGTTCATTTTCAATGTAAACGAATTAAACATCGTCAAACATATCGAAACTAACAAATATCACAGAGGCTGCATGCAAATAGCGATTTTAACATCTCTAAGTGCGAGTTAAATGAGGGGAACTACATACCGATGCACCATAACATCCGGGTAGCGACGAATGGGACTCGTAAAGTGGGTGTAGATGGGTATGGAGAGGGCGTAATGCCACAGATCCGATGGTTCCGTTTTGCCATCGCTGCATATGTAGCTGCAAAAAGAAAAGCATGATAAATACCCTGTAATAATAATATATAAAGAGAGACTCTTGCTAAATATAGTCTATATACAGCATTAATCAACTGATGACTAGACTATCGTAATATCCAATATTTCTACAACTTACGTGGCACGTGCCATGGGCTTCATTAGCAGTTGGCTGAGACACGCCGACATGGCAACTGGGTCGGCAGCCTCCTGGCAGAGCTTTTGCATGCTCGCGTGTAAAGCCTTCGAGGAGCTGTAATCCAGATCGAAGCCCTGCGAGTGCAGCTTCTCACGCAATGATTTCAGGGACTTGGTCAAGGGAGGTGGATGATTGCGCAGCACCGCAATATTGGGAAATGCATCGTGTACGAATTTGGCCACCGCCTGATTGGCCAGCAGCATGAACTCCTCAATCATGTGGTTCGCCTCCCGCTGCTGCTCCACTTCAAAGCCCATGGGCTCGCCTTCCAGCGGATCCAGGCTGAAGCGCACCTTGGCATTGTTGATAGTGAGCGCGCCATTATCGAAGCGCTGGTTGCGCATCTTCGAGGCAATGCTGTGCAGCCAGTTCACCCTCTTGACTATGTCCTCGACCGTAAAGCCGTTGAGTATGTTGGGGAAGTCGTCTTCGGTGAACGGCTCACGTGGATTATCAATTATCTTCTGGGCATGCTCGTAGGCAAACTGGGTGCACGAGTTCATGATGGATCGCGTAAAGGCTGGCTTAGCCAGCTGCTTGCCCTGGCCGTCCATGCGCCAGAAGACAGAAAACGAATACTTATCCTCCCCCGGCAGCAGGGAGCAGCGGAAGCAGAGCGTCTTTGGCAGCATATGAATCACCTCGTTGGCCAAGTAGATCGAAGTGGAACGTTCCTTCACAATATTATCCAGCTCGCTGTTCTCCTGCAGGTAGTGGGAGACGTCCGAGATGTGCACGCCCACCTCGTACTCGTTATCGCCGAGCTTCTCTATGGAGAGGGCATCGTCCAAGTCTCGGGCCGTCAATGGGTCAATGGTGAAGACGCAGCTCTGGCGTATATCGCGGCGATTCACGAGATCATTGGCTGTGACAGCGGGCGCCTCCTGGGCATACATCTCATTGAAGCGCTCCTCGTACGGCACAATGTCCCGCAGACTATTGTGGAAGAGAATGGCTTTCATTTCGTTATCCAGATTGCCGACACGTCCGAGCGGCTGCACCAGCTCCGCAATGCAGTGGCCGTTGGAGTCCGTCTCCAGGATGTGCGCCAAGTAGAGCAAGCCGCGCACATCGTCCAGCTGCTTGCCGCCCAAATGGGCGGCGCAGCTCGCCTGCGGTATATAGACCATGGGCATGCGCAGATCGAAGGGTCGGAACTTGTAGAACAGCTCGTCGTCGCAGAGCTTGGTGGGATTGGTAAAGGAAATGCTGCCGACGATCTGGCGGAGTTCGGTTTGCTTGACGATGGCAATGACAAAGGCTTTGGGGCAATTTTCCGAGGTAATGACGGTGACACTGTCATCATCCGAGTCCTGGGACTCGGTCTCCTCCGACAGCTCCTCGTCCTCAGCTGAGAGAGGGAGAGAAGAGATTAGTGGAGGAGCCAGCTCAGCTCAGCAGCTCAGCTTACCCAATGACAGCAATCCCTTGCCTCCTATAATGGAGCCCGTTGACGTGTCCGTTGTCTTGTTCAGCACGGCGCCCACGTTCAGGACAAATGCACGCACCGTGTCCCCCTCGAAGGCGTAACGCCTGGCCACGGGCAGCAGCACGATGCCGTCCCGTTCCAATGTCTCGCGATCCGCGGACATCGTTATGAAGGCCTGGCGATTGTTCTTCCGATTCACACGGATCTCCTCCTCGACAATGCGACCATAGCCGGCCGACACCAGGCGCCGTGCATGCATCTCCAGGTCCCCAAAGTCGCCCCTGAAGAGCAGCTCCTGCGACAGCAGATGCTCGCTGCCCACGTGCTGCTGCACGATCTTGTTGATGTAGGAGCGCATGGCGTCCAGCTCGGTCTTCAGAGAGCGTGGCGTGTTCTTATCGTTGCGTTTCTTCCGGTTGCGATTGCGCTTGCGGGGCGACAGCGCCCCGGAGTTGTCCAGTTGTGACTGTTGCTGCTGCTGACCTGTTGCAGCTGTGCTGCTGCTGCTGGTGGTGGATAGATCCGAGTCGCGTCGCGTGCGCAAGATCTCACCGAAACGCTTTTGGTTCATAGGCTGGGCCTGATTGCCGCCAGGCTGCTGTTGCGCGGCTGCGCGTTGTTGCTGCTGCTGCAGCTGCAACTGTTGTTGCAGCTGCAACTGTTGTTGCTGCTGCATCTGCTGCTGCCGTTGGGTCAAGTCCATGCCGGCGTCTATGCGACGGCCGGCAGCTGTGCCCGGCTGCCGCATGGCATTTGAAGCCATATAGTTGTTCGATCTGTTCAGCTGCTGCCCGTCCGAGAGATTCAGCCAATCCAGCTGGGCGAGCACCTCGTTCTGGGTGATGAACTGCTGGGCGTGCACCTTGACGTCCGGACTGAGGCACGCAAGCTTCAGGACGAGCTCTTTGAGCGCATCCACCTCACCGTTGAGCACATGACGAGATTTGCGTTTTTTCTTCAGCTCCTGCTGCTGTTGTTGCTGCTGTTGTTGCTGCTGCTGTTGCTGCTGCGTTGGCTGCATGGCAGCAGCTGCTGCCGTTGTGGTCGCCGCTGCTGCTGCAAAGATATGCATGGGCATATAGGAAGTCATGGGAAAGGGATAGCCGGACAAAGGTAGCGGCAAAGGAGGCAAGTGATTGTGTTGCTGTTGCAGTTGCAGCTGATGTTGGTGTTGCTGTTGCTGTTGGTGTTGCTGCTGCTGTTGCAGCTGATTGGCGGTGACAGTTGCCGCTGCGCTGGCAACATTGAGCATTGGCATGGAACGCTGCTGCGGCAACTGTAGCTGCGACTGTGAGACATAGTTGCGCATGAATTGATTCGCTTTCTGTTCAATCAGGGGATAGTCCGTGGTATTTGGCAATTTCGTTGCGAGTTCCTTTTGCGTTTGCTGCAGTCGCGTCGCCAGACGTTGCGAACGTTGGCGCAATAGTTCAATCGCATTCGGGTAATCAGTATCTGTATCAAGTTGTTGTTGTTGTTGTTGTTGTTGTTGCTGTTGTTGCATTCTGCGTATCGATGGTTGCAGCGGACCCGTTACAGCACTTTCTAAGCTCCCTACGCTCGACGTTTTTGACATGTTTAAAAACAGTTATTGTTGCTGCACACCAAAACGGTTTTGTTAAATAAAATAATACTTGTTTTTTGTTTACACACATTCGTTTCAATGTGGCGCATAACGTGTTTCCCTCTCTTTGCGCATAACGTCACAAATTCTCAAAAATAACCTTGATAGCCCTGATAGCTTAAACTAACTGAATTTGAAATGTAAAAACTAATACACATTACTACGATCTAATTGAAGTGTTTAATGAACGTGTACACCATACCACAACAATATTTGTGTCAAATGCGTATTTTTCTCTTATTTTGTTTTATTTGTGACGTCAAAAATAAGCTCAGGGATTTTTATTTTTGGCGCAGTCACATTATCAATCTAGTGCTGGCCAAAACGAAAATCAACTATCGCATCGTTCAACACATGGTCGATATGCGACTATCGATACATACGCAATTATGATATGCAACTATCGATACACACGCAATTATGTATCAGTAGTGTTGTAAAACCTTCGCGCCATTTTTCTTCGTATCAATCATCTCATGCATTTGTGCACCGAAATTTCTACACTTTGTGCATTCTCTGAAAATGTTTAAACAATTTTAAAGAATGCACCAGAGACAAAAGGATTAGCAGTGTGGTTAAGTGCTAGCGCGTGTGGCTGTGCATTTCTGGTATTGTGCGTGAGCGTGTGTTGGCATTTGTATGTGTGCGTGTGCGTGTGCAAGTAATAAGAAAAAAAAGGCCAACTCCAAGGTACACGAATTTATTGTTTATTTATGTATGTAGCTTGCTTTGCTCCGTTGTTTGTTGCAAATCTTATAAGTTTGGCTTTGTATACTTGAATTGCTTGCGAATTATATACATATACATACACACACACACACACACACTCACACAGACACAGATACTACTACTACTACTACTCCTGCTACTACCACTACTCCACATACACATACACACACACCCACACACACTGACACACATACAGAGCTTAAACTATGTACGAATGTAAAAAAGCGAAGAGACAACAACAATGACTGATGTAAATTGTCTTACAAGTGAGCAAACAACAACAACAACAACAACAACACCAACCATAACTACAGCTGCCGCCGAGGCAGCCATCACATATACCACGCCCACAAAAAATGCACTAGACCAGCCGCCCACATCGCCGTTCATACTGAGAGCACCGCCCAGCGCCAAATCCAAATTAATTCTACAAAACATGGAAGAGGTTTTGAATACCGTGAAACAAAAGCATCGTGAGAAACACAAGCGAAAGCGTGAAGAAAAACGACGCGCTGCGCTGCTAGCTGAGAAAGCAACAACAATTGAAGTTGCTGCCGCTGCTGCTACAGCAACAGCAACAACAACGCCAAATGGCCGCCACGTGCTGCGCGAGAAGACGACGCGGGAGAATGGCCTGAGCCAAGCGAAGCGCAAAGCGAATGCCAGCCCACTGAAGAGCAGCACGCCACAGCCATCGATCATCAAGCACTTTGGCAAGGCCGCGGTCGAGTCGGCGGGCAAAACGCCAGCGAAGGCCACAAATGTGTTTGAGCTGATGATGAATGCGCGCAATCGTTCCATGGGCAGCAATGCCAATGGCCAGGAGCTGCCGGAGGGTATGGCCGTGGAGGCCACAGCCACAGCCACGCCACAGACCAAACGCAAGCAACTGCTGCAGGAGTGGAACGAGCGCAAAGGCGGCGCCAAGCGGAGATTGGCGGACGAGGCGCGCGGCGATTACATTGAGCAGAAAATGGAGCAGCGGGCGAAGCGGTAAGCCGAAGACTTAAGCCGGGCTCCTCTAAGAAAACAAATCCTAACTTATCCCAATTGCAGCTTGAAGAAAATGCTGACTCAGTCAGCTGGGCAGAGCGATGAAATCAAGGCAGCCAACAGCAGTCCGCAGGAGCTGGCCAGAGCGCGCAAGCAGGCGAGCAGCAAAGGCGAGGAGCTGAAGGCATCAAAGGAACCAACCAGTGGTCAGCTGCAGCCGAGCGAGAGCCCGCAGGCCCAAGCAGCTTCAGCTCCGATCAAACGCCTGCGCGGACGTCCGCGCACGCGACGCTCAAGCGTCGATGTGGAGACGCCTTCGCCCATAACGCCCGATGCCGAAGCACAGCAGTTCCTGTCCAAGCTGTCATCGCCCACCAAGAAGCGCGACAGTCTGCTGGGCTACTTTACCAAAGTGGAGTCGCCACAGAGTGTGGCGGAGAAGGAGGCCATAGACACGCCCAAGCGCAGGCCGCGCGCCAGCAAAAGCAGCGCCAGTATCGCGGTCCACATTGAGGAGGCGCCAGTGACAACGATGCCTTCGGGTCGTCCGCGACGCACGTGTGCGGCCAAAGCGCGCTATGACTACGACCTGGAGCTGAGTCCCACTAAGGGCAAGCCAGCGCCAGCGCCAGTGGTGGAGGATAATGATTCCATAGAAATCATAGATCTGGACAACAGCAATTCGGCTGTGACGCCCAAGAAGCTGGCGCCGCTGTTTATGCGACAGCTGCCCAAGCCGAGTCCGGATCCGACGGCGCTGCGTGCGCGTCAGGAGTTCCTGCAGTCCGGCGTGCCGGAGAAGCTGAAGCAGGAGCAGCAGCGGCAACGTTGCTACGAGCAATACTACGAGGACAGCTACGAGCTGTTCCCCAGCATAGCGCACGTGGGCAGCGAGAGACTGGAGATCAAATCCAGCAAGCGGCTGCCCTGGCGTGTGGAGGAGCAGCAGCAGGAGGAGGCCACGCGCAAGACCTGCCCCGGCAGCATCACCAGCTGCACTGCGTCCGATTTTGCAGCTGGCAAAAGGCGGGCCAACTGCAGCTGGACGCCGCTGCCGCAGCTGGACAACAAGCGGGCCATGGTCAAGAACTGGAAGAGCATCTTCGAGCGCTTCCCCACCTTCAAGTGCTACAATCAAATGCGCGAGAAATACAGGCATTTCAGTGCTATCGATGCGGCGCAGGATACGCAGCCAATGGGCGAATCCTTTGTGGTTACGCGGCGCACGCGACGCTCCATGGAACAGCAGCAGAAGGAGTCGGACAGGGAGGAGGACTTCCAGCCGCCAGCCCTGGCGCCCAATGGCGAGCTGCTCTTCACGGAGAAGTATAAACCGTTGCTCTTCGAGCAGGTCCTGGTGAACCTGACGCCCGTGCAGGAGCTGCGGGATTTCCTGGCCAGCTGGAATGGCGGCGGCGGCGGCGGCGGCGGCGCCGGCGCGGGCGCGGGCAATCGCAACTCGCAAACGCTCGACGACAGCTCCAACGATCCCGACTCCAGCTCGATGAGCGCCAGCTGCAACACGATGGTCCTGCTCGGTCCCTGCTCGAGCGGCAAGACGAATGCGGTCTTCGCCCTGGCCAACGACATGAACTTCAATGTGCTGGAGATCAATGCGGGCATGAGGCGCACGGGCAAGAAGCTCATCCAGGAGCTGCAGGAGGCGACGCAGTCGCATCAGATACGCAAGGAGGCAAAGGCGGGCGCAGCGCCCACGCAGCAGCTGCTCCAGAAGCTCCAGCTGAACGGGCTGAAAGCGCGCCGCAATCAAGGGGACGAGGATGTGCGCAAATCGCTGATCCTGATCGAGGATGCGGACATTGTTTTCGAGAACATCGACGCTGGCTTCACGGATGCCATTTACACACTCGCCGCCAGCTCGAAGCGACCCGTCATCATCGTCGCCAGCGACCCGAACTGCCCGCACCTGCAGCGCCTGATGCAGCAGAACACGATCAAGTTCCAGGCACCAAATGCTCTCAATATATCCAGATTCCTAGCCGTGCTGGCGCTCATGGAGAACTGCCCGATCGAGCTGGACGAGCTGATCTCCCTGTATTTGTTCAACAATCAGAATCTGCGCAAGACGCTGATGGAGCTGCAGTTCTTCATACAAAGCGGCGGCGATGCCCGGCGAGAGCGAGCAGCCGGTGCTCCTCCAGCAACCTCATCCTCCGGCTCACCTGGCAAGTCGCCGCGTTTGTCCACGCTGCCCGGCATCGAGTTACATCAGCGCCTGTTCGAGTTTTACACCAGCGCCCAGAACGCGCAGCATTTGATACCCTTTCCCGTTGACTTTCGGCTGCTGCGGCTCAATCTCAGCGAGCTGCTGCATCATTCCAGCCAGCTGCAGTCGCCCTCGACGCCAGTGTCGCGGCGCGCGGGCAAACGCAAGTCGTGTTCACCAAAGAAGGCGTGGCTCAACAAGAGCGAGGCCCAGGAGCCGCTGCAGACTCTGGCCTCCTTCTACGAGCAGCTGTCGACGGCGACGCTGCTGGATGCGACGCTCGAGGAGCGCAACGATCGACTGCAGCCGCACCTCTCCGAGCAGCTGGCCCACGAGCTGGTCGAGCGTGCCGTCGGCACCTGCCTGGCGGCCAAGAACTATGCCTACAACTTGTTCGACAAGCCCGAGCAGCGGTGAGTAGACTGAATGGACTCCTCCTCTGCTTGATCCCTTACTGAATGCCATTTTCTTTCCCCTGCAGCTGCAATCTCTCGGAGCAGCTGGGCAGCTTCCAGCTACGCTCCAGCTGCGCTCGCTCGCTGGACTACGAGCCGGCGTTGCGTGCGATCTGTCGCAGCGAGAAGCAGCGCGCCAGCCTGGAGCGCCGCTCGAGCCGCTTCTATCACTATCTACGCAATCACACCAATCACAGTCTGGCCAGCTTCTCCCTGGAGCCGTACGACGCCGCCTGCCAGGTGCTGCAGGAGCAGCCACCCTTAGTCGAATAATCCCTAGTGCAAAAATGGCAACCTCAATGGAAACTTTATTCACACTTGCGCCACGCAAGCATCCGAGCGAGCGTTGATCTTCTTAAATTAGCTAATGACTGGTTGAGCTCTAGTTAGCTACGTTAACAATACACTAAAACGACCTGAACTATGTTAATAATAAAACGAAAGGAAATACAACTAAGGCAGGTGGCGTTGCTCGTTTAGCAGCAGCAGAGGAAACTATTCGAGGCGGAGTTGGCCGCTGGCTTGGGCTGCTCGTTGGCAACTCCAGCTGACTGCGCCGTGGGCTGCGCATCGATGGTCACTTCGCCAATTTTGTACTCCTTGAGCTGCTGCACGGCGTCCGACGAGTGGCCGGCGCTGTTGAACGCCTTGGTCGCATCCTTGCCGGCCACCTCCAGTATCAGCTCCTCGCCACCGGGATGCTTCGCCACAAATGCTGTCACGTCGTAGACGTTGCCCTTGTAGATGATCCAGACGGGCTGCCCGTTCTTGCCGTTGCGTTGTGCCACCTCCGCTTTCTGATAGATTTGCGACATGTTCGATAAGAATCGTAGTTGTTCGCTAAATGGGTTTTTTGTGTGCGTTCCGAGGGGGCGGCGGCTGGCAGCTATTCCGCGTTGCTGTTCCACGAGCCACGGCCAGACGAATGACTCTTCGCCAAGTGTTTTAATTATATTTATGTATTTATTACTGACTGAAGAAGTGGGGGCGCAGTTAATCGATAAGAACTACGTGAGTTTTTCATGTCGGCCCCCGTCTAATACCAATGTTGCGTGTCGGTAAACTTAAGCTATATTGAGTGCCCTATGAGTTGGCGAAAATGCTTAAAGCAAGCGGAAACAACTAACTAGCTTATCAGTCATAGCAATGCGATCGTCAGATAGTTCTGCGAGCTATTTCAAAATTCCATGTAGATTAGATGGGGCTCATGCGTGGTTAAACATTGTTTGCTCACAATTGGAATTTTAGATTTAATACGATTAGTTGCTATCAATATTCTCTTATCAGATGGAATTTCAAATTTACCGGGCTACTGCTTGCAAATTCAGTTATCTGATTAAATTTCAAACTTACCGAGCTACTGCTTGCATTGTTGTATATGTAGTTGCTATTGCTTGAACTGCTTAGATATCACAAGCAGTGCAAGATTTGATTGCATGACAGTAAAAAAGATGACTGCTTAAACATCTTTGTACAGCTGCAATTGTTTGTACTGCTTAAATATTAAAAGCATTGTAGGCTCTTTAATGCATGCACATGGTTAGCGATGCATAGCAGGCACTGTATAATTGCGGTTCAGTGGATTCTAATAAAACTCTGTTAAAAATATTACTCAAATGGCACGCTTATGTTAATATGGCCTGCTGTTATCGTGCTGTTAAGCTAATAAACTGCAACTTCGTAAAGCATTTAATTTTCTCATATTTGATTTATATTTTGTACTTTAACTTTAACTGCCATAAACTTGTATTCCTCTTTGACTGTACAAGAGCAACGCCTTTTAAAAATTGGCGCTCCATTACATTGGCGCAGTTTACATTAAAGTATGAACTGCTTTCTCACTAAATATATGCACTGCTTTGTACTGGCTATCATTATAGCAAGCACTGCTTCCATTGTCTATCTCCATTTTCTTACCGCAGCACTTGCTATAAAAATGTGTTTCCAACCACGTGCCCAGCACTGTGCCACCCGCTGTTGAGAGACGAACGTTTTTGTTTTGTTAGATTTCAATGTTATATTCATGAGACAACAACAATAATGAGTAATAATTTTAATATAGTATTATGTATTTCACTTTTTATATGCTATGTATGCATTTTCTTCTTCTTCTTCTTCTTCTTCTTCATGTTTGCTTTTTCCTTTTATTTTTCTTTTAATGCCCATTTTAAAAATTTCGCTAGTATTTAGTTGAACTTCGAATTTTTTCGGCTACTCTTTGACTTTTGTTTTATTTATTTTTTTATTTAATATTTTCAATCGAATTTCAACTGTTTTTTTTTTTGTTTTTGTTTTTGTGGGGATTATTGTGTTTCTTCTCCTTTTCAGAGTTTTTGTTTTGATTCGCTTAAGTTTAAATTAAATTGAATTCTACCCTGCTAAATATCATATATATATATATATTTATATACATTATATAAAATATCAGTCAATGGCATCGAGTGCTACTTAAATGGCTCGTAGGACTTTGCTTAACTGCTTAGTTAGTATCGTATATATATCTGGATATATATATATATATATATATATATATATATCGTAATTATCTATGGGCTGGTTTTTTATCTAAATTTTGTAATGGATCGTAAGTATTGAAACCATTCAATAAATATTTTCATATATTTATATACGAGTTAATCGGGCTTCATCAAAACTAATTTACCTTTTATATATATTGCAATTTGTATAGAGATATATATACTATATATATACATATATATAGATCGATAATGAGTGCTTTGATTGGAATTGCTGCTACTGCATCTAGTTAAGTTTAAATATTTGTTTTTTTCTTTTATTATTTTTTTATGGGTAATACGTTAAGAACTCTAACTCCCTCTCTCTCTCGCGCTCTATCGCCCTCTCTCTTTCCACCTGTACACATGCACACATTTTGTTCGTCTAGGACCAAAGGCAAAAAAATATATAGTTATACATATATCGATATATTCTACTATATACAGTTTATGGTTAGATTTTTTATAGCAGTTTTTACTTCGAGCTTCCAGCTCCATAATTTTTTGTTTTTTGATAATTATATTTATCTTGGAATAATATAACTGTTTTATTTTCTTTGCTTTCTTGAAGTAACGACGCCAAATTCTAATATTATATATGTGGAAAAAAATTGAAATTTTTATAGCATGTTTTTTGTCGGTCTTTTATATTTTCTGCAATTTGTTGTTGTTTTTTGTTGTTGTTGTTGAGATTTGTGCTTAAAATTTACATTGCTGTGTACAAACATATATATATTTATTTATATATATATTGGATATATATATATATATTATTATAATTATTTAGATTTTAACTTATGTATGTCTAATTTTTATTTATTATCAATTTTTATTTGCGCTATTTGGCTAAACTAAATAGAGAAAAAAAATTTACACCTGCTGACGGACCAAGAAAACATATATATATATATATATATATATATATATATATATTTTATGATTTTTTCAGAAATTGTTGCTTGAACACATAATACATTTAATATTCAAATTTAATTCAAAATTTTTTAAATAAAATTCAAATTTTTTCTAAGGTTTTCTGTTCATTAATTTAAAATATTTACAAATTCAATTAATTTTATGCATTTTGAATTGAACTAAAAAATTTGAATTGTGTTTCATCAAAACAAATACAATATATATATATATAATATATGTATATATATATATATATTATATATATATAATTCATAGAAGTTTATATGTTTAATTGATTTTGGATGGTGGGGCTAAAAGTTTAGTTTTCTTTTGATGTTAATTAAAAACTATATACATATATATATATATATATATATATACATATATTATATATATATATATATAACTGTCTCAATTTGTTTATGTATAAATATTTAGTTTTTTTTTTTTAGCATGCGACAATGGAAATGAGTACAAAACTAAATTGTGTCTGTCCCTCTGCATAGGTGTGTGTGTGTGTGTGTGTGTGTGTGGTGTGTGTGTGTGGTGTGTGTGTGTGGGTGTGTGTCTCCTCTCATCGTTTACAAATTAAATTCTGACTAATAAACAGTCTTTTCGTGCCAGCGCGAAGTTCTTGGACAGATCTCTCTCTCCCCTGCTAACGGCTCCATCAAAAGCTAAAGGTTGGAATTATTGCGTCGTCTCATCCAGCTGATCGTGTGCCCCGCTAAAGGTCGCACCACCGGTGCTGCAGGCGGTGCTCTTCAGTGTGGGCAGCGCTGTCAGTGGCGCCGCGGCCAGCGATGAGGCTGATGAGGAGGGCGAGACACAGGCGGGCATGCCCGCTGACGAGGCCAACGAGGAGGCGGACGAAGACATGGACGCTGACGAGGCTAATGAGGAGCACCCAGTGGCTAAGGGCACGGCACTCGCTGTCACTGCCACGCCAATAGCCCCACTCGAACTAGTCGCCAGCGACGTGGGCGACTTTGGCGAACTGATGCGTGAGAAGAACTTGGTAATGGCATTCGGTTTCGACTTGGTGGCGGTGGCGGTGGCTGCATTTGCGGCTGCTGCCAAGGCATAGGCATTGGAGCTGCTACAGCTATGGCCAGCTGCAGCTGTTCCAGCTGCTGCCGCCGCACTTGTCGCTGCTGCTGCTGCTGTGGCCAGCCGATAACTAGAGCTGGCGGCGCATATATGTTCAGGCACATCGCGTACAGTTTTGTTGGGCGGCGGCTTTGTATACGAGCGCGTAATTTCCGATTGCTACAAGAAGCAAAGGGAAAACACAATGAGTTGGACTCCATGAGTTGGGCTAACTGACAGCGTGTCTCACCTGGTAGCTGCTGCGTATTTGCAGATGCCGATCCTGTCCGTACTCGCTGTCCGGCAGTGGTACATGGTGTGGGCAGCGTGGCGTCTGCTGTTGCTGCAGCTGATATTGGTAATGTTGATGATGGTCGGCGCTGTGGCTGTTCAGCGAGCTGCAGGTCGAGGCGTTGCTTTGCTCGCTCTTGTAGCTGCTGCCGCTGCCACTGCCACTGCCGCTGCTGCCTGTGTTGCCATATTTTAAGGTGGTTGCCTCAATGCCGCCGCGTGCCAAAAAATTGTTAATACTATGCGTGCTGTGGTTGTTGTTGCTGCTGCTGCCGCTGCCATGTTGCTGATAATGTTGTTGTTGCTGCTGCTGCTGCTGCTGCTGCTGCTTGTGTTGCTGCAATTGCTGCTGATGGTGGGAATGTTGTTGCTTATTGTTGTGAAGTTGTTGCTGTTGCTGATTGTTGCTGCTGCCGCTGCTGCTGCTGCTGCCTATGTTGCTGCTGTTGTTACGAATCACAGTCTCGCCACGCACGGCCAGCAGCTCACGTGCCTGGAGCGCATCAACGCGCATTCTACATCTAAATTGATCCCTGTTTATAGAGTAAGAGCTATTATTAGTATATAGCAAAATTATATATCAATCACTTGATCAATCAGTCAGTCCTTCTGTTCTGTTCTGAGTTAAGCAGCTCATCAATCAATCAATCGCCAGCTTGATTATCAATCAGTCAACTAATCCATTCCCTTTAAGCTCTGCATAGATCATCACTCAATCAATCCCCATGCTTTTAGTCATACATAGTTGATCAATCAGTCAATCATTTCTCAGACTTTCAATTTTCTATATTCAAATCTGTTTAAGAATCTTTAAATAAACCAGACAATTTAATTGGCTATCTCTATCTAGCTTTGGAATTTGTATCAATCAATAGTTAATCAGTCAGTCAATCAGTCAATCAGTTAATGAGCCTATGAGCCAATCAGTTTAAACAGCTTTGAGCCGAAGTTCTTGCCAGCTTAGCTTCTAGTTTATACCAGTTCTATGCTGTGGGTGCAAAATCAATCAGTCAATCAATCAATCAATCAATCATGTATAGTCCTTTTATTTTATATAATCAACAGATTCTGTTAGCCCTTGGCTTTCATCAGTTCATTGTTTGTTTTTACCATAATAGTCAGTCAATCAATCAATCAATCAATCAATCATGAATCATGAATCCTTTTACTTTATATTCTCAACAGAATCTGTAAACATTTCTACTTCCTTTCCTCTGATCATTGCTTGTTTTTGCTATAAGAGTCAGTCAATCAGTCAATCATGTTGCTTACCTATCATCGGGTGGTGTGCTCAATGATGTGCGGGTCGGAACGCCAAGCCGCTCCATTCCCGCGCAGCCGGCCGACTGTACCGATAGCATCTGCAACAGAGAGAAAAACATTTTCAATTAAACAGAATATGCAAATATATATAGAATATATAATAGAGAAGTCTAATCTAACTTTAGTTGAGCGAGTCCTGGCACTGAGCCACCTCCTCGACCGTTTGAAAGCGCGACGTTAGCAGCCAAGTCTTGGACACCACTGGCTTCCGCTGAATGCCATCCGCTGTGCTCATGACCAGGTCAACGTCGATTTTCATGCGATGCAAGTTGGGCCAGGGTCGAAAGGTCAGATGTCCCGTGTATATAGACCTAGTGCGCATTATGAAGGGTCGCTCCAGGAAGAGCAGAGTCTGATACCAAAGCGATTTGAGAGTTGAATTCAAGCAAGGATTGCAGCTCAGCATGAGCGGCAAGTGGGCGCGGCTGAAGGAGACATCAAAATAGAGCACAAAACATTCGCAATAGCCCTCGTGCTGCACCTCCAACCGAATCTGTCGATCGATAACCAAATCCTCTCGAGTAGCCGTACGCAAATCCAAGCTCAACACGTGGTGGGTCGACGTGAGCAAATGCTCGCCTTTGATCTTGGTAAAGCGTGGCTCGGCGAGCGCATAGCGTCGCATCGCTTTCATATTGAAGCCGTAGACATCCAGCCACCAGTTGCAGCGATCGTTCTTCAGCAGCTGCTCCGCTCCAGCCTGCAGATAGAGTGAACCTAGGTCGGGCAGTATGAAGCCTTGGGGCTTGAGCCAACGATCGCGTGCCTGGATGAGCTGCAGCAGCTCCGATTCGTACAGCAGGCACTGACCCATCCAGTTGCAGACGATGCCATCCAGGCGTTGTGGCAGCTTCACATCCTCCATTTTGCCATGCAGCACCTTTACAACGTGCTCCATTTTATTGGCTTCCACCACGAGCCGTGCATAATCCGTCACCTGTGAGTTATCCAGAGCAAAGACCATTTTCGCTCCTGCACGTGCGGCCATCAAGGCCAGAGTGCCTGTGCCGCAGGCGAGGACTAGAATTTGTTTGCCAGCAAACAGATGACGATTCTCCTGTATGGCACGCTGGAAGAAATGCATGTGATCTTGATCCTTCTGCCGTGTGCGCATATTCTCCAAATGCGCGGCGAAATCATGACGGAAATCGGATGATGTCATGCGGTCCACCCTTTGCAGCTCATGGGGCACGTAGCGTATGGGCGTCAGCACACGTGGACAGGAAGAAACGCGATGAGCACAATGTGGACGGCCACGATGTGAGCCGCGCAGGCTATCTGGGGCTGCAGTTGCAAGATTTCTTGGAATCGGAATGCTTTGTGGCTTACTGCAGCCATTGGGCAGAGACTGAACTTGCTTTGGGCATTTGCTGGATTTCTTAGCAGCCTTTGGAGCTAGAGTGGGAGCAGCAATAGGTGCAATAGCAACAGCTGATATTGGTGCTGCATCTGCGGCTAGAGCTGGAGCAGCTTTGGCCTTGTTTACATGCACATTGCTCTGCGCCTTGTCGAGCTGGGCGTGATAGGCGCTCAGTGACATGGGCTTTTGCTTGCGACGATTGGCACCGCCATTGCCATATGCGGCGCTCTTATTAATATATGCAGACATTATTACTTTAAAGTTAAAACTACAACCACGCTTAGAAAACCCAAATGGAAAGCAAAGTGTTAGAATGCAACACTGCGTGGCGCCACATATCGATTAAAATAAGGCTGCCAATTGGTCAAAAGTTTAGCATAAAGGTACAAGAGTACAATTTAGTATGGTGACGAACCCTGTGGCAGCTCGGGATGGCAACGCCAATGATCCTATTATTTGAGTACGGGAGTGTAGAACAGTTTGGTTTTTAAAGTATCGTGTGCTTGCTTAGAAATGAACTAAGTTCGTTACTTCATTGTTTCATTTATTTTTTTTTTCATGTGTAGATATAGTGTATGCAGTGCAGTGCAGTGCTTATATATATTTGGCACGTGCCATAACCACGTATTATGCTAGCAATAGTCAAATAAAAAGGCAGCGTTCATGTAAAATAAATTTGTGCGCGATTAACGGTACCGATCAAATGTGTGTACGTGCGTGTGTTAGTGTGAGCGTGTCTGTGCATTTGCATTTATGAAGATTGCAGAACGTTGACACAATTCTGTGTGTTCCACATTATTTTGTGGGTCTGCCTGCCGCCTGCCCCGCCCACACCTGCCGATTGATGTGTTCAAGTGAGCGTGACAAATGACAAATCTAGCAAATAATTTCGTTTTTATTTTTCACTCGCAATCTTTGTTGCCATTTAAATTAAGCTGAAATATGCGGGCAAGTTTGTGAATTGTTTTTACATGCATGCATACATACATACATATACACACACACACACACACACTTATGTATATGTATGTGCATTTTTGTGTATGCTTACATTGTCTAGTTCGCAACGAACGACTAGTTCCACAAGTTCAATTATTGTTTGGCTTGACATATAAGAACTGCGAACTGTGATGAGCTGGTTCTTTTATTTCCCCTAGTTCTGCATGTCATGCGATCAATCAAACGGTAGTTAATGGCTGCCGAAAACACAATTGCTTCAGGGAAATTTGGCGAAAAGTGTTTTAAATGCTAATTATTATTTATATGCGTGTGCGTGTGTGCGCGTGCAACATACATAAATAACGGTAATAATGAAATCAACTCCGCGTGCCGCGTCGTCTGTCTGAGACGCACATATGTATTTAATAATCAAATTGAATTATTCATTGGCTAACGGCGGCGAAATAAAATTCGATTAAAACGTGGCGTCGACGCCTTGGGTTATTAGCGGCAATTGTTGTGCTTCTTAATGCGTTGGCAGCGCCGCCAGCAGCACCAGTTACGACGCCCACGCAACGCTTACAATCTCTATCTCTATCTCTCTCACTCAAGCTCTGGCTCTGTTCTAAATGCCAAGTCACGCATGCACACATACCTACTACGTTATGTATGTGTGTGTGTGATGCTTAGCAGATAGGTTGAAATTGTGATGAAGGCGATGCTAAAACAAAGCTAAATTCACAATAGGCCATATGCATGTGCCTATCTGTCTGTGTGTGTGTGTAAGTGCTTTCCTATGCTGTTTGTCACAAACACACACACACACACACACGCGCATACTTATGCACAATGTATGTGGGCCTGTAATAAATAATGAAGCATGTTTCGAGTTGTCAGCGCAGCGAGCAACAATTTGTCAAAAAGTCTTCGTCTTTGTATAAAAATGTGCAAAAAAAAAAGAAAAAAGAAGAGTATACATTGGGCATTCGCTAATTAGAAAGCTTCAGGTACGTAGGTCATACAGCTCTAATTTCAACATAGAGAGTCTGTCGGTTTTAAAGTCACCTGGAATGGAGTTTTACAGTTTAAGAGTCTGTCATATACCAATTTTATTGAAGAAAACTGCATTTACAGTTAATTCGAATTGTATTTACAGGTTGAAAAACAACAGAAACCTTGCAATTGGTTTGTCATCTTCAAACAGTGTATTTAGTCAGTCGGCTATACTCGAATGCATTTTTTCTTAATTGTATTGCCGCTGCTTTGCGGCTTAGCCGTCGGCATTGCTTTGGTCTTTGCCGCAACGTTGCAGTGCGAGCGGGTGGCTGTTGCCAAGGTTTAACCATATGCAAAGTCTACAAAATGAAAACGTCTTTAAGCTTTATCTGGCTAAGCTCTTTAGCTCAAGTGGTTGCAGTTGTCGTTGTTTTCAAATTCAATATAAAATAAAAATAATAAAATCAATTGTCAAACAAATTTGGCCAATATTCAAAAGTTAAAGCCACAAAGCTGAAGGAAATATATATATAGTATATAGTATATAAGAGTACCCTACAGACGTGCCTTGCATCCGGCAGATAATGGGCCACAGACGGGGCACGCTCCATGTTTTTGTCTCCCACATTGCATAACATGGCTAACAAGTAAGCAGAGGGCGTTGTCAAGTCAATATAAGACAAAAAGATACCCTGTATTTGGTTTTCCTATATACAATTTATATATGAGTTGAAAGTAAATGCATGAAAATCGCATAGGCAGGCGTTATCAAAGGAAGTCAAACGGATATAGAGATTTGAACTCTTCACCGCCTCAGTCTTTGGTTAAATAGATTGACTAACCAGCTAGTCAGTCAGTCAGTCTACCCTTTTTACCATTCTTGCTGTCTACAGGGTATCGAATGTAATGTAAAAGGCAAAAAGCAGCAGGCAAAAACAAATTTCCGACTGTTTTTGTTATATAACCACGACGCACGACTCGACGACGAGTGGAGCTGTTGCTTCAAGGACTTTGCCAGAGCCACCCAACCAGCCCAACCACCCAGCCCCACCAGCAACCCAACCACTAAGCATTGCCGTTGGTCGACTGTCTGTGCTGCGGGTTTTTTGCTTTCCTTCTGCTTCTTTCTTCTTTTTATTCGCTTTGTGCGCCAAGGCAAAATGCAGACGGATGAACGAGGCAAAGGCGAAGCCAAGCAAAACTTTTTGACACGTGTCGTCGACGTCTCTTGCCCCATTTCACGACTTGTGTTGCATGCGCCACGGTCGGTCGGCCCTCCCACTTTCTGTCTTATTAGAATATGCTTGATTCTACTTACGGGTACAGAATGTTCCGGCTTGGTTGACAAAAGTGTTGTTGTTGCTGCTGTTTCTGTTGCTGTTGTTGTTGGTGATGTTGCTGCTGTGGCTGTTGTTGTTGCTGTTGTGGTTGCTGTTGCTGTATCCGCTTGTGTTGCTGCCGCTGCTGCCGCTGCTGCTGCTGCTGCTGTCCTTGTCAGTGGTAGGGCCAGAGCAAAGGCAGTCTCGTTGCCCGTCGCACCTTTATAATAGTTGTTGCCAGTTTCGCAGTCGTTGTTGCAGCTGCTGCGCCGTTGCTTGTGTCTTACGCGTCGCGTTGTTGCTGCTGCTGCTGCTGTCGTGTTGTGGCTGCGCCGCAGTGTAATCACAGTGACCAGCACGCTGCCACACACTAAACACACGGCGACACCAATGGCGATCAGCAAAACGTGGCCTAAAAAGGGAGAAAGAAAAGAATTGATTTGAAATCTGGATAATTATAATATATATATATATATATATTGTCGCAAAAATATGAAACTTTTACAACTTTTATTCTAGTTAACAGTTAAAAATTCTGTAAGCAATCAAAAAGCAAATTTCTCTCTTCTCTTTCACACGCTCAAAAATACTTTCTTTTACTGTTTATTCGCCCATTTGCTTAAGAATATACAAACTTTAAAGTATGCATACAATTGTCTAACAAGAAAATAAAAAAACAACAAGCAAGAACGTTGCAGTGGGGAGCTACCGACTGTGGAATACTCAGCTAACAGCTGATATAGCTAACACATACATTAAATGGGCTTTCTAGCTCTAAAAGTAAAGAGGTTACAGTATTATTGAAATTACGCTCTCAAAGAACATATTTTGTATCTTGGGATGCCAGGGCGATGTACATTTCAAATCTAAATCAAGATCGGGAAAATCTTGACACTTTATCAGACGAGATTAAACACAAGTATATATACCAAAGTTCAAGTCTCTAGCTAGATTTGGTTTGCGTTCACAAAGACAGCAAGACCAGAGCCAATATACTCATTTCACTCTCGTGAATGAGCCTAAAAACACAAATTTGAATTGCTAAATGAAAAGATACGCCCCCACGACAAACACTCTAGCAAAATATAAACAAACAGACCGTTACGAAATGTTTTTAAAACTAAAGTTGCCCACAAATAATGCTAAAAATACTGCAAAAATACTCAAGAAATGCTGTGAAACAATGAAAAACAGAGCAACGAGGCGAACGCAATGCGTTCAATGTAAACATGCATGCATAACTTAAGATACAGATATATATATACATGTATATATATATATATAATATATATATATATTTATATATAACTGTATGTATTTATGTATATAAATGCGTAAGCGTCTAGACTAGATAGCAGACGACTTAAGCGATATCGGGCAACATATGCGCAAGCGTCTGGCATTCGTGTAAGTGTGTTATGGTGTGTGTGTGTGTGTGTGTGGGCGGACGGGCAGAGAGCGATAAACAAAGCGTTCCAACTAACGAGCCAGCCCCACAGGCAGACATGCTATGCCTATGCTGTCTATTTAGCCACACACACATACATACACATAACATATGTTACTATATCTGTGCAGACGGCAAATAGAGGCCGTTCATATCGCCTAGACATGTTCTATGCTCAATTGTTTGCGTAATACAATATTTGACAAATGAAAAGAGTCAATTGTCCTAAAGTTCATTTGAAATTATTATTTTAAAACACTAAACATGGTCACACTGGTTGACCAAAACAAGTTTTATTGCTTATATTATAGAGCAAAATTTGTAAAAATTATTTAAATAATTACTAGCTGAGCTTTTCGATAACTTTATGGCATAATATAATAATATAGTCAACTTATGAGTTATAGTTATAGTATTTAAAAAATACTAGTCTTTCCTATCGCATATCTCTTAATTGATTTCGCTTCATTAAATATTTATTCTATTCAACTTCTTGCTTGATGTTTATTCTTATCAGCTAAAATACTTAATATTTTTGGTATTAAGAATATACTAAATTTTGTATTTATGTGTAATAAATCAAAAATAATTTTTTGTACTGTCATTTATCAACTGATTTATTATCAGAAATTAGTTATGTAGCTATATATATATATTTTTTTTTGTATTTATCGTCGCATTTTTGCCTGATCACCAAACCAGACCTCAGGGGAACCCAAGTAAATATTTGTTAGGTCTGTCGCACACATTTGTTTGATGAACAGTTACAATCAAGCGAGGCCAAATAAATATACGACACGTAAAAAATATAACGCAGCGACAATGTCTGTCGGGCATAAACTTCACATGGAAGTTTTTCTGTCTGGGATCAGTTGGCAGTCAGGTGAGCGTCTGGGTCAATGAAAGGCCAAAAAAAAAAAAAAAAAAAAAAAAAAACAATAGAACAAAAATATAAGTAATAAAAATAAAAAAAACGAAACAGCGAAATTGTTGGCGATTATATCAAATACCGAAATGCCAGACGAATAAAAAAAAGAAAAAAAAAAAAAAATGAAGTTAATCAACTAAAATTAAAATGTACAACGACTTGTCAACGGAGTGTGCAAGCTGGTGTGTGTGCGCGTGTGTGTTTATGCTTGTCTGTCTGGCTGCAACTTTACAACACTACAACAACAGCAGCAACAACAACAAGTGGCACTTTAGACTTTTGCGCATTCCCAGCCGACGCTGGCAGCGACGTTGACGGCGACAGCGACTGCGAACAGGTGACTCAACCGGCTCAACGCTCAGTTTTTGTCCATTTTGTTGCTGTTGTATTTTACCTGTTCTCTTTTTTTGCTTTTAATTGCATTGTTGCTGTAATTTTTATCGCAGTTGACTGATTGAGCGCGTCTGCGACACAGTCATATCTAAAAACAAAAAAAAGTACTCAGCGACACGTGCATACGAATGCCCTGTAGAAGCGGGTCACATGGCTAAAGCAACTAGATTGCGATAGTGCGTATTACGAATTCTGAGAATTGACACAGCTAAGTAGATCAGGTAGATTGCAGTAGCAGTTTGATGAAATTTCAGTCTTGTAAAACAGAGAAAGAATGCTAATGTTGTATAGAAATAAATGTAGAAATTTGCATAATTTTAATAATAATAATAATAATATAACATTAAGAAGTAGTGTTGTAAACAGTGTTGAACGATAAAAATAAAGTAAACAGTTAACTAATTTTTGGTAAGTCTCCAAGGATTGCAGTAAATAAAAAATGTGGAGCTGCAGCTCAAGAAATATAGATGATTTTAATATCAAATAATATGATGGGATTTATATATCTATCTATCTATTTGTCTATCATATATCTATCTATATGTCTACGTATCGTATTTCTATCTATCTATCTATCTTTCTATCATATGTCTATCTATCTATCTATCTATCTATTTATCTTTTCACTTCGTGACACATAAATTGAAATCAATTTATAGCCGAAAGAAACAAATTCTAGTTTCCAGGAATCAACTGTACCACGTTCCAAATCGAACACGCAATAAATTAATGTGACATATTAAGCTAATGTCATTATGAGTCTTAAAATTGATATTTGTTCAATATGTGGACAGCTGTTTAGCTTACGGACTTAGCAGCTAGCTAGCCAGCTAGCCAGCCAGCCAGTCGGGCAGTCAGCTTGTGGTCTGCCTTCGATTTGTTGTGCGAGAGACTTAAATGGATTTTGTGGCTATTTTTAGTTGACGCGCTGATCTCCTAGTGGGCACACACACACACACACACACACAGTGGGCAGTATGTAAACTTGTTTGCAACGCCAATGCAAAAAGAAAACCACATAACTTTAAATGAGGCAGGGGCAATAAGGCGGCAAATGTCCAAAAACTTGACGGCAGGTTCCTTGAACTGCAACAGAGACAGCAGCTACACAAAAGAAGAATCTAGCGGCAATCAGGGAATATACAACTGGGGGATAGTCTAAAGAAAGGGATGATAAACGACGATATCATCATATAAAGAACTAATTATACAGTTATCATTACTATGATCACTTCTATGATTATTTTTATCATCGTTATCAATTTCATTATTATTATTTCATATGAACTATTTTCATCATTATCAATATCATTGCTAATCACATTATCAATAAAAAAAACTATAAATTTCATTAGCATTATCATCACCATCATGAAAGAATTCGGCGCTCTGCAAAATGCATTTTAACTAAACTAATATACCCTACTCTCTAGGGTATAAGAACACAATGAATGGACTGGGCAAATGGTAATCGGGCAATTTGGAGGCTGACAATTCAATTGATTAAGTGAAAGGAGGTGCCTCGAGGTGGGTTTATCTTCTATGGTATACTATATATACTATCTATATATATTATATATATATATATATATATATAAATATACATATGTGTATGTATATCTGTAGCTTTTGAGTTTGGTTGAATTCTCGCTGAATTCTTCAAGTTATTAATTTAATGATTATGATAGCAGCGCTAATGACAGTCAAGTGCATTTATATCTACATATATACATGTATATATATTTATATATTATGTATATATGTTATGAATATTTGGTCAGTAGGAGCATTGACATCTTAATTGATGTCAAGGTCTAACTGAATAAGGCGAAATGTCGGAGCTGCAACTAAACTGAACTCAAATCAACTCAAATCGTCGCTTTAGTATGATAATACAAATATACAGAGATATAGCAGCATAATACGCAGATGACATTGAACTTGAAGAAATTGTAGTGTTGTGAGATTTTTGTTATGACTTGATCTATTCATTTCAAATTGCCCAAATGTGATGCAATTCGCAAGACTTTGTAACCACTGCCAATTAAATTGTAGCTAAAATCGAGTGAGTGCGAGAGAGAGAAAGAGGGAGTGGGAGAGGGCGGGAGATAGATCGAGCAGCTGTACAGCGTCACGTATACGTATTCCTAGCCGTAGTTGTATCTATGGTCCGACGTCTGATAAACATTGAACAGAAAATAAAATAGAATTTTCTGACAACTGACGTCAGTCAAGTGCGCCAGACAGCCGCAGACGTAGACGGCGTTGCACAAATTGTTCACATTCACGAATGTCTATATGACTATGCGAATAAACAGCGCAAATATTCGTTTATAGATTTTCAATTTGCCATAAACGGCAATTCAAGCCAGCCCAGTTGTACATGAGTGCCGAAAAAGGTGATAAAACCTGAAAATGTTAGTGAAATACTCAGGGCATTATCAACTTGAAGTCGATGAGATGTAAATATGTATTATAGATATGGTTTTTGCTGAGAAAAGTAGAATAGTTCACAAGGCATGCCATTTGGCATTACAAACACGTGATATTTCATGTAGTAATTGCTGTGAATCAGCTGTGAAATGGATTTTTGTCTGTTCTATATATGCCGTTGTTCGGCTGTAAAGTAGAAAAGTTTTCGTGGCACTAGGAACAGCTGAGATTTCTGTGTCTGGGCGCAATTTTGTTAGCCATGGACAACTGGGCTTTTGGCAAGCGATGCAGGCGAAACAGAACATTTTTTTGGCAATTCAACAAGCTAAATTTTCAATATCAAAATGCAAAAAGGAAAAAGGAAAAATAAAACAGAAATGCAAGCGACAAAGTCTCGTTGCCGACGTTGCTTCCGTTTCCGTCAGCCAGAGCGAACGAGAGAGAGAAACTGAGTGAGAGAGAGAGGGAGACCGTGCGAGCAAAGTCGAGTCAACCCTTTTGATGCAATCGCAGACGCAGACAGCGCAAAGCGTTTGCTGGCAAACATGCAAATGAATGGGGCAAAAAATGTAAAAGGCGTAAAAAGTAAAATAAAGTAAAGCAAGGCAAAGCAAAGCAAAGCGAAGCGAAGCAGAGCCAAGTCACAGACGGGGGCCACAACAGAGATAGCTAGAAGGAGCGAGCGAGCGAGAGAGCGAGATGGTGACAGACCTCGCCCAGTCTCCGTCTCAAATGCTGTCTCAGGCAGCGTGTCTGCGATGATGAAACTCGTGGCGCTTTTTTCGCTGCCATTTGACCTTTAGCGAGTGCATGTGCATTCAAACGAGCACGACAGCAGAAAAAAAAACTATAAAAAAAAAAAAAAACAGTAGAGATTTTTTTTCTATACATATATTTATAATCGCCAGCAACGTCATCAAGCACGCCGTGCCGAATGAATTGATTAATGCAAAAAAAATGTTGTATGGAAAACTTGGCGTGCACGCGGCGTATGCGCAATGGTGGGCAGACGCCGATGACATTGCGTATACGACACATGAGCACGGGCATTTCGTTTCGCAGTGCTCGCTACGCGCATGCTATGGTCATTAAAAAGGAGGATTAACAATATATATATATAGATGTATGTTAGCAGTGATAGTCTGTAATATCAATATTTTATTTCATTCAGAGTATTCTCTATTCGTATACCCCCCATATGAATACTCTGCTTTTTTCTTAATATTTTTTTTTTTGTGTTATACCATTTCCATAGACATACAAAAGGCAAGAGACTCAGATACAGCTGCGCTGGCTTTTGTTGTCATAATTAAGTTCACAGGGTCTGCCAGTCTAGACACGAATTTGTCGGAGTCAAGCAACCCCCTGCTGTCAAGCCCCTACCTTACCCCGAATCCCCCGACGGGTAGAACGATGATGATGAAGTTGATGATGATGGAAACCCATCAAAGTTAAGTTGCGGCTCTATGGCAAAGCTTTGCATCCGCATTCGCATCGGCATTTGCTTAAGTATCGCTACTCGGCAAACCCCCAAGCTACCCCTAGCTCGCCTCGCTCTTTCTCTCTCTCTCTTTCTCTCTCTCTTTTGTCTTTCCCTCTCTGCGCTGCAACATTGTGTCATACTTTGTTGATTTTGCGCTGTTTTGTTTGCTCGGCGCTTCTTCTGCTTTACTCTTGGACTTGCCAACCTGCCAACTGGCCACGACTTTAGGTGCCTGCTTGGTGGTAGGGGGTGAATTTTGCTCTTGTTTGCTTGGCGCTTGCCTCAACGTAGCTGCATGCAAATATTGACAGAGGCTTCGAAATATTACGAAAAATTGCCTCGTCTATTTGCCATTGTAGCATTTCCTTTTATTTTATTTTTTTTTACTTTATTATTCTTTATGTTTTATGTATCTATGAGCGTGGGCGTGTGTGTGGGTGTGGCAGTGGCTGTTGGCGGACTGGGATGGGCGTGTGAGGGGTTGGGTTCTGTAAGCTGCAACGGCCAATGACTCATTGACCTCGTTGTTCTGCTTAGAGTGGCGCCACAGTCGCCGCCTTTCCACATATGTGGGTCAGCGGGTTCTGGAGGGATGGAAACTAGTTTAATAGAGCGCAGCAACAATGCTTGGCGACTACGCATAGGAAATGCAACTCTAACACACAAAAAAAAAAAAAACTGACGGAAACTGTGTCAACTGCATGAAAATGTTTTTTTTGTGCGCTTTGAATTCACTTAAAAATTGTAAAAGGGGTCTTCGTTGGCTAACTTGAGTCATCTCGCTAAGTACAGGGTATCGGCCAGTCGAGCAGACTTTAAATATAGAAGTAAAATCACTTTACTTCACTTATTATACAATTTCTCAAGTTATAATAGGGTGTCTGCGAGTCGATCACTCTCTATTTTTCCTTATCTTGCATGGGTTTACTCAACTTTCTATCTCCCCGATATTTTACGTGTGCTCACAGGCAACGGCTTGGCCCGTGCTCATCGCCTCATGGCTCAGCGAGTTATTCGTGGAATTACGGCGCGTATACGTAATAAATTACTCATACGCAGCAACAATGGGAAATTGCGTTTTAATTTCCACTTTATTCCATTGCACTTTCAACGGCCAGCCGTACTATCAATGGAATTCACTGGCCAAAATAATAATAATAAATAAATAGCAATTGATAAGCGTCAGCTGAGCTGAGCAGTCACAAATGAAGGAGAGAAAAACAATATACTTGTGCATATATGTCTATATAAATATGTGTATCTACATATATATTTTCTTTTGTTTTTATACTTTATATTTGTGGAGTATAAAAGATAAAATTCGCACTTTCTTTGCACCTAAAACTCATTTTAACTGTCTAAATGGCAATCTTTCAATCGGAGAGCGAGAGAGAGAGATACAGAGAGAGAGGGAGAGGGTTGCTAGAGGGCTGCGGGGGTTGGGGTGGCAGCGCGTGTAGCTAATTGTGCGGTCGTGGCATGAAGAGTCAGGTCCAGTTTAGTTTCAGTTCTCCGCATTCGGTATTTTTGCGGCCAAACAAAATGATTAGTGAAAAGCTATTAATGGCTTAATTAATATATATTAATTGATTATGTTCGATTTTGTTGAGTTTTTGATACGAATAAATACATTCGATATACGAACGGATCTAAAAATAAGATGAAAATGTCTCAATTGAAAATGAGAACTTCATTTCACAACGACCATGTCACAGGGCAAGCGAAATAGCTATCGATCAATCGATAAATGGCAAAGCGATTGCACTAGCTGACTTCCACACTTGGCTACAGTGAACACACGCCAATTGAAACGGTGACAGATTTAGTAAAACTGTTTTAAAACAATTTATATTTAGCTTAGAAAATAATTAGTAGTTTTAACGATAATTTATCGATAAGTCGGAAGTGTAGATGCCTGCCCAATGCCCAATATAATTTTGTATTCTTATTTTCTTACGTAAATTTAAATTTTTTAAAACTACTAAAATTAAATATAAATTTTTTATTAGCGATAATTTATCGATACTTGTAAAAAACAGATTTAATTTTTGTATTTAATTAAATAGTTTTGAATATATTTTTTAATAAGAAAATTACTTTTATATAATATTTTCTAAAACTGACCAGAGCTTCGTGCACTTCCGATAACTGTCGATAACTACAGCTAATTGTTTAAGCTTTGTTTTTAAAATAACTTCACTGATTTCACATACTATAATTTTTTTATACTTCAAATCACTTTTTCATACTTCCGATAACTTATCGATAACCGATTTTTGCTTAGGCTTTGCCTTTCTATCAATTCAGTTCACTTTAATGAGTTTTCACTGTGATCTATTCGTGTTTTGGTACATAGTGTGGCTGAGGATTGTCGCCACTCGACTGAAATTGATGTGTCCGAGCGTCAGGGTGCACGCCCGTGCCATATAAATACGAGAGCCTGTGTCTGTGGATGTCGTAAGGTGCATGGCAGACAGTTTAGACATTTCATTTGATTTGCCAGACATTTATCGAGGGAACACAATAAATTTTGATTGCAATTTTCAACACTGTTCGCTATCTACTGCTCGCTCTCTCTCCCTTGCTCTGACTTTGCCTCGCTTAAATATATAAAATAAAGCACACAAAGTAAACGTAGGACAAAAGTGAAAAAAAGAGAGAAAAAAAAACAAAAGTTTTTAGCCAGACGCCGACTATGCAGTTTTTACCATTGTTGTTATTCACACGCTCTCTCTCCCGCTCTCCCTCTCACCCTCTCCCTCTCTTTAGCTTTTGCATTCACAACAATAGTTGTTTTTGTTTTAGTTCGCTTTGGCCATTCTTCTTCCTTTTCACTTGTTTCTCGTTGCTTTTTGTGCATGACGCGACAATTTGTCTATCTATTTTTAACTATTGCCATCCCGCTCACGCCGCCCGCTCATCACCCGCTCACCATTCGTTCCGTTTCGTCTCATACCATGCCATACCGTCCCGTCATACAGCATAAAAAAACTATCTCTGTGTTTGTGTGTGCGTGCGTGTATGTTCTCTCTCTCTCTCTATATATTTTTTTCGAGGCCTATGCGTGATCCCCAACCCACCTACCTAGACTATAGCGCGCTCTCTCGCTTGCACGCTTTGCAGACATTCAGTGTTCAGGAATTTTATTTTGATATTTACATGTGTGTGTGTGTTCTGTTCTATTAGTTTCATTCGTAGACAATTTAAATTTCAAATTTGTATCTTGTTTTCTTCCTCTTATTTTATTTATTTTTTTTTGTGGGTTTTATATACTTTTTTTTTGAGGGTTTGGCCAATGACCGTCAACAGAATTAATGCGAACTCATTTTCAGCACACACGCCAAAAACAAAAAAAAAAAACCTCTCAGTCCATTCGAGTCCCCCGCCTCCCTTGCATCTATTGATTCCGAATTTTTTAATTTTTTTTTACTGTTGTCAAGAAGCAGCTTTGACTTTTAATCAGCAAAGTCCAAACGTTGGCAATTCCGAGGCAGAGTTCCAGACACGTACAGTATATAGACATACATATATAGCTAGCTGCAGACGACTATAAGTGATTATTTGGATTTTTATCGATATCACGATTCATTCCACGATATGACTTTTGGCCTTGTCTGTGGGATTTTCAGTCTGGACTTGCCTTAATGATATCTCATATGTCATTAGCCAGCCAGCCAGCCGGCTAGTCAGAGAGTCACCCAGTCGTCGGCGCTTTCTCTGATGTAATCGAAACTGTCTGGCCCCGTACACCTCGGCCCCAAACATCAATCATCATCAATCGAATTCAGCCACGCGCGGCAAAAATTTCTTTTTTAAGTCAGCATTGCGAGCCAATGAAATGCGAACACAACAATAAAAAAAGCAACAAGAGCAAGAGCAAGAGCACGTTACGCAATCAAGAAATTCTATTGACCTACATTTCGTTTTTGGCAATCAAGGATGTCTGCACACACACACACACACACAGAGGCACGGACACACATATAAATATATAAAAATATATATGCTACATAGCAGACAGGCGAGAAGGAGCCCGAAAGGCAAAGCCATTAAAGCAGGAAGTTGCGCATTTTGTGTGCCAAGCCTCAGACCCAAGCACAGGCAGCAAAAGGACGCAAGCACACAGAGACACGCAGAGACACGTACATATGCTTATGTATATATAATATGTGTGTGGAGCACGCGAAACGCGAATAAATCATTGATGAGCCAGCAACGATGCCTGTTCAGCAACGATACGAACCTATATCCATAATAAACGAGCAACTGCTTTGTGTGTGTGTGTGTGTGTCAAATGTAGGCCACAGGCGCGTCTCCCTGTTGGTAGCTAAGCTTGTTGCCAATCGGACAAAGTCTGCTGACAGTCGAGACAAATTTCCGAGAAGCAAAGAACGAGCCGAAGCCGAAGCAACGACAAGGAATATGCAAAAGAAAAAGGGAAAAAATGAAGCAAAAAAAAAAAAACAAAAAACAAAAAACAAAAAACAGCGAAATATGGCATTCTACACTGCACAAAATTTACGGCACTTGAACAGGTGTAAAGGAATACAGGAGAATATGTGAGATATGTCAGATATATGCAAAGAGTGCTGTAAGCTAAAATTATAGATCTATAAAAGCGAAGCTTGAATTAGAAATTCAGTTAGAATTGAGGGAGATAGAGAGAGAGAGAGGAAGAAATGCCTGAATGGAGTCTTTTAGCCTACTATATAGAATATATACTTATAATATGTGTATATATAATACTATAAACCTTCTCCTATGCTGCTTCCATTCAACTGAGCTGCATCAGCTGCACCACATTTTCTTGCAGTGTAGCTTTAAGGTCTGGCTGGCTTTGCTGTTTGATTTATTTGCTGCTTTTTAGTCTGTGGTCTCTGGTCGCTGGTCCATTATCAAGCGATAACTCGTTTCCGTTTGCCAGCGCCCCAGTCTGGCTTATCAGTGAGCACACCAGCTGCAGCACAGTCGAGGCCACGACACCACCGCACCACACTTTGATGCACTGTCTGGCCACACACGATGCCAGCAGCAGCAGATGACGTGCCCAGCTAGTCAGTCAATGCGACTGAGCCTGGCGAGGGCCAGAGACTAGCTAAATATATAATATATTTAGCAAATCGTAAGTACATAATAAAAGTCTTTATCAGCTTTTGTGTCTGCCGCGGGCTCGCTGTTGCAAAATGTCAAAAAGCATGACAAAAAGAAAAAAAAAAGCAAGCCATGTCCGTCATCTGTCGCGCCCACACACACGCATACAGTGCCGTCTGGCATACGTACTATATACATACATATATATGTATATATGTATAGAAGTATATATATATATATATATATATATATATATATATATATATATATATATTTATAAACAGGCGATTTTGATTTACATGCGATGCGGCCTTACTTTTTATTACATAATCAACAGCAGCAGCACACTTTATATAGACTTTATATTGCTGTTGTTGTTGTTGTTTTTATTGGCGTCTAGCATTCAGTTTTCTATAATTTTATCAATGAAACATTCACATGCGCCGCCGTCTCTCTCTCTCTTTCTCTCTCCTCTCCGCTTAGCTCATCTGTCAACATTTTCGTCTGGCTTTGATGTGTGCTCTTGTGTGTGTGTGTTTTTTTTTTAACACACTGAAGCCATTGTGAATGTGTAGAAAGGGGTATGATGCATGTGTGCTAATTTATGTAACGGGTTAAAGTATTTAAATGCAAATTAAAATTTTCTAAATCAAGAAAAGAAAAATTAATCTGTTAGAGCTGTGAAGAGCTAAGGTTCGGCAAAACTTTATAGAGTTGGGTCTGCTAAATCAAGCATAAAATCAGTTTCAGTAAAGAGAAAGTTATGCAGGCTTAAGTGAGCAGCGCTTAGGGCATATTCTAGTCGGGGTATTTAGTAGTCCAACATCCCCGACGGTTACTTGCCTCTTGGATTTTTGGCTACCTCACATTTCACTTTTGCATTATAAAATGCGGTCTTAGGTCAGCCGGCTGACTAATGCGCTGTCTGATCGCGCTGTAGGAGAGCATCACAAGACACCGGAATCACACTGCCGCCGCATGACAGACGGACGGCATGATTAAATAGTTGCGCGCCCGGTAGCAAAAGCAGTTAGCCAAAAGCGGGCAAGAAAGAAGAGGAAAGCTTGAAGAGTTTTAGATTAAATTAATTGATTGTGCATATGTATATATATATATATTGGCATAGTTCTATTATATAGATCCTAAGCTCATATGAGCTCATAGGAGACTGACTTTTTAGCAATTTGTTTGGTTTTTTTGTTGACAAAACTTATAAAACACTATTAGAACTTTTCTGCTTTATATTTTTCCCAAACAAACATTTCACAATTATTTACGTTTGAAAAAAAAAACACAAAATGATAGTGCATGACATGCTAAAAAGAACCTGTTCGGCATGCAGATTGTCATGCCTTTTTTTATGAATTTGCTTGCACAATTCATCTCACAATAAAACAAAAACTTCCAACTTTGGCATTCAATAAATTAGCAACTTCTACTCTCTGTGTGTGTGCGTGTTTGTTGTTGTGCGTATACGCAATATTCGCAACAGCTGCTCCAACAAACGGGATTATCCAGCGTTCGACTACAATGCCCAATGCCAATAGAAGCAACAAAAAAACCGTAACAAAACGAAACGGAATCAAACAAATTTGTTAGACTTTGACCCAGACATGGGGCCGAGATTAGCGTGTGAGTGAGAGACTGTGTGTGTGGGTGTGTGTGTGTGTGTGTGTGTGTGAAAGAGTATATATAGAGTGTATATATATATATATTTGAGTGCTATATAGTGCAGCTATCTTAAGGTTCGAGTTCGAGTTCGAGTTCGAGTTTCTATTGCGTTGCGATTCTATGTCATTTCATTAAAATTCTTAGGCTTCAGATCGACGTTATATATACGTGCATTCGAAGCACTGCAGAGATCTGAACAGTTTTTCAAGGTTCACTCTAATCGCGCATCTGCTTCTAATCTGGCGGCTGGTCATGTGGGCGTCTGATACAGGTGCCGTTCCTGATATCTGCTGAATAAGTATCTACATATGTATGTATGCAACGGTATAACTGTATAAGTATATATGAACTCAATTTTATTCCGCACCATTGATAAGCCCGGTCAGAAGCAGAAGCCAGACGCTTGATAAGCAGAAAGCAACAAAAATTTATATACATATATTGAAGAGAACGAACCATGACACCAACAATAATAATAGTAATATAAAAAGACCTTGCTTATTGTGGTGGCTGTTGCCTTTGTCTGCATCAAGTTGGCCGCGTCAGCTGTTTAATTAGCTTTCGATTAATTAATTGTTTCAATTGCTGTAACCTATTGCCACAGCATTTCATTTTCCGTTCAGAAATTCCCAATAAAAGGTCCCAGTCTATACCCTAGGGCTAGCATAAATTTAGGTGACTCTGTTAGGTCATTTTGTATTATAGTATAAATTAAAAAAATTCTGCATATATTATACAAATTTTAATCACATCTTCGAAGCCATTATAATAATAAAGAAACTCTTTTTAATTAATTATAGAATCATTATATACGTCATACGGCGGCCACTACCCGTTAGATGAGTTTTATTAGGCAGGCAATCGTTCTGAAAATCCGGGTTCAAAATTCGACGGTCGACGGTCAAAGCAGACGTTAAATTTAAATAAATTAGTTAGGGTTTATGGAATAATGAAAAAAGTATAAAAAACAACTTTACTATCTCTAAAGTACAAAATAATATAATATCAGGCAATAATAATGAAAATTATTGTTGTATTATGATTTTTAAAATGACATTGACAGTGACAATGACAATAGCAATGGTAACGAATTATGATAATAACAATGCCATTGCTAATGCCAATAGTAATAATTATATAAGAAAATTCTAATAGTTATAATAATCGCAATACTAGTGCTAATAACAATCACCAATAATAATTAAGTTCCCCAAATGCTATCTTAACAATATAAATTTATTATTCGAATGAGTAAATGCCTTTAAATTTATATTATATATATACAAAAAATACTGATTATTAGTAATAGTTCCTAGAATGATTTCCTATCTTATGAAATACTTTGAACTAGTTGCTGGAGCTAAAGTGTTGGCCAGACTCGAGAGTAGCAAATTTGTCTGGCAGCTGAGAGTTCACCGTAGCTGATTGCGCGACCCTACGCACACAAGGCTGACGACACTTCAGCCTAGCCTAGCTGAAAAAGTACCCTCTCGCTCGCTCACTCGCCCTCTCTCTCGCTCCATCTATGTGCGAAAACGTGTGTAGGCATGTAGGTATGTACGCGGAGCCACAGCCAAGACGTAGGAGCACACATAACATAGGCAGAGACAGAACCAGAAGCAAAAAAAAAGCGAGCTACTTCCTCAGCTCTAGCTTACGCATGGGTTCATTGAACGGAAGTGATTTGCCTACTAAGAGAGCAAAAAGAGCGAGAAGAGCGGCAGAGAGAGTGAGTGAGTGAGTGAGTGAGGAGAGTGTGTGCGAGTGTGTGTGAGCTGTGACTTGGACTTTTGTTTAGTCCATGTGCTCTCGCTGTTGCCCAAGCTATCTATGAACACAAAAAAAAAAAAAAAAAAAAAAAACTAGCACATGGACAAGCACAGGGGGCTAGCTTAAAACAAGCAGCTGAAACTTTTATTAGGCTTGAACTAAGACTAAGTTTGTCCTGAACCATAGCAAAATATTTGGCAACAACAAGTGGCTAGAAAATATATATCTATATATATATATATATAGATCTGCATATATATTTATGCTCTATATTTCATTGTTGTCATAATTTCTGAACACACGCCCCCACAAACTGTACACGCCCAAATTAGCCAAATAAAACAAAAAAAAATATATAGAATAAAAACTAAAAATTTTGTATTTTTTTTTTTTTTTTTTGTAGATTCCAAATATTTTTGCTTTTTTGTTATTTATTGCTACATTTTTATGACAGCCACAAAAAATAGCTGAAGGGTTTTTTAAGAGCATTCAAAAATTGTTTTCTATATATGAAATCTATAAGGAGTATAGGCTACAGTAAATGATCGCTAAATGGTATGGGGAAGACAGGAAATTTTAAAGTATGTGAAAAGCAAGAAAAGGAATATATAAATATTTGTTTTAGCGAGTGTTTCCTGTAATGTTTATTTTTTTTTTTTTAATATATATTAGAAAATTTTCTAACAATAAAAATATGTATATTTTTTTATTTTTTGATTTATTTCTTTTACTGTTAAGTTTAACTTAACGAGCTTTTACTGTATTTAATATTTATCTATGACTTTTTGTCGAAAATGCGGCGTTGATTTCAAAATTTATTGCATTTATGCGAACAGTGGACATTTTCTATAATTTTAGTATATTTTTTGTTGTTTTTTTTTTTGACTGGATGTTGTTGCTGCTGTCGTCGCTAAGCATGCATGTGTGTGTGTGTGTGTGTGTGTGTGTGAGTGTACATGTGTGTGTGTTGACAGGAAGTCGCCGGAATGCGTTTCGCTAAGAGAATGCGAATAGTCGACTCATATCATAAGTATAATTAGGTAGTTGCCTGCTATTTCGTTGTTGTTCCCCAAATTTGTTGTTTGTATTTTTGTTTTTCCGCCCGCTGCTACACTGACGTCCAAAATAATGCATACAGTGCGGAAAAGCAAGGTAGAAAAGAAACATAAAATAAATAATGTGGCTCACCTTTATGGTTACTTGTTGTTGTTGTTTTTGTTGTTGATCTGTTTGTGTTTTTGTATATATGTATATATTTTATAATTTGTTTAGGAATTTCGCTTAGTTATTTATAAATTACAAATTATGCTTATATTGACTTTTGCTACACACATTTACACGTACACACGCACACAGAAATTTGATTAGAATTATTATTTATTTTTGATTTGATGTAAAATTTAACTAAGCACACTTTACATACATATATGTTATGTGTATGTACATTAACAGGGCTGTTATTGTTGTTGTTGTTGTTGTTACTGCTGCTGCTGCGGCTGCTGTTGGTTTTGTTGAGGTTTCGCTTGTAATTTGCAATGCTGCTGCTGCTGCTGTTGCTGTTTGTTGTTGTTGAAATTATTTTGTTTTTATATATTGTTGTAGGAATGATTTGAGTAGAGGAACGCTAGCTACATACGTATATCTGCATATGTATGTATTTGTATAACTGTTTATATATTGATGTGTTTAGTTATTTATTCTCTTTAGGCTGCTGTTGTTGTTGGTCGGATTTTAATATGTGAATAATCTATATAAGCTATATAATATATATATATATATGTACATATATTATTTCGTGCTACATGTGTAAAGATTGTGCATTTGTTGTTGTTGCTGTTGTATTTTTGTATATTTTTGTAATGCGACGATTTTTCTGTTTTGCGCGCGGACAACGACGGCGACAACGAAACGAACTGAGACGCACGCAAAGTTACACTGCTGCGGCCAACTTGAACGTTCCATATGAAAGGTATATGGCAATGCTTGAACATTCGACGACGCGTCAACTATGTACGAGTGTGTGTGTTTGTTGTATCTGTGAGCCGCTCGCTCGCTTACTCGTGCTCTCTCGCTCTCTGTCTGACTGGCTGGCTGTGTGCGCGCGCTGTAAATCAGACAACAATTGTTTTGCGCTTTTCGCCACAGCAGCAGTGATGGCGACAGCAACAACAACAACAGTAATAATTATTAAAATAAAACGCAGACGAGAGACAGACAGACAGAAAAAAAACAACAGCGCAGCCGCCGTCGCTAACTGAAAGCTTTACCTTACTCTCGTTCCATTGCCAAAACGTTTCAAAATGCGCGCGCGCTCTCGCTCTCTTGCGCTCTCTCACACACATGCACGCACACTAACAACCCGCTCACAATAACAACAACAACGTGCAGCCGGTTTTTGACGAAGTTGAACAAAAATAAAACGGAAAAATTGCACAGTGGTTTTGCTCGAGCTTACATTTATAATCATTGTTTTTAGGGTAAGGCTCCACTGTAATTTAACAGCATTTACAACATTTATTTGCTCTCATTGCTGGCAAGCACGAACTCAGCTTGGCTCAGCTGAGAAACCCGCTCACGTCCACGTTTAGGCATTAACTAAATCCACTTGCGAAAGGCTCTCAGCATTGTTTTTTTTTTTTTATTTTCCTCCGATCTCTCTTTTTGTGTGCGAGCAAACGTTTGCTTTCGAAACGAAACGAAATGCTGCTGGCTCTCTCTCGCTCTCACGCTTACGTATTTTAACAGCGCTTCTAACATTAATTGAAGCATAACAGTGCGCTGTGCGCGCTTAACAGCAGCAAGTGGCTCTTTACCGTTCCATTCCTATTCCGTTTGCTGTGACATTATTCTGGCAAACATATTTAGTTATTACTGCTGCTGGTAACTGTTGTCTTAATGTTTAAATGTGTGTGAGCATGATTATTTGTTTCGCCCAGACGCTTGTCTAAATACAATTAATATATGCAGGTGTCGATCTTGTTGTTGTTGGTTTTGTCGAGTTTCACTGTCACTGGTTGCTGTTGCCATCTCCTCGCTGCTGCTACCGCTGCTGCTGCTGTCTTGAGCCGCCGTGCAAAGTCCAAGAAATTAAAGTGTCAGACAGCCGCAGTCGCTGTTGAAGGGCTGTGCGGGGGTGACATCGTTGGCAGGGGAGGGGCGGAACAAAACCGCACGTTAATTAAGTTTATTTATGCAGCAAATTTGTTGTTGTTTTTGTTTTTTTTTTTCATTGTTGTATGGTTTATTTATATATTTTTTAATGATATGAATCACATGCGACATTCTCATTTGATTATTGCCCCAATGCAAAATATAAACCCGCCCCGTCCCCCAGATCAGTGGGTCGAAGTGTCTGGCCGATCGGTTACCCAGTCTACGTTGCCTTTTGTTTTTTCCCCCGTTTTGTTTTGTTTTTTTTCCTGTCTGCGGTTTTGGTTTGTTGGCGTTTTAAAAATAGCCCCAAGCAAGCTACTAAAATTGTATTAGCGCGTCTATAAATTGTTTTTAACGTTTGGCCTTAAGATCCAGACCGTAAGAAGTGGGCGTGTATGTGGCTTCAAGTAGGCAAAGGATATGGCTTACAGGCAGCCAGAGGCATAAGGCATAAGTAATTAGCTTAGATGGAGCTGTGAGGCATGTTTAAGCTGTGCAGCAGTATCTGTGGGCTAAAGGGTAACTAGGTAACTAGCTGAATATCTAGTTATTAAGTATGTGTCAGTTACATTTAGGCACATGCAAAGTATTTATCAGATCGTTAAGTAAACAAAAAGTACAGTAAAAACTCATATAACACCTTTAGAGCAAAACACCAATGAAAATAATAAAAACAATTTTTTTGGAACTTTTCATGTGATATCTGCAAGTCACACACGCTCGGTCTAAGCCTTTTTATAATATTTATTTGGTTAATGTTTTTTTTTCTTGGATGCTTCGATTTCTAAGAAATGCGAATCGCAAGCCCCTCGACCCGCCCCTAACCACAAACTTGTCACAGTTTCAGCTTAATTTTTATACATTTTTCTTATTTTTTATTTCTCTGCCTGTGTTGCTCTGTGACGACAACAACAATTGAGACAACTTATCATGAAGTGCTAATTAACATTGTCTCGTCTGGGCTCTCGCCATATGCAGTGCCTGGCCCGCTGGTTGTCTGTCTGGCGACCTACCTGTGCGGTTACTAAGCTCAACTTGCTTGCACGCCTTACACCACCCCCAACCAACAGCCACCATCCCAACCGAACCACAGACGAGAAAAAAAAAACACGGCCGTAACTCACCAAAAAAAAACTGGCACTTGGTAGCGACGACGTCTGTGTTTGCTTTTGCTTTGGCGTACAATGCGAATGAGCCAAAAAAAAAAGTACAAAATAAAAAAAAAACAAATAAGAAACATTGTACATGCCAAAAAATACTCGACAAGTACAAGCACTGAGAGAAATTTCACAGGTAGTTGCGAAAATTATGAAAATTATATAACAATTTGAGTAAATTTGAATAAACTTTTTGAAGAGTCAAAACTTATATAAATATAATTAATAATTAAAGTATATAAGATCATATAAAAATAAAGTTTCTTGTTAAAAATTCGAGAAATAAAAATAAGAAAATTATAGAAGAGCTTTATCTTCATATAGCAGTCAAAAGTTGTCTCTCTAAAAGGCTAAAGCTTTAAACAGCTTTGCAGCAGATTTTAATCAAGTAGTTGTATCTAATATTTAGATTATGAGCTTGACAGCTAAAGCTTTTATGATCCTTTAATCAACTTTAAATTCATATTAAAGCTTTCAACTCAAAGCACAGCTTACAAATATCGAATTTTACTAATTTTAGGTATTATCAAGAACTTATTCTCTCTTATGCAATGTGCAAAACAAACTATTCTTGCCCCCATTTTTTCTCTCAGTGTACGCATACATGCATGTATTTATTTTGAAACGCGGCCACAAACGGCGAGACATTTGTTTATGTTGATAATTTAATAAGAGCGCCGCTGGAGGCAAACGTGCGGGTGAAGCAGAGCGGAGCGCGGTGTGGATGAGGGAGGGGCTAGCGGGGGCGTATGGCAAATTGGGGATGAGACAGTTGTTGCGGGCGTCACACGTGACGTATGCGCAATGCCCGACGCATGCAACTTGCCAAATGAGCGATTCGTTGCGATGCCATGCGATGCGATGCGATGCGATGGTTGCTGCACGTTAATTTGTGAGCATGCCAAGGTCGGGCTGTTGTTGTTGCTGCTGGTGTTGTCGTTGTCTGCATTTATAAATAAATTCGCTGTGGCAAATAAATAATTAAATAGATATGCATACATTGTGTGCGTTGTTGCTCGATCGTTGTAATTAAAGGCGTACATGTCGTATACGTAATTTTGGTGTAAAACCCTCCGTAACGATCCTCGGCAGAGCGACAAGAAAACAAGTATCAAGCGCAGTCAACGTTGTTGTTGACACTTTTTGCTGTTAGTCATTATTTGGTCGTTGTTGTTGTTGTTGTTGTTGTTGTTGTGTGATAAGCAGACTGTGTCGAGACAACAAAAGACGCAGACGATTGCCACTTGCGCACAAATATACAAAGTATGTCCACACAGACACACAGTCATATAGAGACACCTCTGTGTCTGGCCCATTGTTGTTGCTCTAATATATTTTTAGCTTAGCTACTTTCGAGGCAGCTGCAAGTGCTCCGAAAAAGAAAGGCAAATGCCACAATTGCAATTCGCAATTTGCAGCTCGCAGCAATACGCAATTGCATGTCGTCCCAGACAATGCGTCTAGTCATTCAGTCAGTCAGTCAGTCAAGCAATCAGTTGTTGCACCCGATAAGGCAACCTCTTGCGCTCTCTCTCTCTCTCTCATGAATCACATGATGAATGATTTTTAATGTGGCACTGGCTGAATGCATTGATTAGTTCTTCATATCAGTCAACGAAAAAAGAAGAAGAAGAAAATTACACACTAAACGCAAATGAGCTGACAATGGAGAGGTAGAGCGGCGGAGAGAGAGAGGGCGAGTGAGAGAGCGTGGAAGCGAGTGGGTTATACGTAGTCTGGCAAATGAACTGACTTTAGCTATCAATCATTAAAGTTAAGACAACCCATTGTCTGCCTGGCAACAGCTGCAACAGGTTTACGCCTTTGTGTACTATGGAATAATTTTAAAAAATATTGATATAAATTTTAATATTGTTTAAAAATGTACAGTTGTCCCTGGAATTTTTTTGTTTTTATTTATTAATTAAAATAAAATATATATGCAATACACATATATAAAAAATGTATATAATACTTAAATACTTAAAATAAATATGCTTATATTTTCAGCATGTTTTACAGGTGAGTCAGAAATATATAGTTTATATTTATATTATTTGAGTAATTTTTTTCAATTTTTATCATATTCATATTTCCATATTCATATTCATTTAAGCTTTGCTCATTTACCAACACTTATATTTTCCTACTGCATTATCTGATTGATAATGCTCTACTATATTGTCCATCAAATTGTGTTTTACTACAGATGTATCACAATATTGATACTTTACAGCTTTGTTTTCTCTTTTCTTAATACTTAACAACTTTGTATGTTGTTTATCAACACTTAAAGCTTCTTTTCTGCTCTTATCTATGCAATTACCTCACACATTGTCTCCTTTAATGTTAACTCCTTGTGCATTTAGGATCTCCACTCAATGGTTCAACTTTCTTCAAGAATTTAACAACACTGAACAACATTGTATTTTATTTACGCACAGTCGAAGGGCACTGCCAACACTGTCAACGAGACGAAAACTTTCATATTGAAGAGTTTTATTTTATTATACAAGCATTTAGGTATCTGCACTTAGTCGATTAAGCTTCTACTACGTATTTTCCAACACTGAAACGTGTTGCTTAAATTTGTATCTAATTAATATACCTTATATGCTTATATTGTTGGTGGCTTTGCATTCATATATAAATTTCTCAATTAATAAGGAGTAACTTACCAACACTGAAGAAGTTTCTTCTTAAGCAATAGTTTTTACTTATTTATAATACATTTTTTATGCTTATATAACTGCTTGTAAAATCTTTTCCTAAACACTAAATAGCGTATTTACCAACACAAATCATTTGCAACTATGATTTTAAAGCTGCCACCTGTGTAATTACTTTACCTATCGTAATATTTCAATGTAAGCACCTTTAGAAAAGCTTGAATAAAAGATTAAATATATATGTATATATATGTATATATATTTGATCCACAGTACATTTTACACAATAGGCAACCTTTGCTAATGAATTTTCAATGCGTTTCTCAATGGAGCTCATTAAATGCCGATGAAGGCACGTTGCAAGTTCAACAATAGCCAGTCCATTGGCATCCATTGATTGCAGTCTGAGTCATAACTCATTGAACTTTTGCCGGCAGCAACAATTGCAGCTAACAGGCAACGGCAGCAATGGCAGCAGCAGCAACAACAGTAAAAAGTGTCAATCAGCGCCTGGTAACTGATTCGAACCGAGCTGCGAGCACAGATGGGCCACATGGTCTTGGTCTTAGTCTAAGTGCGATGACGCCTTAAGCACATTAGAAGCGACGACGCCAAGTGCTGTCAGCAGCCGGGCAACAGAGTCGTAAATGCGGTAATAATAGTCGCCGATGGGGCTACAACGTTGTGGGTGTTGAAAGCCAAGACATAAATGTCGTAGCATATGTTTAGACGCTATGTAGCTTCACTGTTGTCCAGGGGACAGGTCTATTACCAAAGCCCTGGCTCATGTGTCGGCAATATTAGACAGCCAATGGCTTTGTCTCGCTCTCTCTCTCGTCCATCCATCAGTGTGTGTGTGGTCCATGTGGTCGGAGGTGGAGGATCGTAAATGGAGAAATATGAAATGCTCAAATGGCTGCATTTTATAGTTTTTACTTTTAGTATGCAGTGTTGTAAAATGCAAATAGCTATTTAAAATGTTGAGCTTTAAGAAAATTTTAATTGGTTTGCTTGTGACTAAAAATGTTATTGTTCTGGAATGATGATGATGTTGGTAATTACATAGATAGTCGAAAAACTTCTCACTAAGTATCAGTAAAGAGTATCGCTTTAGATTATATTATTCTATGTATATATTACAAAATTTACGCTTTTATCGATCTTTAAGCTAAATTGAAATATAATGCAAAGCTCTTTTAGGATTAATTTAAGCCTACTCATATAGGTGGTTGAGCTTTCCAAAGTTCAGCTCAATTTAATTATATTATTATATATTATTATTATATATATATATACGCTTAACTGTAATTAATCTAAAATTGTATTCAATATAATTCTTAAAGTATGTAAAGCTTTTATCAACGTTAAAAAGTTTTCGTCACTTTGACAATTTTTTGATACATTTAACCTACCTTCATTTAACAAGCTCACTTGAAGATCTCTGCACATACAGCTCTCTTAAGCTGCTTTCAATCTGTTTGACTTGATTACATTTTACGATTAATCAAAAGCTTGTTTGGCATTTAAAGGGAGTGACATTGCCCAGGAGCAGACAAGCCAAAGTGTGGAACAAGCAATATACAGTTGATTACATTTAATATTATGACAAATGAATAAGGAACCAAAGGCAGAAGCCAACAAGGTAAAGGATAACCAGGGCGAGTCAGGCAGGGCTGAGGCGCACAAATAAGGTGCTGAAAGTCAAAGACTTGTGCTAACCATAATAGACAACGTGCTCATTGTACAAATTGCACTAAGAGAGGAGCCAAAGTAAAGGTAGAAGAAGTAGAAGAACTATAGGACCTTAAAATCCTTTTGGAAAAGGTAAAAGGTAAAAGGTCTGGGATTCAGTTGACGGAATTGCAGAGAATTCTTAAGAGAAAACGCTGACACAATTGGACAACGGGCGAAACAACCTGAATTCAAATTCAAATGAAGCTGAAAGCAAAAAAGAATCTATTAAGATATTATCAGACGACAGGCAGAAGAAAAGGAGGCAGGCAGAGAGAGGGAGGTAGGCAGGCAGGTAGGGGTTAGGGGTTAGAAGTGTAATCAGTGCACACGACGCAAAGCCTTGCAATTGTTGCAGACGTCAATTTGGGTCGGGGCAGCAGACATGCACGGCAAAAGAAAGAGAGAGAGAGAGAGAGGGAGACCACACAGCCACAATTGCGGCCATTAGTGCAGAGAGCGTAAGAGAGAGAATGAAGGGGAAGGAAGAGAGGGAGCTGCAGCAACCCTTTTCGTAGACATTTTTCGTATGACAACGGCAAATATTTGCCGGATAATATGAATAACAAAGCAGGCGTAGACATAGACGCGAAAAGCAAAGGCAGAGAGTGAGAGAGAGAGAGAATGTGTGAGAGGGGGGCTAGAGAGTCGAGAGTAGCAGGGCAAAGGGTGGCGACAGAGGCATTCAGTCAGCCAACCTACTTAAGCCAAGACCAGGGCGCAGAGCAGACCTGACGCAGACGTTGACTACAACTTAAACTAAAAGGCCGACTGGGCAACGTCGTTGGTGTTGTTATTGTTGTTGGTTGTTGTCGCCGGTGTCTGAGACGCAGACAACTTCAAAATGGAGCTGGAAACTGTTTTTGTTGGGGTCGGACTGCCAAGGAGGAGTGGAAGAAGGGGGCGAAGCCGGAGTAGGAGAGACCCAGACGTAGACGAATTGCTGACTGACACAAAAGTGCTTTTGTAGCACGGTTTAATAAAGAAGCCAGAGGACAGACCACACGCAAGCAACTAGATAGAGAGAGAGAGAGAGAGAGAGAGAGAGAGAGAGAGAGTGCGAGAGTGACAACTAGAAAGAGATGGAGAGAGCTATAGCGAGTCAACTCATCGAATTATCCATCATTCAATGTCCTGTTGAAATTGCACTTCAGAGCAGGATATGCCTTTCGGCCAGACACACACTCATGACACAAAGCTGATTGCTGCGACAACACTGAATGCTGAACAATATGAAACCTAATGTCCCATAGCGCGTTGGCTATCCAATAAGCTCGACCCTTGGTAGGGCATGTCAAAGTCTGTGTCCAAAAAATAAGGGAAAAATAAATAAAAAGAGACACAAAAAACGCACACAAAATAAATGCCCAAGCGTAAGCGACTGCAGCGTATACAAACACGGAGACTAAAAGGCAACGTATGGTTAAGCGCACGATTGATAGATACCCTGTAATTATAGCATACTGGACAGAACATTCACTTTCACTCAACTCTTAAGAATGTGCAGATTTTCATAGTATACAAATCTCTCAGAGCTTTTTTTTATTGAATATCGATAATTATCGATGCAGTATATCGAGCGATAAGTTTGAACTGAATTTGTTTTGATATCAAATATATTAAGAGTTACTTGTGCTGACTATACAGTATAGGGAATATATATGTAGCACTTTCTGGTTGAAATAGATATTTATCGATTAGATTATATCGAAATTTATATGAAAGAAAATATATATATATAATATAAAATTAACAAAAATTGCATCTGTAGATGAATAAAAGAGCTTGACAAACATGACTATATGTACTGGATTCCAAAAGCAGCTCAAGAGTATATAGTGTACCACAATTTACAGGGTATTTGTGAAAAATAAGAGAAATATATGTGAAGCAGAAGTGAATGCAGGGCTCACACACACATAAACAACAAAAAACTGCATGCTGCGCTCGTTTAGTCCGCCCCTAGCCCGTAACCCCCTACCACCTTGTTATCCTCTACCCTCTGCCCGTATACCAGCTATGTTTTTCCAGTTTTTGCCCTGATGCGACTGCTGTTGCTGCTGCTGCTGCTGCTGCACTTCAGACGCTGCTTTGTTGCAGCCAAGAGCGACGTCAACGGCGTCCAACAATCGACACACGCAGACAGACAGAGTAAGAGAGAGGGAGAGAGAGAGTGAGAGAGAGGCAGAGAGGAGGAGGCTAGGGCGGCGGGCTGGATGCAGGCCAGACTGTGGCAGACAAAACAATATGTTTGTTTGGATTATATCGAAACGGAGCAGCGCTGCGTTCTGCGACACGAACGCGACGCTTCTTTGTATGCGCAAACAATTGGAGCAGGCGGAAGTTGGATGAAGGCGAGGAGGACGACGAGCCGGGACAGTGTCGAGGTAAGGGCAGACAGTTGTCCGGACAGCGACAGAGAATACGTGAGAGAGAGAGAGAGAGAGAGAGCGAGAGAGAGTTGGGGCATGCATGCATGCAGCTTGCATTCGTCGCCCATTCCCCATTGCCCGGTCACGATTGCGCACCTTGAAAATGTTCGCCTTGCGCCTTGATTAACTGTCAGTGGCTGAAAAGTGATTTAATCAAGGAATTGCAACTCAGCTCCAACACACACACACACAGAGGTCTCTGGCAACAACATGGACACCATATGGCTGGCTAACTGACTAACTGACTAAGGCACAGACTGACTATAGACCCATCCAGCCAACGACCACATCAATCAACTCGAGACTCAAGTGTGCTGCGCTGCATCCTTGAAAGACGCCCCGTCCAGCAATCTACTTGCATCTGGATTGAAGTGCTGGGTAGCTGGAGCTGTTGCCAGCTGCTGCTGGGGATCTTACCTTAAACATGTTGCGCGCGTTTTTTCTTTTTTTTTTTTTTGGCGTCTGTCCCACTGGCAACCTCACTGGCAGTCTATGTGAAGCTTGACTTGGCAATCGCAGCTTTTAGTGGGGCGTCAACAATTGCGCCGGGCAAGAGACAAGAGAAGTAACTAAAGGAGTAGTTACGAAATGGCAGAGATAGAGAGAGGGAGAGAGACTGTGGGATAGAGAGAGCTATATTGATTTTAATATATTAATATATATCCAATTTGATTCTTCCACTTAGTCCACATCCTAGACAGATCTCGTAACAAAATGTTTAGCAATTGTCTCAAGGTAAGGCAAGTCTTTGTCAACTGGGCTTTAATGTGTGCCTAAGCCTATTTACTTATTATCCTATTAAATAAGGTGGCCCAAAAAGGAAAAAAGAAACGGGAAAACCGACAACAATAATAAAGTGCGAACGGGCAACATGGAGACAGCCAAAAAGCTTAATGACGTGCACACACTTATGCCAAAGGCCAAAGGATACACAAGTGTCTCATTAAAAGAAATAAAGACAAGTCCTTAAAGTCAGTCGAGCCCAAGAAACAAGAGGTGCACGATACAGAGGCAGACAGACAGAGAGAGAGAGAGCGCCGAAACATGAGCGAATTCAAGGACAACTACGAAGCAGCGAAAAAAAAGGAAAGGAACAACAACTACAAAGAGTGCCAAAAAATCAACAAAAGTGCGCTATTAAGGCAATTTGATGTGGCGGCTCCCACCCCTTTAACAATCGTTTTACTCCTCACTCCCTTTCGCGCTCTCCTCTCCCTCTCTGTCTAACTCTCTGGGCAAACACGCGACTGAATGTCCCCACAGTGCGGCGTATCGCCCATCATTAGACCGTCGCCGGCTCAGACAGCCAAAGAGAAGCAAAGTGGCTCAATGTCAGACACACAGACACACACACACACACACATGCATAAACTGATTCAAATGCTCACACACATTTGTATTCCCTCGCTCTCTGGCTGTCTGCCGCTCTCTCTCCATCCGCTGCAGCTTAAGTGCATGGGCATAAAAAGCTCTCTGCCTAAGCGCGCTGCCGCAAAAAGGGATAGCCGATGTCAAGCAGACGACTGCGCTCTCTGCCTCTCCTGCTTACACTCGCTGGCTAGTCGGCCCATGTGTGTGTGTTTGTGAGTGTGTTTGTGTGCGTGTGCAGCAGACGCATTGAAACAAAATACCGAAATTCTATGCGTGACCTTGAAAAGTATTCCTTGCTTGCTGCTGTTGTTGTTGTTTTTGTCGGTCTGCGTCGGTGGTTGTTTGTGTAGCTGTTGCGGCTGCTGCTGCGGCGGCTGCTGCTGCTGCTGTCTGGTGTTTGTCGTCGCCGTCACCGTCGCCGTCGCCGTCATCGTTGATTTTGTTGTTGTTGCCGTCTGCATTTTCCTTGTTGTCTGCGCACAATTTGTGTTGTTGTTGCTGTTGCTTCGTCTTCTTCTTGCTGCGTTTTAACTTTTTTCGTATGTTTGAAGTTGGCTTTTTTTATTGAACGCGCCAAAAAAAAATTGTAAAGGCAAATGCGACGACTTTGACGTCCGCCTCTCACGACTCGTCGCTGTCTGTGCATCTGTGTGCATGAGTGTGAGTTGGCTGCATTTTGACGTCAGACGCCTAGGGACTATGGCGGGGGCCAGCGCACAGCCCAGACATGCAAAATAAAACAGATGAAAACAAGTAGGAGTCAAGTTTTTTATTTCGGCAAGTGTGATCGGCTGAGAGATATGCTGTAATGTCACCTTTGGCATCAATAATTCTAATTGGCTTTCATGAAAATCCTATAGAAAGGCGATAGTCAAGAAAGCTATAAAGAGACTAACTAAAGTGGATAGTGGCATAGATAGTAGAAGACGCATTCACAGAAAAGCTGATCTTGGGAGAGAGAATTGTGTTTGTTGCCTAACTTAAACTTATGAGAATCGCAAAGAAAGGCGGATTTGAAAAGGCAGCTGTATATCTTCTAGGTGACTTTTGTTTTATAGATTATAAATCAATTTGTTAGTAAGGCCTTCTGTCAGGCATACCCTGTTGCCCTTTTATGCAATTGAAATGGCTACAGGGTATAATGATGAAAGGGTTCCCAATAAGAAAAACGTTTCGTCTGCATTTTATGGGATCCATTTTTTTTTTTAGTTTCAAGGTGTATTAAAGTACAAATTATATAACTAGTGAAAATTCAAATTTAAATTGCGGAATAAAATGTAACTAGAAGAGGAGAAACGAAAAGGAGAGATAGAAATGTTGAATAGAAAGATATACTTAGAGAATTATGAAGCATGCTCCCTAAATATTCAGAGAGGCTACCCGAAGAAATGTCTGTAACCGATTAAATGATCGATAAATATCTAGAGATAGACCAATCGAATAATTGATTAAAATCTAAATAAATCCCATTTAATAGACCTATTTAAAACATTATTGATTGCTAAATATCTCAAGGAACATCTCAGATAGTATAACTACTCATAGCAATAATAATGCTAATGATTAATGAGCTACCATTCTCCTATCGATATCGACTGCAGTAAATGCTTCAAATATCGATTAATAACAATATGCGCTGGCAATGCATCTGGCAATCGCAATCAATTTCGAGTTGATAGGCCGATATTGCAGATATGTAATCATTACGTTTAATAAATGCCAAAAGGTAGTTATTAGTTATGGCTCCGCTGGAGCTGCACTTATTCTAATTGGCGACCATTAAGAGAACAGCGCACAGAGCACCGCGCAGGGGGGAAATTATGAACAACCTGTTTTTGCTGTTTGCAAAAATCCTTGTAATGACTTCTCATATAAATATGGATGGCATGCCCAGTTGCCCAGTAGCTGGGCTCCGAATCGGATTCGAAATCAGGGGTAAAGACAACGATGCATCGGCTACCGCGCGGCTTGTTTATAATTAGCATTTTTAACGATTGCTAGCCGCTTGATAAGCCATTGTGTGAGACAAAATGCAAGATTTATAGCGACAGGATATTGAGAGATTCTTTGACCAGGCCAAAAACTGGACACCAGCTCGGCCCCTGCGACCTGTCGCAGGCATGTCTTCTCTGCGAGACAGATGCAACATCCTGTCCATAACTTTGGCTGCTGTTGCGGCTGTCGCTGAAATTGCATTCGCATTGGCATTGGCATTGGCATTGGCATCGGCTTTACCATGTCTGTCTCTGTGGCTGTTCGTCTGTCTGCCAGTTGGGGCGTCACTGTTTGCTCCACATGTTGCACGTCCATGTCTGACTCTCCTCTTGCTCTACCTCTCTAGCTGGCTTCTCCTCGCTGTCTCTCTCCCTCCCTCATTTTACAAATGCACATAAATTTTAATGTAATCACATTCACAGTCCGACTTGGCCATAGCCCATAGCTTGACCGTCGCTGTAGCTGGCAGCCGATAGAGTTGACCACTATGGCTATGAAAAGGCTAGTTTTAGCTGTACATTTCTTAACTGTCTTTATGAGATTCTTTGAGAAAAGATAGATAAATAGATAAAAGACAAAAAAATCGATAATATTACTAGCAATTATTCGAAAACTCTAAAAAATTAGATATAGTGTTGGAAAATGCTCACATTTTTTTTATTTTGGAAAATTAACAGTACAAAACCAATTAAATAAATTAATATATACTCTGAGTCCAAGTATAGGATTTATTTATAAGTAGTTCCTCAGAAATCAGCTAAATTTCAGCTTAAATCAAGCCAGACTTGCCACATATCAAGCTAGTTGCGCAACACTGCGCTCTGCAGCTCTGCTGACTATGCTGCAACGCATTCAGGGATTTTGCAACATTTCATTCAATTTAATTCGAGTTGAATGCCGTCGTCGTCGTCGTCGTTGTCGTCGTTCGATTGTTGGAGCCCCGGCGTTTTGATTTGGTTGCCCCTGTCTGAGTCGAGCGTCTGCTGCATGCAGCCGGCTGCAGTTGGGGCGCAGAGGGGCACTGTCGTAGCTGCAGGTACAGAGTCTGTGAGCTGGAGTCAGAGACGGAGCCAGAGCCAGAGTCAGTTCGGCTTGGCTGTCAGTTGGTCTGTCTGCGCGCTGGCTCTTTATCCAAGCGCTCGCTATTTATTTCGCATTCGCAATGACAGCGAAGGGTTTGCCTCGCCCTCCCCCAGTCCTCTTTTCGCTGTGCACTAGGCACATAATTAAGTATTTTTTTTTTGTTTTTTTTTTTTTTTGGCTAAAAAGTTGACGTGTGGAAAAGGCGAAACGCAAAGCGCAAAAGTTTTTGTGCCAACTCATGGCCCCAGAAGTTGGCAGACAAGTAGTAGCTGAGTGCGACACTTTTCTAGAACGCATTAAGGACATTGTCGGCAGCTAGTTGCAGAGTGGCGCCAAAAAGTAGGCAGCTAACCAGCGCCCCTAGCCCGCACCTACTGCCGCTCGGACTGAGTGCCTTTATTTATGCACTTTGCTGACGCGTCGCCTAAGTCCGTTGCCTGTCGCCCCGCCCCCGAGCATGAGCCTGACCAAAAGGCAAACACACACACATACACACAAAGAGGTCACACGAAATTTCATTGGCAAACTTTTGGTCGACGCGGCTGTAACCAAATTGGAGAGCTTATCACTTCAGACTGCACGACTAGCTTATGCGCTCTACTTGGGCATAGAGGCTATTGAGATTAAAATATAACAGTTATATGCATTAACTCATTCTTATTTCATTTGCTAAAATATGCTCTTCGATATTTATCTATAAGCCGAAGATGGCTTGAAAAAAGTTCTGAATTTTTTTTAAAATTTAGTTATTTGAATAGTTTTTAACTAGGTTTGCCTGTAAATTTTATAAACTAAGTGATATGCTTTTAGAATTAAATCGATATTTATCGATATAACAGATATAATAGGAACAAATTATATTAACTCATTAATATCGTTTGTGTATGCTGTTTTTCGGATTAAGTTACTTAAATTCATATAATCTACTAGATATGCACTATATCTGGTAATCGATAAATATCGATTTCGCTAAATCACAGAATAATATAATATTTTAGCTAACTAGTATAATTTGATCAAATATGCTTGATTTAAAAGATAATTATCAATTTAAAGAAATTTGAATTATCGATAATTATCGAAAAACTTGTTTTACCACATAGTTCGTGTCTATAAATTGATCTACTCTATGCAATTAAAAATCTGTACCCTAGCCATAAGTTTTCGTCCATTATACCCTACCCATCAAACATTTCTATTCGTGTATAGAGTATTGCAACAGCTACGTCACTGGTCAGCACATTCGGCTGTCCTATGCTGTCCACCCCCAAGGCGCTGCTCAGCGACCCAAAAGTTTAGCCATTTTTGGCTTTGAAAATTTGATTTAGAAAATGCGTGTGCGGCTGTCTCTTAGCTGTCTATCGTCTGGGTTTTTCATTTGGGTATTTAATTTTTATTATTTTTTCCCAGCCCTCCATTTACCAGAAGCTCTGGTCGGGCAGAAATTAATCAAGATATTAACAACCCTGCGGGCCAACACCAAATTTCTAGCTGTCTGCATAAAAAAAGGGTTTTTTGGCCAAGGTCAAAATTGAGTTATGAATTATTGAATAAGTTTGACGCATGGCATTTGAATTCATTTGGAGCGCGGCAGACAACCTGTTGAGAATGCGATAGAGTGAGAGCAGTAGACTGACTGACTGACTGAGAGAGGGAGAGAGAGAGAGAGAAAGAGAGAGTGAGGGAGGGAGGGAGGTAACTGTTCATTAGCCGATGCCATGAGCTGGATAGCTGCATCAAAGTCAGCTGCTCGTCTGCTCTCGTTGATTGGTTACCAGTTAACGCCTTTCAGACACACACACACACGCACACACGATGGCAATCAATGCTGTGTTGATTATGCAATAATACAAAAAAAAAAGAAATTTGCAGACACGGCCAGACACAAAAACTTCAAAAAAAAAAAAAACATAAAAGGAAGAAGAAGAGACGTAAAACCTTTTGCTCCCTCGACCCGAATTGCAGGCACAGAAACTGTTTGCGATTGTGTCTCGACGTAAACGCATGAAATGTTCGCCCACTCAAAGGGTCGGGCAGACACACGTGCAAAGAGGGGGATCGGTTTGGGCTGGTTGGGGGAAGGGTGCTAGTCGCATGTGCATCAGACAAAGGAGTGTGAGAAGTCTCAATCTCGCTCTCGCATTCCCGCTCGCTCCCTATCTCCCTCTGTCTCTCACAGCGTGCTCCTTTGTGCAGGCAACAGAAAATAAAGTTTATGACTTTGACTGCCGATGGCGACGCCGCCGCCGCCGCCGCTGCTGCTGCTGCTGCCCTCACTGTCTGCACCGGCGACGACGTTGGCGGCGTCTATTATTGTCGATTTTGCATTGTTGCCTGGCACTTGAGGCTGCGCACAGTGGAGCAAGTTGGTCGAAAGTGGACAGACACTTGGACAAGCTCTGTAGTTCGATCAGAAGAATTTTCAATTGTGCAGTTTCTTCCGGCTGATGACTTCTAATAAGTTTCTAGTTGTTCAAAGAACTAGTTCATTTGCATTCTTGGAGCCTAGCACTCAGCACTTGGCACGCTCTCCAACTAAATACGGAAATTGTTTAGCTTGTTAGTTTCTACTCATGCGCGGAACTAGTTCTATTGTTTAGTTCTTGTTGGCTTTTTGAATTATTCATGGAATTAGTTGAAGCAAACTTTCTACCTGTTGAGTTGCGTTTGCTTTCCACTGCCCAGCATTCAACTCATTTTGACAGCTGGCTTTTACACTGTCATCATAGACACGTGTGCTACAAATTACCATGTACTTAGGTACAGATATGCAAATCTACCTCTATTTATGTTCAGGCAGCCGTGAACGAATATTTTAACTATTAATCAAATAGAGTCGGAATAGTCTGTTCATCACATTTATTATGACAGTGTAAAGGCATGGCTTCGGTAACCAGTTGTGGGGAACATTTACTAGTTCCTATTTATCTTTTCTCATGATTCTTTCCATCTAGTTCATGGCTTTGGCATACCAGCTTTTATAGCCAGTGAACATTTACTGGTTCCTGGTTCCTGGTTCTAGCAAACATATTTATTTTTTTCATAATTTTTTATATCTAGTTCATGGCTTATACATTAATTATTAGTTATTAAGAACTAGGATCATTTGTAGTCTAGTTCTTTAATTTGAATAGTTATCAGTTGCTGGATATTTTTAAAAGGAACTAACTTACTAGTTCTGCATTCATATGAACAGTTCGCATCGCAACTCCCTGTCAACTGGTTCTTTAGCCTATTTTTGGTTCCAACTCCTTTGCTAACAGTAAACAACCTAACTGTATAATAGTAATTCCCACTCTAGCACACTCTAGCGGCAACATGAGCAAACATGCAAACTCAAACACACAAAGGGCGAGAGCTAACCACCCACTGATAGAGCCTCCTTTGCCGACGGGCACTCTAAATACACGAGACACGAGACGACAAACAAAGCCAAAAGGCGTTGCGAAACTTTAGCGCGTCATTCATCCTCATCCAGTCCAAATATTGCACCCTCGAGCAAATGCACACCCAGACAGACATACACACACACACACACACGTATATATATATATATATATATATATATATATATATATATATATATATATATATGTGTGTGTATGTTTATATATATACTAAAATACACACATTTATAGCACGAAAATTAAGTGAAGCGTAAGCTGAAATGCACTCCCACTCGTCGTCAGCCCGCCGCAGCGAATTTCTTCGTCCGCCCGCCGTGCGCCCGACGCACTCCGTCTGGCTCAATGTCTGGCACTTGCCGCATGGCATTCTCTCTATGTGTGTGTTTGTGTGCTGCTTAACCTTGAAAAACGAACAAGTCCAGCCGCAGCCGCAGTCGCAGTCGCAGTCGACACTGCTGCACCCCCTCTACGGCCGACTGACAGTTGACTGGCGGCGAAGCCGGCAATGATTTTTCGTCCTCGTCGTAAAATGAATTTTACGAAATATTCGCCGCCTGTTTTAATACCTCGCTTATAGAGTAAAATGGAGCATATTCGCTATATTGTTAAAATTTATAAAGTGAATTATATTTTTAACTAGTTATAGGTTAAATTTTAATAACAATCGATCTTTTAGAATATATTTGAAAAATCATATAAATCTTGAAAGGAGGATCTGGCGTCAAAGAATTGCAGAATAGTCATTATGCCTTATAGCTTAAGCCTCAGCTCCAGCTAGCCAATACTCAAATAGTCTCTGCAAAATATATTTTTTAAGATTCAACATAAAAGCAGAGTATCTCAAAGTCAGCTACAGCCACTTGCACGCGCTTCCTCTTGTTATTGTGTACTAAAATTTTAGAAGAACCATCGCAGGGCAGAAGAAACAGGCAGGCAGCAGCAGGAGTATCAAAAAAGATACAGCGAGGCGCTTGAATTGAATAACTTTTTTTTTTTTGTTTTTTTAGGTTGGAGGCCTTTGCGTAAGTGCCACCCCAAAAACTCAGAGGCCTGGCCGGCCCTAGGCCCCAAAGAGAGTTGTCTGCTGGAAAAGGGTTTTCGCCCACATTATTATTATAGCAAATACACTGGTGCACAGGATATGGCAGGATGGCAGGCTGACTGGCTGACTGGCTGGCTGGCAGCCTTCAAGTCCAAAGTTAAAATGAATTACAAACACTTTTTGTTGTCCTTGAAAGCGCGTCCGCAATAGCCGCGCAGGAGTCGGATATATTTATATATATATATATACAGCTTGTGCGGAAATGTGAAAGGTTGACTTGTGTAAAAGGTGCCCAGCACGCGGTTTATTTATGAGTTTTGTCTTGTCTGTCCATCCATCTGTCTCTCTGTCTCTCTGTCTGTCCGTCTGTCCGTCCGTCCATCTGTCTGCAGTCTCAAGACATTCGCAAACGTCTCTCAATGAGTCCACACGTTCAGGTCCGGGGCCCACGTCAAAGCTATGTCTGGCTGTCGCCGTTGCTTGGCGAATGCATCAATAATGCTACAGCGCATCAACTTTTGCTGCTTCTTCTGCCTGTTATACTCGTTGGTTCAAGTTGAAAGGAGTATATGGGTTGGCCTATCAAAGCTGGATGTACATGTCTGATGAGCTGTTAAGCCTATGTAACGATGCTCACTGAAAACCTGACAAGTCAGATGAGACTATATTTTTTTAAGTAATTAATTTAAGATATTTTTTAGATATTAGGGCAAGCCTAGATCAACTCTTAAAGTAGGACTGGAGAGCACTTCCGGGCAAGTTTTACTTCTGTGAAGAATTTATCTGTTTGATAACGAATTTCCCTACAGAGAAAAAGAGAAGATTTTCTGCAGTAAGGGAACTGCAGGAGAGAGGCATTTCCTGAAGACTTTCTTTTACTTAAGTGGAGAAAAACTTAAAGATCTGCTTTATAATAAAAATTTAAGAAGATCTTATAGTTTTCTTCACAGAAAAAAAAAAACAAGATTAAGAAGAAATTCTTAAAGACTTTTTTTTACAGATGTTCTGTAGAGAAGAAATACGTATATCTAAATAAACAGATCTTCTCTATAGCAAAGACCGAAAACCTTCTCAACTGCAATTTCTTCGGGTAACTTGAGCGAGTATTACGCTGTTAGTTGACACCCGAGTGCAATGTTCTTGCTGCTTGTTGTTGTTGCTATTGTTGTAGCTGCAATTGTCTGGCCCGGGGTCCATCTGTGCCGCTTCATTTGGTCGTCGTCGTCGTCGTCGTCGTCGCCGACGCCGCTCAAATTAATGAAAACTAATGCGACACTGAGAAATTGATGATTGCCTCCGCCGCCGCCGCTGCCGCCGCTGCCGTTGCCGCTGCTGTCGCGTCGCTGCCTGTCTGTGCATCATCTGATGAAGCAATACCGCTCTCCACTCCACTTCACTCTCCTGTCCCTCTCTCTCTCTTTCGTCTCCATTTCACAGCTCAACTCGCCTCAACTGCTGATGGCCATGGACATTAAAATGACTGCGTCTGCGCTCGCCATGCACTTTGGGGTCGGTTGCGGGCTGCAATCAACGACAGACGACAGTCGAGCGTTGTGAGTGGAGAGTCGTGGACAACAACAGCCAACCAAGTTCCAGACTGATTGATGCCGCCAATAAAATTAGCTGGGAATTGTATGCTTTCGATTTCGTATGCCTTCGTCCAGCCATTTGAATGCCCAACAATTCGCAAAAGTCGACGCAGCTCTGATACCATCTGATCAGCAAGTTTTTTGTTTTTGTTTTTTGTTTCTTGTTACTTTTTGGGCTTTTTGTTTTTAGCAATATTTGAAGTTCACTAAATTAGTCTCTAAACTAAGTAGTCTAGACTGTTTATGATCTTACAGATTGCTTTTGTTGCTCATGACTTAAATGTAATCAACGTAAAATTCAGTTGCTTTTTAGAGGGAAAACTTTGAGAACTTTTATAGAATGGGTTTATTTCAAATTGACCAGAGTAAACATAAAATAAGTTTTTCGCCACTTGAATTTTATTTATTTAAATTACGTACAACAAATTCAAATCTTCAGCCTATTTGAGTCAGTGGAAAAATTCAACTTTTCTCTATGAGCAGACTATTTGGGCTATTGATTAGGCTGTCCGGAGAAATTTTTGTATGCTAAACCGGCTAGGCATATTTAAAGATAGCTGAAGTAATTAGCGAGGCATGGGAAAGCGTACTTTTGCCTATTTTCAGTTTAAGTCTAAGATATTTTTGTTTGCCCTCCAGTCTCTACAGAATATTTATTCTCTTATAGTCGTAGAAGTCATAGACTATTTTCAGTTAAAAAAATGTTTTTCCCACAGAGTCGGTGAAAATTGTAGCTTCTACGTATATATAAATATATATATATATATATATATATATATATATATATATATATGCCAAGAATCTAGCTTACACATATTTCATAACTCAAGTACAACATGAATCCTATCTATTACCCAAAAACGTAGTTTTCAAAAGGCAAATACCTGTAGCTAGACTCATCTTTAGTCACTTTTTTTCCAGACTTTCCGTAAACAAAGCTTTAGATTTAGATTTATTACATCAGCTTTGTCGGTTCGACTGTTTTGCTTTCGTCACTCGCGTTAATTTGTTACAGTGCACTGAGCATATATATATATATATATATATATATATATCAACTGAGATCTCATTTCCATTGAAATGGCAGCTCTCAAACAGTGTAGCCGAGTGTTTGGCTAATACTCTCATTGGTTAACCGTCTGGCTGGTTGCTTATCTGGCCCACAATTATTTGCCATGGGAAAACGAGGGCCTATTCACTGGAATTTTTTACTGTGCTTTTTATTTGACTTATGACGAGAGCAATATTTTGTTGCTACACTGTGTGTGGGTTGGCTGTTGCTCGCTCGCTGTTTGCCTCACTCGTTTGTGTCGTTGTTTCGCTTAACTTTTTCATTGCCAGACAGTGCGCAAACATTTGCAAGTATTAATTAACGCTTTGTTGAAGTTTGCGCTTCGATGTCGCCGACAGGGCGACATGGTTTGCTATGTCTACATACTCGACTCTTTTTTTTTCTTGTCTAATATTACGTAGCCGCATTTGAGAGAAGATTGAGTCGAAGGATGAGTGCGAGACAGATTTGAGACTTGAAGCTATTCCCGCCGCTCACTCAATTATTCAGGCATAATAAGCAAATTGTTTTAATATGCATAAATATCTTGTACGCCATTTGGTAAACAAGTCAAAAACTGCCAGACAAACTGGCAGGCAGGAAGGCAGGCAGGCAGCCAGCCGAGACAGTGGTGCTGTCAGTGAGTGAGACGTGCAGGGGTTGGCCTTCAAGGTGTGTTTACATATATTTAACCTTCAAGATCCATAGACTAAATATGCCAACGGCAAGCCGAGCGACAAACATTTGGTGCCTCATGCAGCTTAGCTGACTTTTCTAATACCCCACAGCAGATGGACAGACGGAGGACTCGGCTTAAAATGGCCAACCATGTAGCGCAGTGTAGTCTGCCTCATTTGCCGCGGTACTTCCACAAAATTACGTTACGTGCGTGTTCTGTCTGCGTGGCCGAAGCGAGGGGGCGTGTAGACGGCTGGCCCTGAACAGCCCATCAGCGCAGGGGGAGTAGATAACTAACAACGCATAAACGAGAACGTAGGATATGCGTTGCAGAAACCGCATGGCTGTTAGCTGAGCAGGATTATCGAAAAGTGGGCTACGACAAGGGGTAAGTTTGACTCAGGGATATCCTGGATACAAGAGTTAATTAAGTTGGGCCAAGGAATATGAATGAGACGGAAGTGGAGGCAGTTGAGCCTATAGAAAATTTAAGGAAATATAAATCTGAGTATATACGAAATAAAAAAGTTCCATGAATTGATTGATTTATATGCCAGAAAGCTAAGCCTATGTTGAGAAAAAAATTTGTTTCATTAAACAAAGTTTTATTTTTTTTATATACAAAGAGCTGAGAGATTAACTTCTATATCAGAAAGGAATATTTTTTGATTTATCCTATATATGTAAAACCATTTTCTAATATCCTACAAATCAATCAGGAAACCACATAGTTCTTTTAAAGATTCAAATTCCAGCTTTGTTTGTTAACAAAAGAAGGAAACTTATCAGCCTCTTCAGAGCGAAAATCACTTAAATCCAACTTGATTCGTTTCAAATTTGTTTTACTAGCTCTCACAGGCTACCAGCAAATAATGAGCTTCTTTAGGGTCAACCGAGCTCAATTCTAAAACCCTCTTGAACCACTTTAGCAGGCTACAGGGTATAGCAAAAAGGAATGAAAAGAAAGAAAAACCAGTAGCATTTAAAGCTGGCTGGCAAAGGCTGGGCAAGGCTGTAAAGGGTAGCGGGACATGGGCTGTCTGTGGCACGTTACGTATACGCACATGCAAACATGCACGACGTAATGCGAGCTCAAGGACACGAGCCAAATCAAACAAGCAAAAAAAAAAAGGAAAAAAGAATTTGCTGCCTACGCATATTTACGCACACATAAGCATTCGCATTAAGTTGTGTGGTATGCGGCGTATACGTAATGCCGGCAAAATAAAGCATACGCCGCGTCGCCAGCCACCCGACGTAGGCGTCGGAAGTAGCCAAACGAAAGGAAGTAGAGACAACAACATTTTTGTGCGCACCTCACATTATGCTATATAAACAGTGTCTGTTCGTAGAACTTCTATTTATTTAATATACAAATATGACAGTAAATGTATGTGACGACAGCTTAGACATTTATGCGCAGTTAAGCTGATTGAAGATTGTGCGATTTCATTTTTTAAGGCCTGGCTAATATAAACATTAGCAGCTTGCGTTGCCGTATAAATTATGGTCTTAAGCTGACGCATGTTTTTTTCGCTTTTTGTTTGTTTTTTTTTTTTTTTTTGGTAAGTGGACTTTAAACGATTGAAACATAAATTAAATGAATTTGCATTATGTCTACAGCTTTTATTTATGTAAACATTTTGCTTTTTTGTTATCTTGAAGGTTTGCTGAAAAAATAATGTTGTAGCTTGATAGTCAAATCAATTTAGATGTGGTAGGGCAGGAAGTTAGAGACAATGGGTAGCTGAGCTGGTAACTATAAAATGGGAGAGACTAGAGACTGGTAGTGTCTACGAATGAGAGATGAAGAGGTAATCAAGAAACTATTAGTCAATGAACTGCTAAAAGCTAATAATTCCAAACTATTTATAGATTCTAGTTGTTGTCTATATAGCATTACATAAGACCAATATTATTCAGAGTTAAAAACGTGTTTTTTTTTTATCTATTATTATCAATAGATGTATTATCCTATAGTGCTGGAGTTTTTTCTTCAGCTCTCTTTCATTCTTTTTATGAGCAAAACTAAATGAGATTTACTGCAGCTTATCCTGATCTTTCGTTGTTTGTTTCCCATTTGTCTTTAAAGCTTAGGTTTTGCTCCTTTTCACTTTGCTAGACTTTTATATATTTTATTTTCTTTTGTCTCTTCTAATTATTTTCTTTTTTCATTATTTTCAGTTTTTTCAATTTTTTTTCTTTTATTTTATATATTTATTCTTTCCTCGTCATTCTCAATATATATTTTTTTCTACGAATTTATATATATTTCAGCTCAAGTTGTATAAAACTGCCTTCGCTTGCTTCTGCTGCTATTTTCGCTGCTTTTCGTTTGCAACTTTTAACAAGTTTTCTCTTGCAACTTATAGCATTCTAACTTGTGGAACTATAAGTTGAATCAAAGTTCTCTCATTAAAGAAAAAATTTGTTTTGTTAGAAGCTCTTTCAAATATACTTAAGAACTAGAAATTTTGCTATTATTTTAAATGTATTGCTGATGTAAGTCAATGGCTATGGCAGTACTATGGATATAGTAGGCCTATAGGGTTTGTAAACTTATAATAATTAATCTTAGATTTTAATATATAACTAGAAATACTCTCAAGATATAGACATACTGTCTTCTGTGAATATAAGTAGAAAATCTCAAGCAATGGGGTTTGGTTTATTTAATTTAATTATTATTTATTTTTTATTTATTATTATTTTATTTTGTTTAATAATTATATCGATTTTTTCCCCTATTCAATTTATGCTTGCTTTTAGCGCAATATATATGATACATTTATATTTATTTTCATTAAATTATGATCTGATTTCTGAGTTCTACTTTATATATATAAATATCGTCAACCTTTGCCCATAACTCATACAGAACAACTCCAACTCGAAGTTGGGCAAAGGGTTCTGCACCTTCAAGGTCTTCTATATTGATTGCCTAATGTTATATTTAATGTTCATGGGCAATACAATAAATAATACTGTTTATTGAGCTTAAATAAACCAACGGCAGACATTGAGAATAGTTAGATAAACAATCAGACAGACTGATAGACAGTCTGACAGCCAGACAGGGTCAGGTTTGTATGCAATAATTACAATTTGTTTTGTATGGTTTTTTTTTTTATTGTTTTATTATGCATTTTTTATTATTCATTATCAATGGGCTGGCTGGCTGGGTTTGGTTGGGTCTTTACGCTCGGGTCGTTCGGGGTCTATTGAAAGTGAGTTAAATCAACTGTCGCGACATGCTTAAGCCTTAAGCAATCAGTGAATGGCGCATGTACACATGCACACGAGTCTCAGCTGCAACGCTGCAATTAGCTCTGGCTAATCAACGAGAGAGAGTGCCAGAGTGTGCGATTGTGACTCTGTGTGTGTGTGTGTGTGTGCGTCTGCGTTTTATTGCGCCCAGCTGAGTCAGTTTGCACGCTCAGTTATGCAGTCAGTCAGTCAGTTACTCAATCGATTCGCTGGCCGATGAACTGCGCCGGCCCCAATGGATTTCTGATTGCAGTCGCTGCATGTGTGTGCGTGTGTGTGTGTGCGTTGGTCTCTCTGCTTGTCTGGTTTGGTTTGCTCTGCTCTGGCATGGCCTGCTCTGTGCATGCCAGCTAATGCGCACGTGTCCCATTCATCAAGCAGGCAGCTGGCCATGGCGCGTGTCTTGGCCCATTTGAATGGCTTCGACCATAGTCCAAAGTCAATTGCAACTGCACTTGGCGCACATAGGAGCCATAGCCACATCACACCACACCAAACCCACAGTCAAACCTGAACCCTGAAGCCAATCGCCAATCGCCAATTGGCGTTGTCCGCTTTGGCCGAGCTGCGTCTTATCGTCTTCGATCGTTGCCCCAAAACGCACGCGCGTTGAGCTTTCGAAGCGCGTTCATTGAACGCACTTTTCAGTTTCATTTTGTTGACTCTGTTGTTTATACCCTATAGAAAGGCATATGCCTGTTGTTGAGCAGTATGTGAGCTGTGCGTAGTTGAGCTGTATATAATTCTAAGGGAACTGAAAGAGTATAATAAGAAAAAGGCAGAAGGAAAAACTCTTGGTATATAAAAGACTTTTTGAAAAATTATATTCACCAATGGAATCCTAAACAGAAATAATGATATACAGAAAAAATCATATATCTTCTAGACCTTCCAGTCTTTCTGCTGTTGCTCATCCACATATTGTTCAACAAAAATTTTGCATATATATTTTATATACTATATATAAGAAAATCTTTTAGAAATTGTCTCAAATTTCATTAAAAAACTATTTAATTTATTTTATTTTTAATTTTCATAATTCAATTATCTGTAATCTCTCTAATTGAAAGAGTATTGTGCTCTTCGGTTAACTCAAAATTTACGTTTTTCTCTTTTCTTTGTGGTTTGTCTTATTTTCTTTTTATGGCTGGGCCGCAGATATGCACATAAATACCTTAAATACAACAATAATTTTTGAGAGCTGACGCTGAGGCAACGACCGACCGAATGGCGAAGCGCGAATCTGGCTGCAGCCACAGACAAGGCGAGCGATCAATGCACCTTTCTGCAAAGGTGCAACGCCTTGTGAGACACACGTGTGTGTGTGTGTGTGTGTGTGTGTGTGTGTGTGTATCTGTGCCTGCAATGACGCACGAAACGCGATCAGAGCTGAAAGCCAGACTAACATTACCACAGCGAATGCCAGTCGAGGCAGCAAACTTGACCAACATGACTCCATGGCTATTTTTAGACCAGCTGCTGCGCTGGCTGTTGACTGCAATTGGCCCAGACAAAAATTGTTGTTGCGGGCAACTGGCTGCAACTTCTTCTGCTTCTTCATCTGCTTCTCCTTCTTCGCTTTTGATCAGATTTATGCGTAAAGTGAAGTTTAACCCGAGGTCGTAACAAGAAAAGGGTGGCTCGCATACTCTGTTGCAGGTGGCTTGCATAGCCATGTTACATGCCAATTTAATAGCACTTTTTTACACACACCCACTCACACACACGCACACACACACACACACACTTGGACACACGCACATCTGGCATGTTGTCTCCAAGTCCATTTGGGAACCAGTTCATGGCGTGCGGAAACGTTGCCTATCAGCCGCATTTTGTCTTGCATATTTGCCTTTTGCCTTTTGCCTTTTGCCTTTTGCCTTTGCCTTTGCCTCTCTTTATCCACATCTTGTTGTTATTTTCGTCTCGCAGCCGCTTTCGCGGCAGACAAATTTATGAGCGTTAAGTGAAGGCCAATAAAATTCTTTCAGTCTGGACTCGTTTCGAGCCCGCTCTCTCTGGCCTGGTCAGCATTTTACCTTTGTCTTCGACTTTGGCCGAACGAAAACTCCTCTCCGTATATTAATTGCATCCGCCTGAGTCAATAAGTGAGTCGAACTCGCGCAGAATTTAGTATTTTTGTTAAAGTATTAACAAGGGCAATTTTCAATAATCATGCCTTGATGTTTGATAATTCTATGATTATGTTGTTTAAATACCGTGTAAATGCGAATCGAATATTAATTGCATAGATAGATAGATAGATAGATAGATAGTGGCTTATAGAGCGAGCACATCGCGAGGCTTCGCTTCATATGGGATCTCACAGTATGTTCAAATGGTTTGTTTTGTGCTCATCCGCGAGTTTGCTAATGGTAAGCGAGATCTACGATAATAGCTGCGACTCTAAGACTCCAACTCAATTTGCAGTGCGTGGCGCATGTGGCATTCACGAATCTGAAATGCAGCTTTACGGACAAGAATATTGGAGAGTTTCAAATCTGTCAGATTAAGGCCGTGAATCGTACGCACAAATATATCAGCATCTATGTGAAAATGTTTCCGAAAGATTTAAATAATATAACGGTAAGCGTGGGAGTTGTGGTATATATACTGACGATCTTCGCTTAATATGTTGTAACATATAACAGGTCAGCATTAAGGCCTTGCGCAATTCTAACGGCTATCATCCCTTCTATATGGACATGACATTTGACGCATGCAAATTTCTAAGGAAACCAAAAAATCCCATTCTGATCACGTACTACAATACCATCAAAGACAACTCCAATATCAATCATACGTGTCCCTATGATGTGAGTAGAGTGTGCACATTCAATACCAAATATTTTCTACATTTTGTACTAATTTCAATTCGCTCAGCATGACATTATTATCGACAAGCTCTATACTGGCAACCATGAGTTGGAGTTTACACGATTCCTGCCCATACCGCAAGGAGATTATGCCCTCATATTAACATTCTTTATATACAAAGCGGAGGCGGCTAAGATTCACGTTTATGTAAAAGTAACTTGAAATAATATGTATAAAATATTTGTAAATTATTTGCTTAAAAATGCATTAGTCTTTTATATTTGTAATAAAAAAAAAATTAAGTGTGCTTTGAATTTGTTTTCTCTAATGACGTTGAATATGAAATTGTGTTCACTTTGCGCGTGGCACATCCCCAGAGCCGTGTCAGTTGAAGCGACAGCTAATCGCTTGGGTAAATAGTTTACTCTGATGAGCAAAGCGACTCACTCTCTCTCTCTCCCTCTCTCCCGCTGTCTGCTAGGTGTATTGCGTAACGAAGCAGGCGGACTTTGTGGCTTTGCTCTTTAGCCTGTCGGATTATGCCAGCAGAGGCAGAGCAGAGCAGAGCAGAGTTTTTGGTCAGGTAGCCAATTTATGTTTAACAAACAAAAAAAAAAGTTCTGCTACCCAAACTACACAAGACTTAGCTATTTGATTCTCATTTAAATTAAACCAAAAAGCGTAAAATTTCATTAACGATTCAGCTTTAAGTTTCATCATCAAAAATTCATTTAATTACCCAAATTACTTATTATCGAAATTGAATATGAATAAAATATGACGGAGAAGGAAATTTCGATAAAAAAAAAAACTTAATTGGTTGATACTTCAAATTTATATATATTTTTATATATTATATATAATTTTATATATTGTAAATAATTTTATATATTATATAAATTTTTTAGGGGCGGCTAAAACTTTATATTCCACAGTGTGGGAGTCGTAGCTTAGATATTAGAGTTTCAGTTCTGTTTGTTTATATGTCACCTACTGGAGGCGTGAATAATCGAAAAAATCGATAGCTTGGACTACTACTGAAAGAGTTTGAGAGTTAGGCAACTGTAGATTCTCTTGAGAACTAATATTTTGGATCGAGTATTAAAGAGTCAATCGCAACCAACCATAATTTACCTATTCATTCATAAATATCCCGTAATTTTCCCTCATTTCGCATACCCTAAACTCCCTTGCCAAGCATCGATTAGCTGATTATTTCTCCAGGGATCGTAAAATTTTCATTGAAGCTAATTGCAATTTTTCCATTTCAACTCGTCTACGCAAACACCCTTTAACCCATTGACCCCTTGTTGTATACACACAGACATACGCTCGCGCGTTAGCCATAATTAAGACAATATGCCAAGTGAAGAGCCCTTTGGGTGAAATGAAGCGCAAACTGATTGCATTTGCCATTGGCAGTGGCCATAAGGAGGTGGACATGAATGTGAACGCTGACATGTTGTAACCATATTGCGGCCTGTGGCCTGTCCAACTGGCCCTTATTACCAACTTGGCCAACTGGCTCGTTAGACTTGGCCAACACACACACAGAGACATTGTAAAGAAGTGCAATGCGGCAACTACAAAGAAGACGCAGACCGAAGACGAGGACGACAAAGACGACGACGACGACGACGACGACGACATCGAGGAGGACGTATCTGGTACACTGATAGCAGACCAGGGCGGCAAACCTCACAGAGGCAAACCTTGATGGTGGTGGTGGTGGTGCATAGTGGGTTGAAATCGACACTGACACACGCACAGATGTCGCAAACGCTTTGAAGTTGTTTTTGTTTGTTTATTTTTTTTTTATTTTTTTTTTTTTTGTGAAGCTTGAGCTTGGCTTTTGGCGATGCCGCCGCGTTTCGAATTGCAATCGGCCAGGCAAATGAGCAGCGAAGCGTTTCCCTACCAGCACACCGAGCTATACACCCAGGTGTGCGTGTGTGTTAATTGCATTAAAATGTTTGTAATTGCAATGCGGCATCAGCTCGGCATCAGCTTTCGCATCGCTCTCTTATCGCTGCGAGCAAATCTGTGCACATTCAAAAAATGCCATAGATGCCGCCACATGAAAGAGCGCGAATCGTGTCGTAACTATAATTGCCATAATAACATAATATCGCAGCAGTTGAGTTGAGCGCGGCAGCCCAGATGCAGCGATGCGAAATACCAGAAGACCAACACCAAGAAAAGTAAAAGGTGTCGTTTATTGTCGCAGCAAATGCCCATGACACAACCAGCGTGGCTCTGCACTCAAAGAAAATGCGTTGAAGTTCTATTTGAATTTGATATCAGCGAGCAAGTGTGGGCAAGGATAATTTGAAATTAAATGAAAGGCGTATGTGGGTTTTATGCAAATTTCTCTGTGCCCGTCCGTCGATCGCACCGTATGTTAAACTTTCCGTCCGACCCATTGTCTGCCCATTCGTTCGATTGTCTGTGCCTCCGTCCGTATGTCTGTCCGTCCATCTGTCCGTCTATCTCTGCGCTTGTTGTCTTTTAAAGTGCTAGATTTTGCAGACACGCCTACTACATATTTAAGGTCCTAGATAATAATACTAAATAATAATAAAACAGAAAAAATTATTGAAAAATGTTTGTCGAACGAAAGCAATATAAATATGTAAAACACAAATATGGCATTGTGAAAACTGTTTAATAAATTTCGTAACTAAATAATTTATTAAAGGTGGGCTGAGCTTTGTATAAACTTATCTTTTTTTTTTTCAAAATTCACAATATAATTTAAGTTTTAAGTCATCGTTAATCGCACTTTGGTTGGCTTAGTCAAAATTGATGTAAGACATGAGACTTGGGCTCTTAGTCGGACCGCAGTTACGCAACTCGTTATAAAAATCATTCGAAATTTTATTGTAAGATAATGAGTGAATTAGATGCTAAGCGGTTGCCACGTTGGTGGTCCGGTGGCGTGTGCTCCGCTATGGCTGTGACGACGACACATCCACTGGATCTGATAAAGGTTCAATTGCAGACTCAGACGGAAAAGGTACCCGTAACGGACCTGATTTCCAACATATATAAGAATTCGGGTAGGTTTAACCGTCAACCAAAAAAATTACAAATTGAAATACCAAATGAATGGGTTTTAGGATTATTGGGGTTTTATGGAGGTATTTCGGCATCATGGTTTCGTCAGCTTACCTACACCACGGCTCGATTTGCTCTATACGAATATGGTAAGAGTTTTGTGGACGCTAATAATGTGGCAGGAAAGTTCCAATTGGCCACGTTTGCGGGATTCTTTGGTGGAATTCTGGGCGTGCCAGGAGACGTCGTAACAGTAAGGTTACAGAACGATAGCAAGCTTCCACCGGAAAAGCGTCGTGGGTGAGCAATGAAACCAATTTGACCATTGAAAGTGGTATATTATAGAGAACTTGATGATATGGAGAAGTTGATGGTTAGTCAGAGTACGATTCAGGTGATCATCAGTCGTTCCACATACAAATATGCAGATCAAAAGTCTTGAGACATATGTCTTGAGATATATGTATAAAGTTATAATAACTTAGTTGTTCGGTCAGGCTATTTCCATCTCTCTCTCTTTCTATCTCACTCTCATTTTCTCCATATTTCACTCTCTTTCTTTTTTCTCCTCTGTTCTTCTTCCTCTCTCTATCTCTTTCTTCTCTCTCATTCTCTCCCTCTTTCTCTCTTCCTCTACATCTCTCACTTTTGCTCTATTCCTTCTCTTTTATTCTCCCTCTCTCCCATTATCTCTCTCTCTCTCTCTTCTGCATCTGTGCCTCTCCCCCTCTCTCTAGTTTAATAAATGCATATCATTCCCCAGCTATAAGCACATATTTGACGGTCTTTATCGGATCTCCAAGGAAGAGGGTGTTAATAATCTTTTCCGAGGCACGGTACCGGCTGTGTCGCGAGCCGTATTGTTAACGATTGGCACCAACGCCGCATATGACCAGGTTAAGCAGATTTTGCAGAAGGACATTGGTTTCCAGGACGGACTTGCACTGCATTTTTTAACTGCAACAGTAGCCGGTTTTATCGGGACACTATTTACACAACCCATTGACGTGATGAAGACAACGTATATGAATGCGCAGCCCGGTGAATTTAGTGGCCTGAGCGCTGTCGCGGTCCACATAATGAAACAGGGTCCCCTAGCTTTCTACAAGGGCTTTATACCTGCTCTAATGCGCATCGGTCCGAACACGATAATCACCTTTATGCTATACGAGCAGGCACGTTTGCGGTTTGGATATTTGCCGACGGACGTTTCGGACTCAAATAAAAAACCGAAATAAAAATATATAGACATATATATATATATGCATACATGCATATATGCATATATGCATAGATATATGTAAATGTGTAAAATGTGGTCAATTTGAAGATGCAAATGACGATGTCAAAGGTGCATCAGCCACTGCAGCCGTTGGTTTGATATTTTCTCATGACCAAACTGGACTGAAGTGGGCAACTGGAAACGGAAGCTGAAAGCTGTAGACAGAGAAGTAAGCGCGGCTTGACTTTTCCGCATGTTTAGACTCTGTCTGCTTGGCTGACTGTCTGTCTGTCTGTCTTACCGCCTCGTTGCAGTCCATTTGTTCGTTCACTAGCTACAATACCCTGCACTTAATGTGAGTGAAACCGATGTATATTGATTACACGAAGCCATAAGGAAGAGTTGAGACACGTCAAGTCGAGTTAAGTGTGTTTGACTGGTTTTTGTTATGCTCCCATTATTATACAGAGTATCGTTTAGTCGTGCATACCTGCCAGCTAAACACTCTTACTTGTCTTCCAGCTCCATTTGGTGCAGAGTTTTCTGTCTGTCTGGCCATTTCCTCACGCCGCCCAGCCGCTGGCCCGTCTGTCTTGTTTGTCAAAGAGAAACAGTTAAATGCCAGTTTACCAGTTAAATCGGAATCAAAGCGAAAACAATGACACAGTAGCAGACCCCCCTTCGCACCGCGCCGCCGCGCAGATACCGCAGCAGACCATAGTCGGAGCTAGAGCGAGAGCTGAACCCGACCTGCTGCTCGCCAAATGGCAAGTGAAGTAACTGCACGAAAAAAAAAATCGTCTAGACACAGACTAGACTCCATAAAAATAATTATTATCGGTTGCAATTTCTGTGCCTGTGCCTGTGCCGGTCAACCCCTGCACCCCTGACTCCTCTAGCTCTCCTCTCCGACATGGTTTGGCTTTTCGCTTTGGCTCTCCACTCGACGATGGCCGTCATTCGCATCATTCGGTTTCATCTGCTTCACATTACGACTGCATCGCATTCTCCCTCTCTGACTCGTTTCTCTCTCTTTGTTTCTCTTTTTCTTGGTCAGATTGCGTTCCCGATCAAATCTCGACATCCAATAAAAATCTCCCAGAGCTGTTGACTAACTATTGAAGCTTACGCGCTCATCAAGTCTTTTAAGTATAGGCTAACCGAGCGGCAAGTCCGATTAATATCAACAGAGAGAACGATGCAACGGGAAATTAAGCTTCAGATGAGGTTATTAATTTTACAAGACGTGAACTGAAGGAAAGATAATGCCAAAAAAAAAAACACAAATTCAATAACAGAATCATGGTATTTTAATAAAATTCATTTCTAACTCTCTAGCTGTCTATTATACATAAATATTTCGGGGAGGGAAGCTACGATCTAGTTTTGTCTAGCTGTTGGGAACGGCATCATAATATGCTCAGCTTAAACTATTAGAGCTTGAGTCTTCGAATTTAAGGCTTAGATTTTATAAGTCTGCTATAAATGAAGAGACATATTATTGGATGGAGGTTTTGTTATATAGGCTATAGAAAGTCGAAGTTATTTATATATTTTATATATATATATATATATATATATATTTATTTTATTTATATTTTATATATTTTCGGACATTTTTCCAGTCTCCAAACCTCTCATATTGCTATTCTTATCATTTTCCTCTCTCGGTCTTCTTCCATTTCTTCCCTTCTCTCGATCTATCAAAGGCTGGCTCTATTACTTTCTCCCTCTCTATCTTTTTCACACGCTCTCTCTCTCTCTCTCTCTCTCTCCCTCTTTCTTTCTTTATCTCACCCTCTCTCTTCTTCTCTTTGCCTCTCGCTCTTCTTTTCTCCCTCTTCCTCTCTCTCTACATATATTTCTTGCTCTACCACCTTCCCCTGTCGCTGTGTAATCTTCCCCTTCTTCTGACTCTTCCCCTCTCTCTCTCTCTCTCTCTCTCTCTCTCTGTCTCACTTTTAACATTTTGAATACAATTGGAAAACGTAATTACATTTATTGCAAAACAAAGCTTTATATAGGCGAACGGATTGCCGAAGGGACAGTCGGCTCGACAATGGACGTTTGGCAGTTAGGCGCTTGGCTGGTCAACGCACACACAGCAAGAGAGAGAGGGAGAGAGAGATAGAGAGAGGGAGTTTTGGACAGACAGATGGATGTGGATATGTTTGATATGCTGTCGACACGCATCGCTGAGCATGCAACGCCGGCAACTTTGACAGCGGCAATGGTGCGACAAGAACGACAGCAATGTGGAGCAAGCAAATATGCGACACAGGCCAGAGCCACTGGGAGAGGGGGCGAAGGGGCGGACGGTATACCAGGCACCAGGTAATTGCCACAATTTGCTCGTTGCGTGAATGGACAACCGAACATAGCGAGCAAATGGAAAGGGTGCAAAAGGACGACAACTTCCGTCAATGTTTTGGCCCCGAGCATTGGCAGGAGCAGGTGGCTGGGGAGAGGGCGAACGGACAAGGGGCAGAAGGCAACCTGCAGGAGCCGGCTCTGTGGCAGGTTTTATGTATTATTATTATTTTTTTTTGTATTGCTCGCTCTTGCAACGCCTTCTGTCATATTTGAGGTGCGCATAAAGGCACTCAACGCCGCCATAAATCAACTGCCAACTGCACTTCTGATCTAAGGCTGTCAACTGCCGCAGCGCCGCACCGCCGTTGGCAGCGTAACCGACGAACCGCCAAAGTGGGCAACAACGACAACTCTTTAGGCCATAACTTTTACAGACGACAAAATAGACGGTTGATGTGCTCGCCCGGGGTTTCACCTGAGCTTCGAGCTGGCTACCTCGTCGCTCGCTGCTCGCTCCTTGGGCCCTGCTTTGGCTGGCCCCTTGGCTTGCTCTTATGTCTAGACTACAGACGTTGTCTGTCGCGGCTGCCGCGCAGCAACAGGAAACAGCAGACAGAAGACAACTGTGACAGCTCGAAGCAGAGCAGAGCAGAGCAGAGCTAAGCAACTGCAACAGTGGCAACAGCAGCAACAACAACAACAACGACAACGACAACGACAACAGCAAACATTTTACCTGTGTCCAGCGTGTTTCAAATGAGCCAACAATTCTCAGCTGTCAATAATGTCTGTCATTGTTTAGTTCAATGCTTTCTAAAAGCTAGCGATGACAGCGTGTCGTCTGAGACGCAGCAGCGTGACACGAATTTATAGGCAAAAGAGACTGCAGCATATATAACAGCTTAGATAAGCAGATGTATATATCATATATTTTTTCTCACGACATCTCTAATATATATATATATATATATATATATATATATATATATATATATATATATATATTTATAAAAAATAAATTTATTTCTCACGACTCACGCACGACATTATCGCCCATCTCTAACTCTTAACTTAGCTTGCATGATTAACTAGGTTTAATCCGTAACGCCAAAATTTTTGCAAAACGCATTTGCTCCAAAGCTGAAAAGTTAAGTCCTGGGAATCAGGCGGCAAAAGTTCTAATCCTTTCGAAATTGAGTTGCAAAATGACAACTATGTAGGGGATAAGCGTGTGTGTGTGTTGAGCAATCCCTGCAATGCAATGCACACGTTTTGGCTCTCTAAAAAGTCGCCAGACCTTTGCGAGAGATGGTCAAAAGAGGGGGGCGTGGCAGCGGAGGCCATTTGGCGTTCCGCTTAATTATTCAAAACCATGTCATGTCTCTGTATAATTTTATGCATTGGCCAATGCGAGCGCCAGCTCGTGATGATGATGATAATGATGATGACGAGGGGCTGACGCCTACACAGTCAGACGATGCAGACAGACGGACAGGCGGACAGAGAGACAAATGGATAGATGGCAGGACAGACTACGAGAGGGGCAGCGACAGAGGCCAGACACAGTCAGACAACGCAGCGACAACTGCACACACACAGATAGAGCAGGAGCCACATGTGGCAATCACGAAACGTAGTGCCGTTACACACACTAGCACACACACTAGCACACACACACGCACACACTGTGGCAAGAGTGAGAGCGTGGCATACCAGACAGTCTGACGCTGTTGGAGCCCACGTAGAGCGCAGCTACTCAGACTGCAAGTTGTTGTTGTTGCCGGCCAGGTCTCCGTCTGTCTGGACGACCAGCAACAGCAACAGCAACGTCGACAACGACACAGTCTGTGGCAGACCGAGACTATCGAAAACTCGAAATTTATTCGTTGGAAAAAGTTGTATTCAGCTTTTTTTGTGTTTTTTTTGCGCTCTTTTTTATTTTTTATTTTTTATTATTTTTTTTTTATTTTTCTGGCCGTCTGTTGTTGCTGCTGTTGTTATTCTTTTTAGCTCGCAGTCAAAAATGAGTTGCAAAAATGCCCACGAAAATTATGTTAACCAGCGGCAGCTGTGCTCGAGCAAACCCACATCTACATCTTCATAGCAAGTCAACAAACAACCGTCTCCCTCTTAATACGTGGACTATGCTGTGATATAATATTGACTTGATCAGTAATTGATATGAGAACTGTGCATAAGCTGTGTTATGAATTTAGTTTGAGGGATCTTCAATGTTGTTTGATACTTGAACAAAAAAAAAATGCAATAAAAATTTGTATATTAAATTTGAATAATTTGTTGATAACGCAATCGAATTAGAGTAAAAATTATGCACACATTGCTGCTTATCATTAAACCAGCTTTTTTGACTGAATTTTAGGTTTCTAATTTCCAAACTTCGAGGTATTCGTAAAAAAATATGGGTAAAAAAAATATATATATATCGAAAATATATATTTTTTTTACCCATAAAATAATGAATATCTAAAAAATATTTATTGAAATATTAAACAAGAACATTTTTTGTATTAGATAAAAAAGAAAATGTTTCTTAACTAAAATAATTGTTGAATTTACGTTAAAGAAATTTTTTTAAATACATTTTTTAGTTTTTAATATTTAATTTAATTTAAAAAATTCAAATTAATATTAATTTATTTAAATTAATTTAATATATATTTTTTTTAATTTGTAAAGTATTTATTTGAAATATTTTTAAAAATTATAATTTTTTTGATATACTCAAAAAATGTTTTTTATATATAGAGGTCCATACTTTGAACCAAATGCCATCGATTGCTAAAATTAATGCAGTCCAATAACCCAATATATATATATATGTTTAATTACATTATAATGCAACCAAAGACCTTTGTACATACATATCTATTATAATATTACCTACTCACCGTATTTGTGCCAAAAGCTTTGCTTGTTCGCTGAATTTGTATCGATGTCTGAATTCGCTTCGTATAGCTCTGTATAGAGTATGAATTCGACTCGTGCTGTGGTTGTTGTTGCTGTAGTTGTTGTAGATTGTTGTGGTTGTTGTTGTTGTTGTTGCTGTTGTTGTTGCAGTTGTTGTGGTGTCAAAGGTGATGCGTTGGTCGCTGTTCGGACTGTATCACGATTAAAAATTCGATGCGCAGCATGCAGAGTGTTGCGTGTTGTTGTTGTTGTTGTTGTTGTTGCTCTTGGCACATGAGGCGCAATCGTTGCCGTTGCAATTGTTGTTGCCGTTTGCGTTGCTTGCAACAATGTAGCACGTTGATTAATTTGATATGGCAGCAACATGGACGCGGGCGAACCGAATGCCGAGGGCCCACTGGCAGTCGAGTGCGACGCGGCGCGACGTTCAAGAGGCGTGGCAAAGGCGAAAACGGGCACCGAGAAATGGGCGCGTGTTGCAACAGTTGCCGTTGTTGTCGTTGTTGTCGTTGTTGCTGTTGTTGGTAATTTATTAGGTAAATTTGTGGCTGGCAGCGAATTATGTTTGGGCGACACTTTGCTCTGGCTGCCGTTTATAATTAAATCTAACTTATTATTTGCACTATATACACTGTTCGAAACGCTGAGCGTATCGTATGCACCACTATATACACTCTCACTCACGGCGTTTCCACTTGCGACGTTTCCAATACGTTTGCGATATGCTTGCATTGACAATCGGCTGCTCTTGCTCTGATCGCATGTCCGACAGATTTTGTTCAAGTTGTTGTTGTTGTTCTGGTTGTTGTTGCCGTCCTGCTGCGCCCGCAAGTATGCAATACTCTGCCTTTGGGCATAGTCTGGACTGTTGGCGCGTCTGTGCATGGGCACCGCGAGGGCTTGCGCCGACCACAATATGATTGTTGCCAGTAGCGTTAAATTGAACGCTAACAATGTGCTTGTACAGCGGGCCCCCGCGGCGCCTCTGGCTGAATGCGTGGGGGCCACAGCGTCAACTGTATGCGAATTGATAGTTCACTGCACTCGACAAAGGCGACCACAGTGCAACATCAATTGAAGCCCCAACAAAGCTGACCCAATGCGCGCCGACTGCAAAAGTTGTGCAAGAAAACAAAATCGAAAAGATGTTAAAAACGTAGGTAAAGTTAAGAGGTAAATAGAGTTCAGAGAGAGAAAGGACTAAAAGTTGAGTGAAAAAGAGAAAAATGTAATCGGAATTTTTTAAATATATTTATTAATTTTTGATATATATTAAAAAATGCAAAAAAAAACTAATAGACAATTAATATTATTTATTTTTAAATTGATTTTTGACTTTTGTACAAATATTTGAAATATATAGTTGAAAAAGTCCAGAAAACTATTCCTAAACTAGATATTTTTTGATTTATTTAAAATATAGAATAGCAATGGTCTTGAAAAGTCTTTCTATTATCTTTTTCGCATATTTTTTCGATGGATTAAAATCCGGTAGCTTTCTAAACAACTATTCGTATAATCTATATTGCATATTTTCCAATATGCTAAACTCCGCTCGGAATATTTTTAAAAATGTTTGAAATATATAATAGAAATAGTCTTCAGTACTTGATGTATGTATGAGAGCTAAAATACTTCATATGCTTATAAAGCCTACACACCAAAAAGGATTTCTATAACTGGAAAAGGTAATAGTTTTAATATTTATTTTAGAAATTTATTCTTTTTATTTTAACAAGGCGTATACTTGATAATTCATAATTAAATTTAATTTAGGTTTTCTTCGCCCTATTCTTATCTTATTATTATTTTCTTATTCCTATATGACCTTCTTCTACCATCGCATACTCAACATTGCACAGTTTACCAGCGTTTTTCGCTCAGTGCACGCTGCTGTGTGGTCGCCCACTTTTGAGTTGTTATTTTCTTGCTTTTATTTTTTCTTTTCGACCGCTTCCTTTGTTTTTGTTTTCGTCTTCGTTGTTGTCGTCTGTCTCTGTTACAATGTTTCTGTCGCAACATGATTTCCCAGCATCTCCCGCCCAGAACTTTGCCCAAAGCAAACACACTTAGAGAGACGGGGGGGCGAGGCAGATGGGGGCTAAGCAAAGGGTATGTGGCTGTTGATCAGCTACAGATGCGAGCATAAATAACGCATGGGTGTGCATGGGTGTACGTGTGTGTGAGTCTACGTCGGCACTCTTTGCCAAGACGCACAAAACAAGCGCACGGCAAACGGTGCGTATGCGCAATATTTTGCACAAATTTATGTTGCACTTCGCGTAGACTTCACTTTTATTATCATCCACGTTATACCCGTTCATGTAGTGACAAGCGGGCATATAGGTTTTGTGCCAGTTGAGTGTTAATTTGTTTAGGTTTACTATATATGGCTTTGACTTGAGAAAGTGGACTGGGTATATAGCTATGTCTATGTCTTAAGTCAGTATTGATATAAATACGCCTATAAAAGACCGTTTTTAGTTTCTTTAAAGTTCACCCAAAAATCTTTCAGAAAAAATAATTTTTGTTTTTTACAATTTTAATACTCTTGCTGCTGGGCCGGGTATTATGCAGTTGGTCATAGCCGCTGTCAGCAACATTCTTACTTGTTTGCTAAATATATATAAGAAACAACAACACGCACACAGACAACACAACAGCATTGTCCCCCACTGATGGCTTATGCTTTGCTTATGTCTATCCACTCTGCCAGCCACGCCTTTTGCATTGTTGTTGTTGCTGTTACTGTTGCTGTTATATGACGAAAGATTACAAGCGACAACAAAAATAGGCTAAAATTAAAGTAGCTAAATTAATGGCATAGTTGCTGTTTTGCTGTCCCTCTGCCTGGGCAAAGAGGTGGAATGACTTTTGCCTGGCATTTTATATTCATGATGCACGATTTCGATATAGAGACAACAACGCTCTGTGGCTCTCTACAGACTTTAGCTGCTGTTTGGCTCACTAATTGTCATTGGAGTCACAGACAGGCAGGCAGACAGACAGTCAGACAGACAGACAGATGGAAGACAGTTGGATAGACATTTTGACTAGTTGGCTGCTTCGTTTAATATGTAGCCAGATCTCTGGCATTTCACTTTGATATGACTGAGTGTCTTAGACGCAGATTGCTGTGCAAACAAACAGTTGAGCTGGGGCAAGGGTTGGCCAGGGGCACGTCAAGTTGATCGACAGACAAAACAAAGCCAAAAGTCGCGCCAGCTTAAAAAACTCAATTTCATTTCCATATTCAACTTAAATTTTTATGATCAGACTTTAAGTAGTTTTTTAATGCACCGCCAAATGGTATATGAATTAAGTGTGACTTGGTGGTATAGGTATAGTAATATATCTATTGATATTTCTAATATTGTTGAAAGTTCATTTTATATAACTTTAATTGATTCACTTTCTTAGCTGACAAAGGTTTCTTAGCATACTTTAACTAATCAATTAATTTGCTTTATATTATGTTGGTAATTATTCTTTATTATTATTTTTTAAATTTATTTTTTATTATTTTGTAGTATATTATAAATATTAAATTAATTTAATTATATTATTTTATTTATATTTTTTTAAATTTATTTTTTATTAATATTATATTATCGCTTAATTAATTGTGGTAATTTTTTAAATTAATTTATGTACTATGTATTATGTATTGTTATTTTTCTTTTATAATTACATTATATTATTATTTAATTATAATATAATCATAAAACATGATCATATGTTCTATTATTTTATCAATCAGATTTCTGCAGAGTATTTCAACTTTGGTGCAGACAAATTTTTATTTCTCTCTTGTTTTTGTTTTCTTATTGAAATTCCACTGGTATGAAACAGCAGCACTCAGCCTCATCATCATCAGCATCATCATTATAATCAGCGGCTACAAATGTTATTGTCTCCTGTGTGCATGCCCCCCACCCCGCTTCTACCCCCTTCTGCCAATCTTCAGGCCACTTCCCATCGACTCAGACGCGGCTACTGTTTCTCTGCAGATATATTTTTGTGTTGATCTCCTTTTTGTGTTTGTTGTTTTTGCAATTTATTTGATTGCCTCTTCATTTGCGCCCGCTGCAGCCTCTGTCTCAGTCGCCGCCTGTCTGAGTCTGTTGTTGTTGTTTTTTTCTTTTTTTTTTTTTTTTTTTTATCACGTCACGGACTCCTGCTTCTGCTTCTGGTTCTGGGATCAACGTTCAGTTGCAATTTATGCGCGATCATAAAAACTCGCTCAGACCCATAATTAATAAGTGTATAAACCCCTTTCGTCCAAAACAGCAGCAGAAGAAGAAGATGCAGAAGCTGAAAAAGTGCTGACAAGTGCCGCTGTTAGCTGCACAGTGTGCCAAAAGCAATTTGCATTCGAATGCCCAAAGAAATCCAACAACTTGACCGGAAATACCATATTTCGCCCTGCTAAACAACAAAAACTCAACGGTCATAGGCGTTTTTAGCTAATTTAAAAAAAAAGGAAAATCACATAAAAAAAAAAACAACTATTAAACAGCAAAAAAAAAAACATTCCAGTTTATTTTTAAACAAGTCGCTAAATTCTTGAATTTATTTCGGTACCAAAAAGTGAAACAGACGAAAACACAGGAATTTGGCCGAGTGCGAGCGAGAGGGGGCTACAATAAAGGGTAGCCGAAAGAAAGAAAAGTGAGCGGGAAAATACTTGTAGCAATGTGCAACGATAACAAAAGGTTATCGATAACTGCCGGTGGCATTTTTTAGTTAGACGAATGAGAATGCCAGTTGTATTTGTTTTAAGTGCTCTAACTTGGGGTATGTCAGTTTAGCATAAGAGAGAGAGAGAGAAAGAGAAAGAGAGAGAGCAATGTCACAGAGAATGTTGAGGGGCAGCAGGATATTCTATAGAGTTTCAGTATATGATTTGATATATTTTTGTGTGATTTTATTTTTTATTATTTTTATTTTTATATTTATTAAAAACTTTTTCTCTTTGTTATTATTTATTTTATATTTATTATTTATTATTACTTTTTTTTTTTAATTCTTTGTTTTTAATATTGTTTTTCGATTTCCTTTTTACTATTTTTTTCCAATATAATAATTTTAATTATATATTTTTCTCTAAATATATACATATTATTATTCAATATATTTTTCTTATAAAATGTATTGGATTTATAAAAAAATTCTTTATATCTATGTATTTTGTTTTTTTGTTTAATATTGAAATTTCCTGAATGTTTTTCATATAAGCAGTGAAAATTAGGACTGAAAATCTATCTGGCGCAGATGTTCTCTATAGCGCATTCACACCTGTTCGACTAGCCGAAGAAAAAAGGAATCTCTTATACTCTAGAGCTAGAGTATTTGTAGTGTGTTTTGTGTATCGCATACCAGAGTCGAACGCCAATTTGACATTGAGCAAACGTAAATTCAGCGAATTCCTGCGTAAGTCGATGAAAGACCACGAGACCGCAGAAAGGACCGAACCAAAAAAAAAAAAAAAACGCAACAACAAAAAAATGGAGAGATGGAAAGAGAGAGAGAGAGAGAGAGAGATAGAGCCCGAGAGGAAGAACAAAACGATACCGAATCGAACCGTTCCGAACCGCACCGAACCGGGTCGCCGGTCTAATCAAGTGAAAGAATTTCGCACATGACAGCAAAGAATGCGCCGGTCGTCTAGTTGGAATGCCAATTGGCAGATATCAACTGGAACTATGCACAAACACATACACGCACACATACAGGCACGCACACCTGAAATCCACTTAACACACACACGCAGACAGACAACGCGACAATTTTCAAAAAGTTCACAGTTTTTTTTTTCCTATTTTTTTTTCTATATCGAAAACTGATTATGAATGAGCATATATATTATATATACATATATATATATATATATATTTGTGTACGCGTGGGTGTGTGTGTGGGCGCGTCTCGTACACGTCTACCGTTAGTTAAGGCCACAAAAGAAAACAATTTGCACTGTGTGCACTTCGCTGCGCTGCGATCTTTTCGCAAACCTGCGCCGTACTGAAACTTAATTTTTGCAGCTAACATATAAAAAGTGCCCGTTTGTCTCCAATATATTTCACACGACAGCAGAGCAGCATATGTATATATATTTATATATACATGTATATAGCATACGATCAGGAGGAACTGCAGAGGGAGGCAGGGGGTGGAGGATCTTAGCCGACGACAGCGAGACGGGCGTGTGTCGTGCCTTATTTTTACCGCTTGTTGTTTTTGCTTTTATTTTGCGTGAACAAAAAAGCAAAAAAAAAAGCAACAAAATTATTTTCGTACTTAAAAATAAATTGAAAAGCATTTTCCTCATCTGTTTTTGTGTCGCGTGTGTGTGTGTGTGTGTGTGTGTGGCCACAGAGAGACCAAACAACAACAGGCGTATGAAAATCAAGCGTAAAGCGTGCTACAGCTCCGCCTACCAAAGGCCCAGCCTGAACTAATAAAGGGATAAAGGGCTGCCCGCTCTCCGTCTCAGTCTCTCTCTGTGATCTCTCGCTCTCACGCTCTTTTCTCAATCCGAAAAAAGAAAACAGACTCCAAAGACAACAGAACATAATTTTGTAGCTAAGATCGGGCCAGATAAATATTTATGTATATACATATATAGAGTAACGTAGGGAGTTGGTTGAATTCCATGAGCTATTTGCGTATGGCAAAGTGGAGGAAAATAAAACTTGAAATGCAGAAAATGAAGTCACGTGAAAATTGCATGCGAAATTGCATGAATTAATGCTGCAACAAGAACAACAAAAATCAACTGCAGGGCAAAATCCACTCAGACAAAAGTCCTTAGACAGGGCTTTTTGGCCAAAATAAAACTCACACACACACACACACAAACACACACATTTAAACAGCAGACGGCGCCTAAGCCAAAATCAGGAAGTTTCCACTGCAAAACTGACGCCGGAAGGAGCCAGAGACGCGACGACAACGATGATGATGATGTTGTTGTTGCTGTTAAACTAAGAACAATGCAAACGTGAAGATGATGATGATGGAGCTGTAGCTGCAACTGAAGTTGGGACTGAGAACTTGCAATAATTACTGGAAGAAAAGGCTGCACTTTATGCAACAGCACAAACTAGAAATGCAATCAGCAAGAAACTAAAAACAAAAAGAAATTGAATATGTAATAAAATACGACTATTAAATACCCTGCTGGTATAGTTAACTTGAATAAAACATGTAAAGTTTAAGTTTTTATATTAAATAAAATAAAAAAAATTAACTGAGCAGCAAAAAACAACAACAAATATTCTACGTTTATATTTATAGTCTAGAAAAGTGATATTAATTGAAATCTAAAATATTTAAAGCAGTATTTCGCAGGGTAGCAACTAGTTGAATGCTCTCTATTGACAGCTTACTCTAACAAGCTTACTAAAATTTAGGCTAGCAATGTGATTTTGCCTAAAAAATTGAAAAGGCCATATAGAGTATAAATTAGCCATGCATACAGCTACTATAGCTATACTATATATTCGTACAAATGTTCTAAAGTCATATACAGTCTACCCAAATTATTATCAATGAATTTTTCAATATTTGTAGCATAGCTTACAGGGTATGACCCAGTCATGCGCACCTCACAAGAACACTCTAACTAAACCAAAATTGGGCTTGCAGGGTATGAACTAGTCGAGCACTACCTATCAGAACACTTTACCTTGTTAGCTCCAATACTTGACATGAATTTGAGTAAGAGTTTATGCCTAGAAATTTAAAAGCCAAATTGTATGCTACTAATGGTATGTGGAAGAATAGGAAGAATAGAAATTTTATAAACTAGAAATGTTAAAATTAAAAATTCCTAATATTTATTTTTGTAATCGTAAAACAATATGCTTGAAAACTCACTCAATTTTCGTATGAAAAACCCACCTTATGGCCAAGCCATAATCGTTTCCAATTGGCCGTCAATTCCAATTGGACAGCTCGTGACTGTGTGCAAATCGAGGCGACAAATTAATGTAGTACTTAATGCAATTGGAACAGTGGGCGTTGGCCGACAATACATCCTTCCGACTACTTTAACGGTGCATTGCCGGCGGTAGGAGTGGTTACTGTGGTTTGGTTTGGGTGGTGCAGTCTGGCTGCAGCTTGGCTTGACCACTTGCAACGGTTTATGGTTTCCGCCAGCAAAGTGAGCAATTTTCGTCGTCAGACGAACCAGACATTGGTTGCTTTCTGCATGATTAGACCGTCCGACACACAAGTGAATGAGCTGGAGAGAGCGGGAGAGGACGAGGTAGAGCCGCAGCATGGTGGCGCCAGACGACTTCCTTTTTGTGTGCGGCTACAGGTGGTGCAGCAGCCGTCGCAACATATTGATTGAAATTTTAAATGCAAATCACTTAAAGCGTTCAATTTAATCAAATTATTGCAATAACAATGTTGCAACGGGCAGCTAGAAAGCAGATGGAGTTGTGGAGCAAACTGGGGGCCAGCTGTGGGAATAGACTGGAGTCCAAGCGTACAAGTGGAGCTGGCAGAATGACAACGTCAACAGCAACCACAGCGGCACATAAGAGCTGACGACAGCAAGTCAAAAGGCCAGAATGGATACACTGAGCGAAAGCACGTGGAATATTGTTTTATAATTGACTGAAAGCTGAAGTAACTGAACAAGAAATTTAAGAAACTTGAATTTTGTAAGGCAAAACAGTTTTTAAAAAAATTATTTGAAAATTTGTCAAACTGCATTTAGCTATTTTTTGCAAACTCGAGAACTTTAAGAGTTAAAGTCATCAAAATGGGTGTACGATTTCTTCTGAATGACTTTTACCTCATATTTATTTTTTTTTATCGAAAAGGATATAACTAGAACTTGGCTTATTTTATTACAACTTGAGAATTATAGGAGTTAGATGCATGAACATTTGTGTGTAAGTTCTTCTAGCGTATATCAGAATTATTATAATTCAACATTTGGGATAGCTATTGTAGACCACATAATAAAGCAAATATTCTCGGCTTCAAGGCATATCCTGTTTAGGCAATTTCTATGTTTTACAAGTGTAAATATTTCCACAACATTTTCTCGCAACTCTCCTAGCTGTAACTTAACTCGAAATTTAAAATTCACCTCAAAATTTTCTCTCAGTGCACTCTTTTGCGGTCAGCAGCAGTGACCATGTCTATGAGCTGGCTGCCACCACTTCCCTGGGCAGCGACGCATGTGTCTATCAGTCGTAGCTGCTGTTCTGGCTCATAATGATGTTGGCCGGGCTAACTGCCGCTTGCTCCCTCTGCCTTGGTCGCTGGCTTTGTTGGCTTAATTAAATTGCGGTTTCCACTTGCAAACGAAGCGCGTACACAAAATCACACAACACATTGCAACAATGCAACAATGCAACAACAGCGACTGTTGCACGTTCCGTTTCACTTGTTAATTCGCTTCTTTTCATACACTTTACTGCTGTTGTTGTGGGAAAAGTGGTTAAAAAGAGTGTGTGTGTGTGTGTGTGTGTGTGTGTGAGTGTGAGTGTGTTTGTGCCGTGGCTAGCAATAACATTAAAATTATAACCGCAATTCTGCACGCACCACTAAATAAATTGGTGGCTTAACTAGCTGCGGGAATACCCCTACTTGAACTTATTTCTCACATTTTTTTGCTATCAACTCTCATCTTCATTGGCAGCCCCTGAATCAAATTTCAAATTGACAGCTAAAAGTTTTCTTGGCTTAAGTAAGTTTAGATACCTTAGTTGATAAGCGGGCTTATGGCTTGGTCTCTTCTTTACACTGAAAGAAATATATGAAAGGAAGATAATATAGTTAATTTTGAAAAAATTTTATTTTAAGAAATATTTTGTATAATTTGAATTTTATTTTTTTAAGAAGAAATTTTAGTTTAATAAATCTACATAAAATTATAAAATTAAAATTGTTTGTAAAAACTTTATATAATATTTTTTTATAATAAATTTTATTTTAATAAATGTATAGAAAATAATATTAATAATTAATAGTCATACAAAAATACTTTTTTATAGTTTTAAAATTTTCCAGAATGGGAATAGAAATTTTGAAAATAAAATAAAAATGAGAATATTTGTGGATTTTAATTAAAATTAGATTTATTAAATTCAAATTAATTTTAAAACAAAATTATAAAAATAAATTTTACACTATATACATGTTTTTTCTTTAAAAATTCGAAAATAAAACTCTTTCACTTACACTCATTATTTTCGCCCAGTGTACAGTTAGAGCATCGTAAAAAGCGCACTTGGCATGCTGACTGCGCTAACAGGAAGCATAACCATATAGTGCATATGATGCTGCGTGCAGTCGATTGCTGGCAGCTTCCCCCTGACTTTCAGTCACTTCCTTGTTTATTGTGCATTTGTCCTTTCGAAGGACAAAATGCAATTGCAGCCGAATTGTGCACAAAAGTTGCTGACGCGAAGACTTGGCCAAATCCCAGGAAAAGCCAGCTCTGCCACGCCCACCCCCCAACACTTGCGCCACCCACAAATGACCTTAGAGTGCCCCGCTGTGGCAGCCGCTTTAGCCGGAGCTTCCTTTGTGCAGCGGAGTTAGTTAGAGGTGGACAATTTGCTGCTCTCTCTAGAAGTAGCTGCTATCACGTTGAAACTTAAGTTGATTTGCTTTTTTGTTGAGCATAAAATTCAATCAGCTTCAGCTGCATTCAAAAGTTACGAGCTGGCACCCAGTCTGCGGCACCTCTCTCGCCCAGCTTCCTCTGCTAGTAGACAGACACGTTTGTCCTTAGCTTGTCCTCTGGCAGCAGGAGCAGCAGGAGCAGCAGCGGCTGTGGCAGCGGCAGTCCTTGTCTCGCTGTCTAGACCGCTGCAGGGGTCGCATGCAGCGTCATGACAACCGCATGCGATTTATGCTATTGCCCTCTCTGTCTGACAACCCCCTGCTCCAGCGCCACTTTTATGTGCCACAAGCGACGCGTTAATATTATTAAATGCAAATTAAGCTTTATCTCATTTTGTTCATTAGCGGCCAATTTGCGCGCCCTTGTTTATTCGGCGGTGGGGTTAAGCATTAACAAACTGACACGCCTCAGCCCCGCTGGCTTAGACTGCGGCAATTATCCTTGCAGAGGGAGAGAGGGCGAGAGTTGATGCACTGCATCATTTGTGGCTGCATTCCAATGCGTCTGCTTGCTGCGCCAACTCCCAACTCCCAACTTCCAACTCTATGAACAGCTTCAGCTGAAGGCGTGCTCACTTCCTGGCAACGGGCTAATTTGCAAACCAATTAAATGTCAATTTGAGGCATTGTTCGCCATTCGCCATTCGCCATTCGCCGACGTCGTCACAATGTCTGCCGTGTCAGCGCGTTCAACTTTTGCCCAGAACTCCAGACCCAGACGCTGAGCCTCAGCCGAGCCAGACTTGCAATTCACTAGCGAAAGGCGCAAAATGTGTTCTTGCCGCCTCAGCTGCATTGTTGTGTGTATACCCTGTAATCTGAGCAGCTCCTATAGGGGTATATTGGAATCGATGAGGGGAGAGTATGTGCAAGATGTGGATTATCAGCTGAACTCAAACTTTAATAATTTAATAACTCTATTAACTTATCGATATATATCGATTCTCATCAACTGCTTGCATATACGGAAACTTTATAAAATCGAATCTAATTTTCAATCGATAAATATCGATTTTTTCCAGTTCTCTGATTTACTATACATAAAGCTGATATATTTATCAAGCATTCAAGGACTGTTTGAATATTTATCGACAATCGATATATATCGATTTCTTGGCATATTTCTTTCTTAAGCCATTGCTATACATTATAAATACCAAGAATTTCTGAATAATTCCATTTCCAGCAACTCTTCCATCTCTACAGGGTATCTCTTAGTCTGTCAATCCACCCCCTTGAACATTTCTATTTGCTGCTGTTGTTGTTGTTGGCAGCTGCAAAGTTTGCCCAGCGCCCAAAGTTTTTACTGGCTGTCTAGACGCGACTTCAGTCGACTCCTTTGTAGACTTCGACTGCGACTTCAACTGCGACTTCGACTGCGACTTCGACTTCGACTCAACTTTAGTTGTATTTGGTCGCGTAGTTTGCATAAGTTTTGCGCTGCCTATACTCCTCAGCTGGCAGCCCTCGACAGCCACGCCCCCTTGGCCACCTGTGCAGCCTGGCGTTGTCGTTGGCTTTGGCTTGTGGCTTGTGGCTTGAGCCGTTGCCGTTGCTTAACTGCATTTTAATGCCTCAATGTGGGCAAAGGGCGTGATTCAATTCAATTCAGACGCTCTGTAGTTTACTAATTTGTGGGCGCTCGAGCACTTTTTGCTGTCACACGTTGCAAATGCGTAACAATTCAGAAAGATGTTGAGACAGTGGTATGAACAGCAAGACTTGATTAATCGAAAAACTAAAGCTTTCAATTTCTATGCTTTTTAAGGGGTTTTTTATTAGACTCGCATGCCCATTTTTTAAAGCCGCTTTTGACCCACTTACACTTACTTACTTGATTAGAATTCTTGGAATACTTCTGCTAATACATACATATATAGTAAACTATAATGTTGCTTTACACAAGCAGCTTTGAAGCACATAAAAGCTTTCACAGACAAATTCTATATTAACAATACGCTTGAGAGGCTTAAGAATATATGTGCTTTCCAAGCACATTAAAGTTACTTTAGCCAAAAGTTTCTTTAAATGAGAAGCTTTAAGCTTTTGGTTGAAAATAATTATAATCTACCGAGTAACTTATTTGAAGCTCTCTAAAAGCTTTCCGAACTCTTAACAGAAGCTTAACTTTGACTTAAGCCGTAAGTCCCAGCCATAAACTATTAACTGTTGCATATTTTTAAAAGCTTTTTGTGGATATTTTCTAAAGCTCAATTTGCGCCTGGCCAAATGTCAATTCAGCTTGGCCTTAAATGCTTGACGTCGATTTTGAAAAGCTAAACAATTTCCATCAGTGATTATTTATGTCCATCTGGCAGCGTGTCTCGGTTGGCGCTGCATGCAAATGGAAATGCGGCCGACAAATGCCCAACAGGCACGCCCACAACCGCAGCAGGAAAACGGATGCCAAAAAAAAAAAAAAAAAAGTAGAAAGAAGCATACACAAAACTAGAAAAATTTGTATGCAAATGGAGGAGAAGCCCAGAGGACCCAAACGAGAACGAGGACAGGCAATGGCAGTGCATTGGAATATGGCTGCAGGATACTTTTAGCCACAGACACCGGGCGGTGCGGGTGGTTAGAGCGGTTTTGATAGGGCCTAGCTGGGCAATGAGTTTTTGAGCTAAAGTTGAATTGTGCAACAAACAGACTCGCTTGCCATCTCCCTCTCTCGCTCGCTCTCTGTCTCCGTCTCACTTTTGCGCTGCGTGTGTTCGTTTTCGACTGTCTGTGTGGTATGCACTTGTCTAGACGTTGGCTAGACAGTGTAAAACCAAAACCAAAAAAAAAAAAAAAAAAATAAAAATGAAAAAGAAAATAAAGCAACATAACAGAACAACAAAACGAAACGAATTGCATAGCACAATTGGCATGTGTAGCCAGTGTGCACCGTACCACACATTTCTCTCTCCTGACAGTCGACAAATTTCGGAACAAATTTTTGGTACAAGCCAAAGGCATTCAGTTTTGATGGTGAACGACAGTTTACTGTAGCGGCGAGATAAATTTGGGCGTGTTTAGCGAGTGCCCACTGTATGTCTTGGCGAAAGAACAGGAATTGAATTGCTACCAGATGATGTATTGCTGTAGTGCTACATTTGGCTCTCTTAGCGAGTGTTTACTGTAGGAGTAGAAGCCAGGAGTTGTGCCCTGACGATGAAGTGACAAGACATATTTTGGTCTACTTAGCGAGTGTCTACTGTACTACTGTACTGTACAAGCTGCAGCCTTTACAATCTAAATGCTTTCAGTTCTACACTATATAACGTAGCCATCTGAACCAGTTACTACTGTACTTATACAGCGGTTAATGCCTCAACTCTCATAACACATTTTGTCATCTTTAGCGAGTGCCTATCGTAGCAAGAAATACACTCATTCTAGTTAACAATTTTTCTTTTACTTTGCTTTATAAAACTTAACTAGTTACTACTGTAGCGGTACAGTGGATTCCTAAACTACGCAGCGCCGAACTTCTTGCGCTGATAAGGCGGCGGTAGCATATTCAAATAGTTCTTCGTCTGGACGCCAATCGTGACCAGCTCCTGCTCGTTGAGCCTGCAGACCTGCAGCAAGTGCTGAAAGGGGAAGGAGAGAGATATGTTAGATATTTCAGTTGAGAACAGAGATCGATGTCTGTCTATGGTCACCTGTCGATTGAGTGTCATCTTGAGCACATAGTTCCTCACATTCGTTGACTCCAAGGATTTGCTCAGCCTTTTGGCTTTCGCGGGCTGTTCCTGCTTCTGCTTCTCTTCGTAGCTTTTTAGCACGTACAGCTGCACCTCGTCGTAGACGATAACGATGCTTGGATTTTTGGCATCGAGCATCAGGCCTCGAATGCTATGCAACTGTGCATTGGGCACAAAGTGCTGCTCGGTCTCGCAGACAAAGCGACGCTCCAGCACATCGTATTCCACAATGCGTCCATCGGCGTAGGCCACCACCAGGTTTGGCCTGCCCTTGTGCATGGCCAACGCTGTGGTGCCCGCCCTGTAGCGTGGCAGGTTGAGCAAGTGCCTCGACTTCTTGCCGCGCAGCTGCCAAATGGCAATCATGTGATTCGTGCTGGCTACGATCAAATATTTGCCACAAGGCGACAGCTCCACGAGGCTGATTGGCGCCTTGATCTGCTGGCTCAAGTCGATGCTGTGGACAAACTCCACCTGTTCATCCGTCAGGCTGAAACAGCGCATTTGACACGTTGGAGCGTGGAGCAGCCACAGCATTTCGTTCGCGAAGAATATAAACTTGGCCGGTTCCAGTTCGGCAGGCAAACCCGTTGTCAGACGAAAGACGCCCAGCGGATCGCACAGCAAGCGATTCAGGCGCAGCTCGTCCAGCGTCGAGTAGCAAATCCATTTGCTGTCGGGCGAGATAGCGGATGCTTGGATGAATTTACTGGCGCCAACGACGAGTTGCAATAGCTTTTTGGGCGCTTGCTTCAGTCGGAGTTGCTCGCAGCTGCCCACAGCGAGCCGCTGCACTGACTTTTCCTTGGCATCGTCGTCTTCTTTCTCGTCCCGCGGCACGCCCAAGCGCCACAGGTCCAAGCGTTCGGCATAGCGAAGCAGCAGGAAATTGGCACTCGGTGCTAGGCTAGCGCTCTTCCCAGCCAGATACGGCGCATATTTGGCGGTATAGGCGCGGGTCCTGGTGCTGGACGATATGCAGAGCAGGCCATCCTGGCCACCAGAGACAATCTTGTCCCCAATCACAATCAGCGCCTTGACGTAGTGATTGTGCACCTCGCGCTGCAGAAACTTAATCCATCGATCGCACACGGAATCTTCGCGTTTGATTTGGGTTTTGCACAGGACGCGCAGCAAGGGAGGCCGCATACCACTGCAGACCAGGCGATCCTCCTCCTCATTGATGGCCAGGGCAAAGATATTCCTGTCGAGCACTTTGGTGGACTCCAGCTGTGTGGCATTGGCTGCATTCCAAACGGTCACATAGCCCGCCGAGTCGCCAGCGATAATAGTATTATCCTTGAGCACGCGCAGCGTGTAGACAATGACTTCCTTGGCCGAGAGGGTCATAGTGTGTAGCGTATGGCCAGTGGAAACGTTCCAGATGCGCACAGCGCCCACTGAGCCGGTGACGAGGAGTTGGCCTGTCTTATCAAATTTACAGCAAAGAACGCGTCCATTTTGCTTTCGGAACAACAATTTGTAGTTGATCTCGTCCTGCTCAATGCTCATCAGATTGATGTGCCCCTCCTCGGAGCCGACGGCTAATTCGGTTTCAGCACTGTTCACATCCAGGCACCACAGTGCATTGCCCGTGGGTGATTGCACATTGCGCGGCTGCAACTTGTTCAAATCCCATTCTATTAGCTGTCCCGTCAGATCCACCGAGAAGAGGCGCCTGCCTGCCCAGGCCAAGTTCTCCACTTGTGACTCGGCCGTTAGTTGTATGACTTTCTCCACGTAGGGCGCATAGCTCATGTCCCACAGCTCTAAGGCGCCATCATCACTTTATAGCATAGAGAAATTCAATTCATTTAATCATTTCATTATTTTATATAAATTTCCAACTCACCGGCCGACCGCAAGGGACTTGAGCAACTTGCTGTAGGCCATGCACACAATCGCGCGTGGCTTTATTGTGTAGAATCGCACATTGTGCACCTGGGCGGTGTCGTCACATTTGGTGGGCACATCTGCTTTCATTGTAAAACTTGCTTAAAATTGAGTTTTACCTAAAAGAAAACAAATTCGCACGTGTGTCGAGCGCGTTTGACTTTGGCGTTGCCAGACTGTGGAAACCACGATGTAAACAATGTCATTCACAGCGCTGGGTAAACGATTGCCAGAACTATCGATATAAACAGTGGGACACAATAAAAAAAATTTATTGTAATTGTTAGTGAAAATTGACTTTAATAAATTAACTTAAACTGCACAAATAAAAATAAAGAAATGTTTGTAACCAAAGAAATTAATCCAACATATTGTGTATATATACAATGCAACTCATATCGCTTGCATGCGATAGTTTGATATATCGATATTTGGTGCGGCAGCTCACAGTGTATTAAAACTGAGTCACAATAGTGCTAAACAACTAAGTATGGGGGTGGATTTTTTTTTCTGTTTAGAAAAATTATCATAGTTTGCTAATTTAATTATTGATGACAGTGTAACAATAAAGCAGAGTAAAAATAAAAAAGCGCATGAAAAGTACATAATTATGCAATAGCAGGAGAGAATCGCCATTCAGCTACATTCAAGTGCAGGAGCCAGCAAAATGCGTCAATCAATATGGGGCTGGTGTCTTCCGTTGCTGTTTCTGATGATCCTCGGCACACCGGCCATCTCGTCGCGTGTCCTTGAGCTGAGTGATCGCTTCATCGATGTGCGCCACGAAGGTCAATGGTTAGTGATGTTCTATGCCCCGTGGTGTGGCTATTGCAAGAAGACGGAGCCGATCTTCGCGCTGGTCGCCCAGGCGCTCCATGCGACGAATGTGCGAGTGGGACGATTGGATTGCACCAAATATCCGGCAGCGGCAAGAGAGTTCAAGGTGCGTGGCTATCCCACAATAATGTTCATCAAGGGCAACATGGAGTTCAACTACAATGGAGATCGCAGCAAGGACGAGTTGGTGGACTACGCTCTGAGGATGTCGGGCCCGCCTGTGCAGCTGGTCACCCGCACTGACAGCGTCGATATGCTGAAGGGCTCGCATACGATCTTCTTTATGTTTGTGGGCGCACAGCAGGGCGTTGTCTGGGATACGTACTATGCCGCCGCCGAGGGCTACCAGGAGCACGGATTCTTCTATGCGACGAGCGAGGAGATTGCTGCACAGCATTTTGACTTTGAGAAGCTGCCGGCAGTTATTGTGTACAAGGAGGAACAACATCATTTCTATCCCCATGGACATGTGGCGCACGAAATGGAACCAAATGATGTAAACGAAACCATTTTCCAGTGGGTCAACGTGGAGCGTTTCACGCTGTTCCCGAAGGTCACGCGTTTCAATATCCATCAGCTGCTGAAGACGAAAAAGTTCCTGGTGCTCGCCGTAGTGCAGGAGGATAAGCTGAGTCAGATAGCGACGCACGAGCTGGAGTTCCGCGACATGGTTGAGGGCGTCATACGCAAGCACCGCCCGCGTTACCATGACAAATTCCAATTCGGATGGGTGAGCGCAGGTGGCTCAGTCTAATTTAGTTTCAGTTTTTAATGGCTTTCCCCTTTCAGATTGGCGATCCGTCCATAGCACATTCCATTATACTGGACCAACTGCCCACACCTCATTTGATTGCTCTGAATTCGACGACTCAGCATCATTATATACCCGATGACGATCCGCTGCAGATGACGCCCCAGGCGCTGCACCTGTTCCTCGAATCCATTAGCAACGAGAGCGCCACGGCCTACGGCGGAGACACGTATTTTGTGCGCGTGAATCGCGCGCTCTTTGAGCTGAAGCGTTCGTTGCGCGAAATGTGGCGTGGCAATCCGGTCCTGATGACTGTCATCTTTGGGCTGCCCTTGGGTTTCCTCTCGCTCATTATGTATTCCATTTTCTGTGGCGATTGTCTCGTCACAGAGGAGGAGCAGGATGAGGATCACGAAAAGAAGGAGTAGAGGAATTTGGAGGATCACAAAATGAAGATGGAGTAAAGGAGGAAGAAGGATAACGATGATGAACTAGAGCAGAATGAGAAACAACAGATGGACGTAGTCAGCTGGAGCTGGACAAGATGAAGAAGAAGTTGAACAAACGGAAGGGGTAAAGCCTCCTTCCGTCTGGCCATATAAAGGTAGTCGAAGGATTACTATAAGAAGTACCGAAGCTGCAGGATCTAGAGCAGCAGAAGGATCTACTCCCAAGATAAATAAGTCATCCCATTGTTAGTGCAATTCTCACAATTCACAATGTACTTGCATTAAGCCAAAATCTAGTCTTATTTTAAACGACATAAACTACATTTTGCTAATAGAACCGAAGGATTTGTTGATTATCTAAATGATTTTGTAGTGGATCAGGGAAATATTCTCTAATGGTAATAGGAATTTATATATATATATATATATATGAGTATCCTTGAGCATCATGAGTTATTAGAGAACAAATTTTAGGCCTAGAGTTTTTATATATATCACGTATGTATGTTATCCCATGTAACCCATATGTGGAAGTAGCTGAAAGTGTAAGGATAATAGTATAACAGTCTTAAAATACATGTTATACTGTTATACTCTGTATTATATAATTGTTTGAAAATGCGAAAACTTTCTGAATACGAAAATATAGTTTCCTAAGGGACAGCAGGGAGATACCTGGGACGTTCCTTGAGGTTCATTTGAGAGCTGAAAGGGCAGTGAGAACAGACTACTATAAGGTCGCTGAGAAGGGATACCTGATACCTATTAAGTAAACTTCCCAGTCATTAGAAATGTCCATAAAGTATATATAGATCTGTCCTATAACAAAGTAGAGCAAAAGCCCTTTAAATAGGTACAAAAATAAGCGATAAGCCAAGGCCTATTTCTCTCTCTCTCAATCTCTTTCTCATTCTCATTTAATAAACATAGTTGATAATATTAGCGGTTTCTCTAAAGCACATCTGTTCTGTTCGAAGTCAAATTCGAATTCGAGTTCGAATTTGTGTTGTGATACAGGTGAAAACTGAAGCAGTTCAATTCCAATTTAAGCAAAGAGTCAGCAGCCATAGTCCTCGTCGTCGTCGCTGTCTATGGCCGCGCGGCGTCTGTCGTACTTCACTGTGGATTTGCTCTGTGGCATTTGGGCATTGACGCTCTCCAAGATGCTCACGAACTGTGCATCGTCCAGTTTGCCGCGGACTTGGCCCATCTGGGCCATGCGTATGACCATGTTCTCGAACATTTGTGCTTTGTCCGGTTTGCTAACTTTCAGTGTGTTGACTGTAATTTGGGAAGGTTTGCATTAGCTGGGCTTCACTGTACTGCTTCACTGGTGTCACTTACGTCGTGCGCGCGCCTGCTGGTCTAGCACTTGGGAGAGTATTGAGTGCTTCATTTCCTCCTGGGCGCGCTTCTGCTCCTGTTGAGCCTGTTGTTTTTCTGCACTGTTCGCGCCATCGCTGCCACTCTAGATAATTAAACGGGTATATCGATTAGCGAATGCCCTTTCTCTCACAGGTGTGCAGCCAGTCAGCCAGCCAGCCAGCAGCAGCAGTAGCAGCAAAAGTCATGACTCATGCATAGCATTTAGCATAACCCGCGTAGCATGATATTTAATGCAATTTATTACATATATAAAAATATATATCTAATACATTATTTTTTATATAAATTTTTTATTTTGCTGCTATTTTTGGCATTTTGGCAATAAGTAAGCCGCTGACATTTGCTAAGCACATGGTTTTGCGTTTACTTACTAATTGCGCCATGCGTTGTGCGCGCAATGCATCTAAATCGGCGTCCGACATGATTACTGTTGAAATTTAATTTGTTTAGTTTGTTATATTTATTAAAAAGTATAAAATATCATTCGCCGTTTGCTCCGGTAGGCAGTGTATCGATACTAACACGGTATGAACGTGCGAGTTAACTATCGACAGGCACACATCGCTATAAGTGCTAATCGATAAGAATCGTGTGATGGTCAGAGATGGAAGAAGCAGCTAGAGATATAAACAAACAGCTGTGCAGACAACAATCGGCAAAACAGAAGTTAAACAAAATTGTCTAATTTCTCTGAAAAGTGCTGAAATATTGCTAAAAAAATGACTTCGCCGCTGGAAAACTTGGAAACTCAGCTAGAAATGTTCATCGAGAATGTGCGTCAAATACGTATAATCGTAAGCGACTTTCAGCCGCAGGGTCAAAACGTTCTCAATCAGAAAATGTAAGAAAAACTTCGATGCATTGATAAACCAAGCTTAAATTATTTTTATTTGTCTTTGGACAATGTAGAAACAGTTTAGTCACAGGTTTGCAGGAAATTGACAAACTGCGGCCTCAGGTGCAGGATGTTTATGTGCCCTTCGAGGTGTTTTTCGATTACATCGACCAGGATAAAAACCCGCAACTCTATACAAAGGACTGTGTGGAAAAGGCGCTGGCCAAAAATGAAGAGGTGAAGGGCAAAATAGAGAGTTTGAAAAAGTTTAAAGCGAATCTGCTGCTGGAATTGTACAAGACATTTCCCACCGAAATGAACAACTACAGAGCTTATAGGAAAGACTCCATCTAAATATTAGTTTTATAAGCCCACAAATACTAAATATATACATTAATAAATATATCCTGTCGTAAACTTCACTCATACATTTGATTTTAATTTTTGGGATTTTTTTTGTTTCGTTCCACTGTCAAAGCCTTTGATTTAAGTTAGATTTAAATTGAAAGGGGTTGCGGGAACGACTGGAATTTGTATTCTGATTTCAAACCAGGCATTTGGCGAAAAAATTTTCGAAGGCTCCAGTGGCGCAATTGGTTAGCGCACGGTACTTATAATCAGTAACTGTGTATGAGCAATGCCGGGGTTGTGAGTTCGAGCCTCACCTGGAGCAGCTGACACAAATTGAAGTGTTGCGTATTTTTTTTTATTTAAAAAATTTTAATAAAATATGTATATATATATATGTATGCATATACATACTTTTTATACTGCAATTGCAGTTTGGCGCTTGCATTAAAAAATAATTTATATTTTGCTTCCGGTTGAAAGAACATTTTCATGTACAGCGTTGCCAGACTGTCGTCTACTGTCAAGTCAGCTGTTTTTTGTTTTTGTGTGCTAGCTTGTGTAATTGATAAGAGCTTTACATTTTCATATTTAACGCAAAATGCGCCGGACGTTTGTATATTTAAGAACTGGTTTTAGTGGATTAAGTATTGGTGGGTTAAATGGACTTACAGCACGGCATGCGTCATCAGTTTGCTGGCATTGCCAAAAGCCGGGTAAAAGCATGATTTGTGGGGATTGCGGCAGTCTGCAGGATGTGGACAATAATACGGTAAGTAATCGGCATAGTTGAAATGGAATGCATAAATAATCGAATACTGGGTTATTCCCATATACAGAACTACTTTGAGCTGCTGAACTTTCCCACAGAGTTCACAGTGCCGGCATCGGAGCTGACGCAACGCTTCCGCCAGTTGCAGGCGCGTGTGCATCCCGACAAATACAGCAACAAGTGAGTTGTCGTCCCTATTATAGAGATATTATCACTAATTTATGCCTAATGCCTGCAGAACAACACGCGAGCAAACCAATTCCGCGGACTGGAGTTCCCTGATCAATAAGGCATACAAAACGTTGTCGGTGCCCGTGGAGCGTGGCCAATATATGCTGCAGCTGGAGGGGGAGCAGATGCCGCAGGATAATAGCGCACTCAATAAGGATTTCCTGATGGCCATGATGGAGCGCAACGAGGAGGTAGAGGAGGCTGACGATAGCAATTCGCTGGAGCAGCTATATTCACAGTTAGTCCAGGAACTGGCTGATAAGGCGCTTAAGCTAACGGCACAATTCGAGGCGAACGATTTGGCGGCTGTGAAGCAGACGCTGGTGGAAATGAAATATTTGCACAGCATACAAAGCAGCATTAAAAAGAAACAGCAACAGCTGATGGCCCCCTGATTATGAGCATATGCAAATCGATAACTCGATCGTGGACATCGATTTCCGAAATATGGCAACAACAACAACAACAGCTGGGGAACAACAGAAGCAGAAGAGAACGAAAAACAGCTGGCAGCACCGGCAAAAGACTTATACTAATATTTTGTTGCTTTGTTAATGTTGTTGCTTTTCGAAAACCAACGATCGATTAAAGTGGAGAATGTAATGAGAAATACGAAAGTCAGCTGTCGTTACCTGGCTGGGGTGCCGCTTAATTAATGACTTGCAGTTGTAAGGTAATTGTATAAGCGGATCAACTAGTTTTTAGTTATTTTCTTGTCGCCGCTGATGCCGCTGCAGCTGCTGCTATGCGCGATCTGTGGGCGTGGCCATTGCTTAAGCTAGATTTAATTATTAACTTTTGGCCCAAAAACCAGATAAAAGTTCCCCGTGACAAATCACTGCGCGGTGATAATAATGTAATCAGTTAGCCCTGCAACGCGTTCACACAAACTCAAGCACTCACTCGGCGTATCATTTACACCTGCCAATGCACACATACACTGACACAGCCACAGCCACACACGCGTCATTTGGCAAATATTTGTAGTACAAATTAAATTTAAATTGAAAATGCTTCTTGTCTCGCAATGCCAGTGCTGCTTCGCTCATCGACTGGAGGAGCTGTGCGCAATTGATCGTAGAGCAACAACGACTAACGGTTAAAATGCTCAGGACGCTTAGCTTGATCAGCCTCAGCCTGCTGCTTGGCTACGTGCCCTCAGGGGCAGCCGATGTCAATGGCACCATATCGCCCATCATTGGCGTGCTCGCCCAGGAGGTCTATCCCGATGGTCTCATATCCAAGCACTTCAATGGCACTAGCTACATAGCCGCCTCCTACGTGAAGTTTGTCGAAGGCGCGGGCGGTCGCGTGGTGCCCATTGGGTGAGTGCTGACGGAGACAGACCCTTATCATGGTCAAGATCAGATAAGTGATGTTTACAGTTGTGATAGTGTGGGCTGACAGGCAAAAATACCAATTGTATCTATATATATGTGTATATATATATATGTAGACATATATTTTTGGGATCAAAGCTAATTTATTGCATCTTATTAACTCTTCAAGCATTGGACACAATCGCAGCTACTACGAGCAGTTGCTGAAGAAGGTCAATGGGTATGTTAGAGGCATTCCCTTGAGAGCTGATGATAGCTCAATCTAATGATTTGATCTGCCTTCAGTCTACTGCTGCCTGGTGGCGCGACTTTCTTCAATGAGACCAATGGCTATGGCGATGCAGGCGAGCACTTGATAGCAATTGCCAGGGAGCTGAACGATAATGGCACGCATTTTCCGGTCTGGGGCACGTGTCTGGGCATGGAGCTGCTTGTGCTGAAGATGGCAAATAATACGGAGACGCGCAGCAGTTGTCAGTCGATAGGACAGGCTCTAGCACTGGAGCTGAAGCAGGGTAAACCGCCAAGCGAACGAAACTCAGTTATGTTCCTCACGCTCTCAACTCCCTTCCAGACTACAGGCAAAGCCGTTTGTTTGCCGGCGCCAGCGAGGAGCTCATCTGGCAGCTGAGCAACGAGAATGTTACCTTCAATTATCATCGCTATTGCTACACGGAGCAGAGCTTTAGGGTGCCCGAGCTGAACAACTCGTGGCGCATCATGTCCCTCAACCATGATGTGAATGGCTTTGAATTCGTCTCCAGCATTGAGCATCTGACGTATCCCTTCTATGGCGTACAATTCCATCCGGAGAAAGTGCTCTATGAGTTCGTAAGCAAGGATGTGCCGCATTCCCCCGCGGCAGTCCATAGCGGGCAATACTTCGCCGACTTCTTCATCAACGAGGCGCGTCGCAATCCCCACAGCTATGCGAATGCCACGGAACAGGCGCTTGCACTGATCTACAACTACAAACCGGAATATACATCGCTTGTGGGCTCCAGCTATGTGCAGCAATATTTATTCGAGGAACCCGACATAGCCGGCAATGGTGGAGATGCTGGAGGCGATGACGATGGACCCTACTATCCATATCCCTATAACCGCAACGCTGCAGCCCCAATCTCTAGTGGATTTCATTTAGTTTTTGCATTTAGTTTGACTGGTTTCGCAGCGTTTAGGAGAACTCTTGACTACTGATTTTTGCTTGCTTTTAAGGATTGTCTAGATATTGGTCTAGAGTTGAGTAAACACTGCGCATTTTGGTGAACAAGCTCAACTGTCCTTTTTGTCGAAGTGAGTCAACTCACTCACTTTGCTCAGTTGCTCACTTGTTCTGCTGCACTGAACTTTTAGTCAAATGAATAAAATGAAATACGTTGCATTTTAAAATTGAACACTTTCATATTGAATCAACTTTGGTGCTAATACAAAGGCAGACGCAGATTGGGCATGAACGCTAAATGCGCAGGAAGATTTGCGCAAGGTGCGCTATGAGCCACAGAGCAAAATAGAAAAAGGATATCGCCACTTTAGTTATAATCATAATAATAAATATTCTTAATATTAATATAAAAATGAATATTATTAATTTAAGTCCAAAATTATTTTTCAGTTCGGTTTTACAATTTTAATACAAGGATATCGCCACTTTAGTTATAATAATAATATTAATATTAATTTATGTAATAATAATATTAATATTAATTTGTAATAATATTAATATTAATTTGTAATAATAATATTAATATTAATTTGTAATAATAATATTAATATTAATTTTTAATAATAATATTAATATTAATTTTTAATTCACATTATTTTATTTATTAAAAACTTTTTTCAGTTATTTTTTTTTATCTTAACTTGTATGTGATATATTTTTATTTTTAATTCTTTTATTATTATTTTTTTATATTCTCAGTTTTTCCAATTTTTTTATTTTCTTTATTTCATTTCCATTCATTTATATATATATATATATATATATATATGTATTTTTTCCAACCGTCTAAAAGCATGCTTTCATTTTTGCTATTTGGATAAAGTTCGCTAGATATGCACGGTTTGCCTGTTGCATACTCATTATCACAATCTGTTAATTTCAAAGACTTTCGATATCTCTTTAAGCAATACATACACCCACGGGCCTTTGTTCTTTGTTCGTTATTTATTCATGATTTTTCGTGTTTTCTATCGCACGTTTGAAATAATGTGCAGTTGCATTGGTTGGGGTACTCGTCAGTTGCGCTCACGATGGCCACTCGTTCGGGCGAAATTTCGCAACCATGCGTTGGCATGCTCTGCATGGATATAGCCCAATCATTAGATGGACACTTTCACCAGAAGGATCCGAGGCCCGCCAGCTATATAGCCGCTTCGTATGTGAAGCACCTGGAAGCGGCAGGTGCGCATGTCGTCCCCATTTGGTGAGTTCATATTCCCGATTTGGTGGCCGTTTGCGTGTGTGATTTTCCTTCAATTTTGTTTGAACTGAAAACGTTTGAAATTCACTCATTTCTGTAAATCATTTATGGCTGTCAATTATTTAAAGTACAAAATTTTCGATATAGTGCACGTTCAGTCTACTAGAAAACATCACGTGCCCTGCCAATATAGAAACAAGAGTATGCAGCATAGGCTGGAAGCAGGACTGGGGTTGGGGCAAGGGCAGGGGCTGGAGCAGGGCCTGCCAGTGTCTGCACCGGCAATGGGTCAGCGTCCAACTTACATTGGCATCATGTGCATGGATCTGGCCCAATCGCTGGACGCAGTTTCTGTAGGTGGGCATAGTTGGCACAGTTATTTGCCCGCATCATATGTTAAGCACTTAGAAGCCTCGGGCGCTCTGATCATACCCATTTGGTGAGTACGCACAATATTATCAAACACTGTGCATGTGCAATAAAATCGAAGCTGATTGCAACGACGCACAGTGGGGCCTTTGCACATTTTCCGTGGCAAAAATTAGTATATGTGTATTGTGCTTTAAAATAAATCGGTGCAGAGGGTGCTATGCTTACAGGTTGGTTCAAAGTTTGTCAAATGTTTTCTCTTTGCAAGTCACAAGGAAATGGGAATTTTTTTTTTTTTACGAATTTCGAAAACTTTTCTTAATACATATAATATATATATATAGTTTATTATTGTCATACAATTACAAAAAATAATTATTGTATTATTAAATTGTCAATTGACAAAGGTGGCTAAATTTTGCCACATTTTGCAGGCAGTGATCCCACTGTGCGAAAGCTTTGCTGATGTAATAGAGAGTGAATCTTGTTCATTACATCTCATCTGCATGAATGTAGCTCCAAGTCGCTTACTCTCAAGAGCTCTAATTAATACAGAGACGCCTCAGATGTAGCCGTTTAAAATGAAATGAAATGAAATGAAATGAAACTCACGGCAACGCTCACGTAAATAACCGACGCACACTTTTCTAAAAAATTCAAGGTTATTGGCAGAATGCCCAGCGCATTTCGTGCCGTTCGTTTTATTTGTTTATGCATTTAATTGCAATTATTTTTAAAATTTACTATAGGATTGGACGTGATCGAAATTATTATGAGTCAATGCTAGAGCTGGTTAATGGTGTGTTGCTGCCGGGTGGCGCTGTCTATCTTGACGATGAGGATAACCCGACCACAGTTGATGAACGGCTAACCAACGACTGTGTGATGTCAGTTAAATATATCTACGAACTGGCACTGGAGAGGAATACGGCGAACAGCTATTTTCCCATCTGGGCCACTTGCCTGGGCTTCCAGCTGATGATGAAGAACGCAGCGAAAATGAAGCGCACGGATTGTGGCAAAATCTTTGGTGCACATCCTCTTCAGCCAACTGAGGGCTACGACAAGTCCAGGATGTTTCGTAACCTGAGTCCGGAGCTGCATAAACACTTAACGACCGAGCCATTCGCTTGCCATCAGCATAAATACTGTATTACGGAGGAGAGTCTGGGCGCGGTGGCCAGCGATTGGCATGTGCTGGCCACTCAGAAGGCGACCAACGGGGTTAGCTTCATCACGCTCATCGAGCATGTACAGTTTCCATTCTACGGCTGTCAGTTTCATCCCGAGCGTGCCGCCTTCGAGCAGCTAATCGAACGCGAAGACCCATGCATCAAGTCCCACACGAAGCTGGGCATTCAGCTCAACCAACACTTTGCGAATTTCTTTGTGGATGCCTGTCGTCAGAGCGCAAATCGTTTTGGCAGCGTGGAACAGCTGTCTCGGCATTTGATCTACAACTGGAAGCCGGTCTTCTGTGGCCAGCACAAAGACGTCAACTGGCTCCAGGTGTATCTCTTTCCCAAGGACGTGGACTATGTGAAGGCCGCCAAAGAGAACCAACTTAGTGTAATATAATATTATATATAAATGTATTTATCAAGTGCCACAACAAAGTTATATGTATTAACTCTGATATTAAACTATTATTATTGCATTCCAATTAAATTGTTTTCCTGTGTTTTCTTATGGATATCTCGTGAGCATCACTACTCTCGTCTTGCTGCTTCCCTCACTTACTCTCTAAGTAAGTCTGCCATATCTCGAGAAGTATAAACGCCAGAGATACGAAATTTATTATGCATACTCTCCACTATTACGCACAGCTAAGGACCACTTGACTTTTATGATAGCTTTGCTGATTGCATAGATCTAGTAGTTAGATTGCTAGAAGTGACAGCTAGTCTCGTCTAGCCGAGGTGTCCGCCCACTCACGCTTCCGGTTCGCACATGCAAATTCCGTGTATTTTTCCATTTGACCTTTTTTTTAGCACCACTCCAGTCTCTAGTTGACCATGTGTATTTGTCTTTCTAATTAGCCACGTTCTTGTTTTCATTTTTTTTTTTTTTGGGTGCTTAGGTTCCTCGTCCTTTGTCCGCTTTCCCTACGCGTTTGTGCGCATTTGTCTGGCGCGTGTTTGTCCACCGGCACCGCCACCTCCTCCCAGCCGCAATCACCTGGAGGGGTTAAGGTTCAAATTGACGGACAGCGTTAAAATAATTGTGGCTCGTCTGTGGCAACATGTTATTGTTATTGCTCTGCCTCATTGTTTGGCGGAGACGGCATTGTTGTCCGGACATGGTGCTCATTTATGCTTTTGCCTCTACTTCTGTTTTTTCTTTTTGTATATGCTGCCCCCTTCGCGCGATAGCGCCATCTAGCGCCGAAGAATAGGACATGAGAAATTACTCATGCGACACGTGTGACGGAACCCTTTTTACACATATATGTGCTTACAATTTCGACTATGTACATCGAATTATTGTGGTTTTCCATTATGGAAACATAAACACAATTAGTGTGAACATTTCAAAAAAAAAAAAAAAAACAATTATTATATATAATAATTTATCTAAAAATAAATTATAAACAAATGTTTGAATCATATAAAAACAATATGTATATATAAAAAAAAATAGAATAAAAAAAAATGTTAAAAGAAATCCAGGCTTATATCAAATAAATTAAAAATATTTAAGAAAAGTCATTATTTTATACCAAAATTTTGGGATAAAAAAAAAGATATTCATAAAAAAATTAATTTTTTTTATATTAAAAAAATGTTATTTATCTATTTATTTATTTATTCTTCATCTTAAATTGTTCAATATGTTCTCTTAAATTTTGTCTTTATTTTATTCGGCATGGAAGATTCCAGAATGTACCCTATTGGGTACTTATTAGTAGGCTATAGAAATTCTTCATATATGCATATAAATTTGTTGCTGACCTTAGCATTTGACGCTTCATTTGCTGCGGTCTGTTGCTGTGTGCTCGTATGTGTGTGGTATGTGTATATTAGGCACTCTTCATTTAACCCGCCTACTTATAGGCAGCCCAACGGCCGGCTTAAACGCCCTTGTGCTCATTTCACACACACACAAGTTTGCAAAAGTTACTGCTAACACTTACATTTATAAACTTTTTAAATACACACACACACACACACACAGAGTCTCAAAGGAGGCCAAACCTCCTTTTTTAATGACGTCATAGGCGCTCGCTGCAAACATTTTTGGGGGCTGCTTGCTTCGATTCCATCGTTGCCGAGCTGCCCTTTAAACCTAGTTGGCGTGCATTGAACTGCCTGCTATCTCTCTCTCTCTCTCTCTCCCTCTCTGTCACGAACACACGAACACGACTGGCTTTGCGCAGCTGTCGTGCTCCTTGCGGCATTTGCAGGCTGCAGCTGCAACGGGCAATGAACTGCCTGCTTGCCTGCAAGGACATTGCAGTCACTCGCACATACACATACACACACATCCGCCGGCATACACACACACACACTGGCGTGACACTTTAGCCAATTTCTGCTACAACAATAAAAATTGTTGCAGCCTCTTTGGCCACATCAACTCTGCTCCCCGTCTGCAATTGCGCCTTATTGTCGCATTTGGCATTTAACTGCAGTTGAAGGATGCCCGGCTACTGCACGCATCTGGCCAATTGCTGGCTATCATCTAGCCGTTTACGCCTTTCTTTCAAGGCTGCCACAATATGTGGAGTCAAATAGACACGCATTGAAATTCGACTCGAAATTTCGATGCAGTTTCAGGCTTCAGGTGGAATTTTTCGCCTTTCATTGCTTTTATTATACTCATTTTTGAGCTTTGATGAGAGATAATTGAAATAGATATATTATTATTTAAATATATATATATATATGATATTATTATATTATATATATATTAAATAAAAATTTTTCTTCTTTTCTTTTTTTTTTTAGAAATAAAATATACAAAAATTAAAAATTGGAAAAAGTAATGAAAAAATTGTATAATCATTAATCAACCTTAATACTTTTAGGTAAATTTAATATTTTAAGTAAAATGTTATATTGTTTTTTGGAAAAACAAAAACATTTCTTTTTTGACAACTTTTTTCCTTTTTTTTATTTTGGAATATCTAAAAAAAAAATGTTCAAATTAAACATTTTTTTAATTATAAAAAAATATTGCATAATTTTGAATTAATTATAACTAATTAATTAATTTAAAAAATTTAAAAAATTTGTTAAAAATAATAATCATAAAAACTTTAATAATTATAAAAATATTGAATGATTTTGCTACAGCTTAAAACCCATAATAATTATGAAAACAAATTTATAATTTAGGGAAATGAGTAGGACATTTGAATGCACAATCAACTTAGGTTGGATTCCGAAAACGAAAACGTTGCTGACCTTTAAAATTGAGTTCATATGGTTCCAGGCACGTAAGTTTAAAGTTCAGGATTAGCAGCCCAGCTGTCCCTAAATTTAAAGAGGATAAATGGACGTTCAGCCTCCAGTCAGGCAATGCCTATTAGCGTGCTCCTTACTTGATTTTATTGCTATGCTTTTGGTGATACGCCAGGCTACGCGGGGTTACAGTTAAACTGACATTTCGCCATGTCTGTGTGTGTGACGTCATTGCTGTGTGCCGAGCCAGAGACCGCTGGAAGGTCAATCCGTACGACGCACAGTGGAAAAAGCTGCTCTGATTTGCTGGCAACATATTTAGGTTAAGCCCATCTCTCGAGCGGAAATCTGTGGCGGGCTTAGTAGGTGCCGCTGCCGCTGCCGCTGATAAAAGAAGGCGCATTAATCAGCGCGGTGAGTGTTCGAGTCGTTGCCGCTGCTATTGTTGTCTTTATTGTTGGTGTTTTGGGTCAAGTGTGTGTTGTGGCTTGTGCTGCCTGTTTGACCTTTGATGCCGTTTGTTGTTGCCGCATCCTCTGGCCTCACTTTTGTTGCAATTGTTTCGTGTCCTATGGGACAAGGTTGCAAACCTCTCGCGATTTCACATTCAAATTAGTTGCATGCGCTATTTATAAGCACCAGCAGCAGCCACTTGAGGGGGCCAAAGCGTTCGCCCCATCATCATCAGCATTCGCCGCATTATGCATGCCACGCGATGGTCGCGAGCGCGTCCGCACGTCGCCTTTTGTTTTCGGCGTGTTTATTAATAAATTGGCAGCTGGCCACAGGCAGGTGCCAAAGGATGTGCAACTAATGCATATATAAATAATCAATCATTGCCCCATTCAGCACTCAGTTCATTTCCGATTAATTATGCATGCTGCAAACGTGACGTATACGCTATATATATATACATTTAGTATTTTAATTAGACATTTGTTTAACCAGTCTGACCGCGCACTCTGGTGACGTGGCAGCAAGTGCAATGCGATTGTGTAGTTCTGGGTTGGTGCGGCGGTGCGGCGGTGCAGCAATGCAGTACGTCAACGAAGCCGAAGACGACGATGATTTAGCGGGCAGCCCTGACCCAGTTAGCAGCCTTTCGTTTGCTTCCGCCGACAACACACACACACACACACACACACACGCACACATTCATGATGCCATATAACGACGTCATGTTGGAAACCTTCGTCAATGTGGTCAACCTGTGGTCGAGCGACGCCAGCATTTTTCTTTAAAGCCTAAAACCGGCTATAATAATCGTCGCCACGTCCCGGTGCTATCTGTCGCACGTTGCGCATTGCGTATACGCAATAAAGTGTCTTTATCCAGTTATCGAGCAAATTCAATTTATGCTGCAGCCCGTTGCCATATCCTTGCACTTTATCTAATTGAAAGCGTGCGTCAGCGGCATTTTGTTTTTTTTTTTTGTTTCAGCCATCGCTCGCTCGCTCGCTCGGTCGGTCGGTCGGGTTCAATGTCCTGCTTTACATGGCAGTCTGGGCTGGGCTGAGGGCTTCAGGCTTCAGGCTTCAGGTTTTTTCACGGAAGTTCAGTGAGGCATAGCACAAGATACGAAATTTTTTGGTCCTGACGATTATATTAGGATATAGCTTTGAAGGCTAGAAGGAAATTTTACGTGGTTTATTTTTTGGTTTTTTATTTATTATTTTATTTTTGAAAATGTTTAGTTGAAAATATACCGAATGTGGAGCTATTGTAAAAATGCTGAGATTTTTCTTTAAATTGAGATTTCTATATAGACAGGTATGAAATCTTTTAGTTTGTGTTAAGCCTTTTTACAGTAGAAAATATCTCTTTAAAAATTGGTAAAATTTTGGTAGTAAATGCAGCGGACTGAGGAGGAGGTTGAGAAAATCACCTTAAGTTAGTTTTGATATGCTTGGAGAATTGGAAAAAATGTCTGAAGGTTAAAGGATATTATGAATATATTTAAGAAAAAAATTATTTTTATGTTTTATTTATATTTTACATATAATATTAATTTATAATATATTAATTTAATCTAATTTTATTTTTTTGACAAAAATACAAAATTTTACCTTACTTGAACAAATGCCAAAATAATATATATATATATAATTATCATTTCATATTATATATATACATATATATTATATCATATATATATTTTCTTTTTTTATCTATTTATTTACCTATTTATTCCTATATCTATGCCCATAAAATCTTGCCGTCTACCCAGTATATTTGATAGCCAGACAAATTTGCGATAATAACTAGCCTTGAAAGGAGATCAAAAACCCATTTTAATACGAGAGCACTCAAGCAGGCTGTTGTTAGCTGACTGGGCCACGCCCACTTCAGTCAATTATAATGAGGCCTATTCAAACTTTCGAGCAGTGTAAGTGTTTTCTTTAGAAATTAAGCGCGAAGCTTTAGAAATGCCGCAAATGCAAGCCTTGGCGAAGTCTGACCTAGTCCAATGCCCGGGCGACCAGTTGGCGGCATATGTCGCCCCACTGCGCTGACCTTGTCTAGGAGGCAGCTAGCAGAATGGGTTGTAGCGGGAGCAGCACTCAATCGAGTTATAGCATAAGCTCTTTGGTGCTCGCTTCCCGCGGGATAGCAGCCGAATGAGGACGAGGTCGTCGTGGCTTTGGCTTCCGGCCAATTATGAATGAAATCCTTTAAGAGCTGCGGCAGGATAGCACCCGGTATGCAGCGAAGGCCAAACAATTGCCTGTCTGACGTATGACCCGATCAAGGATGCGCCGCAGCTCCTGGTACGTCATCGTGCTGTCCTCCAGAGCAAGCGTTAACCTTCGTTGGCTTTTCAGTTTTATGAATGAACAAGCGGGTGGGGCTGAGCGGGTTAACAAGGATTCTCCTCTGCCTGGGCCAACTGTCAATATTTAATTAGAAGCCCTGTTTATATGGCCTAATCGTGTAATTGTGGCTTATATGCTGTACGTGTCACTTGGCATCTTTATGACCAACTTTCATACTCCCCGCCGGCCCTTTCGCCTTTCAGCTTGCCACATTTGCAGTCACGTAGCTCCGCAACTCATTAAACGCAATGTCAGCTAATGTGCTCGCACTGCTCGCAGCTCTGGTCAGTACGAGATGCTTAATAAATGCCAACTCATGCATGGGAGATGAGACAGGCCTAAGAACATTTTCGTTTCGCCTAGCTGAATACGAAATACCCTGGCGCACATATGCGGACGAAAGTAGCTATGGCTGGGCACCATTGATTGCCTTAAATATTAATACAGCTGAATAGATGGGCGCAGTTAGGCGAGGTCAGTGTACTTGAGAGAGAGGCTAATGTATACTGGTGGAATAGATGTAGATGTACTCATGCTTAATTTCTATTTAATTATTGGATATATAAAGTCAAGGGGAAAGGTGTAACGAGAATGCTACTCGACTACAAGACATTCTCTATTCTGCACAGAAAATAATTGACAAAAGAGAGATGGTAGTTAAATAGAAGGCTATAAAATAAAGAAATAGAAATTGGAAAATACATTTTTTTCCAATGGAAGGATGTTTTCAAATATGTTTAATACATTTATACTTAAATATGTATATACATATAAATTAACGCCCAATAAACTTAGGTATTTATACTAAAAGAAATAACAAAAAAAAAATTTTTTTTTTTAAATAATTAAATAAAAACTAATTAAATAAATAAAAACAAAAAAATAAAAATAAATAAATACAAGAATGAAAAATAAAAATAAGAAAATAAAAAAAATTAATACATAAAAAATACAAAAAATCAATAAAAAATAATTATAAAATAATGATATAAATTAACTATTAATTTATTGAATTTGTTTATTTTTTTTCATATTATAGTCTTTGCCTCAAAGGTGATCTTTTATAAATTTTTGATTTTCCAAGACAATTGTGAGAAAATTTTCAAAATATGAAATGAAAATTTTAATTTTAAAATAAATTGATAAAATTAATAATATTTAAAGTTTTTTTTATAGTTATATTCCTTTTCGAAAATTTAATTTCACATAATATACTGTTCCGTTCAAGCAAAAAATTCTTTAAGAATTTGCCTCGCAACTTTATTCAAAATCAAAAATTAATTCAATCTTCTTCTTCTTATTATTGTATGTAAAATTTGGTGTGTACCAACCGCATTATAAATTTATCTGATTGAAAGCAATTTGGTGTAAGAAAAAACAAAGAGAGGTGAACTTACGTGCGAGCCAGAGCTAACCGGCAATCAGAATTGAAATTGCACAGAGACTCGCTGGATTGATATATTGAAGACAATCGGCTTTTGCCGCCTTCATTTGGTCTCCCACGAGCTTTGGCCATTCATGGTGAATATTTGCTTAGGTTTCGCAAATGCGACGATATCTGTGGCTCGAAATGTAGACATTTTGTTTACGCATTGAGTTCAATTACCAACACATCGTGCATATTTTATGAGCTGCGGCAAAAGGAAGCAAACGGAAGATGCGGGGAGCTGTTCGCAGGTCACAGCTAGCTGGAATAATTTATTATTTACTTAGTTCGTGTCACACACTCTTGACTGAGGTCCTGAGTGGGCTCGTCCTTATCAGCTGCCTGTGTGGTCGCCGAGCACACGCATCTGTAAGAGGGCGCTATTGTCTGGTATTTGGGTCAAAGTGGGAATTAGCATGCAGGTTGTTGCTTTGCTTGTCTTTAGCTGCCTAACAGGGCGTATACGTAACGCAAACGTTTAGCCAATATACAGCTGGGTCTATGTCGCGTTGGCGTGTGAAGTGTCCTCAATAAGCGAAGATTTGCTGCTAAAAATAGCTGAAGGCACAAGCAACAGACAAGCAGCGACGGCGGCACCATTTGAAATATTCATTAAATGTTTGACTCGCAGCTCCTCAAAGCATGCAGCAATATTTTTCAAAATGAAATTACAACCGAGTGCCATTAAAAAACAGCGGAAACTGCCGTTAAGATAACAAGCGAGGGAAGGCCTCATAAAAAATATGCCTCGCGCACAGAAGAAAAAAACAAAAAAAAGAGAAAAAAATAAAAAACAGAAGCAGCGCCGTGTAAGATGATAAAGGTAAACAATTTTAAGGTAAATATTGAAACTGGTTATGGGAGAGGGAGGGGGGGGGGAGGAAGAAAGAGAGAGGGGAAAGTGCGGAAACAAAGTTGGAGCCGTCACGAGTGGCAGCACATATAAAGACATGTGCTTGCAAACGCCGTAAATGGAATTACGCTCAGCGAGAAGTCATTGAAGAGAACGCAACAAGAATTTCACACAATCTCTTAATACCCTAAGTAGAGCATTTAGCTGTGGTAGCTCGCTATGCCATGCACACATGTGCCGAAAATAAAATTTATATTTATAACTGCCTTAGTTTTGTTAGCCAAAGAAAACAAGTTATGGCCTGCTTGGCTAATGGGTCGTGGACATGCGCTGCTGCCATTAGCCAGGCTTTGGCTTAATACAAAAACTAATTTATGTGAAAGTGTAAACGGTTAATGGTTTGTTTTTATGTAGATATATATGTTTTGATATAGATATGTATAAAGATATATATATATATATATATAATGTAAATAAGTCATTAATATATTTTTATCTTCATCTTGTTTGCATTAAGGAAAGCTTCGAAAGATTCAATACTGCAGTCTCAAGTATTGTATCAATTAAATACCATGGATCTCATAAATTCTACAGTTTACATAGATTCAATGGATTGCATGAACTCCACAGTGCTAAATCAAATCAATTATATGTAGTATTTTTATTAAGTGCAGCTTTTGGAGTTGGTGTTAATGTTTTTCTGCCTGTGCTTGTTCCTCTTATGAAGCTAGATGCTGACAGCTGCATTTATTGTTAAAGATATCCAACTACTTATATATAAATTTACTTCGGCAAAAGATTTAATTTAAGCCTTTAACACCTAAAGGTCCTGGGGCGCAAACAAAGATTTTTATTATTTTTTTAAATTTAATTTTTTATTTGTTTATTATTATATATTATTATTTTTGAGCTAATTTTTGTATGAATTTTTTTATGGAAAACAAAATTGTAAGGTAAAGGTCGTTCGTTCGTTTTCTGTGGCGCTCAGCCTTCATCATAAAATATGCCAGACTGCAATGAGGACTAGATAGATGCAAGAACACTTGCTTTAAGTTGTATTTGAGTCTTATTAGGTATTATGTCTAACCCTAAGCAAGGCCTCGGTAGCGCAGTAGGCAGCGCGTAAGTCTCATAATCTTAAGGTCGTGAGTTCGATCCTCACCCGGGGCAGTCGATTTTTTTTTCTTCAGTAACTTGGTCATGTTAGCTTTCAGTATATGTAGGATATATTTAAGTGTTCATATTTGCTGAAAACAAAAATAGGAAATTAGATATGAAAAAAGGTCCTCTGACAATCATAAATGTAAGTAAGTAGAGTGACATCTCTTACTCTTGCAGCCAATGACCTCTCCGAATATCGGGTTTAATGAAAGGATATTCTTTTAAGATTCTAAGCGTCTAAGAATATGGAACCCCTGTTAAGCTCAGCTCTCTAGAAGACATATATCAAGTGGAAAATAAAGTAAATTTTTATTAGAGACAAACCGTATTCAGCTGCCAGTTTGAGTGAGCCCATTTAGTTAAGGTATTTGTGCATTCGGTAGGGAGCAACAGCTGGGTGGCTTTAATTGTTTTTCTGGTTCACGCTGTTTGGCTTTTGGCTTGTGTGTGTGTTTTTGGGGCGTGGTTATGAGCCAAAGAAGATTAATTATGCTGCTGTTTTGTTGGGCAAAACAAACCCACACTTCGCCTGCCTCGCCCACTCTCTGGCTCGCCACAACTCACACCAGTAATGGCTCGGTGAGTGGGACAAATTAACGCGTTCCATCGTAAAAATCCTTTTCGCTGCCCCGCCGGCCCACTCTGCCATTAGCTAAAAGCATAATGTTGCAACAAAAATCTAAAAGTTGCCCGAAAATTAGGCGAGTATTAATAAGTGAGCGCTACTGCGACCAGGAAGGGTAAATACAAATATAAATAGCAAATGGCCAAAAATAGCTGAAAGAAGGCAAAATAGAAAACGCAAACTTAATTAAATGTGGACAGTCGAAAAGGCAACTTGAAAGGCAACGAGCAGCAGCTGGAGCAGGGACTACGTGACTGCGGTTGCCTGTGGCAATGGGCTGCCGGCTGCTTGGCTGCCTGGCTGCACACACTCAATTGTTATTTTCTATTTCACTGGGCGAATGGCCATAAAAATCACGCATACGACTGCTCGAATGTGAGACTTGTCATTCCGAATGCTAAGTCGTCTATCAGCAGGAAATTAGGTCACTGAATACGTATTTTTAGGCAATTCCATTATCAAATACACATATGACCCGCCCACAGGGCATAGCCAGAAATCGCCTGCGCCTTCGCCTTCGCCTTCACCTTCTGACGTATTTCGTCAGCAAAGCAGAATTTATGACTTGTCCGAGAAGAAAGAAGAAACTGTTTTGATTGCCTGTCTGACACGCTAATTTGTTGCCTTGAGAGAGTATTGAATGCTTGACTAACGATGTGGGGGATGGTTGAACGGGGGTGTGCGGGGCGTATACGTTATGTTGCTAGACATTTCTAGTGAATCACTTGGCATTATTACTAAACAGACTATTAAAAATAATGAGATCAACTTATTAAAGTTATGACTTATGTTAGATGAGACTAGGCTGAAGGCCAAGACATGATTTTAAGCGGAGTCATAAATTCTGCTCTATCGAAATAGACTTTGATTCGCAATCGATCAACTAAAATTCTATAGGAATTTTTTGAGCTCTTCATAAAAAATGGTTTAAAGTCTTGACTTGAGTTTGTCATATTTATTAGGTAATTATTTCCATGCCAGTTCGTTTGCCAATTCAGTTGGAATAATGTTAATCAAATGGCAGCGGCTCAGACTCAGACTGTCTATGTCGGGCCTCACTTGTTGTAAATTCGAACAAGGCACACATAAATTTCCATAAACATTTTACGGCGTTAGCCTGGCAACGATATCCATCAGTGTAATAAGTACTTTCTCTGTGTGAGTGTGAAAATATTGATGATGTTGCCTTACCAATCGCTGACCTACTTCGCTGAGAGGGTAGCGGCACACACATGTAATCAGCCCTGCCATACGCGGCGTATACGCTATGTGCGAAAAGGGCTTCGCTGTTCGACTGTAATTAGCCTTGATTCATTGTAATTGTTATTTTTGGCAACTTCTTCGGCTTCGCCCCAACTGGGTCAACTCAGTCAAACGGCCAAAGTTGCCCAATAAATATTTATGCCCAAGCGAAAGCAGATAAAACTAATTTTTTTTTTCTTGTTTTTGGTGTAAATTATTTTCGCTTTTTTATTGAACTTGCTGTGTGAATGAAATATTCATTTGTAGCTGCTTCTATTTGTTGTTATTGGTAAATAGTTAACTTATGATTAAGTAAATGTATATATGTATATATATCATTATAATCGGCTGTATATATGTATGTATAACTGTATTGCTTATGCCATTATCTCTGTTTATATCATTCATATATATAGTTGAGTTCTTAGATTGTTTGTTCATTATAAGTACATTACGGTAAATTTGGTATATATATATATATATGTATATAGCTTGTCTATATAATCAGTTTTGAATTGCAATGCTTGGTTAGTTAGTACATTTCCCATATTAACTAGGTGTAGCCCTACTACGACTGAAGTGTGTGCTGCGAGACAAAAAATTAATTTACGAGCAAAATCTTAACTATCGAATGAACTTTATATGTATATATATACGAAAACATAGTTCAATTACTTAAGTATTTATATATATATTAAGTTAGACTAGAGTAAGTTTAACTGAGAAAATGTTGATCCCATTACAGCAACTAATTGAAGACGAATAACTAGAATAGTAATTATTAATTAATTTAATTAATTATAATTATAATATCATAATTAATGTAAGGAATTGTAATTATAATTTTATAATTAATTTAATTAATTATAATTATAATTTAATAATTAGTTAAAATTAAAATGATTTTTAATATAATTATTATGTGTTATTTTTTTTTTAATTTTGGGTTAAAGGCACGAATGTACAATAAATTTATTATATATATAATTGTATTATAATTTTAAGTAAATTTCAAATTTAAGCAAGTTGTCATTAAACAATACAAAACTTTCCCCAGGGCCAGTCTTTTGTTCGGAATCGAAAGCCGCGTGGAAAAATTTCTATTTCTATTTGCTAAAGTCTTGGAAAATTTGGTTTTGGCTGAAATGAGCTGCGTGAACTGCTGTGGATATGAAAAGTTATTTGTATCACAGTTTATCGAAATGAATGGGCTTGGCTTTTGGCACTATGTGAGCTGTGTGAGCTATGTGAGCTATGTGAGCTATGTGAACTATGTGAACTACTATCAACTGCTATTGGCTATGATACGATACGATAGATACGATAGATGAGCTGTTTGCTGATCTCCTCTAACGCCTGGCGTATTGGCAGCAGACGGAGCTGCGCGGCACGCGCTGCGTCGGCAGCCCGGACATGCCCTTCAGATATGTGTAGGAGACGGGCTGGCGCAGGATGCGCTGCGGCGGCGGCTTCGCCTTGCTGTGCTTCGCGGAGCATGTGGATGAGCTGGAGCAGGCGCTGGAGCTGCTCGTCGACTTGGTGGCCAGCTTGTGCTGACGCTGATGCAGCTCAACATTCGAAGCTGATTTCAGGGCAGACTTCAATGGCAATGGCTGCTGCTGCTGCTGCTGTTGTGGGTGTGGCTGTGGGGGCGGCGAGGCGCCGCTGCACGACATCGAGCGTGATGTGAGCGAGAGACTCTCAAAGGCGCGTCGCAGCGACGATGTGGACCGGCGTTGCATTCGTGAGAAGCTCGTGCGAGTCAACGATTTGCGTTTGTCCTGCTGCAGCTGCTGCTGCTGTTGCTGGTTCTGTTGCTGCTGCTCCTGCTCCTCGATGTCGATGGTGCTGCTCGTCTCGCTAGAGGCGCAGGACAACAGCTCTAGCCGTGCTGCAGCTAAGCCCCGGCTAGCCGACGAATACGAGTCGGTCGATGAACTGTGCGCATCCTCTTCCTGTGCAGCTGCATCAACTAGGTCAACGCTTGACCTCAGCCCAAAGCGACGGCTGAGCAGCTGAAAGAAGCCCATGTTGCGCTCGTAGCGAGGCGTCGGCGACAGGCTGGGCGAGTGTTGCGGCGGCTGCAGCTCCAATTCCAGCCAGTTTTTGCCATTGTTGTTGTTGTTATGCGGCTGCTGCTGCAGTTCGTCCGCAAAGCAGACGTGTGGCGTGCCCATTGCAGCGAGTGTCTGCTGTACTGTCAGTGTATGAAGGAAATGCCTGCTGCCAGTGCTTACTGTAGCCTTGTGTTAATTAGACCCAACAGACTTTACTGTTGTTTATTTGCGAGTGTTTACTGTAGTCTATAGATGACTTGGCTAACAGCCAGTGTTTACCGTAGTCTATGCAGTTTGAAATTGTACTTCCGTTTGGCTGTTGTCATTAGCGAGTGTCAACTGTAGCTTAAGGATTACTTCCTGTATAAAATAATTATATAGCAGCTGCACTTCCGCTCTGTCCTGCCTTTGTTGTACTCCAAGCGGCTGCACTTCCGCTTTCGCTTTGTCTATGTCTTTGTTATTGCCGGTCACACACACACACACACACACACACATATATATATATATATATACTCTCACTATCACACACACTGTGTTTACTTTGTCGGCGTTTCTTTTTGTTTGCTCGTGAAGCGCTTCGTGTGTACACACAGACGTTGTCCTTTCGCGTTTGAGTCGGCGAATGGTTTGCCGCTTGCTTTTATAGGTTCGCCCGGTGTGCAGACTGCGGTCGCTGCAAACAGCCGCTAGAGAGCGCTCTCCGACGCTAGGGCTCTCTGTGTCTGTCTGCCCCTGCTCCGCTCGCTCGCTCGCTGTTGCTTTACTGCGTTGTGCATTATTATGATTATTTGGCTGTTGCTGCTGCTGTTGCCTAATACATAATGGCAACATTTGAATTGTGTGGCATTTGTTTACCCATTGTTTTTGTTGTTTGTTTGCTCTGCGTGCCGCCAGGTGGTGGCACTTGCCATATTTACTTTGTCGCCTGTGGCCTGCACTTTAATTGCTTTTTGCAGCGCAATTGCAAACTGTTTACGCATCGATTTGTCTTCAGTCCTTATTTTAAAAATAAACTCGCTGCGGTTTATTTCTAAACTTTTAATTGCCGCACAGATACAAATATCCCAAGTGCGTGGGTGGCTGCAGGTGTTGGCTGCTTTTAGCTTTCAGCTTCGCGAAGATGTCGCCAAGAAAATTCATAAGCCGCAATTAAGGCCGTCAAAAATAGATTACAGCCATTGTCCTCACTTTCGCGTTGTTTTTGTTGTCGTTGTTGTTGTATTTTTTTTTTATTATTTAATTACGCACAAAATTGATTTTAATGCTCTATAAATAAAGCTGACTGCCAATTTTACGCCTCGTTGCGGTTGGGTTTGAGCGAGTGATGGCGAGGGGCGAGGGGCGAGGGGCGCGTGGCGCAGGGCAAGGGCGATTGCTGGATATTTGTCTATGGCGATTTAATGAAATCTGTTGTTTTAATAGCATTGTGTGTGTGTGTGTGTGTGTGTGTGTCTGCTATGTGTGTGCGGGGGAGACTGCGATAATTGTTCCTGTCGTGTTCTGCAGTTGTTTATCTTCTAATTAAAAGGCGTAATTCTTGCGCCCCTGACGTCAATCCCATTAACAGGCTTTTGTTCATTTGCGAGAGCAAAGCTCTAAATATAATTGACATCCAGCCAATTGCAAATATTTGTTAACTATCAATTTAAATATAGAATAGCAGTGGATAAGCACCCACGTATCAAATCATCTGCCACTAATGACAACATTTTTAATTAACTCTTTTTTTGTTCTAGGACTGTAGGCGGCTGGGGGATATATACTGTGCATTTGGTAAGTGATATTTATTACTTATGGGCCTAATCAGTTAGGCTAATATCTGAAGCAAATCATAGTTGGTCCACTTTCAAATTTGAGTAGTTGCCATGCCTACAATAGGCATTGCTGCATAAGCCTAATAACATATCAGAGAATATACATACATTTTTAATTTGAAATCTCTGGTTAAATATATAATTTCTTTAAATAGAAATTTGCATGCATAGAGGAGGAAGAAATGCATACAAATACTGACTCAGTCTCTTCATAGAAAATATTGAATATTCTGCTCAATTATAAATAAAATATGCTAACCAAAACTACTCAAAAATATATTCGAAGTTCTTAATTTAATGTTCTGTTTCTAAACATACTCGAACAAACATTTAAATATGTGACGGGCAGAATTTGATCCGTCTTACTAGAATTTTACAACTGTTCTCAAAAGCAAACTCCTTTGCTGCCATTTGCTTTTCCAGTCGTTCTCATAGATTACTGAAATCACAATCATTCGAAGTGCCTATGTAGCCATTTCGCTCTCACTCAGCAAGACCAGGGCCTACTTTCGCTGTTGAGTTGTTGCTGACAGCTATCGTTATCTCACTTTCTCTTACACAGAAGTGAGGAGCGCAAACGCAATTAGGTTATATTTTTACAAGAACTCCACACAAGCTCTCAGTCTCTCACTAATAGTAATGCAAGCCTACGACTGCAGACAATCAGAATAATTTAGAGCATAATTAGGACAGGGTGAGGGCAACAATTTAAGCAATTAATATTCACAATATACCTAATTATATATGTGATTTAATTAGAGATATCTATAAGGCTCTATTTGCATAATAGCCGACTCAACTAAGCTAAGTAACTGCAGGTGTTCGTTAGGTTTCAAAGTGACAATGGCGCTGTGTTAAGTTGCCTTCAAATTAATAATGCATGCAGCGGCTTAGCGCACATTTGCAATATGCAACAGTAGCAGCTGCCGCTGCGGTAGACGATTAACGTCATCCATCGAGCTTGAATATGTAGCATATCGTAGATATCGTATGTCAAAACTATAAGGTCGAGTCCTTCGGCCACTTGAAAATTGAGGACTTTACCTACATCAGCAAACGCAAGCCGACACCAAAAACAAAGCTGTACCCAGGGCACAGTTTCCGCACTGTTCCCAGGTCAGCCAGCCAATGCGCCGGCGCACACAAGAGCTTTCGCCAAAAGCTTTCACGAAATAACTGTTGGGAATTTAAGATATTAATGATAATAATAAAACAATTTTTGTATATTTTTCTTTAGATTCTTTTTTATTTATTGACAGCTAGACTTATGCTTAGGGTTATATGCTCTAAAAATATAGGGTATTTTTACTTAGTTGCTATATATATATATATTTTTTTTTTAGTTTTTTCAGTTTTCTTGGTTTTTTTCTTGTGTTTAGTTTGGAAAAGAATAAAGTGTGTGGAAGTATTTTTGGAATTTATTACAATTAAATAAATAATATTTAAATTTGTTTTACTTTTGTTTTTGTACAATTTTGGAATATCTTAGATAAATTCGTAATTTTGTCTAGTCGAGTGCCATTGAAATAAGTGCAAAATATATTGGAAATAACAAACTTTTTTCAAAGAGTTTTCTTTAATTTTTGTTTTTTTTTTTTTTAATAATTTTTCATTTTGAGCCTAGCTCCAAAAAGTTGAGTTTGAAAACTACTTGGGAAGATATGTGTGTGTATGTGTCTGAGTGTGTGTGTTTGGGTAGGGTATATACTTATATATTATCAACTAAATTTTAGCTACTGTGTAAACAGAAAGTCTCTAAATATCGAATAGCTTTGCACACATATGGTTTTCTTTCCTTTAGTTTAATAATTCAAATACATGGAAACTGCTTGTTCTCGTTAATATATTCTTTAGACATTATTTTCTGTGACATATTTATAAAATATGCTGCGCTGCTGCATCTCCAATAGGCACTACATCACGTTTTACTTTTTACTTTTTACTTTTTACTTTTTACTTTTCACTATGAACTACCCACCCAGACTCCATTTTGACACCTTCGCTGTGTTGGCCTTCACCCGGAAACTGCGCTGGGCAATGTCCTCGGCGCGATGACGTTTTCGTCGCTGCTCTGTCTAATACATATGATGCAGCGTGTAGGGGCAGCAGGCGGCATAGCTGGGCACGCGGGAGTATAGCCCGGACATGCCCTTCATGTAGACGTACTGCACTGGAGGTCGCAGTATGCTCTGCTGTTTCTTGTCCTTTTTGGCAGATTTTTTTGCCGAGCTGGTGCTGCTGTTGCTGCTATTGCTGCTGCTGTGGCTGCTGCAGCTGCTGCTGTGGCTGTTGCTGCTGTTGTGCGGCGTCAGCAGCTTCTTTGCCCGCATCAGCGAGGAGACATCGCGCTGCCGCAGCGGCGTGCTGCTGCAGGACAGGGAGCGCAGCGAGGCCGTTGCCGTTGTAGCTGCCGATGTGGAAAAGTGCTGCAGCATGCGGCTAACGGACGAGGAGATGGAGATGCGACTCAGATGCAGGCCAGCCTTATTTCCCGTCGATGCCGATGATGCGGAACGTGGCTGTGGCTTCAGCTGATCCAGATTCTCATTCTCATCCACATGCTCGCGCTGACGCTGCTGCTGCTGCTGCTCGTGCTCGTGCTCATGCTCGAGCTCATCTTCATGTTCCTGCTCGCTGCTGCTGCTGTCGTCGTAGTGATGCGGATGCAGTTGCTCCATGGCGCTGCCGGGTCGATAGACGGTTTCCACATAGATATGCGCATTGTTGTCGTAGAACTCCATTCCGGGCGAATATGAAGCTGAGGATGTCCGCGAGGTGTTCTCCAGATCGAGGCTGGAGCCACCGTTGAGCACCCCAAGGCACTCATTCCGAGAGCCACTTAAGCTGAACGAGTCCGTGGATGAGCTCCGTATGTCGTCCTGGCTGCTGTAGACCGTGTCGTTCTGCTGATGGTGGTGATGGTGCTGGAAGTGCCTGCCCAGATGCCTGCTGAGCAACTGCAGCAGGCTGCGGGATCGCGACAGCTTCTGACCGCGCGAGCCTCGCTTTTGCTGCTTCGCCTGCTTCTCGCCCAGATCCATCGACGAGTTGGAGTTGGAGCTGGACTTGGAGCTCGACTTGGAGCAATCATTTGTGGTTAGCGTATCCATCTCACGTTAGGCTTTTGTTAGTTCTCTTCAAGAGTTCTTTTCTCAAATTTATTTTAGAGTTTTTAACTTTTCTCTTCACTTTCACTTGGAGTGCGTTTCGCGACGTTGGCTGGCATCGACTGCTGGGGCAGGCGTTGCTGCTGTCGCTTTTATAGCTGCACTCAATGTCGACAGCTGCTCGAAAAGCTTCGCGTTTAACCTTCGTGCCGCCGATGCCGCCCCGCATGCGGCCGCTCGCACAACCTGGCCGCAGGACGAGGACACTTCGTGCGCTGGCTGCCCGTCGCCCAGCTCCGAGCCAGCAGTTACCCAGCAGCTGTCGTGGCAGCCACAACGTGAGCAGCAGCAGCCGTAGCATTTCTTTTCCTGCCTCTCTGCGATATTTGTACGCGTGGTTCGTGCTACCTGTTGCCTGCCTGGATTTCCTGCTTCCTGCTGCCAACGTGATTGTTGCTGCCTGCCTGTTGCCAGTTGCCCGTTGCCCGTTTGCCTGTTTGCCTTTCGCCCTCCATTGTTCAGCTGCTGTGGCAAACTCAAACGTTTTCGCACTTTTGAGCTTTTAGCCTTTGCCTGCGTGATGAAGAACGTGACCCTTGCGCGTCATACTCGAGTCGCGGCTTGAACGCCTTTAGCCATTGCTCGCCATCAACAATCACCAACTTTCGACTGACGTTGCTGCCGCCACACGTGAAACACGCCTGCCTGCAGCCAGGCAGAGCTCTGAAGGAAGCCCCAAAATGGCCAACGGTCTCGGTCCTGCGGGCTGTAGGGGCAGCAGCAGCTGAAAATATGCTTGAAATTGGGTCATCCATTGGACTGATCTAGAATTGTTTAGCTTTCTGCATTAATATATGTTTATATATATTTTAAAAATATTTTTTTTAAATTAAAAAATTTTTTTAATATTTTTTTTTCGAAAAACCAAAATTTTGCTCTGCCACAAATTTCTTTGTGAATTCTAAGAATTTAATGAGTGATATAATTATGCACTATTCCAGATGCCAAACTTATATTTTATAGGCGAACTAATTAAAGTCTGAAGCGACTATAATTTCTTCATTATTAGTACGCAGTTTGCTGGCACACATATAATTATAAATTTGATTTATTTTTATACTTTTGTATATTCACTTTAAAGAGTATATATATATTCTTTGTTTATGGCTTTTATATATTTAAAAATATTTATTTTATGTATTTAATATATCTAATGTGTTATATATAGTTTACTTATTCGTTAAATGTTATATATTTCATATAGTTTACTTATTTAGTATATTTTGTATATATTTGACATTTATTAAATATATTTTATATATTTAAAATATTATACATATATTACAGATTATACAAATTTGACTTATTTTATATATTTGACATATGTTATATGTTTTATGTATTTTATATATTTTAGAAATGGTATATATTTGCTATATATCGTATATTTTATAAATGTAATATTTTATATAATTTTCATACAATTTGTTTATTTATGATACTTAAAAAACAAAAAGTTGTGGTTAAATACGTTTTATATGTTGACAAGCCGCAGACTAAAGAACTTTACATAGGCTAACAAGTTTTCCGTGTTTGATACTTATGGAAGGTTCAAATCAATTGATTTCCATTAGTTTAGCACAGCTAAAGCAATTTTCGCTTATTTTCCTTAGTCTTCTCAGTTTCCTTCTCTTGATATTCATCTTCTTTCCTCTACACAAACTTTTGCCTTCTCAACTTTAAGCCTTATGAACTTATGCAACTATCTGTTGAGTTCTTTGACTTAAGACGCTAATGTGTGCATCTACAACTACGACAACAGATTATGAAAATCTTCTTGACTAAAGTTTCTGCGCTTAAGCATTAAGCAAAAAAAAAACGTACGTATAAAGCAGCTCAAAACGCCTTAAAGCAAATATATATAAATATATATAGCTTACCTAAAACTAAGCTAAAGCTAAAGATATATATATATATAGATAAAGATTAATTAATGCTAATAGCTCAGCATTTATAAATCTATACTTTATATACAGTCTTGAAATTGCTTACCTTCCCTACCTATTCCTACTCTGTGCTGCACCCACATATCTATCCAATTGCCTCTGCTCATTTAAGTAGTTCGACTGTTACTTTGGCGCCCACGCATTAGTTAACATAAGCTTAATCAAGCCAAATTAGCTAGTTGCCAACTTGATCGTATGCCGCCCAACAATTGGCTTTACATAAAGGGTCTATTAGTCAGCTCGTTTATGGCTAATGCTCGTTGTCTGCTTGACTTGATTCGGGCTCCAGTGGCGCCTCGCACGTTGCTGGCACGCATCGCGGTTATGCATGCAGCATTTGCCATGGCTGTTGGCTCTCGTGCTGCCACCGCTGCTGATAGGAATAGAACACCAGAGGCACCTATAAATAGGATGCACCCGATGTAATCAGTTTGCTACTTGACTAAATTTCAGTGCGTGCCGCTTACCTAAGTCCGCATTTTGTGCTCAGTTCCCGTTTCAGGGCATTGTTAACTGTTGTTGAAGTATCCCTTGGTGCATGTTGGCAAGGTCGTTTGCGTCTTGAGAGACTAACATGTATATATATAGGTATATATAAGACAATGTCACGTAGCAGCGATTTGCGATTTGGTCACCTGTTGGCACCTGGCTGCGATTGAAATTTCGTGAGCAGCTCAGCGCCGCTTGGATTTCGACGGAACTCGACAACTATTGCGAGCCTGTGCCAAGGTTAACAAAGCTCTAAGAAGCTGGCTACTTAGGCTGGCTGTTGCCTTGGGGCCAGCTATCTAATTCGCAGAGACTGCTCTACGGGGAAATAGTTCTTGGCTCCAGCTGTTTGCTCAATTAAGCTGGCCGCAGATAATTGCGTATTTGCTTGGTTTTGATTTCCGTGGAAGTCTTGATTGCAGCTGCCTTTGTGCGTTCGCTTGCCATAGCTGAGGCTGAGAGCCTATTTCACCTTGGGCAGCCTGGCTGGTTTTATTTTCTTCTCTTTCTGCTCTTCTGCCTCTCTATCTGCCTTTATCTAGAACTTGTTTGGCCAGCAGCTGAAACTGATATCGCACCAAAATCAACTAACAAATGAAATTAACAATTTATCATTGCTTTGCATAAGGTTTGTGTCTGGACACCGGACTCTGATTACATAAGCAAATATTGTGATTGGCGATTGAGATGCTTTTAATAAGACGACTTGCTGATGCTCTTACTTACTTGACTTGTGAAGTGTAGGAAGTCCGTTCAGCTATCAGTCTTACAATTTGATATATATAATTGATTAGATAATCAAATATATATAGTATTTATATCTAAGTTATGGCAAATCCTGTAAGACTGTAGTTTCCAAAGTTTGAGTGAATATTTGACTACGCCTTATGCATACTCATTCTGTTAGATTAACTAGATTATTTCTCAGACATGAGATTTGATTGATATACAATTTGAAATATTTTTATATATATATAATATATAGAATTTTTAATATATATACAAATATATATTTATATATATCGTCTCCACCTCTCTTTTCCATTCCGTCTCAAAATGCATTCAGCAATCATTCATGCTTTTCGTACATTGATTACTTTGGTTAGTGTATGAAAAGCAATCAAACATTAATTAATTTATGCGCTTATTTTGTCCGGGCTGGGTCGGGTTTTTGCGTACAGTATTTGCGTGTGTATTGCGCTCCGGACACCCACATATCCATGTGACCAGCGACTGGTCACGTTTTTGGACGTGCTGAAAGCAAAACGCAAAAGTTTCCAAAGCAAAAACTCAAAATCAAACGGCTCTACGCCGGATTTATTGCACTGCAATTGGTACGGCTTCCATGTGCACTGCGGCGGCTGCTGCTGCTGCTGCTGCAAGGGCTCTGACGTGCTGGCGTGCACGCCTCCAATTGGACGTTGCTTCCTATGGGATCACCGATGATTTATTTTAAACGTCACATTGAGGTGGGGTTCAAGGTGTGACGGGTTCATATGATATGGCTAAAACTACGAAGCTATTGTGCCCGCCGACTGTTGCCTGTTGCCTGGGCATGAATTGTTGACGCTTGTGTCGAGGCCAATAACTGAAAGTTCAATAGACCAGAGGGCAGACACTCTAGGTAGGGAAATTGTTTTGACGCATTGGCCTCAGACAATGTGAATACAATTTAGCACGAAAAAAAGAGTACTTCGGGCTGATAAACTTTATTCAAATTTCACGCTTAATTATTTCCCCCTTTTTTCAGAAGAGATATTCATAGGTCAGTGGCTTATAGTCGGCGCGATACTGCTGCTGATAGGAGTTGTCTGTCTCCACGCTGTGATACACCTGTGATTGCAAGGCCGGCGAGATTAGACGTCGCGTATAGGCTAACGGCAAGGCATAGGCCAGTCCAGGTGCGCTATAGTAGCTATAGAGCAGCTCATGGCTGAGTGCCAGGCCCAGCAGGCAAGCAAAGATAATTAGCTGAAAGATAATATTATTCGCATTACTATATATAAATAATTTATTGTTTATAATTTTTGGTTTTTCAAATTATCTGTCATTACAACTGTACTCAAAAATGCTGCTTTTCGCCATTTGCTTTCTGAGGCGCTGTATTTCTAGTCTCGTTCTCACTTACATAATAACGACTCTGCCTGCAGGGCCTATGTAGCTGTCTCGCTCTCACTTAGCAAGACCAGGCACTATTTTCACCAACAGCTTTATTTGTCTCACTTTCTCTCTCTCAGCAATGTGGAGCGTACAATTAAACCGCAAACTCAATTGGCTAAACATTTATTTATGAATTCTACAAAAACTCTCAACTTCTCACTACATCTACTGCAAGAGCCACTACAAGAGCCAATCATGACAAACTTTGCCTCTCTCCAATTTATTTAATCAAAAAGGTCTCAGCTTGACTGGCCAGCTTTGTGGACTTCTTAGAAATAATTAAAGATTGCTTAAGGCACGTATGTCTATCTTCCTATCTCTCAGCTCAGCTATTTCCCATTAAAAAATAAAAATATTTCACTTCGGCTAAAATCAAGCGCTTCCTAGCTTCACTCGCCTAGCCTAGTCTTTCTTCACTTCAATGGCTCACGCTTCACTTACCAGCTTCATGGTCTTCCTTTGTAGACGAACTGAATGCTGGCTGCATCGCGTTGGTCCCTTTTATAGGCTGCAGCCTGTGTGTCCACGACAAGGTCAAAGGCATTTGAGGCGGCAGTTCTGAAAGAAGCCCTTAACTCACTTTGAATGGAGCTGCAATTGCAAATGCACTTCACAGATCGATTGACTGCAGTCCAAAAGGAGACAAAGCTGAATCAAGAGGAGTTGTGAGAGAGAGAGAGAGAGTGAGGGCCATGGAATACCCTATTGTGGAGCATGATTGAGTACTCAAAGGTGAGCCGATAGTTGTATATGAGACTGAGATAGCTTTTGTTCAAAATTATTCTGAATTTATTTATTTATTTATTTAATTGTTATAGAGCATTAATTCTAAATAACAATTTAATTTAATAAAATTATTCTGAATTTATTTATTTATTTATTTAATTGTTATAGAGAATTAATTCTAAATAACAATTTCTTATAAAGCCAGAGCAGCAAAGGCCTTCAGGCATTATTCTAAATTAATTTTTTGCCAACACATAAAACTTAATTTCTCTAGTCTCGCATGCCCCTTCTCTCATCTCTTGCACCTGCAGGGCATAAGGAGTTGAACTTGTTGTGCGTCTGCTCATTGCGATTAAGCGCTGATCGTCGTGCGCTTCCAGCAAGATAGGCTTAAAGAACTCGGCAGGGCAATGCAGTCGCATGCAACTAGTTGCTCGCTGCCTCAATCATTCCCACTCAGAGGCAGAGGCGCTGTTTTATTCCAATTCCAATTCCAATTCCAATTCCATTTCCCTTTCCATGCATGGCAAATGGTAAATATTTTGCTCTTAGCTGTTTACAATTTGTTTTTCGTTTGTTGGCCCAAAATGATCAACAAATAAGCTGGCGTAAGGTGGAAGTGGGCGTGTTACTTCGCATTGATGAATTTCAAGGGCAGCTACAGCTTCCGCCTCGGTGGGCGTATTTACACATCTGCCCTTGAAATTCTACGCAAATTGTGCGAAGTTGCCCAAGTGCGCAACGCTTTGTTTTCCCAATTGCGGTTCCTGCCTCGACCCTTGGGCCGCTCCCAATCAAAGGTGGATCCGAAAACAAACGCCTACGCCCTACTCAATTAATGGCCATTGTATATATATATATATGTATTATTCAATATATTTCGGCGTAGTATTTACTGTTTTGGTCAGTTCTGGTCAGTTGTTGTTGGTGTTGATGCTTAAAGCAATTGCGCAGCTTCGCTTACCTTCGCTGGGTGCAAAATATCTTGGGGCTTGTGAGCTGTTAATGTAATTGAATTAGTTTAATCTATAATATATATATAGGCCTATATATGCAAGTATATGAGAGATTTTAGATACTTTGCACATTGTTAATTATTGCTCTAGTCTTCTACCTTCTCCACGCAATGTCCATGGCACACAAAACTCTAGCCGCAGCCAAGCAAAGTCTTGCAAGTTTTGGCTCGGCGGTTAAGTAGTGTGCAACTCGAGTCGAGTCTAACTGAAGTCATTCACTTATGAAATGCGAGCTGGCTAAGATATCACAGCCCGAAGGTCGAGCATTGGGTTGCATCTGGCCCATAGCCCAACGCCACTTGTTATATAAATGCTGCAGTCTGTGCAGCTAATCAACGAGTCTTCTGACAGCTACGCAACGAGTTTCAGTTCTGATCCACCAACCAAACGCCCTCAACATGTACAAGCTGGTGGGTAGCAGTTCGCCCTGTGTTTTATTATCATTTTTGATTTGCATTTTCATTTGCATTTGACAGTTGGTTTTGCTGTCGCTGTGCGTGGCCATTGCCTATGCGGCACCTGGACTGCTGCATGCCAGGCCCATTCTGGGCAGCGCCTCGTATGGCTGGCCGGGACAGACGTTGCAGACGGTGCAGGTGGTGCGTCCCATTTGGCCCACACACAGCATTGTGCGGCCCATCGGACATGGCTACGGCCATGGTTATAACTGGCTTTAAATGAGCTGCTCTCATCTAAGGCGAAAGGCCTGAAATGAAATAAATTCTTTGAGCTTGATTGGAAACTCTGCTAAATGCTTCTTCTTTTTGGGATTCTGGGGGGTTTTGACTGGCTGCGGCTATAAAAATCGCAGCAGTAGCCGCCAGCTGCTGCAGTTAGTTTAGAGCCATCCAGGCGAAATGGCCTGGTCAGTAAGTAGGCGTCTTTTATTTTGGACACACTTCTGTAGCTTCATCTTTGGCACAGCTGCTTCGGATGCTGTGGATCTGTGTGACTGTGATGCTGCAACTGCTATACGCTGTGCCTCTACATCTCTATGTGCTCTCGCCCACGCCGGGCATGGCTCAACCCACTGGAAATCAACTGCAGGTACTGCCTTTCTCACCTGCTGAGAGGGAGAGCGAGCTGCAGCTGAGAGTGGTGCAGGGCAGAGATTTATTGCAGGAAGTGCAGCAGCTGATGAACAGCTTCTATCATCTGATGCAGTCAAACAATACCACTAGGAAAAAAAAGAAGCCGCCGTTTCCATTTTCATTCCAATACAAGCCGTTGCTGGATCGATTGGCATTTGGTAATCTTACGCTCAATCTTGCATTTACGTTTAATTTCATGAACACCAACTCCTTTGGTTAGGAACTTCCTAATTGAGATAAATTGATTTACAGCAATAAAGGCTCAGTGCACACAGAAAATGGTTGTTCTTTTCCATAATAAGCATACATAATGGCAGCAGGCAAGATAAAAAGAGACAAGCATCAAAACAACAATAATACTCACTCACTCCCTCTCTGTCTGTCTTACATGATTCACATAGCTGCGACAACAGTGCAATTCTAACGGGACTATTTTCGAACTCTGCTTTGATCGTCTAGTTTTACTAGCATGTAAGCGACAATTGTTATGACTAGCTGTTCTCTTCGCTCCTAAGCAGGCAATGGCTCCTCATATAGTATTAATATGGCGGTCGTTAATAAACAACAACAAATTATGATCGTCTGCACTGCTGGTAAGACTTAATATGAAAGAAAGAGAACCAAGAGATGCATACTTCAACGACCGTGTATTCCGTTCACTCTCGTGGCATAAGTACCTTGTGATTTCTGTGAAAAAATGAAGCCTGAATAGCAAGTTGATTCAAGAATATATTTTTTCTTGAATATTACTTTTTGTGTGAGCTTTTAAGTGACAGGCCTGCGCCAAGGGTTAAGCTTCACGAAAATAGCGTAGCTAACTTTTAGGCTGCTGATACAATAAAATGCAAATAATTTAAGTTGTGTGTCCAACATTTTATTTGTGCCTTAAATTATGATCAATTTTTCAGTTCCAGTGGGTGAGTGAGTGAGCGGCTGGTCTACTTCTTCAACAGCAGAGGGGCTGCGCTGTAGGCGGCGGCGTAGGGGGAAGCCACATACGGAGAGGCGACGTATGGGGATGCCACATATGGAGATGCCACATAGGGGGATGCCACATATGGGGATGCCACATAGGGTGCCGCGAATTTGCCATGGTATTCGGAGCTGTAGACGGCAGCGGCGGGTGCGGCAGCCACCAGTGGTGCGGTGTAAGCGAGACCAGGCTTGGCGGCAACGCAGGCAATCAGGGCGAGGACCACAACAGCGATGAACTTGAACATTTTTAGTTGGTTGTTTGGTTGGTTGACGGTTGTTGATGAAACAAATGTAACTGATGCTCAAACAAGTGGCGAGCCATGGCTTATATACGCAAATTGGACTCAAGCATTTCGTTAAGACCTTGGCCAATGTGCACGGTGTATTCTGTTGGCCAATTGCTCAGGCATTGCACGTAGCCAGCCCAATTGGCAGTTATACGCGTAAGTGGCTTAAACAATTTGTAGGTTTAGCTCCGCTTGGCTCATTAGCTGGGCCAGCACGCAGTCTGCGCCAAGGCTCCACCTACCGGCTGGCTGGTGTATAAAAGCCATAGCTGAAGCAGCTGTCATCATCAGTTCCGTTCAACCAACAAACTAAACAACTCAAGATGTTCAAGTCAATCATCCTCGCCGTCTTCGCTCTGATTGCCTGCGCTGCAGCCAAGCCAGGAATCGCCTACTCCGCACCCTACGTGGCATCCCCCTACGTGGCATCTCCCTATGTGGCATCATCGTACGTGGCATCTCCCTATGTGGCATCCCCCTACGTGGCATCCCCCTATGTGGCATCCCCATACGTTGCATCGCCCTACGCTGCCGCCTACAGCGCAGCTCCTCTGCTTCTCAAGAAGTAGATAAAGACGACCCGGCAAAACACAGATCTGCAAAAATTGAATACGAATAAAAAACACTGAGACTCGGAATCAAATTGTTTTTACTCATTTTATCATTTATATATAATATTTTTATTCATATATGGAGACAATAGTCGGGGCTCTGTTCAAGGTCTTTGCCTGACGCTTATCTCAACGGCCAGCAGGAAGTTTGTGTCGAGGGCTTTATCTGTCCCTCCATTCGGTTGTTTGCTCTAAAAGATTTCCTGGTTGAAGTCTTATCGTATACTCAAATATATATATATATATATATACTTTTGTATTTATAAACTGAAAACTTAATTTGGATTTTGGCTATATGCTAACGAGCTACTAGGCTTCCATTGTGCCATTCGAGTGGAAGACAATGCTGCTGCGACTGTAGCGACCCGAGCGCTGAGCCTTGCGCCAGCGCAACACTATGAGTGCCACCAGGGATATGAGGATCAGGGTGCCCATCACATGGAAGAAGAGCTTGATGAACTGCAAGTGAAGCTCCAGGTTCGCTGAGTGGGCGCGCAGTAGTTCCAGTTGCTTGTGCAATGCCTGCATGGGTTCCTCCTGGATGGCGCCCTGCTTGGACGCAGGGCCCATGGTTGACACGCTAATGCAGGAGACATCGCGTATGTGGGGTGTCTCGTCGGTGGTGTTGTCCGGCTCGATGTGCAGCGTGACGGTCTCTGTGAGGTAGGGCGGTATCAGCAGATGGTGTAGGTAGGAGCAGTTGAAGGGATTCCGCGAGATGCCTAGTTTCTGGAGCAGGGGAAAGGCCTCGGTGAAGCTACGATTGCCCTGTACCTCGCTGAGTAAATTTCCATCGACGAAGAATTGCTTGAGGTTCTTCAGATAGGGCACAAACAGATCCAGGTTGAGGTTGGTCAGATTGTTGAACGACAGATCGAGTATCTCCAAGTACTTCTGCTTGGAGAACATGCCGAACTGCAACTCCCGGACGCCGTTCGAGCTCAGATAGAGATTGCGCAGTCGCTTCAGCTGATTGAAGCAGCTGACGCTCAGCGACCCAATGGGATTGTGGGACAGATCCAGATGCAGCAGCGCAGTCAGATTTGTGATATTCGCTATGCTGGCTAGGCGGTTGCCACGCAGCTCCAACGACTCTAGCTGCAGCGCCTGGTGCATGTGTATCGAGCTGATGTTGTTGTAGTTGGCGCGCACGAAGCGCGTTGCGTTGATCGTGAGGTTGGTCAGCTGATTGTAGTCCAAGTTCAGCTGGTGGATGATGTTCTTGTTGGTCAGCTGAAAGGCGTCCAGTGAGTTGCTGGCCAGCAGCAGGCTCTCTAGGCTGGCCGCCTCCGTGAACGTGTCCGGGTGGATGCGAACCAGCTTGTTGTTGGACAGATTCACCTCCTTGATGCGGCGCATGCGGTTGAAGACCTCCGGCTGGATGAAGGTTAGCAAATTGCTCTCGAACGATACCGACTCCAGGTACTCGTTGTCTTTGAATATGTCCTTGTGCAGGTCGCTCAAACGGTTGCCCGTCAGCTGCAGCTTGTTCAGATTGTGCAGCCCGCAGAACGCATTCTCACTCAGCTGCGAGATGCGGTTGTAGGACAAGTCCAGCCGCATCAGCGAATTGGCTCCGATAAACACAGATGTCTGCACGGAAGTCAAGTTGTTGTAGCTGAGATTCAAAAACGACAAATTGCTGGCTGCGCTGAACGTGTTGCGCGTCAGCTCCAAGATGCTCGTGTAGGAGACGTCCAACGTCTTCAGGTGGGTGAAACTCTCGAACAGATGAAAGGGCACCGAGAGCAGCGTCGAGTCGTAGAACTTCATGAACTTCACCATATTGCTGGGCAGAAAGTTCTTGATCACAATGTTTTGACTGTGGGTCACCACTAAGCCGGTGACGGTGCAGAACGCATCGCTCTCCATGTGCTTGTGCTGCTCGAACTCATCGCAGTTCATGTAGACGTCGCCCGACCGGGCAGGCTCGCTGTTTGCCAGGACAAACAGAAGGAGCAGACAAACATTGCTTAAGTGCATCGTGAACCGCGCGCAGCGAAGACTTGCCGCAAACTGCAAGAGAAACATCGGATTGCAAGCTATTACAGAAATGCAACCGATGTTTGATATATATTATATATATATCTTATTTATTTATGTTATATAGTATATAGAGAGAGATTGCAGTTGTTTGTCATGCTCTGTTCCAGACTTGAGAAGTTGCATGATCGGCTCTTGCTTATCTACATATTTATAACTAAAAATCCTTAAGCCATGCGAATATTTGAATAAATTCGGAAATTATTTAAGCAACTTGCTCAAGACTTTGTATATAACTTAATATATAGTTAAGCTGCTCATGTCTTAAAATTCATCTGGCTTACTTGTTATGCGGCCTGCTTTTCGGATAAAAAGACATAAAATGAGCCCGAGTTGCTTGACCTGCCTACTTAGAAACTAAGGAAGACAGACCACCTAGAACTAGTGGTAGGGCATCTGGGGTCCGCGGCCACTCAATCCGGAGCACTGATATTGCTTTGAGTTACTTGTGGAAGCTCTTATGTGATAAGAAGTGTCGGCCTGGGCTTTGTTTTGTTTTTGCTTTTATTTTTTTGCGATTACGAAAAATGCTGAAAGTGTTATGTGCCCAGAGTGAGGAGATCGCATCGCCTAGCTGTAATGGGCTTAACGCCCACGCCGCGTCGTAGGCTCATGTTGCATGGCCATTGGGCCGATGCAACGCGGACTGCGGTCATCAATTCTGCAACATGGATTAAAAGTGTATTGAAGTTGATTGCATAAGCAAATTGCACAGTCAGCGCTTGACCTTCACATGAAATATATGCAATCCGATTAAACCCATAGTGCCACATGCCCCCAGCCAGAAGCCACAGGCCGCAAGCCGCAAGCCGTAAACTCAGCCAAACGCTCTTTGGTCTGCTCCCGCGCACAAGGGCAGGTCAGTTAACCGAACGCATAAATTTTAATCGGAACAGCTACTGTTTCGTATATACTATATATATTATATATAGATGTCCAACAATTGTTTTTTTTTTTTTTTTTTGGTGGCTGCCTTCAACATTTTTTTATGGTCGCACATTTTGGGGACGTGCTCGACATACCCAAAGCAAAAGACCTTTCCAGCTGCTTTTGGCTGGGCACGTAGCCAGGCGTTCGGCTGGTCTTTTATATTTTGTATCGCTTCTAATTTAGTTCGTTTTGCGTAGAATTCATCCACATCGCATATTGTCGGGGCTATAAAACTGCAATCGTAGTACTCTGCGGCATAGTCTACTTTGTTAGCTTCAACCAAACATTTCAACATGTTCAAAGTGGTGCGTTTTTTATTTGAAATTTGTTTTCGCTGAATTCTAATTGGTTTTCGTTTGCAGTCTGCTGCCCTTTTCGTGTTCTGCGCTGTGCTCGCCTGCAGCCTGACTGAGGCCAAGCCTGCGGTGCTTGTGGATGCGGCTCCTGCTGTTGTCACCGCTACCAGCTCACAGTATGTGGCACGCAATTTCAATGGCATCGCTGCCGCGCCCATTGTCGCTGCCGCCGCTCCCGTTGCCGCCGCCTACACTGCCCCGATTGCTGCTGCTCCCATTGCAAGCGCCGCCTACACAGCGCCCCTCGCTTATCCCTACAGCTATCCCTACACCGCTGCCTACACCACATACCTGTAAATGATGTAACCTGCGGTTTGAGTCACCTTTTTTTTTGGAATAAAAAACAATTGCTCAAAGGAATTATTTGGTATTTGAATTTATTTTCGTGGACAGTTGGAGATGGGGAATATACTGAAATACATTGTGGGGAAGAATCAAAGAGGCATTTAGTATATATTTGTTATATATTTGTTATGTGTAGATAGCTAATGAAAGCTTTAGAATCCAATGTGGATGGATTTGCATAATAGAATATTCATGTTAGAACTTTGGCTCTTATAACCAATTTTGATACAAATTTTAAGTTGCTATAAGAGTATTAGCTTTGGCAGACAGGTAGACAAGCTATTCTCGCAAATAATTTAGATGAGTAGCATTACTCACTGAAGATAGGAATGATCTAAGTTCCGTATATATGAAATTTGCAGCTCATAATAAAGTTAAATATATATATGTATGTGAGAGATATATAAAAATAAAAATATATTTGTCAAGATTATGTTAATTTGATTGCCTTCCATTCTAATTTATATAACTCTACTCCTTTTTCTTAGAAATAAATTTCCTGTTCTACTGCCTCTCACCATTTTCTAGTTCAGATTGACCATTTTGAGTTGCCTGCTCTTCGTCCATTAAAATCACAACGACCATGATCGAAGGACCTAAGTAGCCATCTCGCTCGCACTCAGCAACTCCTGGGAGTGAATATAGCAACAGTTATATTTGTCTCTTTCTCTCTTTCAGAGATATGGCTCTTACTATAGCCAATCACAACAAAATTTAATATAATTAGGAATTTGTTAGCAGCAAGGTCAAGGCAAGAGCAATATGACGAAAATAAATGCTGGATGCTAAATGAGGATTTTTTTTATAAATTATAGTTAATGTCAGCCCAACTTTAAATATGTATGTATATGTATATTATTCCCTTTAAAATAAAATTCTTTCTCATTTATTCTTCTATATTATATTATATATTTATAAATTTTAATAAATTATATTTATATTAAATTTCACTATGCTTACAATTTCTATCAACAACAACAACGCGTTTTGGCAACGATTTGCAATCTGTGTCTGGCCAAGGATTCCGAAGCTGGGAGCCACTTGCTACCCGTTTGACAGCAGCTGTGTTTGGCTGGTTGTTGTCCCTGTGTTGCTGCAGCCGTAGCTTGCTGCAAAATGTTGCACTGAAGTGCGCGTATGGCGCCCACGCAGCTGGGCAGCACGAGCGTAGCGGTGCAGAGCTGACAGAGTCTAGAGTGATCCTCACTCAACTTACAGCAGCAACAGCAGCAGCAAGTGGTGCAGCAGGTGTTGGAGTTATTCGCCCCAGCTGGAATTATTTCTGCTCGCTGGCTGTTAGACTCCTCCGTATCGGGCACAATGTGCGCTTTATCCGGGTTGCGTTTGAAGCTTAGTAATTTCTTATACATGATTGTGTTCTAAGCGATTTCCACTGATCAAATGAAACAGCATGTGGGGCAGTCGCTTGGCTTTATAATTTCATTTATGGATGTTTGATTCGTTGGTGGTGCGAGTGGGTCACAAACCCAAGCGCATGCTTTGCATGCCAACCACGTGCCACTCAACGTTTCAGTTCGATTTGCTGATCGACGTTTTATATTTTTATTTTTGCGTCACGTTTATAAATACTTATTGCGTCTGGCTGGGCAGCGACCCCGCCCCCTCACACCTTCCCTCACGGCCGCTGGCCATAGCCCATACGCTACTGAAACTAAAAGTAAAGTGCAAATTTGGTCGACGAGATTCTCCTTGGCGTGAATTGATACGACAAGCCGCCGACTGAATTGGCAGGCAAGAGCATCCAGACGCCTCGCCGTGCATAATAATTAATAATTTGATTTGTTTCGCTTATGCTTCTTTTTTGCTTTTGGGCCTCAAGTCTTTTGTGCATTTCGGGTATATAAGTTCGAGCAAATGCTGCAGCAGGCATCAGTCAAGTTCTTCAGAACAAGCAGCTCGTTACAATCAAATCAAACAAACTTCAAAATGTTCAAATTCGTAAGTTTCAAATATTCGACGATTCCATAGATCTCCTCTATAACTAAATCCTTTACATATAGTTCGCTCTGTGCCTGTTCGCCGTTGTCGCCTGCGTCGCCGCCAAGCCCGCTATTGTTGCTGCCCCACTGGCCTACAGCGCCTACACCGCTGCCGCACCAGTCGCCTATAGCTCGCCCTACACCGCCGCCTACACTGCTACCGCTGCCTATCCCTACTCCGCTTATCCTTATACTGCTGCCTACTCTGCCTATCCTTATGCCGCCTACTACCGTTAAGCAAGAATAACGACTTGACAATCTGATCTGGATCCTCGGCACACGCAATTTATATTTCCTCGAGCAATCCCAAGACTCTTGCTTTACCCGGTTTTTGTTTCATTTTTGGTTTTCCCTTTTTGAGTTTTTAGTATTATTTAATGATGGTTAGAGTGGAAATATTATTGTTGGAATAAATGCATATTGCGTAAAACGTATTAAAAATTGTGATTCTATATATTAATTAACTATTGCATAAAAATTGTATCCATGAAAAGCATCCCCTAGGAATTTTTCCTTGGAAGTTTTTCCTAAGTGGAAGTAGTCAATGTATAATTTCCAAGCCCTATGAAATCATCCTACTTCATGGAAATTTTCTTATCTTCTCTATGACGTCTTCCTTACTCTGGGAATATTACCCACTTCTAGGAAGTTTTCTTTACTCTCTTCTAGAATATGTTTCTTATCTTTTGAAGTCTGACTTTTCTAAGTCGGTATCCATCTAAAAGTTTTCCGTTCCATAGGAAATTTTGCCTTCTCTCGGAAATGTTTCTTCTCTAAAAATTCTGTTTTCATTAGACTATTTTTACTCTCTCTCATCTATGCCAAAAATCAAATTCTGAGAATTCTGTGTTCTGTTCCTATAAATATATTTTTCTCTGCAACCTTTTTGTGGTTTCTTCCATTGTAAGCCCCATTTCAGATCCCGTTGACCTCTGCAAGGACACTCGCTAGTATCTATTTTCCTTCACCTTGGGTGCACAGCTGTCCGCCAACCCTCTGCTGAATCGTTTTCTATTTTTAATTTGAATTACAATTAAAATGCGCAGTCCGCAGTCCTCAGACCGCAGTCCGCTGTAGCTGATGGAATATATGTGTACTTGCAACTGGGTTACGTTAAAATGACGGGCACGTAAACAGTACGTAGTCAACAGCAATTTGTGGCTGATCAGAGGATTGGTAAGCGTTAAATTATGATAATCGCATCCACAGAAGGCAGCTGCTGCTGACGACAGCTTGAGCCACAGCCCGAGTCGGCATCGAGACGGAAGTGACTAAGCTCTTGGGTTAGGAATGTGGATTATCGTGTAGTGTGGCAAGCGCTTTGTATTTGGTTAGGATTTGTTGGCCTTGTTTAGTGCGTGTTTTAGCTTTGGCCGTAAAGCCCAACCAAACCGAGTATTTGGCCCTGGTTTGGTAATATTTCAATTATTCAGTGCAGGTAGAGCGGAGACTTAGCTAGGCCATGCTGAGGCTATTCGTCATAATTATGAGCAGCTTAAGCAGCAATAACTATTGCATGCCACACGTGCCATATGACAAGTAAACAACATCGCGGACATCCCCTAAAATCCCTGAACCCCAGCTGAATGCTCTGGACCCTAGAGTTCATTGGCATCGATGTTGACTTTGAAGCATTGCATAATCCTCGGGCGCAGCTGCGTTGCGCCCTATTCGCTGTTTACGACTTGTGAGCTGTCAGCTATGGCTCTGAAGTATACCCTATAAAATTGAGGATGGGTGGAATATGGGATGTGGATCTATAGGTAATTGAATTTAGATATAGGTTTATTTAAAAAGATTTAATATAGATAGAAATAGAAGAAATATATGATATATTTAAGTATGCATCGGAACTATGTTTTGTTGAAAAGACTTAAGACTAATCTAATTTATATATTCAATTTTATTTACGTCTGTTCGTATATCTTCTTGGAAGTAAAAAACTATAATCTTAAACGGATATATACAGATAAACGTAAATTATATAGAGATTAATATATAATCTATTATAACTTCATATTTTCACATGATTCCAACTATATTCCACTTGGAACTTCGTTTCTTAAGCTCAACTCCAGCACACATAATGATAAACAGTTCAAGCATCTCGGGTATACCTAGCGGGTTATCATCTACCTATACCCCAGCCATAAACTAGTCTAGGGTATCTCAACGCCTACAACTCTAACCGCTTCATTCGTGGCTCATTTTTAATTGAAACGTGCCCCGTTCGTTGCGTGTGGCAGCAGCAGCTGTTGCAGAGCTTGCCGCATCTAACTGGTGCCGCTGCTGTTGCTGTTGCTGGTGCTGGCGCGTTTAATTAAAAGGCGCCACGGGTAAATAGACGCGACTCTCAAATCTCAAGCATCAGTTGAATGGGCCTTGCCACTCCTTGTGGCAAGTGCATTAATCATACGCCGCATGGTGCCGACAACGTTCTTGCTTGTGTTTATTTTTTTTCATCCATTTTTCTTACTTTATACACAAAATGCATTTCATTAAAATGTTTAAATGTCGAACTGATTGCAAATTAAATCAAATGCGAGTTGGATTTTTTTTGGCGAGTTCTTTGCATGATTTTTGACGCCTACAAATTGGTTCTTTTTTTTAGCCATTTACGAACCGGGTGAAGCGCCACGCCCCACTGCAACGCCTCCATAATTGGCATGGCCAAATGCTTATGGACTAACTAATCGACTATTTCCCAGGCAACTCGTTTGCCATTTTAATCAGCTCCCCTCCTGCTGTTAACTACATTAGGTGGCTGTTCGAGTGACTACAGTGTTGACTGTCAGTTAGCGTATTGCTGTGCCAGCAATTAGGCAACTGCCCAGCCAGCTGACACACTTCATTTGTGCAGACATCAATAAAGGTCGATCTTAATCGGCGCATTGCACGAGTGACAAAGTTTTAATTGAATTTAATTTTTTAGCGCTCACTGTATGAGTCCATAAGCCGGCTGCACTGTCCGCTTAGAATTGCCTGCTCTACTCAAGTAGCCAAAAAATAAAACCAGTAAGCAGTGAACTAGTTGTGAGTGACAGACCCCGAAATACCCTAGAGAAACTGGGAGTTTACTGACTGATTGAGGATGTTATCGAAGTCTGAATATTCCCGAGATGGGCTCGGTGAGAGGTATTCAATAAATGATATACCATTATGAAATGTTATGTCTGTGTTCGAGTTATGCCTAAGAAGTAACATCTCGAAACCGATATTTATCGATATCGATCAAGTACAATAATTTCCTGCATGCATCCAGAATACCGTTTAGTCTCTAGCGCTTATACTCTACAAGTTATGGCTAAAATGAAACAAATCTCAAAATCGATAATTATCGATTTTTACTGAGTTATCAATTAAGTTATCAAAAAGTTCTTATTTTTCATGAGTATAGGAAATATTTACAATTTTTATAGATTTTCATTATTTTTTAGTGTAGCACCAGATCTTCGGGTCCTGCTTCCCTCTGGCACATAACATATCTCTTAGCCTATACACCCCTTCACAATCCCTCACTCTGGGTAGACATGCACATAAATGTGTCGCCCACTTGGCAAACGCATTTGTATGCAAATATTTTGCCTGGGCGTAAGTTACGCATAATCAAAGCCCGCTGCAATTGCCCAGAGCCTGGTCTGGCCATTGTCAAGCGGGCAGCCGCCTTTCCATTTGCTGAGGGGAGCTAAGATTTACGCAGTCAATTTCGCATTGCACCGCAGGGCGTTGCGGCGAGTGGCCACACAGTGGTGCAGGTGGCACAGGTAGCCAACAGGCATATAGGCAGAGACCCAGGCTCAGGCACTTTAAAAAGTTGGCCTTTTAAGTTTTACGTAAAGCTTGAGCTGATTTATGCGTGTGGGGCGGCGAGGCTCGCTGCAATTAGCTGTCAGCTGCAACAACAACAACAACGACAACAACAACAATAAATATGTATATTAGAATTATTACAACAACAGTCTGCATTGTGCTCGCAGTTGATAGCTATGAATTTATGATTCCATTTAAAGTTTCTTTGTGAGCAGCGGCACAGCTGGCAGGGGCTCTTGGGTTAAGCCCCTGTTGAACGACCTTGCGACGCCGCTGACAGCTGCTGCAGCCGCTAGGCTAGGCAGCAATCATCAGTTATCGACAATTGCCCTAGATAAAGTTGATCTAGAAGTCCGGCTCAAGCAATCAGCGTAACAACGCGCATTATGACACGCATACACTGAGCGAAATCTGGGAGAGGTGAAAATTGATAATGTTATGGAAATTGGAATTTTACATAGAAGAAGAGTTCAATGAGATTTAGAGATACTAAAGTTAAAGAGAGAGAGAGAGAGAGAGGGAGAGAGAGAGAGAGAAAGAAAAATAGATTGGGAGAGAAAGAGAGAAAGACAAGGAGCAAGATAGAGAGAAAGATAGGCAAACAGGAAGAGAAACAGAGGGAGCGAGAAAGAGAAAGAGAAAGGGAGAGAAAAAAGAGAGAGTATAAAGAGAGAGAGAGAGAGAGAGAGAGAGAGAGAGAGAGAGAGAGAGAGATACCATATCGGAGAAGACGAGGCAAGAGTAATCTAAGCTTACTCCATGAAATTGATGGAAGATATATACATATGAGATATGGGACCTATACTCTAGATAATCAAATCAAGCTCTGTATCAGGGATATACCTGTAATACACTGTAGTCAAGTGAGTTCTGGGACTGATATAATATTCTTTAATAATTTTTAAGGTAAAATTTCTAATTTATAAATACCACTAAAATCAATTCCTGAAAATCAGTTTGTAATTTACTAATTTAATATCTACACTTAACTCAATCCCATTGAACGTAATTTCAGCCTATTAAGAAATATATTTATAAATTTTCTGAATTTTGCCAAACATTTTCCAATACCTCCTATCTCAAGTGTATTGAATAAGTGATCTAGAATTCTCTCGCGCAATGTGCTTAGCTCTATTATCCACATTCAATTAATTTGTGAGCTGAGTTGAGGCTGTGGCTGTGACAGTGGCTATGATTGTGGCTGATCAATTTGGCTCTAACCAAACGCTGTAATTAAGACTTAATCTTTGAAATCCTGCTAAATGACCAATTTACGCATTACTCGAGCCATTCGCTGGAAATGATAAATATCGGAAAATATCAAGCGCAACACGCACCGGCGACCAGTTCTTAAATGTTTTGCTTTTCGGAAACTCGTTCTCACAGATTTCTTGATGATATATATATATATATATATATATATATATATATATATATATATATATATATATATATATATATATATATATATATAGTATATATATATATATATATATACATATATATATAAATATTGCGACTAAGTTGGCTATGCCAAACATCCGCATTGGCCAGGGCGGGGCTCTAGCCGCCGCCGTCTGCACCACTTGCACCGCCTGCACCACCAGCACCACCTTCGCCATCGTGCTGCGACCACGAGTTGCACTTTGCATGCGCACACGAAGTTTCGCAGCCTCCAACAAAAGTAAAAGTTCAGTTCTCGTTATAAAGATTTGAATTTGCTTTTTGGGCCCGACGCGAATTCGGCTATAAAAGCATTTGAGCCCAGTTAGCAGGCATTATTAAACGTTGTGTTCTCGCCTCGTCTAAAACTCCAACTCTTGCAACATGTTCAAATATGTAAGTTGGTCCACTGGCTGAGCCAGCTCCGAGTCCGAGTCTGATCTGAAACATCTTCCAGCTCCTGGTCGCCTTCTGCTGCTGCTTGGCCAGCGCCGCTGCCGCTCCTGGCTACTTGGGTGGCTTGGCTGCCGCTCCGGCCATCTCCTATGGTCACGCCTTGGCCGCACCTGCGATTGCCTCGTATGGCTTGGGCCCCAGGATTAGTTATGCTGCGCCCGCTTTGGCTCATGGCCCCGCTTTGTCCACCTATGGCTTGGGCCCCAGGATCAGCTATGCATCGCCAGCCATTGCCCATGCTCCACTTGGCCTGGCAGCCGCTCCCCTCGGCCTGGCTTCGCCACTCGGACTGGGCTACAGATCGTACGCCGCTGCTCCTGCCCTGAGCCTGGGCCATGGCTGGTAGAGACCGCCACATGGAAACCGATAATCTTCACTGCTTTTCATTTCGTTTGCACACAAAATTTCTGAGAGAAAGTGAATTTGAGTTTTGAATTAAACCACATTTCGTATTGATCAAGATTAACGCTTAGCTTTATTGGACTCTGATTGGAGTATAAGTGTTAAGATATTGGAGACTCTCACACGCTCTGCCTGTGCTCACCAGCCATAGCCATGGCCATAACCATAGCCCAGACCCAAGCCCAGGCCCAGACCCAGGCCGTGTCCGTAGAGGCCATGTCCGTAGCCGCCCAGATAGCCATGGCCCAGGCCATAGCCATAGCCGCCCAGATAGCTCTTGCCGATGATGGTCTTCGTGACGATGGGCGCTGCAATGGTCTTGATGATGGGCGCATGGTAGCCCAGGCCCAGCCCCAGGCCGTAATGGCCACCATAGTGTCCGCCTAGGCCCAGGCCCAGGCCTCCGTAGCCCAGATAGTCATGTCCAAAGCTGGGCGCTGGAGCTGGCGACGGTGCTGGTGCCGGTGCTGGAGCTGGCTCTGGCGCCGGTGCAGCCAGACAGCAGCTCAGGCACAGTGCGGCCAGTAGAAAAAGCTGGCGAGGATTGGGATTAGGATTGTGTGTGCCTTGGCTATACTCGATGCTGCTACTTACTCCTTTGTACATTTTTTGCTATTAACTACTTTAAGTGCCACGTGATTTACTCCAAAAGCTGTGCTGTGCTTGTGCTGCTGCAGTTGCTCGCTGCGTGGGTCTTTTATATGTTGCAGGAACCGGCGAGCTGCTGCAATTGCAGTTGCCACCAAATTGGGCTGTCGATGATCTAATGGGCGCTGCATTTGGACACCATTGGCTGGCTGCTTCAGTTAATCTACTTGGTTTTTTTTTGTTTCTTTTTTTTTTTTTTTTTAGTTTTGGTCAAAGACATTTCACTCGTTTCGCGCGTTGCTCATACGCAATGTGGTCCAGCATGCATTGGGTAAGTGTTTAATTTGCAACATGCCAGCAGGCGACAAAGTTTTGGGCGTGACCGCAATTGCATTGCGAGCTGTGTTTTCCTGCTGCAACTCCGTAGCTAGAATCGCTTAAGCTCGGCTTAAATAATGCTCGAATAAATACGAAACCCAGTTCGAAATAAGGTCAATGTGCTCTCGATATGCATACCTTTGTGAGCCAGGTGTGACGCAATAATTTATGTATAAAGAGCAGATCAACAAAGAGATCTGTAATCAATTCTCTAAGGCCCGAAGTGCCGATCGTAAACGGATTGGGCAACCAGCAACACATTTAAGACAATAAGCCAAAAGAAGACAATGGCTAACTAAAAAGCAGCTAAATGAGCTCTGAGACTAACTAAAGCTGAACCAGTTTTAAGTGGGTGACTATTCATATGCGCTGTTTTTTTTTAGAAAAATATACTAGAAATATATATTTAAATAACAATTTTATTTATTATTTGTACTTTATTCTATTAATTTTTTTTTTTTTTGGTTTTAAAATTACAATTTTTTAAATTTATATATAAATATATATATTAATTTTTTTTATTTTTATTTTAAACTTTTTGTTATTATTTTCATCATTTTATTTTAAGTTTTAAAATTAAAATTATATTTTATTTTTATTTATTTTTCGTTTTTTAAATTAATTTTGTTTTTGTTAAACCCTTTCAAGCTACCTCCTGCCCCATTATCTGCCCTTCTTAAACTCCACTAAATATGTTTTCACTTATGTTCCACCCCTGCCAGTGGTTTCTGCGAATCAATTAAATAAGGCTGCTAAGTATGTCAACCCGAGCGTCTTCTATATATAGAAAGCCCCACTTTATAGATTCGATAATGCTTTATGCGCTTATATGAGCTTGGACAACTTTACGACTATGATACCCACTCTTAAGTTAGTTTCTTAATTTTTAGGGTATACCATAAAAAAAGCAAAACTAAAATTACATTCATAAGCTCTACAAAAGAGTCACTGACACTTGGATAAACCACAATAGCAACAACAACGAGCGATCAGCGACGTGTTTAAACTTGAACTTGAAAACGAGTTTTGGGAATTCATGCGAGTGGCAGCAGCAGTGGCTGCGGCTGGAACTATGTGCTGTGTTGTTGCAACTGGTTCCCGATCTGGGAGCTCAACTGCAGCCAGAAACCTGTTCGAAAGAAGCCACCAGCAAAACTTCTAACTGTACATGGAGGCAGACCCCAAGTAGCGAGCGCTTGAGTCAGCGCTCAGCTTAGTCGAACTGCAGTCAGAAACTGGAACACATCAGAGAGCTCATCACAATGCGTGCCTGCATCTTCTACACGATTCTGCTCCTCTTGGCCCTTCAGGAAGCTCGAGCTGCCACACTCGTTTATCATCAGCCCACGGCTGTGATTTACCATCATCCGGCCACTGGGGAGGTGCAGCAGCATCCGGGCTACACCATTGTCGCCCCACTCACAAAGATCGCACATGTCACCTACGACTCGGTGCCCATCTCACACACGCCCTTCGAACACGTGCCGCTCTTCCAGCGCATCGGCCATGTGAAGAACGTGCGGCTCTAGGATTAAGCTTAAGACATTTGAAATAAATTGATATAAAAATATTTATTCGCCAAGCATTCTGCTTACTAGTGTGGGTGTTTTGGTCTAAGGGGGGCTAAGTCTAAGCTAGGATGGACTGGGTGAGGAGTGGGTCTTATCTAGAAGTAGTAGGGAGCGGGTGCTGGGAAACGGGGTGCCACAGCGAGTGGTGCTGGGACTGGCGCAGCGAAAGGTGCTGGCAGTCCAAAGCGAGCGGGTGCGGCAAAGCCAAAGGGCGTGGCCAAAGGAGCACCCAGAGGTGCAGCCAGAGGAGCACCCAGAGGAGCAGCCAGAGGAGCAGCCAGAGGAGCACCCAGAGGAGCAGCCAGGGGAGCAGGCGCAAAAGCAGGTGCGGCAAAGGCAGGTGCAGCGAAGGCAGGAGCCGGAGCCAGAGCAGGAGCAGCAAAGGCCACCTTGGGTGGTGCAGCGAAAGTCACTGGAGCTGGCACTGGAGCAGCCAGAGCCACGGGTGCAACTGGTGGTGCTACGGGGAAGGCGACGGCGTGGTTAATCCGATGGGCGTTGAAGCTGGAGGCATAGGGAGCCACGACGCCAGCGGCAGCGAGTGGTGCAGGTGCAGCGGCAAAGGGCAGCAGACCCGCTTGGGCGCCAGCGATGCAGAGGGCAACGAGCTGTTGAGTGGAGCAGAATTGTAATCCAAGTCCTTCGAGCAGGAGACGTGCTTGACTTACCATAATTTTGGCGAACATTTTGCTTGGATTGTGGTTGGTGGTTGGTGGTTGGGTGGTTTGCTTGAGTGCTAACTAAGCTTTGATGTTCAATTGTCAAGTGTTCAGCGTTTTTATAATTCTGCCAGTCCGTCAGTATTGATATTAGTGGGTGGTTGTGGTGGGGCATACCAAAACCCAAATTGCAAGACTTTCTACATAAGGCCGTGGTGCGAAGGGCGTTTGCTGTACTTAATAATCAATTGGCCAGCTGTTACGTATTATCAACGCCCACTTTCATAATTGCACGCCAAAGTGCGACGACGTCTGTCGCGAGCCACCACCACCACAACAACCGCCACTGGCTAGCCCACTGGCCGATATTCGGTTGAGCAAGTTTTCGTTTTATTTTGGATTTTTTTTTTTGGTTTTTTGTTTTGTTTTTTGGTTTATATATTTTTGGTGGCATCGATATTCACTTACTAATGAGCCACATTTATCGTACGTGACACCTAATGTGGTGTCAACCACTCTCTTGCTCTCTCTCTTTCTCTCCTTCACCCTCTCTCTTTCTCTCTCTCTCTTGCTATCGCATTGTCTTTTGATTAATATTCAATTTCTTCACTGCAATTGTCGCGTGTACAAAATGTTTTTTCCGCCCCGCACCACCGAGCCCCTAGTGATGGCCCTCGAGCATATACCACTTCCATAGGCCTTGCCATGGACTTCCTCTTTGCCTCGCCTTCAGCTCCGTTCACTGTCACTTTCTGTGTTTTGAATTCCTGATTTGGCTTGCCTGCAGCTATTTGTCTGCATTTTAAACTGTCCAACAAGACATTCGGTTTCAAGTTGAGGCAGATAAAAAAGTAGAGGTATATAAACAAAATATATATATAAATATAAATATAATATAATATAATGAATAAATCATTTTTTTATTTCTTTTTCATTTCCCTCAAAACCTTTTCCCCTTCCTTTTCACATTACTTTTTCAGCAACTTTCTCACCACAAAAAGTTAAATTTTCGTTTTCAATATTATATTCATATAAATTTTTAAATACATAATTTACAATATATTTGATAAGTTTCTAAACGACTCAAAACTTCTTTGGTTTCGTTCAATGCTTAGGAGTATTACGATTAATATCTATATATGTAGAACTTCGATTCCCAGTCCGATTTAAAATAGCGAATGATGATGATGGTGAGCCAGTTTCAGGGGCAGAGCGCGCAGATGAGCGTGTGGTGCAGCGATGAGCTTGGGAAATGCGTAGCCAATGGAAACGCGGTGGGTGGTCTTCTTGGGTCCAGGAATCGCGCGATAGCTGTGGCTGTGGGTGAAGGGCACCGCCTCAAGCACTGGGGGCAACACCTGGGTCACAGTGGGCAGATGCAACTCAGCGGTTGGCAGCAGATGTGTGTGAGCCGGTGGCAGAAGTGGTGCTGAAGCGGGTAGCAGAGGACCAGCACTTGGCAGTAAAGGAGCAGGCAGAGGCAACAGAGGACCAGCACCTGGCAGCAATGGTGCAGGCACGGGCAGCAGTGGAGAAGGTGCGGGCAGCACTGGTGCAGGTGCAGGAATGGGCCAAACAGGAGCGTTTGCGGGTGCAAGTGGAGCTGACCAGAGTGGTGCGGGTGCCAATGGAGCAGGAGCCGGCCAAACTGGAGCCGGTGCGGGTGCGGGTACGGGTGCAGGCCACAGTGGTGCAGGAGCTAGTGGAGCAGATACCGGAGCTGGTAAATAGGTTTCCTGCAGCTGCAAAGGTGCTGCATAATCCACATGATCCGGCACCACATGCTCGTGCAGTGGTGCAAGCTGATCGAAATGATTGATATGGCTCAAATGATGGTCAAAATGATCAAAGTGGTGCGACGGCTTGGCCTCAATGCAGACCAAAGCCAAGGCCAAAATGAAAGACTGCAAGAGAAGGAAATGAATTAGATGAAGTGGTGCTTCGACTCACTGTGGTGCACTGCAGACTTACCAATTTCAGCTGCCACATCTTGCTTGTGTTTTGTGTGAGTGGTGCGGGTGGTGCGGTCCTTGTGCTCAGTTGCTGTTGACCGCTCGAGTCGAAGACGCAGCTATCAATGTCTGACAATGGAACACCTCAATTAATTTATAGCTCTCAAATTGTTTAAGCCTGGCCAAGTCAATTGGCTACTAGCCAGATTGCACGTGCACTTCTTCACTTTCGGCTGAGCCACCACACAGTGCACCACACCTCGCCGCCGCTTTATGGTCAAACGATTTGGTAACCGCGAATCGTGACTTTGTTGTCGCCGTTTTAACATTTGTTTAGAAGGCGCCTTAGTTGGCGCTCCGTTTTATGGTTGTGCAGACTGAAAGGGGGCCAATAACTTCTTGCGCCGCTCGATATTATATAAGTGGATGGTTATTTGTGTGCGGCTCGAAATAGAAAACGATTATGACATTTTGTATAAAATATTGCCGAGCTCAGATAGACGACCGAAACGATTGAAAGTTGAACGTGAACAGAGCAATTTATGAGCTGCTCATTGGGACGGTATATGGAGGGCATATGGGACTACGCAAACATTGATAATTTGGTTTGTTATTGTCATATTGCAGAATCTTAAGCTGCATATCTGCCATGGTTGAGAAAGTGGTATGGATTTCTGAATGAATTTGTCGAAAAATTTTAGCTGAAAGTAGAAAATAGAGTATCTTGCAGTCGTCCACTTTTAAGGAAAATTCAATGATTGTTTTTGATTAAAAAATTCGATTTTATTTATTGAAAATTCGCTAGGAAAATATGTTCGTTCTTGAAGACACGCCTAGACCACAACTGGAGCGGGAGCAGGGAAGCTGTAGGGAGCGGCGAAGGGCGCGGCGTATGGTGAGCCCAGGGTGTAGGGCGAGGCATAAGGAGCAGCAGCCAGAGGAGCAGCATAGGGAGAGGCAGCCAGAGGAGCAGTCAGTGGAGCAGCATAGGGAGAGGCGGCCAGTGGGGCAGCCAGAGGAGCAGCGTAGGGAGAGGCAGCCAGAGGGGCAGCCAGTGGTGCGGCAGCATAGGCAGCTGGGATGCCCGAGACATAACGGCTAGAGTAGGGTGGAGTCAGCTCAAAGGGTGCGGTGGTGTAGGAGGACTGGGTGCCATCATAGTTGTTGCGCACATCCACCTGGCTGCTGCCGCCAGCGGCATAGAGTGGTGCATTCGCATAGGCGACCGTAGCGGCGGCAAGTGGTGCAGCGACTGGTGCGGCGAGCGGTGCAGCGAGAGGTGCGACGACGCCTGGCTTGGCCGCAGCGCAGGCGATGAGGGCGGCGATGATGACCTGTCGAAATTAAAGTGGGTTAAAAGTGGCTCAAGTGAAGGAATCGAAGCGGCGGCTTACGAATTTGAACATGTTGGCTGTGGTTGTCAGATGGTTAGAGCACTGGACTGATAATGTCTGCTATAGGCACTAACTGCGCTTTATATAGCCACTGCAGCATTCTGCTCGATATTCGTGCTTATTTTGGTCGCTTCTTTGTGTGAGGTGGCACGTGCTTGGCCTCTGATAGTGACACTACCACCAACAACCATCCGCCAGCGAACCACCATCAGTAGGAAGTCCAAATCGCAGTCGCAATCGCCGACGCATTGACAAATTTCGCAAAAAGTGCTCGCATTTGTATGCAGACAGCGGCGTCGGTGGGTCAATTGTGTGGTTGCCAATTACCAATTGGCGGTTTCAGCGTTTTAGCCTCAATTTTCAATTTCAAACTAAGTTGGCTATAAAACGCTGTCACATTAGTGCCGCATTTAACGATCGGCCATAAAGTTTCAATTGAGCGAGCCGCTTCGCTGTCGCATCCTGTGTCGACCTTGAGCCTAACTCAACAGGGCCAACAACAGGATGCGATGTGGTCAAATCGGCAACAGTTTAAGCCGCACAGCCGCTACCTCTTCTTTCATCTCTTCTTGCTCTGCTGCTTACGCCTAAACCGGCTTGCGGATTTAATGAGCAATACGCTTGGATCTCGGCTGGTCACGTGCTGGCAGCGACGGCGTCATCAACTGCCTTGCCTCCTCTGCTTCGATATGGTCTGTCTCCCTTTCGCTCTCTCTCTCTCTTTTCATCGCTTTCTGGGTTTCGCATTGTTATTCGAGATGAACTCAAGGCCTTGCTAGATGATCTGCTCAAGTGACCAGAGGCCTGAGGTTGATGCTACGTGGGGTATGCATGGATGTATGTATTCACATTTTTATACTCTCTGCATTTTTGATGAAAATTCATTGGGCATGAGAATGTGCTGCAAGCTTATGTGACACTGGGTAAAACCCATCTAGATTTTAATTTAATTCCTGAAACTTGTATATATCCTAATTAAACTTGATATGGTGATATTAGGCAGCCTCTAAAGTATTTTATTTGATTTTAATCATCATTATATAAATCATCTATAAATAAGTAGCCTATGGGAGCTCCACTTCTATTGAAGCTGTCTTTAAAATAATTTTTTTTCGAATAGTTTTAGGAGCGTTTAAGTTCATTATTTATTATGATCAGCTTCAATAGCCCTATGGATGTATGTCTATTCATTCCTCTATCTATATAACCTATGTGAACTTGACTTCCCCTAGATTTTCTCAATAAAACTCGGTATATGTCTATGTAAGAGTCTCCAAAGTATATATTTACAAATTAATATCATTCGCTTATTGGTTACAGATTTATTCAATATTTACCTAACTAGCCTATGTGAACTCCACTTTCCTTAAAGTTACAGTTATGAAATTCATTACAGTTGCTTATTTTGATCTCAGCTGAAGCATAAATTAAAACCAAGCAAATCGTATTGCTATATCATCAGACCTCCATGCAAATTGCCCATTGAAAATAAATAAAATTTCCTTGTTTAGGCTTCGATTCATAGTTTTATAGTTTTGCATTGAATTCCATTCCAAGTTTTTCTATACATTCAATAGAGACCTATTAGCATATTGTCGCAATTGAAAGCAAGGGTATTCCGCGTTCGGCATTGTTTTCACCACACATAACTCTTGAGCAAGTCAACTCGACCTCTCACTTCGTTGGCGTGTAAGCGACGATTCTTGACATCGAGATTGGATCACGAGTTCTGCATCGGGTTAGTCAGTCATGTGATGGGTATACGGAAACTCGAGATCTTCCGCTCACTTCCTCGACGCCCAGTTGCTCTCGTTTATGGCCATTTATGTAGACTATATAATTAAGACTCGATTTATTTTGATATTCGAATCGAGTACCGTTTGTTTAGATTGTTTTCAAATTTGTGTTGCTGTTAATCCAGTTATAAGCAAAAAAGTGGTTTCTCAATATCTGGAATCCATATCAGAGTTCCGTTTGTAGTTTAATCTCGCATATCCGCCTGTCCGGTTAGACGCTGGATAAGCAGCCAGCGGGGCCTGGGCCAGGGGGTGTTAGGCTTACGGCTAGTAAATCAATGCCAAGTTTAAGGCCTTACGAACTCGAGCTCCTCGAGCACTGAAACAGCACTTCAAGCGCTTGTATGCTAATGAGGTGCTCATCATATATAATATGAGACGCCGCACCACCATCGCACCGTCGGCGAAAACAAACATTGATCTTTTGATAAGTAGCAGCTCGCAGGTGAAAGGTGCGATCGACAATCCGATGAAGACGTCTTCATCTTCATCATCTTCTTTTTCTTTGTGGCTGCGACCTTCGACTCTTCATATGCAAATGTGCACCACCGAGCACCGAAGCGTTTTGCAGTGGTTGGACGGTTTGTCCGATGGTCATGAACCTGTCATAAAACAGCAATCTCCGAATTTAAGAGAGCTTTAAATGGCAAGTAGCTTTTACTTTATTTAATAGCATATTTGTATATTTCGTATGTCTAACACTAAGATGAATCACACACACACACGCACACACAGACACACTCACACGCACACACTCGGTCGGTCACAGAGGTAGTTAAACAGTCAGTTGGCTCTGTGATGAAGAGTTAAATCAGCTAAAATCGATGCTTATGAAATCTACTTATAGATATATATAAATTGTTGTAGTTGTAGTTGTTGTTGTGTGGTGCTTAGCGCCTTTGTATTTGTGCGGTGCCGTAGGAGGTCAGGCCGGTGGTGTGCGGCACTGTGGCGTAGGAGGCTCCTGCCTGCAGCGGCAAGTTCGCCACGTTCAGCGGCATCAGCCCAAAGGGCACGGGCAGCTTCAGATTGAGCGAGTTGCTGTCCGCGTTGGTGGGGATGGCACGACCCGAGGCAGCCGATGCTGCTGCTATCAGTGGTGTAGCGACGGGGGTTGGATTACCACCGAAAACATAGCCACGGCTGGTCAACACCTGCGTGAATGCCGCATGCTCCAGCGCTGGCTCCACAAACTGACGCGCCACATGCTGCTGCGCTCGCTGTGGCGCTGGATAGTGATAAGCGTTCAGCTGGGTGCTGGGTGAGAAGGAGTCCAGGTGGGCAACATCCGCGCACACCACACTCAACTGCAGCGCCAGCCCGCAGAACAGCAGCAGAACCACAGAGTTCTGAAAGAAACCGTTAGAGATTAGATCACATGGCAGGCACAACAAACACCCGCACGCACACACACACACACACTCACTTGGCGAGACATTTTTGGCGCCGTTAGTTTAATGTTTCACTTTTATTGCACCTGGAACGCGAGTATTCAATAAATTTGCTGAATGCGTTTCGTTTGCGGTTTCAGTTGTGGACGAGCGCAGCTTTTCGTACTGATTAAAATTTGTGCGCGAGCTGAAGATGCTTTTTATAGCTCGATACTGAAAAACGTCGAGCCACAGCTGAGCTTCAGTTGAGTTCTGCCTGTGGACAGGTGGGCAGGTGGGCAGACGAACACGGCGACCAGTCAAACATTCGCGATGACGACTCGACCAGTCCAAGACCCAGCACATAGGCAAACAAGTAAGAGCAGCGTAGGGTCTCGACTAAAAGCTACCCAGTTATGAGCGCTTCAGTTCTCTTGATTATGGGGTAGGAATGGCTAGTATTATCAGTGGCATGATACTATATAAATCTTAACAATTTGTTTTTATATAATATAAATAGGCCATTAATATTAATAAAATTTGTATTTTACAAAATGTGTAAATATTATACAGACATATTAAAATTTTAAATTTAAAAAATATATATATTTATTTTTTGTTTTCAAATTTTCAAATATATAAATAATAGAATTTAAAATGCATTTTTTATATATATTTTATTAATTTATATTATATATATATTTAATATTTATAAACGTTATAAAATATTAATTACTTAGTTAATTAATTAATTAATTAATTAATTTTAGCACCTATTCATTAATAATTAAATTTTCGCTCATTTTACAAATTCATCCCAAGCAGTCATACCCGCTTCCGCCATTTGTTTAATCACTGGGCATACAAACAGAAATCAAAATGCGTTTGTGCTTCTGTCGCTACCTGCTGCCTCTGCCTGTTGACGCTGCCGGCGTCGCTGCTGGCGGCAAAAATATTTTGACTTCAAGCTTAGCTCATTGGCGGCAGCGGCGGCGGCTGGCTCTCTGCTGGCTCAAGTTATTCTGCTTCTGTTTAACCGTTTGTTGTTGTTGTTGTCTCGCTCTCGCTCTCGCTGCGTGTCTCCGTTCTCTCGCTTTTGTGCTTTTGTATTTCGGTTTAGTTTGATGGCATCGTTCCACTGCAGCGCAGCCGCAGCCGCAGCCGCAGCCACTGGCATTTACTGTTGTTCTTGTTGTTGCCTTTGCTGTCGCTGTTGTCTTTGTTGTTATCTTGTGACTCTGTTTATATTTTCTGTGCTAAGTTGTTCGCATTTTGTATGAACTGCTTTGGCATTTGCTGCTGCTGCTGCTGTCGCCGCCGCTACTCTGGCTGTTGAGCAGCGTCTATTGATAATATTTGGTTTGCCTTGCATATAAATCAATGTTGGTCATTTCGATTGGCATCCAAACTATGCAACAGGCCGCAGTCAGTCAGGGTCGTCGCCAAGGGGGTTATTAATATCGAGCAGCTGTTAATCGACTGCTTAATATTCCAGCCAGAGCTTACGTTAATTAACTCTACTAGCTTCTGAAAGTGTGCTTAGAATTAAAGTAAAATTAGTTAAGTGAAGTGAAATAAGATTAAAAATGTACAAAAATAGATTTATATTTAAGTCAGGGTAAACCCCAGAATATTTGATCTTAATCTTCGGCCTCTCTAAACACATTAATATATGTAAAGCTGGCTCTTAAATTGTATTTGAGCGAGTCTCAAATAAGAGAAAACCATTTAAGATACATTTCTGGTTGTCATTTGATGCCATTTACTGACCCCTTCTGCAGGCGCGCACCTGTGCAGCGTTTGGTGCCAAACAAATAAAATAACTACAACAGTTTCGACACCTTGCCAGCAGTTGAGCATTTGAAGAGTGGAGGATTTGGGCTTATTAAACACAAAGCGACAGTCATGTGACATCAGCTACGAGACGGTCAGCCAATTGGCTAGCAACAAGACAGCGACGCCGACTGCGACGCCGGCAGAGACGGCGTCTGCGAACAGCTAGTTGACTGGCTAATAGGTCTTTAGTTAATGCTGTTTGGGAACTTAATTAAGACGGCAACCGCGAATAGCAAATTGATGGCAGCACGCCGAGACCGAAGACCGAAGACCGAAGACCCAAGCTCAATCTCGAACTCAAACTCTATAAGCCAAAAGCAAATAACCGAAAATGTAGGAACGAAGCAAATTTAATGTTAACGACTGCACGCTACTCGTTCAAGATATCAAAATAGATAAAATGGTATATATTGTGAATGAAACATATAGTATATAGTATAGTATATTATATAGACCTGGAAAAGTGAAGTGAAAACACTGCAACAGTGATAAGGAACAGCGGAATGAAACAAGCACCGTTGGCAAAACGAAATCTCAATAGTTTTATCCGACTTTGGTACCCATTATTAGATACTAATATTACTGCAAACCCAAATACTCTCTTCAATTAGCTGAGCGAGCATAAAAACATATTCGTGGAGTGGCTGACCTCCTGCGAAATATATTCAGTTATAATTTGTGCTAATAAAATCGTTGTCTATGTTTATGCATAGATCGAATATATATACGCATATAATCGTACATATCTATGGTTGACCCATTTGATGGATTTCGATATGCTTCACGCTGACAGCTTCAATGAGTTTCGCATTGAGGTGGGTCAATCGAACGCCAGTTGGCTACGTTAATAATATTTTTATTTATTTACGGTATCTCTCACAGCAGGTGGTTGGTTGGGTTGCTCACACATGATTCGGTGGTTGTGATGCCGGTGGCGCTATCTTAAGCACCATCCGCCGCATAATTAGACACGCTGGCGTTCTCAACGAAGTCGTAAAAATTCCGCGGAAGATGTTTGTTATTATCAAATATTAATCGTAAACTTATAAATTCTCGTTGAATTAATTGCCGCTCGATTAGCATTGAAATTAACATGATTATAGCTATGTGGTGTGGTACGGTTGTTGTTATGTTTTAGCTACCTCACCAGGCAATGGTGTCGCACGGATCAGCTGGAACTGGAGCGTGCGTCTCGTAGGTGACCACAGGCGGTGGGGCATGCACCGCCACGCGAGTAAAGGTAGGGTGGGCGTGGTATGTGACTGGTGGATGTGGTGGTGGTGGTGGGGGAGCATAACGAGCTACAACTACAGCTGGTGGTGGAGGTGGTGGCGGTGGCGGAGCATAACGGGCTACTATAACAGCCGGTGGTGGTGGTGGCGGTGGTGCTGCATAGTGCACAACGGGCTGTGGTGCTGGTGCAACATGTACCACAGGCTGTGGCGGCGGTGCAGCAGCAGCAAATCCTGAGTAAGTGGTGGTCGTGGTGGTTACTGGTGGGCCCAGCGTATACTTGACAACTGGAGATGGCGCTGAGTAGGCGCTAATGTGTGGTGTGGCGTATTTAAAGAATGATGGAGGTGGGGCGGAGTATGTAACGTGTTGTGCTGGTGGTGCTGAATATGCGATATGCGGCGGTGGTGCAGCAGCATAGGTTAGCGTAGGTGGTGCGCTGTAAACGGCAGGCACGGCGACAGGTGCGGGTGAGCCATGGGAGAAGCTGGCGTGGGTGTGTGAAGAAAGACAGATGAGGAAAAGCGGAACAAGCTGAAAGAGAAAGGCACAGTTAGAGTGAAGAGAAAGTGGGATAAAAAAGAAAACAAAAGAGAAATGATAAAATGAAGGAGAGTAGTAGAATAGAACTGAGAAATAAAACAATGGTATAGGGCAAAACAAGCTATGGATTGGAAAATAACTGTGGAACGGTGGAATGAAACAGTGGAATGACAAGTTCACATGTAGTGAATAGAACGAAGGTATGAAACAGAGATATTGAATATTTAATTGAGAGTGATATGGAACAGTGGAATAGAACAATGGAATGGAATACTACTAAGCCTTTTATCTAGATATAATCAGAGTTGGGATTCTAAATGAATAGAACACACAGCTTTACAGCTCTATTGACTTTCGCTATTATATATACGTAATACTTAAACACCCAAAATACTCACAATCTTCCACATTTCGAATCACGGCAATGGTCGATTTGTAGACGCGTTTATTGGTACGTTTGAACAATCAAAGACTTTCACATCAAATGAATTGTTTTGGTTAAACATCACAGGTTTTTATACTCTTACTCTAGCGATTACGCAGTATGTGACAGAAACTCCATTACGGGAGCATTTCACGCAGCCAGGGGCCACGTCCCATCGACAAGCAAATCGTGATGCGAAATGCACGCGACACGTTTCGCAATCCCATTGCACTGTCCCCAGCGAGGGGGTCCACAACGAGAGAGAGACAGCGGCAGGCAGAGAGCGCACAATAAAATTGGTTTTAGAAGTTGACTTAGGTTAGGTGGCAGTGCGAGGGAGTCAGTTCCAGTTCCAGTTCCGAAAGGAATTGCAGGCACGTTTCGCGGCTCATGCCATATCGACTGTGATTGATGGCCCCGTCTGCTCATAAATGCCAAAATATCAACAAAGCACTATAAGTAAGTAAGGGCCGAGATGGGAGTGCGCGACTAGAAGGTACTGTAACTGGGAAAGTGGTAAGAGGTTGGCCAGGGTGTAGAAACATAGGAAGTTGCAGTCTCATACATATGAAACAGATTTCTATAAAACTGGGGTTAGTAATCCTTAAAGTTATATATTAGATATCTGCCTATCCCATATGAGAATTTAGATGCTAATTGGGGCAACTCTGGCTCTTGAAGTCTTTGTGTTATACTTCAGAAATGATCACAGATGATTGGAACAGTGGCATAGAACATTCCACATGGATCTGTATATTGAGTTTATATTAAAGATCATATACCATATGTGCCTTACTTGTAGCCTACCTTTTCCTTAGAGTCATCTGGTCTGTGCTTTTAAGACTAATTCTCACCATCAAATCATTGATCGATATTAAAGATCTTAAAGCTGTTATCGAGTCATATTTTAAACACATCTTAAGTTTCAATTATTTAGCTTCTATACTTTTCGAGTTGCAAGACAGACAGATAGTCTAAAACTTGGCTCTTCCGTTCCATTGGAGTATAGTTGTTTCCCTACTTATACTTACACTTATGTATTTTAAATATATTATTATATATTTTTTATGTATATTCTTTTTATTTATAGATATATATTATTCATATTTATATTATTAATATTTATGTTATTTATATATATTTAAAACTGAACTTAACTTCTTCGTCTGCCACATACATCAACATAGTTCTATCATACCCCATTAATATTCCACACATTTTATGACACCAAATATCGTTTAGTGACCGCTTTTAAGCCCAGCGCCTCGAAGCAGTTTACGCTGAACGACATTACGCGTGGCACTCGAAAGTATGCAATGAATATAGCTCGTAAAATTGGCATCCAATTGCTTACGAGTCCAATTAAATGGCTGCCAAATGCTCAACACGTGGCAGCTCCAACTTGGCAAAATGAAAAATGTAAAAAAATCGTCAACAGAAATTAGCATAACGAAGCGTTGCCCAATCAGAAATCAATATATTTAATGTATTCCAAGTGGGCCATTGCTTCACTCATTTCCATCTTACTTTAGACACACTCTGTCTCCCGCTTTCTTTGTCGTTCTCCTTTGAGTGGCGCACATGCCGTCGCCTTGGAGTGCCTTTGGCAACGCAGCTGCTCCGCAGTTGCCAACAGTGGCAAAGCGCTTTAAATGGAGGGCACGGCACGTGTGGTGTGTGTGGCGCTTGCTGTGCGCTCTACCTGTTTCGGCATCTTGTGGCACGCGTTGCACGTTGTTCACGCAGCGTAAAATTCCATCATACACACGTATTGTTTTGGCTTTTGAAGTTTGGCAATTGCCCCCCAGTACAGCATCCATGAGTGTGTGCGTTTGCCTGGTAAATGTTGCCCATACGCCGCGTGTGCCACGCTGGCATTGAACCCACTTGAACGCACTTGCCACTTGCCACGCGTGTTGCAGCTTAACGTGCAGCAAATCCCGAGGCCTTAACTTAATCGACGTCTTGGTGTGTTGCACTTTAGCGCAGCTCATCAGAAAGCTCTATAAATAGGAAGTGCGTAGCTGTTGCTCAACTTGACTTTGAGCAATTTTACGAATTTTTTAAGTTGAAATTAATTTTTTCCATTTTGGGTTACAATTTTTTTGTGCAGATATTAAGAATATAAAATATAAATCTATATTAAATTTTTTGAAAAATATTTTTTTACAAGAAGAACATAATATATCTTTAAAGCTTCAACTGTGAAAATTAATTAAGAATAAATAATAATAATTGTAATTTAAAACTATATTATAGCTATAGTTTCTTATGGGTATCCAGAAAGTGCACCACAATCAACATACCCCTTAGGCCAGCTCAAACAGGGTATAAGTAATAAAAACATACAAGCATGGTTAATGGACGTGCTTGACTCAGAGATTTTCTGGTTAGAAAAGCGCTCAAGTTCATTGTCCCAAAATAAATGATTATAAAAAGTTTAAATATTATTATTATATGCTATGATTATATCATTAAATATTAATTTAAGAAATAAATATTTAAAAAATGGACATATTAAGGAAAGAGTTATTATATGTCTAATATCTAATTTTTAGTACAAAATTATTTTTGTTCAATCTACCCCTTCAAGCCTGGAGTGAAACCAGGGTATATCCAGCAAAGTCAACGTACGGTTCAAGGTCACTGCTAAGGGAACTGATAACAGTATGAGAGAGAGGAGGAGAATGGTCCACAGAGTGCGTGGTTGACGCATGTTGCTCTGCATTTCCTAGGGTCAGGATCAGTTGGCCGCCCCCACAACGCAACGCAACGCAACGAAACTAGTTGAGTGACCGATGCAACAACTAACAGTAATTAAACTCACAGCTCGTCATGTGGCATGTCTCACGTAAGCTGTAACTATTTCTGCAACTGGAAATGAATGCGCTTTTAATTGCATATGTGACGCAGTCGCAATCAGCCGCAAAGCCTTGTGCTGTTTGTTCTGTGGTCGAAGGTCCTTGCACTGCGGCCACTGGCACAAGCCAGGCACAGCACGTAGCGGGCGAATCAACATGAATAATTGAATTGAATGTGGAATACTTTTAAGCTGACGAACTTATCTCGAATGGCGGAAAAGCCACTCGACGAGAGAGGGAGAGCGAGAAGGAGAGGGAGAGAGAGAGAGAGAGACAGAGTTGTCTTTGCACTCAAAAGCTGCGAACAGGTGTTTCGCTGTGGCCTCGCAGTGTGGGAAATAGCAACGGGAGTTAACTGTGCCATGAGAGCAAATTGCCGACCACGCCCCTTGCCCCCTGGCGGGCGGCTTAAAGTGCATTTGCCGCAGAGACAAAACTGTTGCACTTGACTGAATATTCAATGCGCAAATGCGCAAGTAGGAAGCGACCCACGAGCAGCCGAAGCAACTGCAACAGCGGCACAGCCTTACCACAGTTTGCTCTTCGAAGGTCGTTGCCAAATTGTGGTGCGGCCTTAGCTCAACGCTCGACTGGCCAACTGATCCAACAATCGACGGGTGTCAACGTTTCGATTCGTTTCGTTTCGTCTCAACTTCACTAATAAAATTATAGTTTCCGATCGCTCAGGCATAATTTATGCCGATAATGCGCATTGTATATCTGAAAATCTGCAATTATTGTACATTTTAGGCAAAGGCCAGCTAAGCACCACACAACGACACCACCACAATGCATGACATTGTAGCTGAGTGCGGACAATAATCATATTGTTTATGTTTTTAGATTAGCTTTAGTCTGGTCGCTTCTACTGCGACTTGTTTGGCTCTTGGCTGGCTCTATTAAAGTTTAATAAGCCAACTAACTAACTTGGCCAATACAAATTATGTGACATATTTTGCGTTTGCTCGACTTTTTCGCCATTGCGACATCAACTCAAAAACTGGGCACATGAAGTTTGAACAGGCTATGAAATAAATAATTATTTCAATTGCTCCACTTGCAACGCACTTTCGTTGCAGCCACATTTGCCACTTGCCACATTGCGCCAGCTCGACCCCGCCCCCCTTCCGCCTGTCGACTCCTTGCCACCTTCTCGGCGCCCCCTTTTTGCTGTTTATCAGCAGGCAGTCGGCATAATTGCGAGGCGTTGGCATTTGTAATGCATTTTTTCCAAGCAAATTTCAACACATTGCGAGCTACACTGAGCAAAAAGTTACGATGTATGTTAAAAGCTAATAACGACTTTGAATGAGCGAAAGGAAGTTAGTTTTGCAAGCTACACTGAGAGAAACAATTTTAATGAGCAAACAATTTTAATTTTAAAGGCAGAGAATTTAAGACATTTAAATAATATATTTATTTATGAATTTTATAATATTTTTTAAAAATCTACACATTTTACAAATTTATTAAATATTCTCTGTATTTTTTATTAGAGTGTTACCAAAGTGAGAGTGTTTCAAAAAGTTCACATTTTGTTTCGTTACATTTATATATGATAATTTTTAAATTTTTTTCTTTATATTTTAGCACATACATTTTTTAAAATTTATTTTTTATATATATAAAATATTTGTTAATTTTTTGTTTTCCTTCATTAATGTTTTTACCTCTTGGTCACAGATCGTTTATAGAACAATATGATTAAATATACCATAAAATATACAAATATAAGCCATATGACTAAGTCATATGAACTATATTTTTTAATACAATTTTATATAAAATTTAGGGCTAAATTTGTTTCTAATTTACAATTTTATTTATATATATTTTATAAACTGAGTAATTTCGACTTTGTCACATTTAGCCAAAGCTCTCAATCTTTTATTTAATAAAAACTACACTTAACTTAGTGCCCATTTCTCACAGTGTATTTTACAGTTAAGAAATCCAATTATAAAAATATTTCTAACTAATTTCCCAGCTTTGTTTACCTTTCTTGCAGTGCTCATTCTTTCAAAGTACTATAACTAGTACTGTAATTTTCTCAGTGTATTTTACACCCAAAACCTAAATCACATGGCTGAAAAATGTTCTTAACCTCTTGCAATTAACAACAAAAGTTTTCGCAGCTTTGTTCAAGTTCTGCTGCACTCACATAGATATTAGTCAACTCCCAAGTTGGCACCCCATTTTTTGCGCAGTGTACGCAGTAAGAAGTGATCTATTGTTTAAGAGTTTTGAATCGTTTTTATTTACTTATAAGTCGAAACCACGAGCATTGCACAATAACAAAAAAAAACTTATTTACAGCATAATAACTTGATCTCTCGTTCTCGTTCTCGCTCTCTCTGTCTCTGTCTCTGTTTCTCACATGATGATGTTTGTTCTTGGCTTTGACAGCGGCAAAGTCTCGAACATTGTATTGAGTTAACTCTCACAGAATCTCTCGGTTTGAGCCGATTGGATATTGCGGATGTTGTGTAGATGTTGCTTTTGTAGTACTGTGCGTTGTCATGGATTGAGTGTAAGTGTGGCCAGAGTCGCTTCTTAGTGCAGGTAGCCGTGTCCATAGCCAGCATAGCCCAGGCCGTAGCTGCCATAGCTGCCATAGCCGCCATGTCCGTGGTAGGTGGAGGTGGTGTGCAGAGCAGGTGCAGCAACAACAGCGGGCGCGGCATGGTAGATGGGCGCGGCATGCACCACGGGGTAGGCCTTGGTGGCAACCTTGTAGGTGTTGGCATAGGATGTGGCCAATGGCTGGATGGTCTTCACAATTGGAGCGTGGACAATGGGCGTGGCGTAGCTCTTGATGATCGGAGCATGCGAGATGACAGCCGGAGCATAGGCGGGTGCCAGAGCCGAGCCATAGCCGAGACCATAGCCGTGGCTGTAGGGCGAGATAACGCCAGCATTGGCAACGGCGCAGAGGGCAGAGAGTACAGCGATCTGAAGGATAAAGCTATTAGTCTTAAGCAGCTCCCAGCCCATGTCTTGCGTATCCTTACCAGCTTGAACATGTTGCTCGGTTGGGTTTGGTTTGGTTGGTTGGTTGTACTTGACTGAAGAGTTGAGTGTGTTATGTTTAAACAGCAGCGCGACTGGGCATATTTATACCGAATCAAAAACTTGAGAAATATTCTGAAAACCACATAGACAATGCGACAACTACAACAGCAACAGCAACAGCAGCAACAACAACAACAACATCAACAATCAACGAGCGTGAACAGCGAATCAAAAGCGTGAACGCCCTGCCCTGTCCACTCGGCTTCGTGGCGGCTTCGGCTGCGAATCGGCTGCAGAGACTCGAGCGCTGAGACTTGGCCAGCGTGAGATACGATCTCGATTCGAACTTGATGCAGTGCCACAGAAATCAGTCACGCGCCACCAACTAGAAAACTCCGAGCTAAATCAATTACTTGGCGGCTTCAACTGAGCTGCAGCCCGAATGTTGCCCGGAAAGCCTGAGTTTTCCACCCATTGTCTTTGCGGTTGCAGTTCTTGTGGTTGCACTTAATTGTCTAACTCACAGTAATTTGCTGGCAATTAACTCTCATATGTGCTGCATTATGCAATTGGTGCGTAGTTCACAGCTCTCAGCTCTCAGCTCTCAGCTCCCACGGATTCCTTTCTAAATCTGCGCACGCACATGATTATCAATCAGTCGCTTGAGCTGATTGACAGTCAACGCGAAAGATCTCGCCGTAGGTGTAGGAAAAACCATTCACAGCTCCACTGACTCCCCTGCCCGAATGCAAATGCACTAAACGAGCTCCGCTCTCTGATCTCTGATCACTCCAAATGGTGTATGAAAAATCGCACTCGCTAATAGCTGACAACAAATTGCGAATGGTCCGAGCAGCTGCAGTTGCAGCGACTTTGTTGCTGTTGTTGCTGTTCTGCGATTGTACATTAATTTTTTGTAAACTGATTTCTTATCGGCGGCGCGGCGTACGCGCCGTATGCGTAACTCGCAACTAACTGCAAAATCAATTCGCATCGCAAATGCAAATAAATTACAGTAAATAAACAACTTGCGGCTCACTTGAATGGGGCTGATCACTGGGAAATACCCTGGAAATTCCATGAATTAATATTTATTTATTATTTTATATAATAATATTTTATTATTTAATATAATAATATTTTATTGTTTAACATAGTAATAATAATTAATTAAAATGTTGAGAGATATTTTCAGTATATATTGGGAGCTTTATAAATAGATTACTACTAAGCTGAAGATGTGTATTTATACTATATGCCTATGATACAATTTATATCGGATATATACACAATATTAAAGACATATCCTTCATATTTTGTATGTAAGTATCAATATACTTTAAGTATATTTAATATCTCTTATATATTAGGTTATTTTATTCTATTTTTTATGATAATATTTTGTTTAAATTTTGTGTAATCATTTTTGGCATAATTTTTATTTTTATATTTATATGTATATATTTTATTTCTTATATCTATATCAATTTCTTTAGGTCGGTTAATAATTCAGCCAACTCTGCGTATACTTCATATCTTTATCCTTTACTTCCATTTGAGTTCTCTTCACCAGTTAAAATTTCTCGTTTATCAACTTCAATATATTCCCCTCTATCAATCCGCCACTACTTCTCACACAACAACTCTCAACTTAAATACATATTACAGTTGCATATTACAGGGTATTTGAAAAATAAAATGCAATCCATGCTCGAATCATATTTGGGCACTCGCTTTAATGGCCTGCCAGATTTCTTAATAGCCATTCTTAATATCTTGCAATCCTGCAGCTGAACCAACCCCAGCCCCCTGCTTCAGCTCGCATAACCCTCCACTCCACAACGCTACTTTCCGGGCACGCCTCATCATTATCTGGCTGTAGATCTTGGCAATTCGGGTAGCTCGACTGCGCAGCATAATCAATGCAAATGCTAAGACTTTGTATGTTTCTCGATTTGTTGGATTTGTTGTATTTGTCTGCTGATTGTAGTTGCTGTTGTTGGCGTTCAGATAAAAGGCGATTATACAATCGGGCGTAGGCCTCTTGTGTTGTGCGCGCGGGCCTTGACTGGCAGCTGCTGAGAGTCTTGATTCTGTGCACAAAGCGCGCTTAAACTTTATGGCGCATAAATCAATCCGAAAAACAAGCAAGAGGTGGACAATTCTTTTGGCGGTTCCACAAATCTGCATATTGACGGCAGCTCAACCCTTCACCGGACACCTCGCATGTGTCGACTCTGACTTTATCGTTATGCAAATGCTGTGAACTGGACGCACGAGAAGTCGAATGATCGAATGATTGAGTCGATCGATTGATTGGGGCAATAAAACAGGATACGATTTGCGTGCGTGCATGCCCAGCAAGTCACCGAACCACACAACCACCCAGCCACCCACTCGTTGCAGCTCAAATTGCATTTTAATGACTTTTGCGGCTGCTGCTGCTGCTGTTGCATTGTTCGCCTGTTGCATTGGGCAAGCGCTTGCCACAAGCTGTGGCTGCCACACAGCACACATCAAGCACAAATCTCAAATTAATAGACGTCAATTTGCTTGCTGGTGATTTATGGCTAGAAATGCAATCGAAATTTCACAAGTGCACGTCAAATATTTCAAATCTGCTTATTGTTTAATTAGTGTTGAGTTTTTGCATAATTATTTCTATATATGTATATAATATCTGGCGACGAGGGGCAGAGCAATGCGCCAATTAAGTATACCACACGGTGGACGCGGTCAAGGTCGAGCTGCCGCAATGTCGTGCACATTACAGCGACTACAACGACAGCAACAACTAATAATAATTATAATAACAGCAACTGCAAACTGTAACAATGGCAAGACAATTGCTAGAATACCTTCAGTTCACAGCAACTGCGACGAGCACATAAAACAAGAGACCGAACGAAATGTGCTGTGAGTGTTGAGCGAGTGACGAAGCGTGAATACTCTGATACAGAAAAATATGAAGTGGGTGGGTGGAAGGGAGAGAGAGAGAGAGAGAGAGAGAGAGAGAGAGAGGGAGAGATAGTGAGATAGAGAGGGAAAGTGATTGAGTACGTACGCTCGATGCGATTAAGTAGTACATAAAAGTAGTAGTAGAGAGAAGTAATAGTAGTAGTTATAGAGAAATAGTAGTGGCTGTAGTAGTATAATAAGGAAATAGTAGTATCAGTAGTGTTATTAGAGGAATAGTAGTAGCAATAGTAATAGTATAGAGAACTAGTAATATAGAGAAGTAGTAGTAGTAGTAAAATTAGTAATAGTAATACAGAGAAATAGTAGTAGCAATAGTATTAGTATAGTGAAATTGTAGTAGTATTAAGATTAATAGTAGTAGTAGTAGCAGCAGTAGTTGTATAGAAAAATAGTAGTAGCAGGAGAATAGTAGTAGTGTAGTAGTAAAATTAGTAGTTGTAATATAGAGAACTTGTTGTAGTAGTATTAATAATATTAGTATTAGTAGTATGGAGAATTAGTAGTAGTATAGAGACGTAGTAGTAGTAGTATAGAGAAGTAGTAGTAGTAGTAATATGTAAAGTAGTATTAGTAGAACTGGTAATAGCAATATTGAAAAGTAGTAGTTAGAGTACATAGTAGTATTAGTAGTAGTATTAGTAGCATACAGAAGTTGAAATGGTATAGTAAACATGCCGTAAGACCCTCTGCTAGGGTATTATCATATACCTATGCTCGTATTGCCTTTTCATTAATGAAATTAAAAGCGACCGCCAATTTGATTTGCTACTGCTGCTGTTGATGTTGCTGTTGAGGTTGCTGTTAGAGCTGCCTTCGGTTAATCCCAAGTTTCGCGGCAATCTGCTTGGGCTGACGCCTGCCTTTTGTCTCACTTTTGGCCAATTAAAGTTCTTTAGGCCAACTTGTCGTTGGAGGACATTGCGCAATTGGCTCGCGCACAGACAACAAAGCACGTAGACTAAGTTGTTGTTGTTGTTGCTACTACTGTTCTAGTTTTTGTTGTTGTTGCTGTTGTTGTTGGACATGTTAACTTTTGAGTCTGAGTTTCTTTGTTTCAATGCAAATTGCAGAATTGGCTTCATAATTAAGTAGTTTGGCTGAGCACACGCACACAGGCCGCAGCCACGCCCCTTAAGTTATGCTCGTAAATTAAATTCGCAAACACCCCAGCGGCAACAGTTGTTGTTGTTGTTGTTGTTGCTGCTGCTGCTGTTGCCGTTGTCTGTCAACCAAATTGTATGCAAATTGTTTTCAGCGCATTTTTCATGCACACATCGCCTCGTGTGATTTATGCGCTGCTCCACAAGTCCCACACGTCCTAAGTTTTAGAGTCTGCGATTATTGTTGTATTGAATCGAATTCGTTAACTTGCAAGAGTGGGCGCCACACCCCCCACCTCTGGCTACCTGCCTTAGCTCCCTCAGTTACCTAGTTACTTTCACTTTTTGTTGCTATCTTCTAATTGCGATTGAGATCGCGACGTGTGAATATCGATCGAGCGATTCATTCACTCGCCGCATTACTCACCCTGAACTTGAAACGCCAGTATTGTTGCTGTTGCTGTTGCTGCTGCTGCTGCTCTCAGTAAATCTACTCATTATTGTCTAATGCGCACACCTTTAAAACCTGCCCGCAGCCAACTTCACATGACGTACCATAAATATGATGTGTACAAGCTGCTGATTTCCACAGGTCTAAAGCCGACAATTACGGCTAAAATTAGTCTGTGCATGCACTGAGGAAAATTTAAGGTATTTTCTGTTTATTTCAATATATATTATATAAATAAAATCTTTGATATATTTTGTAATTAAAAAATGTCCATACAAAATACCATTATTTCTATTTCCCTTTTTTTATTTTTGATAATTTACTTGCAAATTCATTAATATTGAAATTTCCCTATTTTCTATAATTTCCCTGTATTTTCCCATTATTTATGACTAGTTCGCAGTTAACCAAAATAAAATGCTAGGCCAAAATATTTTGTTCCCTACTATAAATTTTCGCTTATATTTAAGTAATAATATTTCCCACTATTATTTAAAAATTAAAAAATAACCCCTTTAATATTGTATTTACACTATAAAAAGCTTTCGACCTCTTCCTTTCACTCACCCTCCCGTAAATCTATGATTTTAAAACTGCTCACTTCTTTCGCGCAGTGTAGTATTTGTAATAACAGCCAAGCAAACAAAATAAGTGCAGAAAAACATGAAATAAGAACACAAACGGCTATAAAAAGTCAATTAGACTTAATGATAGCTTCGGCTAAACTACACATTAAATTTGTTTGGTACGCTGATTGAGTCAGTTGAGCCACAGAAATCGCCGGATCCGGTTTGCGGCACCGAAAATTCTGTAATCAAGGAAGTGGCTGAGACAAAAACATGGCCAACGAAGTTTTTTCATGTTGCTGTTTCTGTTTATGTTTGGCAAGCGACAGGCAAAAGCCAGTTCCCAGTATTTTGTGTAATTCGGCCATTAAAATCAATCAGACAATCGATATGACGCCCATCGAGCCAAACAGTTCCAGAATCGACAAAAAAGAGACTAAAATCCATTTACATTTAGCATTGCAGGTGGTTATTAAATAAGCGCTAAGACCTTATTACGCGGCGTATGAGTAATATATATAAATGTATATATGTATGTCTATATGGCTAAGACCGGCTAATAGACAGACATGTCCGCTAAATATAATCGCATTTTGCGGCCAACAACGGCTTAGCACGACAGCCAACATATCGCATTGCTCGCAACCCAAAAACATGGCTATTACCAAAGCTAATTAAGCCGCTTGTCGCATTGGCTTAAACTGCCCCACCATCCCGCCAGCTGCTCTCACTGCTGCCACTGCTGCTGCTAGTTGCTAGTCCCAGCGGGCGGCTGCTTGTTGCCAATTTCTATTAATTAAACTATTTAGTATACGCGCACTTCACCTGCCTGTCTGTCGATCAATGCTCTACGCATTGCCCACAACTTATCAACAGAGTTTTGATGCTGTCGCCTCAGCCAAAGCCTAAATTGAGTTCATTGAAATGCGTCGAATAACTTAAAATTTTAGTATTTATGGAGCAGGTGTGCCCAGGACTTAAGAATTTGCAATTGAGAGTTTGAAAGCGATCTAAATTTTGCAGCAAGTTAGTTTTATTATCGAATATCGTAAATCTCTATTTAGTTTTAGTATCATAAATTTCTATTTAACTTGAATATCGTAAATTTGTACTGAACTTAAATATATTAAATTTCGAAATTAAACCAACATTTTTCGACAATCGAAATTTAATTGTATTTAATCAAGCTACAGTCATATTGAGCTCGAAAGACACCTATTCGAATATCGTAAGATTCAGAATCAAGTAAAAATCTTTAAAATGTATGTATATCGAAAGTACGAACTAATTAACCTTGTATCTAAATCTGGTCTACCTAAATCGTATATAATTTTAAATTTAACATTAGAGAAAAAGTCAGAATTATTCAAAAATCAGAAAAGCCAAAAATGGTTTATGATAAATTCTTAGGCATATTTCATAGACTTTGCTGAATAAAAAAAATTATTTTAATAAAATATTAAATATAAACAATCATTTAAAACAACATCATTTGAAAATTCTCCCATAAAATACATAAGGCAAAAGAGATCGATACAAAACAAAATGCTTCGAATATCAGTTCAACTATTTCCCCTGACGTTTCGTGGCTTAAACAGTAATAGCCATATTTGGGCTACAACTCAGCTATGTAGCCAAAGTCTAAAAATAGTTAATTACTTCTTTGGACAAATGCAATTTAATTAGTAAACGAGCGCGGCCTCTTTTCAACCCAGCCGCTCAACAAGGGTTAAGCTAGCAGACAAAGCTTGAGCTCGGCTTGCAAAAGCTTTCAGGCAAGTGAGTTTTATGGAGAATGCCTAAAGGTAGGCAGCATTTGTGGCTGTCATTAAATTAAACTCATAATGCAAAATGCTACAAATCATCTTAAGCTCAATGCAAGTGGGTCAAGCAGAAATTTCATATCATATTCAATGGCCAAGTCCAATTAAATGACGCCCAGTGCCAGTGCACCCACAGCTCGGCAGTTAAAACGATGTTTGCTTGGCATTGTCCGGCCAAATGGGCCAAAGTGCTACAAGTGCGAGCGTAATCCAACTGTAGCTGGCCGCAACTGCTGCACTAATTATGAATTTAATTGGCTGTCAGCGTGTTTTTTTTTTCTTTCGGCTATGACCGTCTTGATTTCGGCATTTGCGTGTATCTAATTGAATTAGACCTAAAGGTCGTGCTGAATGGACTGGGAACTCAGCTGCCCAGCAGAAACAAAGCAAAAACCGGCTAAGGCAGGCGACATATGTGGCTGAACAGTAGGGATGAGTGCGTGAGAGGTGCTTTCAAGCGTGTCACGAGGTGTTTAGGTAGAGAAGAAACTAGTTAAAGCACGTGTTGGACAGTTAAGAACAGTTGCCAAAGTAAATTAGACAGAAATGCAGAAATTAAATTTAAATGAATAAAAAATATATATTTATTTATATATTTATAAATATAATAAAATATATACGTTCAGAGTTAAGACTAAGGTAAATAGGTTTAAAAAGATAATTTTTTCTCTATTCATTTTTATTTTAATTTTCAGCTTTATTCTTGCAGCTTTTTAAAGAAAATTTTATAATTGTTAAATGCCCTTGACATAAGAGAGAGTTCAAACCCTGGACCGAACTCTGCTCTTGGATCTATAAGCGTAGCGGTTCGCTAACAAATATTTACAATTCTTCCTAAAAATTCATATTAAAATTCTGGTACCCAAATCCATTAAGACCGAACCGGTTCAAGCATAAACTGACAACTCCACAAGCCAAATTCCAAGCATATTTTCCTGAATATTAAAAACGAAAGTAAATAACTCCTAAATCACATCTTCAAGCAACCAACTCACGTCACATCTCTAGCGAGAAGTAAAGCACATTGGTTTGGTCATAACTTGCGTTGGTGGTGCGAGTGGTGGCAGCCAGGAATAGTTATTGTGCCATGGAATATTAGAAGAGGGAAATACGGCAACACAAAGAGCTGGCATTATATGCTAATGCGCGCTGTGCTGACTTCATTGTGGAACGTGGAACTGGTAAGTGGAGCGTGGTGCAGTGGCTCCTTGTATGGCACTCAGACCAGGGCAATTGCGGAGCCAGACAGTAGCATAGGCACTGGCACAGGCACAGAGCAGACAGAGCTGCAGTTGATTTATGCTTGGAATTGGGGCATAGCTTAGCTCTGGATGTGGGTGGGTGTTTGCTGCTTACGGTGGCTCAACTGGCAACTGGAAGCAGGAGCCAAGCAGCAAAGTAAATACCACAATCGCGACTTCGTTGAGGTGAGCGTCGCCTTGAGTGAGACCACTTAGTCGTTCAGTTACGCCCAAATGGGTCACTAATGAGCCGTCGAGCTTGAGAAAATCTTGCTGATGGCTCGATTGTCTGTGCCAATTCTAACGTAAAGAAACCACCGACGCTTTTCGGCTATAAAATTGTGGCGCATCTTCAGTTGGGGCCACAGTTCAACAAGTTGCGCCTCTCAGTGATCACCAAGCCCCAAAAAGATGTTCAAAACTGTGAGACTATGGATGCCCTCGGATAACTCTCGGATAACTAATTAGCGAATTCTCTTGCAGCTGTTTGTGTTGTGCGTGGCTTGCGTGGCTCTCGGCCAGGCTCGGCCCAGCTACTTGCCCAGCTACGAGACGATCGAGTATGCGCCCACTGTGCTGGGCTATGAGCATTACGCTTTGCCGGCCGCCATCTCGCATCAGAGCTCGACGGTGGTGCACGAGAAGCGTCCGTACTTGCGACCCATCTACGAGCACCACCCAACCACTTACACCACCTATGCCAGCAGCCCGCTGAGCTACGGCAGCGAGTGGTACAATCCCGGCTGGAGTGCTGGTGCGCTCAGCTACCCCAGCATCTACCTCAAATAGAGGGTATACTCTGTGCACCCAGCATATACCCTGTAATAAATAAGTTGGTTTGGCTTCGGATTTGAGTTTTGCATTTAATCTTCTTTCGGTGGATCACAAGTCAACAACTTCTATCAAAATCTTTCGTTCTCTCGCTCTTACCAGGCGCTGGCTGCGTAGGTCAGTGGTGCGTGGTGCAGCAGTGGTGCCGAATAGGCCAGTGGGGCAGAGTAGGCCAGTGGCGACACATGGGCAGCGGCATAGGTGGCGGGCAGTGCCGAGTAGGTGGACACTGGAGCAACTGCTGGGTAGCTGGCCGCATAGGTGGCAACTGGGGCAGCAGCGGCATAGGTGGTCACTGGGGCAGCATGCAGAGTGGTCTTCACGACGGGCGCAACCACATCCTCAACCACTGGAGTGCTGTGCACTTGGGTGACACTCTGGTGGGAGACGGCGGTAGGCACACTCTTGACGACGGCGCCAATCTTGGCCAGGGCGGGCTCCTGGACGATGGCGGTGGGTGCGCTGTAGACCAGTGGTGCGGCAGCCAAGTGACCGGGACGAGCGGCAGCGACGGCGAGCAGAGCAGCGAGAACGAACTATTGAGGGAAGATAATTGAGTTTTGCACCACTGAGCGAGCCACCCTGCGTTGTGCTTACCAATTTGAACATTTTGGTTGGTTTTGGTTATGAGAAGTTCTTTGACTTGTGTCGTGGGTTGGACTGTGCCCGTTGGTGAATTGTCGCCGGCTTTTATACTTGAACTTCACTTTCAAGGCGCACGCACACACACGTACACAGCGAACACACAATGAGTAGTGATACGTACGTGCCTGAACGGATTCTGGTCTCGCATAAACCAGATTATAATTCGCGGCCAATTTCAGCTACGCACCGCACTCAGGTAGTTATTTTGTCAGCTCAGTCTCCGCCTCAGACCCAACCCACTCTTATTTTCATTTACAAAGCGTGGCTCATTAGTCAAACTATTTGGCCCCGGCATGAGGTCTTTTGGGTCTAAGTCGATCAATTTTGCGTACACTGGCATTTGTTGACTTTGTAAACGGAGCTTGGTGACTTTTCCGTGCTATTGCAAATGCAACTGAGGTTTTTCAGTTAATTCAGCTGGGCAGCCACAGGTGTGTGGCCTGAGTGCTATAAAAGGCAAGTGAAAAGCTTTCATCGTCTACAGTTGGAGTTCTAATCCACCGCAAACATGAAGATTCTCTTGGCCAGCCTGGTGAGCGATACTTTGACAGTATCTGTGAAGTGCACTCAAAGCTTATTCCCTCCATACAGTTCGTGAGCATTGTGCTGCTGTTGTCGCCGTGTGATGGAAATATAACTGCGTATATACAGGACGTTTGGAATACGATGCTCGGCATTTTACCCAAAATTACGTCCGTCATAGAGAACAACTCGCACTATCTGAATAAGCCTGTTAAATACGGCACCTTTGGCGTAGTAGATCTTAAAATACCTAAAAAAAACTGAGAATTTTGCATTCTTTGCAGCTATACAAATATATAACTTAGCTGGTACTCAAACAGATCTTATTAAATGAAGATCTGTTTGTGAAGCAATGCCTAAATTTTCTACAGTTTTAAAACTCTTTTCCATAATAAACTAAATTCTATTTATATTTATATATATATTTACAGTGAAACTGCTGCTGTTGATAGCTGTCACTTGGGGTGTCAACTATAGTTAGCTAGCTACAGCATGCGATGCACTTTCTGTTTTACAATTTCTGCCCGCATTGCAGGTTCATTGGCCAGCGTCGAATAGCGCGTGGCGTCATTGGCCTTGAACCTCAGCTGTGACAGGATACAACTATCACAATTTATATACGCTGCAGCTTATAAAAAACTATATATAGAGAAGTCTTCTGTAGTCACTCAGCTGTACGTCTAGTTCTACGAGTTGAAGGACATTTGCTAGCTAGAGAATGTCATATGGTAACTAGAAGTGCGTTGACTGAAATTATATGCTAGTATATACTATAAATAGTTATATTAAAAGTGAAAATTAATGTAAAAAACAGTAAAGAGAAGCGAGATATAAACATATATAATGTATAATATAATTAAAAACACATTATATGTATATACATAAACTTTTTTTATGTTTTTTTTTTTAAGTTTTATTTATTTATTTCCTAATGCTGCTTCTGTCTTAAACTCTAAATTGCATGTATAACTACTTAAATAATTTACAAAGTTCGGTCAAATTGATCGCCTTCCATTCTAATTTAATATGTTTTTCGCCATTTGCATTTTTTTTTCAAACTGTGCAGTTGAGATTGCCATCGCGCTCTTACTCACCAACACCAGCTACTATGTTTCGCAACAGCTATATTTGCCTTTTTCTCTCTCTCCCTCTCATGCAACTAAAAGGCAAACTCAAAGGGATTACATTTTTAGAGCAACTGCAGTCTCTCACAAATAATTTGGCAATAGTAAGAGCCAATCACAATAAAGTGGAACAGAACAGAATCAATGACAATGGGCCCATAAATAAAATAAAATAAAAAAATAAAATAAATATCATCAGCTAGATTTACTAAAATATAAATTCATGAAACTATACAAATTAATAATATATCTATATTAAATTTGTTCGTAAAATTTAAGTCAATTTTTAAATTAATTAATTTTAAATTAATTATTATTAATTAGGAATATGTAATCTATGTTAAATAAGTTTTAAAAACAGTTTAGTGCAAGTATTTCCTAGTTGGATTAACAACAACTGTTTGCCGACACTTGTTTACAGCTTGTGTTACGTATACGACTCATTACGCACAGCAAGTTTGCAGGAAGTGCATGACAGAATAAAGCCCCAAAGGGCAAAGAACTGCAGGAAGGACACAGCCGAAGAAGAGTGTATAGTAAATAAGACTCAATCGATATTCAAAGCAAAAACATATATTTATTTATTCAAATTCGTATCACAAAACCGTCCAACAAAATGCACGTCCCACTATCGGTGTTTGAGTGGTGCAGTGGTGCTTCCTTACCACACTCCGGTGGCGGTGTAGGTCAGAGGCGAGGCAGCAGCAATGTGGGCAACTGGTGCAGCGGCATATGTTTCGTGCACCACTGGGGCAGCAGCAGCATATGAGGTGTGCACCACTGGAGCAGCAGCAGCATATGAGGTGTGCACAACAGGAGCAGCGGCGGCATAGCTAACCACGGGCGTGGACTTCACAGCTGGCGCAACGATATCCTCAACCACATGAGCGGAGCTGTGCACCACCGACTGGCTCTGATGGGAGACAGATGTGGGCACACTCTTCACGACGGCGCCAACCTTGGCCAGGACGGGCTCCTGGACGATGGTGGCGGCAGGTGCGGCATAGACTAACGGCGACTCATACAGATCACCGGGACGAGCAGCAGCTACGGCGAGCAGAGCAGACAATACCACCAACTTGAACATGATTGAAATGATTTTTTGGGTTTAAGTGTGGTCTGTATTGACTGTTGGGCTTGAGTTTCTAGCGAGAACTGTTTGTGGTATTCCAACTGCAGGCGCTGTTTATATAGCAGCAGCTGTTGGGCTGCTCCACGCACGGCCTTCGCACACACGCACAGCAACGAAACACAAAAAACAAACCATATCAGATTCAATTCTCACAGACATTCAATACGCAATTAGCGTCGGTGGACGGCTCAGCTGAGCTCTGCTCAGCCACAGCCACAGCCGCAGCGGCAACCACAACAATTGGCAAAGCTAGCCAACCAGTTTTTTTCGGCCATTGGCCAACTGCTCCATTGGCCCTTCATTAGCTCCTGCCCTCAGTTGCATTACTTGCACTTTAAGTGCGTCTCAGTTCTTTCAGGGTCGCCAGCGCAAGGTTTGGACTTCAATTTCAATTTCAATTTCAATTACAGTTTCCATTCGGCTTTCGGCTACGTGCGCAGCGAGACGTTCAGCTAGCCCAGCCATAAACTGTCAAATTGTAAAAGGTATGCTATTATATTTCTGTGGTTATCGTTAATGTACTTTATTAAGGTGCAGATGATAAAACTGAAGTCTGAGAATAGCTATTGCAAGGTATAGAGTAGCTGAAGTGATGCTGGTGATCTAAGCTTGTGGCACTAAATAATTTTTATTTGGCTTCTACTTGGAAAATAATAGAATATATAATATAAAATATAATAGAATAGAATATCATACTGGAAAAAGCGAGGGTAGCTTGAAAAATAATTGAATAGTTGACTTAGGCATAAATTCATAAATTCAGCATTAATATGAAAATCAGAATTAATAAGATATTTATTAATAATAAGAATTTAATTTAATATAATGAAACATCTTATAAGATTAGAGGCATAAGGTAAGGAATCATGTGAGCTGCCTAGAATAAGATCCTCTTCATGGATTGGTATTTGGACCAAGGCAAGGCCTAGCTGTTAAAGACTCTAGTCTTCAGCTCTAGCAAAAAAGTGAATTGAATTTATAGAATTTGAAAAACTAAATTAAGTTGCCACTGACGGGTAGCAGAAAATTTGTTTAATAAAAAGTAAATAAAATTTAACATCTATAGACTTTGTCTGTTCATCTGCTTTTACTTTCAAGGTAAAGCTCATTTCATTTCTCATACTAAATTCATACATATTTTCCAGTGCCAGTTCATATGCATTCATAGGGCATGTCTAAGTCGTATACTCTTTGCCAATTTGACTCGTATGCTGATTATTTAATTATCTTACTTGGAATTAAGTAACCACTTAAAAAATTTATATCACAATTCGCACGGTAGTTAAGTAAATTATGCTCAGCTCTATAGGTCTATTAACTATAGAGCTATAGCTCTCTCTATGCCAAGCTCTTGCCTCTCTATCAATGCTATGCATATTTTGTAGTATTTCATATAAAATTTAAATAATTAAAAACATTTTTTTTTTTACTAATGGCAAAAATCAATCTAGAAATTAAAATTTACGCAGAGTCCTTGGAAAAACTGGAAAATTCATGCAGATTACCAAAAGCTCCATAAAAACTGATTTCAGCTACAATTTTCAAATAAAAACTGAAAATTTAAATCAATAACTCGTTATACTGGAACTGTACTGTAAGAGAAGTCCTGCTTTAGAGCTGTATACTTCATCAAATATATATTTGTATATAATCTAAATATTATAAATTGCTGCCAACCAGGCCCGCGTCCTCACTCCACCCACATATATCACGCAAAACACCAAAAGATTCGTTTATGAACATTATGAACTTTTATTTACATCAGTCGAAAGAGGGTATGGGGAAACACTAAGTAGAGAAGATGTGATTGAAATGGAGTCGAGTGTCTTCAGCCAAGAGTTGGCTCCTCTGCTGAAGCAGCACTCCGATCAGAGCCGATGTTGTAGCTGTCTACCAGGACGACGCCCAGCCGTGAGAGGCCCAGGAGGGCGACAGGATGCTGGTGTGCAGGGCTGGAGCGGCATAGGTCTTAATGATGGGCGCGGCATAGGTCTTCACGATGGGCGTCACTATCGGCTGGACAATGTGCGCCGAGCTGTGCACCTGGCTGATGCTCTGATGCGAGACAGCGGTCGGTATGGACTTGACAATGTGGCCAACGCTGGCCAAGGCGGGCTCATGGATGATCGCTGGCGCGGCATAGCTATGCAGCAGAGGACCTGCCTCCAAGTAGCCAGGACGAGCAGCGGCCACAGCGAGCAGAGCAGACAACACCACCTGAAACCGAACAGTGAAGGAGTTAACACCCTAAGGCAGTCTTCATATTGGCCAAGAGACAACTTACCAACTTGTACATTTTAGCTAATCCTGTGAGTTAGTTGCTTGACTTTGGAAATGAACTGTGGGTCTGTGTTGACGCGTCGCTGGTTACTGTTGCTAGCTGTAAATTCGCTACAGCTTTTATACAAAAAAGCTGACACACACACACACTCACACATATACACAGTTAGCTATGCTAGATCCAAATTCAAAACTCCAAAAGTGCACAAAATACAATAATAATAATTTTTTTGCATCGTTAAGAAAAGCCTGCCGACGGCGACCCACCCGAATGTCCGAGTGTTGCAGGCGGGTTGACGGGCTGCTGCAGCTGATTCAACAGCCAGACAAACAGCAGAAACAACAACAACAACAACCACATTGCTTTCGTTTACAGTTTTTCCGTTCAGCCCATTAAAAAAACTCAACAACAACGAAAACCAGTCAAAAGCGAATCGCTGGCTCGACATCAGCTGTCGCAGCAGTTGGCCAGTTGGGCACTTGGCCAGTGGGTTGGCCATTTACCCAGCGTCTGCCACTTGCAACACACCCAACTACAGCAACAACAACAACAGCAACAGCAACATTTGCTGTCTTTGCTTTGCTTGTGAGTTTTTCCTTCCAGCCAAGTTGACCGTGAAAATTGTTCGTGGTTCATGTTTGTCGGGTTGTCTGTCTGGCGGCACGCACCACCAGCCAACCACTACGCAATTGTCACTGCCACGCAACACGCAACAGTTACAAGAAGTGGCTCAAGTTCAGTGCGTGGCGATGGTCAGTGCCAAATTGCCAAAGTCGTTTTTTTATGACTTGTTGTCTCCGTGTGTTTGCGATTCGTTGTTGATTCCAGAGAAGATACAGAGGATCGGAATTTGAAGCTTTTAAGGTATAAAGAAAGGTAATTGGCATAGAATTTGCTTTGGTCTTTGCTTGCAAAGCACGTAGAATGCGAACAAATATGCTGATTGGAAAAGAAGAATTGAATGTCTCAAGGTAGCTGTAGTCTCTCTCAGTATAGATTTTATTATATACTATTTAATAATATATTAAAAAAAAAAAAACAAATATATAATGCGAATATATACTTTTTCCTATGTATTTCCTATAGCAGCTATATGAAATAGTAGGACAATCTATTTAAATTTCAGCCAAGCAGAACAGCTGAGTTCATATAGAACAGTTGATGAAAAAAGAGAGTAGGTCGCATAAGGAAACACTTACATTACTTTCATATCATATAACATTGGAAAATATATAATTCAGGAGTTTATGTTTTCTAAAAATACCCAAAAATGTAATTTTCCTTAAGCATTTACTATGACAGCTATAAGAAATAATAGTACTATCTAGACAATATTCATATATAAGTAAGCTATTATAAAGACAAGCAGCTATATCAAATTTCGTAGGCAAACCATGCAAGGCAGCTGAGTTCGCATAGAACAGTGCAGAGAACACTTGCTCTACCTCGCTCAGCTAACATAGTTTGTTGCATGAATTGCTTTCAAAATGTCTCTAGGGTATTTAAAAAATAATAAAGCCAAGTACATTTCGCATTAAAAGTGAGCATTATTGTAATTTCCTGTTATGTTAATCTGCACAGCACAACGGGCCAAGACAAGCGCCAAGACAGAGGCTGCCCACATAGACAATGCGCTGATCTTTTGCGCTGCTCTCACTCTCTATAACTTTTAGTGTGTATATCTCTCCCTCTCTCTCTCTCTCTCTCTCTCTCTCTCTCTCTCTCTCTGTCTGAGTTCCGCTTTTGTAATAATCATTGCGAACTGTTTGCCGCATACAACACCATTCTGCCAACTGTGAGCTGTCGCCGTTATGACCATTTGTCAGCTATTTTGTGATTAATGAATAACCATTGCAAACAGGCGACGTATAATTCCAGTTTCTCTCTCTCTTTCTCTCTCTCTCTCTCTGTCTGTCTCTGTCATATTTTGTTTACAAATAATATTCTTGAGCCATGCCAAAAGTGCTTTTTAATAGATTTTCTTTGTTGTCGATTTCTATTTTGGAGCCAGACACTCACGACAATTGCTGTTCAGGTTTACTCCAATGGAATTCCTTTGGCTCTAATATATCCGGGCTCTATTGGGGGTAACGTACGCCTTATGGCCAACCCACACAAACGATCTCAGCTCGCGTTCCAGGCGCAAGTCTTGCGACAATTCTGGTTAGCGCGCTCACCTGGCTTGCATAACAATGACCACACAGATATATCTATATAGATCGTTTAATCTGTGTGTTACACCAACCAGTTGTTGCCTGTTTCTATTTATTTTTCTTTCTTTTTCATTAACTTAAGTTGGCTTTTAATTAAAGCCAAGTGGAGCAATTACCGCTCGACGTCACCTTTGTGATCATTTTGTATTTAACTCGCATGCGAATTGGTCAACGTTTTACTCTTTGTTTGTCATTTCGCTCGGGCTAATTGCCCCGAAGGTCGAGAATTATCTAGTAATTCTAACAACACAAAAATAAACGCCGACAAAATACGGAAATCAGCTCGAAGATAACGAAGTGGAAGTCATCCTGTTTATAAATATCTATAAAAACTGCTAATTGGAATTTAATTCGAGTTTAGATATATTTATATTTAATTCGAGTTTATATATATATATATATATATTGGAATTATTATGCAATTAGAGTGGCGGCTGAGTATGTTACTGCTGAGAGTAATCCGAATTTATTTAGAGGCTATAAAAATTGGTTTAGCTCGAAATTGTATTATATGCATATATTTGGCCATGCAGACTATTTCTTGGGCAGATAAAGGTAGAAATGGAGAAAAGATAGACAAATTATAGAGAGATAAAAATAAGTCAAATAAAGATTTGATTTAATAATTTTGTGCCTGTGTCCTTAAGCCCAGATATGAAATTGATTGATTACCCAGCTCTGGTTATCTGCTATAAAGAATATAAACTATCTTTTATAAGTCAATACAATTTTAATAAGATTTTAGAATAAAAATGTTCTTCAAATGTATCAAATGTATCCAAATTCTATAAATTCCTAGCATATTTCAATAATTCCCAATATATTATATATATATATATATAATATTTCTGCATTTCATTTCAATCCTTCTAAAGGGTATGTCCAAATTTATCAACAATCAATCTACAATAATCAGCAACTGTCCATTGCCCTGCCTAAAGACAAACCGATTCGGCTTACTTATTGCACATGCCACCCGAAAATAATGAATACACATATCTACTTAACTGACTATCAATCTCGGTGTCATATATACATGTGTACATGTTGTTCGAACAGATTTTAAGCTGCATGCAGCTTGACTAAATTTGCAGTGGCCGAACATGAAAACCGCCGCCCCACACAACAATACAAATGGGAGCTGTCCTGACAGGCAACTCGAACAGTTCGCTCAGGTGTCAGTCAGCCAGTCAGCCAGTCAGTCAGTCTGTGAGTGAAACAGTCAAAGAGTCAGTCAGTTAGTTAGTTATTTGGGCACTCTCAGCCAGTCTAGAGTTGGCCAAAGAGTTTCGGGAGATTGCGCAAAAAGAGCCAAAAAATCTATGTGAAATGTGTTTGTATACCCAGTGAAGGAGTGAGAATAGGGTATATTGGCTTGCGGATAAATGTGAGCTAGAGTAAGCTGTAAATAACTTCAATTCAAATTGTATTAATATAATACACAATATAAGTTGACTTCCTTCTCTTATCAAAATATCGATAAAAATCGATTTTAAGACTGCGCCTTATGAGCATAACTCGAAAACTATATAAAGTAAATATGGCATATAGCTAATTGCAATTGACAAAAATATATAAAAAATTTAATTTTTTTCAGTTATCCATTTCCAGGGTACCATACAGTCGCACATGCCCGCCTCTTACTTTGTTATAGTTTTTTCGGCTAGCAGCTGCGCTTTTTTAGTGAATTGTTCGCTTAGCGATAATATGAAAAGTGCATTTGGAAATATTTGCAATTTGGAGTCGTTTCATTCGATACGTAATTGCATTGACACGCAGCACTTGGCCGGGGACACCACAGCGTATGCTTGATAAAGCAATAGCAGCGGCGGCGGCAGCAACAGGTGGTCAAACTCTTGTGGCAGTTCGTGCTGCCAGCCGGTGCTAAGGTCAGCGGTGTCCATCAACGACGACATTTTTCGCTGGTCAGCGGATGTGTGCAAATTGTTTACATAGCAATAACATTGAAATTATTTTATTTAATTTAACTTTTTGTTTAGTACAAAGCAACGTCTGCACCACTAACCCAGTGAAACGAAAGCGAATGGCCTGCAAGCACCCTGATTGCAGCATGCAGCCAAAGCCTGTTTCGTTGCACATTTAGAGCGTAAAAGATGCAATATTTCCTGGTTGCGATTAAATGGGTTTCGGGTGTGTTCGCTGTGGGTCAAGCGAACTGACCAGACTGCAAGCCTTACGCCTTAAGCCTTAGTTAATCGTAAATTGTTGTGCAAATATTTTCATATTCAATTGCAGCCTGATTAATCTAGAGTTAGGAGGAGGAGCAAGGGGGTCTGGGGGCCTGCCTCCATTTGACATTTGCCATCGCCGAGCTGCACACTCCAATCGCACTTGTCGCTTGTTGCCTGTCAACTGCAGCGGCATTCTAATGAGCGCCCTCTCCTACCCCGCCAGCCGTCGAGTGGAGCACCTTGAATGTCGCGTTCGTGAACTTTTTGCAGCCAGCGTAGCTCCAGTTTGCAAACTTAAATATCACAGCCAAATGCAGGCATCGCTGCTTAGTCAATCCTAACAGCGAGCATTGACGCTGAGGCTACGAAACGGGCTTCGAGTGCCACTTGTTGTCACAATTTTTTATGTACACTAGCTGAGAGTTTGATAATTGGCGAAAGGGTGCTAAATTAATGGATTTAATTGATGTATGTATATTAAGATATATATACTTAATTATTTTCTTAATTATCTTCATATGCTAGTCTGTGTTGCTCTCAGTTTCTTAACAAACTTGTTGCAATTTGATTTTATATAATGCAATCTACTGCTGCCTACAGTGATCTTCACTTTAGAGTGATGTTCTTTATTTTAGTGTTTTTTTTAATATTTAAAAAAAAATAAAAAATTATTTTTAAATTTTTAAATTTTGATTCTCATATTTTTCCAAATGACCCTATACTCGATAATTTTCAGTATTGAACCTTTCACTTACGCAGACCACTGAAAGATAACATCATCATAAAGACGCCTATATGATAAACAGCATGTTCATGCTGGATCTAGTTCATATAGAAAGTTTGACATTAATAATAAAATAATAAGTAATAAAATATTAATAAATAAAATAATTACTTTAAAAAACTCATGTTTTTCACATATGACTATAAGATCTGCAGCTTACCTGCAGCGTATTCAAACTTCAACCAAATTCATTTCAGTTATTTTTTTCAACTTGTTAACAAAAGTTCAGCTAGTTTTTTGCCGCGACTGATACAAAATTCTCAGACATAATATATATATCTATTAAGATAACAAGAATTGCAACTTATTTCCACGGATAACAAAAAAACTGCACAATTAAATAAGCGAGTGTGAATTTCCGTTGCAAGTGCCATGGTGCCAAAAAAAAAAAAAAATACTAAAAAAATAAACGAAAAAAAATTTCAACAAAAAATATCAACAATTTGGCTAGCTGGTCAAGGTCGTTGCAGGCAAATGTAACACTGGCATAAATTATGCTTGCAGCAGCAGCCGCCAAGTGTTGCAAGCCAATTCAACAACAACAAACAGCAGCCATTAGTAACGGTATCTGCGACGAACCAAAGGCACAATTTGTGGCGCGACATGAGCAAATGCAAAGGTACAAACTATGCATAGGTAGACAAATGCTTTGGCAATTACGAATGGCAATAGATGTAGCCAAACAACGACAACAATAACAACAATCGTCTTCAGTCACGCTTGATTGAGCTGTAGTCTGGGTGTTGAGCATGCTGAGCTGTGATTGAAGATACTGAGCCAAGAAAAAAGGCAGCTCAGGATAAACATGAGTTAGGATAGATCAGAGTCTATGATCTGAAAGTTTAACTCGAAGAGTTCAATGGAAGAATTGCTAAAAGCTTAATAAAAGTAAAAAAATTCTACACTAGCCTACACAATAATTAAATGCTGAATGAGAAGATAAAGCTAGAGATCAAGATAGATACAGATACAGATACAGATACAGATACAGATACAGATACAGATACAGATACAGATACAGATACAGATACAGATACAGATACAGATACAGATACAGATACAGATACAGATACAGATACAGATACAGATACAGATACAGATACAGATACAGATACAGATACAGATACAGATACAGATACAGATACAGATACAGATACAGATACAGATACAGATACAGATACAGATACAGATACAGATACAGATACAGATACAGATACAGATACAGATACAGATACAGATACAGATACAGATACAGATACAGATACAGATACAGATACAGATACAGATACAGATACAGATACAGATACAGATACAGATACAGATACAGATACAGATACAGATACAGATACAGATACAGATACAGATACAGATACAGATACAGATACAGATACAGATACAGATACAGATACAGATACAGATACAGATACAGATACAGATACAGATACAGATACAGATACAGATACAGATACAGATACAGATACAGATACAGATACAGATACAGATACAGATACAGATACAGATACAGATACAGATACAGATACAGATACAGATACAGATACAGACACAGATACAGATACAGATACAGATACAGACACAGATATTTTACAATCTCTAATACCAACTCATCATAAATAACCCATAAAAAGTAATAACTTGTAGGCTAGTGTTATCATAGCTCTGAGCAAAAAGCGAAGCAATTACAGCGTCTGCTGCAAAAGCCAGCGGCAAAGGTAGCTGCAACTGCAACTGCGGATGCAAGTGGCAGCATGGTTAAGAGCCGGCAGCGCGGATATAGCAAAGTGGCTGCTGCCGGTGGTGGTGGTGCTGCCGTTGTTACTACTGGCTGCTGTTTAGTGGGGGAGGTGGTGCTGCGGAAACGTTGCATTGAAAATCGCGACAAACAATGAGAGCATCTGCAGCTGTTGGAGCTGTCGAGCGGTGGCAGCTGCTGCTGCTGCTGTAGGCAACTGATGCAAGATGCCAAGTGTATAAAAGCCAGCGCGTGGTGTCATGGTGGCATCAGTTGCACGCTGCAAGCCATCGAGCGCCCCACACACCAACACTAAAGAGGATATCTAATACCAACAACATGCTCAAACTGGTAAGGGCAGGCAGAGGATAATCTTCTCGTCGCCAAGGAGTCTCACTTTTGTTATTCCTTCCAGCTGCTTTCGCTGCTCGCGCTGTGCGCCTTGGCCGCTGCTCGTCCTGGCTACCTGCATGGCCACCACCACCATTATCCGGAGTATCCGCTGTATCCCGCCCACCACCACATCGAGCCGCTGCATGTGGCCAAAATTGTTCACGTGCCTGCGGCCGTATCGCATCAGAGCTCCACGGTGGTGCACAGTGTACCGCATCACATTATCAAGCCAGTGGTGCTGCCGACTGTGGTGAAAACTGTGGTACATCCACCCATCATCAAGACCTATCATCCAGCGCCCATTATCAAGGCCTATCCCTACGATCCCTATCACTTCCATCATCACGACTATCACGATTATCATCTGCACTAAACTCAATTGGCTGAATCAACCACCAACCACCAAGCACCACCCACCTTAACCACTCGCCCGCTTGCCTGCTGACCAGCTGTCTGTTTATGTGTGTGCAAATTGTTCAACAGCTACAACTCGATGTATTGTGTTAGAGAAATTTTAAATAAAAGTTTAAAAATATATAAAAAAAATTATTTTCCTTTTTATTTTATATTTATTATTATTTTTTTAATTTATAAATAATTTTGTATTGTTGCATTTGATATGTCGTCTTTGTGGCTTGTGTCGCATCTGATTGCGTATACGCCGCGTAATTGATATACGAAGTGCCGCGGTTCGTGACGTCAAGAAAGAAAATGCCACAACTGATTATTTATCTATCTGAGCTATCAGGCTGTATAGCTTATAGCATCCGAATGCCCCTTGGCGCTGCAGCTCTTTAGACAATTGAACTGGTTTCCATTTAGCCGGAACGTAACTCAGCTCTTTAGGCCTGCTGCCAGCACAGGGGAAGCTGCCGCATGTGGTTAGGCCTAGAGATGGGCGCGTGACGATATTTCGTGACACGAAGTTAATTAATAAAAAATTTGTAAAGATCATATTAAATGAAAATTTACAAACCTGAAACTTTTCATAACTGATTACATTTTTAATATAAAAAAAGAATAAATGGAATCTTTAAATTTTATAATTGTTTGAATAATATGTAAAATTATTGTTTGTAATTATAATTTTTTATAATGTTGACTGACTGACAATATAATGATTAAATAATATATAAATCAAGTTATCTTGATTGTTATCGAAACTATCCCTAAACGTGGATTTCAACTGAAAACTAAGCGCTTCACGCGCTCGTCTCTCAGCCATTGTGCGCCTGAATAATGGCCCAAAGCTAGGCGACTAAGGTGACATAATTAGCATGTAATCAGCGAGTTATCATATGACACCAGTGGCAGACAGCGTGAAGCGTTGTGGAGCTGTTTCTCAAGCATATGAGTGCCATGAGAGCCGACACGTTGCCCAGCGGCGTGTGTGTGCGGCATCAAATGCAGTTTCTGTGTTATGCAAATGAGTGCATTAGCAAAGCGTATGCAGAGTGCCACAAATGGTGCTAAAGATAGATGAATAAAAAGATGTGTTACGACTCGCTGCTAGATTGCCGATGCAGTTCAAAGAGTAGCAAACTAGATGACGAAACACTGACCTCTTTAAGTTCTGCTCAAGTTCACAGCGATGTTTGCATAAGCACAAGCAACACGTTTCCCAAACGCATGCCAATTAAATGGGAATAGTCATGAATCAAGTCATAGATATAGATATATAATATATGTATATATATATATTCATTTAGCAGACAAAGCTGTCCGCCCATAAGTCCGAGTAAATCATCGAGTATTTAGCTAAATTAGCTGCAAAGCTGCTCGAGTGGGTGAAAAGTGGGAACGGTTTAAGACTTAAGCGAGCATTTCCTCACTCTGTCAATTAAAATCAAATCAAGTCAGCGATGAAAAGTGGTAAATATGAAAATGGTTAATGGTGGTTGAAGCGGGCCAAGAGTGGGTTGAGAAATTGTTAAATAACTCAAGTAAAATTATATTTGATAGAAATGCAAAAAACTCAAGAGTTATAATAACTGAAATATGTTATATATGACCAGCCGAAGGCCCCTGCTGCCAGTGCTTAGCCTTAAGTTAGAGTTAATTTTATATTAATTGTAACTTCTTAATAAATAAAAATAAAAAAAATGTTATATATGAATATTTTAAATTCATAATTTATTGATATGATACTTTGAAATTGAAATCGAGATCATAACAATCAGCCAAGTCTGTACGAACTCGAGAACTATAACAGCTAGAGCTGAAAAATTTCATATATAAATAGTTAATATCAAAACTATAATTTAGCTCAATCTTAAACTAAATACTAGACTAAAATGCTAAATAGTGGCCCGTTGCAGGCATAGACTGTCAGCAGGTTGGGCTAAAAAACTTGGCCTGTCGACAATTTGATTGCTTTATTGCCTGGGCAAAGTTGAAACAGCTGAGCTAAGTGCATGATGTGCAACTGTTTGAATATTACACAAGACAATCTGAGCGACAATTGTCTAACAAAGTGTTCACATTAATCAGCAATTGCCAGGGGCTTAATTTATGCGAGCCAAAAGTGCAAAGAGCAGGCCAGCAAACACAGCTGAGCTGAGTCGGTCTTTCTTTGACTGTGCGGAACGATATCAAGCATACGCCGCGTTGCACGAGCGAACGAGTGGGCTTTGCTAGCCATAACCTGTTGGGTCTAGTCAAGCAAGACATCGAGAACATTGAGTACATCGAGAACATGGAGAACCTGCCCCCGGAAGGGTTTGCAAGTGTCGCATGTCGTTCGAGTCTGGTGTTTGTTGCCAGGCCAAATGGGGACTGCAGAGGCGTTGGACACACTCACACACACGTACAGTGTGCACTCGCCTGATGCACTATAAATAGGCCAGCGTTCAGTGCAATGGCATGTCAAATCGTTGCCAACTATCAACACAATAAAATGTTCAAGCTGGTAAGTAGCTCAGCATGAAAAGGTTCTATTCCAGTTCTGATCCTTGAATCTCCCGCTTGTAGTGCGTTTTCGTTGCTCTGCTGAGCCTGGCGGCTGCTGCGCCCGCTCCTGCGCCTGTGCCAGCGCCAGCACCCTCTCCCAGCCTGTGGGGACCCGCTGTGGTTGGCCCTAGCATCTGGGGACCTGTCGTTGCACCACCAGTCGTTGCTGGCCCCTTGGTTGCTGGTCCAGTCCTTGGACCACGCATCGTTCAGGTGGTGCCCGGCGCCGTGTCCCATGTCTCGGTCAGCCAGCTGCATCCATCGCCGATTGTGGTCAAGAGCGTCTGGTAACAGAGAGAGCGCTGCCAATAGCCATACAAACAGACGAATAGACAGACTCAGACTCACACAGACACACGCACGCGCACACTGACACACTGACATGTACCCCGTCCGGATATTGTTTCGCCCACTGAAATTTCACGTGCCCTGTTTAAGCAACACAACGAAAAATCACAAAAAAATAATGTTTTAGTTTCTATTTGTATGCAATAAAATGCCCTGACATAAATCATTCCTATAGCGAGCGAAGTTCAAGTGTTTTGATTTAAGACAAATGCCTAAAAGTAGGCAACGTTTTTTTATTTTAAATTCGTATAAGAGCGAAGCTGTATGAGACAGATAAGTATAAGACAGCCAATATGAAGAATATGGGGCAATCTATTTAAATGAAACAAAAAACTTTATTCAAAAATAAAAATCATAAAATTCTATCACAATCAGTAGCTGACACAAGTTGGTAATTTAATGATGCAGGGTGTAGGCCAAAGGAGCTGTGTGCAGCACAGACTTGACCACAGGAGCCGAGTGAACGACTGGCACGACGGCAGGAGCAGCATGCAGCAGAGGAGCAGAGTGAACGGTGTGGACCACTGGAGCAGCATGGACGGCATGCACGGCATGGACAGCTGGAGCAGCATGGATGGTGGTCTTCAGAACGGGAGCAACCACATGCTGGATGACGGGCTTGCTGTGCACCTGGGTGATGCTCTGGTGGGAGACGGCCGAAGGAGCGCTGTGGACAACGGTGCCCACCTTGGCCAGCACAGGCTCCTGGATCACATGATGAGTCTCAATCAGACCAGCGCTGGCGGAGGCAACCAAAAGGGCAATAATGGCGACCTGTGGTTGGGATAGTTGATATATTTAATATAAACTCAACTCTATGCAAAGAGCAAACTTACGAATTTGAACATTTTGTGTGTTGAGCTTGCTTGAACTTTAACTCGAGTAGCTTTGAATTGTGACTGATGATAATTTGGGAGTCGGCAGTCGTGTTTATATAGAACGAGCACGAGTCGAGGAATACACGAAAGACAGCAAAAGCCACGCATAGCTGCGGCCTTCACAGCGACTCACAGCGACAGCATTAAATCCAAGCCAAAGCCGAATCCCCAGCCCAAAGCCGAACTCAACTTGTTTGAATTTGTTTCCGACAGCTGCAGCTCACGAAGCCCATGCAGGCACGACTCGAGCGACAGCCTGAACTACAGCTGCTGCTGTTGCTGTCTTATCAGCATCAAGGTGAACGACTTCTCTAATCGCTGATATCCAAGCCCTTACCTATAAAAGCGTTTCACACAGAACCAAGCAGCATCAGTTAACCCTGTCATCTTCTCCGTAAGACAACAAACAATCCAAGCTCAACATGTTCAAATACGTAAGTTCAATAATTGGATACAAAGCTGGAGCTGAGTTCTTATAAGGATTTCCTTTGCCTTGCCTAGGTCGCCATTGTTGCCCTTTTGGTTGCCTCCGCCAGCGCTGGTCTGATTGAGACTCATCATGTGATCCAGGAGCCTGTGCTGGCCAAGGTGGGCACCGTTGTCCACAGCGCTCCTTCGGCCGTCTCCCACCAGAGCATCACCCAGGTGCACAGCAAGCCCGTTATCCAGCATGTGGTTGCTCCCGTTCTGAAGACCACCATCCATGCTGCTCCAGCTGTCCATGCCGTGCATGCCGTCCATGCTGCTCCAGTGGTCCACACCGTTCACTCTGCTCCTCTGCTGCATGCTGCTCCTGCCGTCGTGCCAGTCGTTCACTCGGCTCCTGTGGTCAAGTCTGTGCTGCACACAGCTCCTTTGGCCTACTCCCTGCATCATTAAGAAATTGATTTATGCTGATAAAAAATAAATAAATAAATAAATAAATTAGATATTGAAAAGTATTATTCAAATATGAAATATTAATTATTTACGTTTATTCTAAATGGGAAAATATAAAAAAAGAATTCAAAATATTCTTAAATCTTATTTTTAATATAGAAAAATAAAAGAAATATATTAAAAATATTTTTAATATAGAAAAGGATGGAACGCCTTATCAAATTTTCTTTTCCTATTTTTTTTTATAATATTTCTCCATTTTCTATAAAATTCCATAATTTTATTCAACATTCAACACTTTCTTTTATTAAAAATAAATATAAATAAAATATCAACAATAAATACAAAGCTAGCAAATACTCTTAGCTCAAGTTAACTCAGCAATGGTTCCAATGGAAGGGAAACGATGTCTCTGATATATTCACATTCCTGATAAGATTTTCATTATATTGACAAGTAGGAATGCTGGGCTGGTCAGCCCCAACAGCTCCATGCCAACCCACAGCTTCTCCGATAACAAAGGCCAAGCAAGCAGCAAATGCCAAAGAGAAAAGCAACTGCCAAAATGGAAAATAAAATTTAAATATAATACAAATAGAGTTTTCGACTCTTCGCTTACCGCTTTATTCATATCGTTATAGTGTGTTGAATTGGATTTAGTCTTAATTTGAATTGGCTAGCACCGAACTCCAGTAAGAACTCATGCAGCAATGAGGCCTAAGAGACGTTTATATACCGAAATTTGTGACAAATTTGTTTTGACTCAAATTCGGTAAACGGCCAAATTATCAAAGTGACAAATTGACAATTGGCAATTCGCTACGCTGGCTTAACTGAAGGCCTAAAGACAACAGTTAGCAGTTGATTGGTCCAACTGGTTCGCAATCTAATGTCAATTAGGCAGATTCGCACAATCAATTTGGTTTAGAGAGAGAAAGATCTTGAATGTTCCTTGGTGTGAGATTGACTGAAGATGAGCTAGCCAAAGTCAACACAGGATTCCGGACTATAAAATACTAGCAAAATGTTTTAGTAGCAAAAGATTTTGGTTTTCCTCTGCCTAGGCAATCAAAACAGAATTGAAAACTATAAATAACCCTTCTGTTACAGACAAAAGACTATTATGATTTACGTAAGAATTGATTGATTGACTGGTTGATTGATTGATAGATTGATAGGCACCTCACTGTCAAAACCTTGAAAACTTAAAGACAAATATGTGTTACATGTTCTTAAGTTTCTAAAGTAATTAACCAATATCCTTTTACCGATTGTTCCCAGGACTCCAACGCCTGGCCATACCTCCTTAACCCCCTGACCCTCACAACCAACTAAGTTAATTGAATCATTCATTCACACTTAACTCCAAACTACCTCAACTGCAGTTGACCACATCACTGAAATTGGGATTGTCGACCAAGTAGAGGCAAAAGCACAGACGGAGGATAGTGAAGCGGGAAGAATCTTGTAAATTTGGCTGCGTATTTCATTTTCGTAAATGAATTTTGAAGATATTTATCTTAAGTACGTGTAACTGTCACGGCGCGCAGCGCGACATTACAATAACATAAAAATAAAATTAAAATTAAATAAAAAATATTCAAAGATCTTGTCAAAAAAATAAGTAAGAAACAAAAAATTATGGGTTAAGTACGCGTGGGGCTTGTCGTCCGTGGTTTCACCTTGACATAGGGCCTGAGACGGAGCCCCTTAAGTGGGCACTTAAGAGCGGCAGCTGCACTTGGCAGTATTTTTATGGCTATCAACAGCAACAACAGCAGCCGCAGCGGCCGCATATGCGGGTCTGGCTTTTGGCCATGAATCACTGAGACAACAATCAACATCAACTGGATCTCTGCGTCGACCACGTTTACGCGTCTGTCGATGTTGCAATTTTTCTTTAATTTGAATGTTGCAGCTCCAATTGCAATGTGTATAATTTAATTCGTATTGTTTCTGTGAGTCTGCACACGACTCCCATTCCCCTCTTCATAACTGACTGAATGAGTAAATAAGGGCAAGGCTTGTCTTGCAGTCGTGTTCTGGATATCAACTATGAAACTGGGTCAGCGTTAAAGTTGCATCAAGTTCAAGATTTGAAAACAGAAACGAGGTTGATGTGCGCAACAAACATAAATGATATTGAAGAAATCTGTTATACTAAGATATCATAATTATAATAGGCGAGGATCTTAACTTCAATGTTGTGTGACATTAACCAAAAATCGTTATGTCATTTTAGATATATAATTTTGTACAGTTGCCAAAAACTGTTATACTCAATAGTCATAATTAAGTTTTAGTTAAAAGGTTATTATACCTGAAATAATATTTAAATTTCATGTTCACTTCAGTATTGTATAACAGTTTAAAAAACTGTTATACTTAGTATTATAATTAATTCAAATTTAGATTTTAGATTCAGAATTGTAAAACGATTACAAAAAATCTGTACCCTTACTTTACTTCTTTACTGTATAACAGTTATCGAAAACTATTATAATTACAAATTATTATACAATATCAGCTAGCCCAGAGGCTTGAGTTGTGGATGCCAAAGAAAATAAGCTCTGAGACTTGTATAACAGTTCCCAAAAATTGTCGAACAAAAAGCTCACATTTCAACAATTAGCTTGGCCTTGACATAATTGTTTCTAATAAATTAAATGTTTATTGAACTCTAGGGAGATTTCGCACGTTTCAGAAAAATCTTAAAGGTAAATGACATTTCCCATAAATATAATTGATTAAAAGTCTATACAAATGATTGACCTTCTGCGTAGCCATTTAAACTACCTCTTCGAACCCGGAAATTTTGTGATTGGTTGCCTTAATGATTCGATTAATTAGACAAATTGATTAAGGTCGGCAAGGCGTTGGCTACTTTTCATGTAGTTTCGGCGTATGGGAGATATTTGGGGAAATCAATATCGTAGAAGATTCCCCAATATATATATATATATATATATATATATATATATATATATTTACCATATACATTGTCTTAGATATTATTGTATAATAGTTTTTATCATTTTTCATTCCGTAATGCATTAGAAAAGATTCTTTTGTGTTATATAAATTTAGTTATATTTACCACACAGTTCGTCTCTCATCTCTATTGACATTTTAGATACTTTCACTCTTTTGGGATGACTTACGCTTGCGTAGCTCTCATAAGAGGCTTGTCCTGTTATGTCGCATATCTATGGACGTGTTTCACTCTCTCTTATGAAACCCGCCTCTCGAATTCTTTCCTTCAGTCTTATGACGTCTCTTTCATTAGGTTGCTTTCGCAAGAGGCGCGACTTCTGGCAGTTGCAATTCCCATTGATTAGAAGACGTAACGTCACAGGCAAGCCACATAACTCAATTGATGGAACCACACATAAGACAAGACACACACACACACATGCAACACACCCACACATGACGGAATGCAATTCAAGTTGTCAATGCGTAAGAGAATGATTGTAACTCAATTAGGTCGACGCAAATGCCAATGAAGATGGCATTGATGCTAAAGATAAAGGCGAAATGCCAGCAGATGCACTTAAGATTAACTCAGCCGCAGGATAAACCACACCCACACACAACCACACACATCTTAACAATTTGCGTAAGCGCAGAGCAAAGCTAAAGCCAATTAGAGGTCCCATTGAAGCAGCTTCAATTGTCAGCAGTAGCAGCAAGACTTATGGCACAATAAGTAAGTGCTTAGCTTCCTATCACACACACACACACAGACACACACGCATGAATACACCCACACGCACACATAGAGCTAAAGCGGTTTACAATGGCCAACCTAGGTCAGTTAATGAACTTCCCATTGGATATTTATCGAAGCTTAGAAGCTGCTCTCTTAGCCAAACCGGTTGGCGGCTCAAGTTCAAGCCCAACCAGAATTGAAATTACCAAAAATAGTAAAACGAAAAAAAAAAGCAACTACAATCCAGCTTCGTATAAAAGCGCTCGTTCAATGCCCTAAACATCAGCAGTTGCAATCGACTCACAACTCCAACCAAACCAAACCCAACCAAACTCCACAATGTTCAAGCTCGTAAGTTTAGCAGCTGAATGGTTATGTCAACTGCTTTGCCTAAATCCCTTTTTCTTTGCAGATCGCCTTGTTTGCCTGCGTTGCTGTGGCTTCTGCTGCTCCTGGTCTGCTGGCTGCCACCCACTCCATTGTGCAGCCCGCTGTGCTGACCAAGACCGCTTACGTGGACACCAGCGCCTCCTCGGCCATCACCCACCAGAGCAATGTGAATCTGGTGCGCAAGGTGCCAGTTGTCCAGACCTATCATGCTGCTCCAGTTGTCCATGCCGCTCCAGTGGTCCATGCCGCTCCCTTGGTGCAATCTGTTCCCGTCGTCCATGCCGCGCCCGTTGTCAGCACCTATGCCGCTGCTCCAGTGGTGCACGCTGCCCCTCTGCTGCACTCCGTGCCCGTCGTGCACTCGGCTCCTCTGGTCAAGACTCTTGTCAGCGCACCAGTTGCCTACACCGCTCTGCACAAGTAAACAGACTACGACTTAACTTGAACATGAATATTCCCGCCATATTCGATGCAATAAATTGAAATTTTTTTAAAACAAAAATTTATCAAAACTCTTCAATTCTGGGATGTCTTGGGGAGGAGTATAGAAATTATATATCTTGTAGATCATTTTTTTAAAGACAGCTACTATGAACACTACCCTTAAAAAAATATATATAATTTTTGTGTAAAATAAAAATTGAAGCAACTTCATTGCTCTTAAATTATTGTATTTGCAAGACTTTAATAGAACACGATTTATAATTTATTTGTTAAACTAGCTTTTATTTTTTACCGTATATCTGCCAAAAAGTTATCATTCGAAATTGTTTGAGAATTTTTTGTTTTAGTAAATTACAATGTTCAATGAATAGAAAAAAAAAACGATTTGCATGAGGCCAAAATAAAGTAAAGTATTTTTCTTGGGAATAAAATTCAATGCCATAGAAAATAATACAATAAATTATAAAGATGTTTGCATGCAGGAAATAAATTTTAATAGAATAGAATTTTTACATAATATATGTAAATAAATTAAAGGGAAAATATTATGAAGAATATAAGGTATATAGATATAGATATATATATATATATATATATATATATATATATATAACATTTTTATTAAATAAAAAAAATGAAGAAAATAAAAAAATGTTCAAGTTCGTTCAACATTCAGAGTTTATTTCAAATAATCAACAAATCAATGAAAAAATGTTCTTAGTGATGGTAGACGTGAGCGACGGGGGCGACAGCAACATGCTTAACCACTGGCACCACTGGTGTGGCAATGGTCTTCAGCACGGGTGCAACCACTGGGGTGATGATGGCCTTCTGGTGGATTTGGGTGTGGCTCTGGTGGGAGACAGCATGAGGCAGAGTCTTCACAACGGAGACGGGTGCCACATAGGTCTGGTGGTGGACAACGGGAGCCACGTGCTTGACAACGGGCACCACTGGGGCGACATGGCTGACCACAGGAACGACTGGAGCCACATGCTTCACAACGGGCACCACTGGAGCAACCTGCTTGATCACGGGCGTGATGACCGCCTGGTTGTGGAACTGCGTGAAGCTCTGATGGGAGGTGGCAAGTGGTGCGCTGTGCACCACTGCGCCCACCTTGGCAACGACGGGTGCAGCCACCACATGATGTTGCTCGACGAAACCAGGTGCTGCAGCGGCGATGGTGGCCAAGGCACAGATAGCGATCTACAAAGTTGAAACGGGATTAGCCAAAATCCAGGATCTTTAGCTCCTTTTGCTACTTACGAAACGGAACATTTTTGCAAAGTTTGGTTTTTGATTGGATTGCAGCTGACGAGTGACTGATGCTGTTGGAGCACCTGCTCCGGGTTTTTATATAGTCACAAATGTTTGCCCAAGCGTCCTTCAAGCAAACGCAAACAAACCCGAGCCAAACACAAAACACAAATAACAAAAACAAACGCAAAACAAATTCGCAAACTTGTTTCTATGTGGCAAATTGCTTATTATTTTATTATTTCATATTTGTTGCGGGGTCAGCATTGAACTTGAACTGGGGCATTTCATAAGCGGCAGGCAGGGATCTCTCTTTAGCAAACAAAGCATTGTAGGCCTGTCAGTGATTGATGTGGGAATATTGAGAGATGATTTCCTCAAGTTAACAATGCTAACATACTATAATATAAATATATATTTATTTAAATATATTCTACACAGTCTTAAGTAAGATCAAGATAAAATAAAATACAAATATCTTCATCTTTCAGTAGTTACTAGACAAAATTTCCCCTAATATTTAATCACAAACATTACTAGAGCAAAACTGAGCTTTGCTCTGCATAGGCTTAAGGTTTACATTACTCATCAGCCAGTCAATCAATCAATCACAAGAAAAGTAATAAAAGTTGCAGAGAAACGGAATGTAGAACGAATGAAAAGTGGGAAGCAACAAATATATATATATACATACAGTGATCAATCATGCATCAATCAAAAGGGTTTCATCACTAAGATCTACTTCAATCAGTCAAATCTTGAGCCAAAATATATCGATATATCGAATATATCGATATGTATGGCAAAATATTGTTAACTGTAAAATCAATCAATCAAAATGTGCTGAAGCCTTATAGAATTATCAGTTGAGCATGTATTTCATATGACAGTTTCTCTAAGATTTTAAAATTTTCGTGAGGTCAAATCTGTCTCGTGTCACGTCATCAATCATTTGATCTGTGACAATCGCCTTAACAGACTTGCTCAATTTACTAGCTGGAACTCTGCAGAGCTCGTGGGCTTTGCCGCCTACGTTAATTTATCATAAATATGCTAAAACTCTAGGGCTTGGCATATGAGACGAATTGGAATTAGAGAACCGCACTTCGTGCGTGCTCGTGTCACGATATCAATCACTCGAGTACAAGACCCAAAGCCTACTTGACAGCGCAAACAACCTTCGCGAAGGCTCAACGCCAGGTAGTGTAGGGCCGGCTATGGCGCCGCTGACCGAAGGCCGCTCAGATTGTGAATATAAGATGAAATGCACATTTATTTCACAAAGAAATCGTCAGTGGGAGTGAAAGAGATAGAGGAACAGCGCACACGCGTCAATGAGTCAATGAGGCAGAGGGGGTTACATATATAAAAGTGCGGCGGAATCCATTGGGACGGGTCAGTCGCTGGCCGACAGCATTTCAGATGCGACAGCGATTGATCAAACAAGACCAACCTGCGATTGAGGAATAAGAAGAGAATAACAGATCAGATTCGAGAGTCAAACTTAAGTTTTTAGGTGGGATGCTGGATTATTGTACAAGTTAGAAATTGGAATTTGGCGTGACTGTGGGGACCGGCGCGAAATTCTCATAGTCCGAGTCGATTTCCGGCAAATAGTCCAGGAATTCGGAAACATGATAGATGCGATAGGTTCTATTACCATTCTGTTGGTTCTCCGATTCTGTATCGCCATTCGTTGACGACTTCTGTCGCTTGTTGCTCTTCTGCGGCAAGAACTCGGTGCCGATGCCGAGCCGGGCCAGCGATGGGTTTGTGTATTGCGAGCGCCATGTCAAGTTACTCTTCTCATAGAAGTCCAGAGCGGACTCCTCTAGGGCCGCCTCCGAGGCCTGCACCAGCTTGAGCATCGCACCAGGCGCTGGGAGCCGAGCGTAACGACGCGCTAGCGACATGATCTTTTCTCCTTGTCGGAATGTTGTTTTTTGTTTAGTAAGAATTGCAAAGCTTTGAAGTTTGAGTTATATGAAATTTTGGTTACTTCGGTATATTTCTGAGTCTGTTCGTACCCCTTACAATATTTCTATACGATTACGTATAATACACAGCCTAACTCAATGACATTCGATAACAAACATTCTTAGGGCACATAGACGGGGCGTATTTGGAGCACTTCATGTCCAGCTGAAGCGTCGTTCGTATGAAAGGTGCGATTCACGTTCGTTGGCTCCACATAGCCCAGGGCACGACCCATGGGCGCAATGACGAAGCGCGTGTGCGTCTGCGACGAGCCCTGATAGGAGACGACCGAGGGCGCCGAGTCGATCAGCAGCATCTGCTGAGGCCTAGCCAATGCCAGCGCCAAGAGTCCCACCAGCAACTGAAAGACCGATTAAATATTTATATATATATATATATCTTATATAGTCTCTGATATGGGTACAAACTCACCAACAGCCGCATTATCTTCGTCTAAGCAATTGCGTTGGGGGCGGCTCTACTATTTCTGTCCGCTTCTTGGCAGCCTCAATAAACACGAAAACGAAGCGAGTGGCTAAGTTAAACTGAATGGCAGTGTGAATTGCTGTGCCATGAAATCACAGCCAAGAAATTGCTGGCCCGAAGCAGTGGCTTAGTGGCTCTAACGGCAAGGGGAGCTAGCGAGGGCGTAGCCATAAAGACGGCGCCTCTGGCTCAAAGTTGGTTTCTCTTGCAATTGTGGGAGTGTCTCAACTTGGACGCTTTACGTAAAGCAATAAAAACGAAAAAAAAGCAGAATTGTATAAATAAATACGAGCGAATGCCGCAAATATTGTAGTAATAACAATAACAACAATTACTAACTACAGCAACAATGAGTGGTGTCAGTGGTGCGAGAGGTGCGAGTGGTGCGAGTGGTGCGAGTGGCGCGAGTCAGTTAAGCTCGCTATGGCAACGCATGCGCAACCCGCTGAAGGTTGGTCGCCCCTCGCAGGCAGTTTGTAGCTGAAATCTATTGCTTTTAGATACCCTGTAAATTAGGCGGGTGTGCGGATAGGGTAACTAGAACTATTTACTATGTCATATTATTATTGCATTCATTTATTCATTTATTTTTTTCAATTTATTATTTTTTATAATTTTTGTTTGGACAACTAGAACTATTTCATGTACTATAAATTAATTTTGGGTAAGAAAAACTTGGCTTAGAGGGTGCTAGGAATATCAACTTATTTTCTATTATTTAGAATTATTATTTATGATTTTTTTAGGTTATATTTCGAGTGCCCAACCCTGTATAGATTTATATATATAAGCTCGAAGAGCATATGTGTTAAATATTTTAAATGTCAAAACACATATACTCTGTGTTAAATATTTGATTATTGTATTAGAAACTTAATATGATTTTCGAACTTTCACTGAGCAGTTATTATAGATGATAAAAACCAGTTCTGCCAGCATTCCTAAGATTCACAGAGAGAGGTCCCATATACCAAATAGCCACAACTCCTAACATGATACTTGATATGAAATAAATATTAATTTGAGTATGATAACTAAAAGTGTACCCTCATTTATCTTCTGGTCAAGTTAAGTATTTAGATACTTTGAACTTCTACTTCTTGATTTTTGTTAGATATTTGCCTGAGCAGCTTTAAGCTCCCAGCTCGAATAACAACAAATATGGCTTGCATTGAGTTAAGCTAATTACAGGGTATTTGGCAGGCCTACCTTACATCAAATTTCTAAATTTGTTTCTTTGATTTATAAGCAGCTGCTATTTCTGTCTCCCTCTCGCTCTTTCTTCCCGTTCGCCGCCTTTAAAGCTTAGCCCGAGGCGCATAATTGAAGCTCTAAGTGCGTTTCAATTGAAACACAATTTTTATTTGATTTGTGCTTTAGGTTTTTGACTACTTTGATTAATTAATTAAGCTTGTAAAAAGGTTCGGCTGTCGACTGACTGCCGTCGACCTTAGCTGCAGCCGCAGCTCAAGAGTCTTTCAAGCCGATTAGCTATAAAAACGCTCGGGGCACAGGTTGATTGGCTTTATTTGCTACACGGACAACAGCTATTCAGCATGCACAGCGCCGCATGCACAGTGGGTCAGCATTTCCAGCTGTTGCTAATCCTCGTCGTTTCGATTATGTTCGAGGCCGGCTGGGCGGCGACCATTGTGCATACGCCAAAGGCTGGGCATCCGGCAGGCAGCGCCATCTCCCATCAGAGCTTTGTGCGGCTATCGACGCCAGTGCAGCTGCAGCAGAGGGAGCCGCAGATAATCCTGGCCACGCCCACAGTGCGCATTGTCAATGCAAAGGTCAGCAACGGCTTGGCGGTTGAGGAAGTGCACCACAACACACCTGCGCATCTCACCTATGCCGCCCATCCGGTGGTGCATCAGATGCTGCCCCGCATTAAGCCTGTGCGCAACATAAGCTACGCCTCGCTGGGAACTCATCCCCGCCCCATCGCACACACCCTGGCACACACACTTCCATACACGCAGCTTAAGTTTGTTTAGTTCGAGAGAAATTATTTTGAATTAAGCAAACAATTTGAAAACCGTCTCGAAATTCAAGTGAGCTTTCTAACTTTTTACTACGACTGCGATCCGAACGAACGTCGCGAACATTGAAAGAAGGACGGGGGCTGAAGGATCTACGTGGCTTCGTATGCGAGGCCAAGCATGTACCTGCAGCAGCTACTCAAGAAACTATCCAACCACTTCGTCATCCGCAGCCTGCACTACGCATTCATTGCAGTCCAGCTGCGTGACGAACTGTGGAAGACCTCGGCCGGACGCAGCAGCCAGAAGATGCGGCCCTTAACACTGTGGCTAACCCACATACTGCTTAGCTATGCGGGCGACATCCTGGTCAACCTGCTGCTGGGCAAATTGCCACTGGAGCCACTGAACAATGCCCAGGATGTGGCCATTTGCTCAGCCGCCTGGTACATCATCTTCTATAGCCCGTTCGATGTGGCCTACGGTGTGGCGCGCACTGCGACCTGCCGCAGCCTGGTCGCACCTGTCATGGCACTCAACCAGGTGCTGCACATCGAGCGTGGCGTGGGGCTAGCGACCAAGATCTATGGAAACGCCTCGTTGCCCATACTCATAGTTGGCACTGTAATTGGCAGCGGAGCCGAGTTCCTAAAGCCAGTCGCCGCGCTGCTCATCAATCGCTGCCAGTTGCAGCATGCCGCCCATGTGAAGCTGAGCACGTGAGTCTGAGCACGCCATTGGGCATCTGCTTGAATCCAACCCATTGATGACCAACTACACAGCAACTCCAAGTTGGCGCTGGCCGTTACTGGGCTCCACATGCTCCAGCTGAGTCACAGCGGCTTGCAGCTGGGTCTTCGGCTGTGTCAGCTGCAGCTGTGCGCGCTGCTTGCACTGACGATCTTTAGGATACTTGACGTGTTCTATAGGATGGACCATGTGATCTGGCAATGGGAGAATCGTTTGTGCTATGCGTTCTTTGGCGGCCTCAGTGCGGACTTGAGCAAGTTTTGCAATCGAAAAGATGCGCTGGCACCGCGCGAATCGTTTATGAAACTTGATTGAACCTGCACTGATATGGATCATATATATCATATATCAGATGTGTATATGTGATGAGGCATTCGAGTGGGAACGGTGCGCATTCATTGGCAGATTCAGTTGCGCTTCATTTGCGTAGCCCAGCGACAGCTCCGGTTACATAAGTTGCCACACGTGGCGCCATCTAGCGGTAAGCGGCTTAAAGGCGAGCGTGCAGAATCAAAGGGGGCACGGCAAGGCGGGTGCGTCGAACAAGTTTTCATGCCGAGTACTCCGAATTGTATGTATGTGTGTCTGTGTGCGTTCGGATTGTTTGTACTGCGAGAATTGTGTTTTAATATTAAAAAAATTTTTAATTAATATAATTTTTTGCATTTTTTCTTCGAAACATTTCCAAGGGTATAAGAAGTATTACATAAGATATGCTTAAGTAAAGAACGCTGCGGTTGATGACTTTGGCGATAAAAATATGAATATAAAATATGAATCTTATTCCCATTCCATATATGGTCACTTTAGTCTATAGTATTCCGAGCTCGCTGGTTTTATCATATGTAAGATATATCAGTAAGATTACTGTCAAAATGTTCACTAAATTTCACCAAAGGAATTCTGAGCTCAGATAGCTCAGCCTACTTCAGGATAAGCTCTGTGCCCCACATTCAACTCAGCATTGAGCAACATAAATATTAACAACGTAGTCAACTCAACTACAAATTTCTCTCTATTTTCCGATTATTCATACCCAATTTAATTTCCCACAAAATGGCGGAAGCGCAAGAAAACTGCGATGATGTTGTCGAGAAGCCGAAGAGAAGATCGAGCAAGAAGAATTGGGTTATGTGTTGCAAGAAGGACATGCCACCGCCGCCAAAGCCCGAGCCAGTTGAACCACCAACAATAACCGTTCAATGCGATCCAATTACGAAACCTCCAAAGCCACCAAAAGTCGAGGAAAAACCATCGTGCGAGAGATCCGCATTTTATCGCTCCGGCGACGAGCAACGCGCATATCTGGAGCGCGAGGTAGTGCCCATCCTGATGGAGGGCATGGTGTCTCTAGCCCGTGAACAGCCCAGGGATCCCATTACCTATCTGGAAAAGTTCTGGCTGGAGAATAAGCACAAGTGCGACATACCCATGCCAGAGAATCTGCTCTAGCTTGCCGGACTATTCACTGAACACCAAACACATTGACTCGCTGTCTCTCTCTCTCTCTCTCTCTCTCTCTCTCCCTCTCCCTCTCTGTCGTTATTCTCAAATTTCAAAATATCAAGCAATAAATGCTTCAGGTTTAACGTTTGACGTTGCAGCGTAAGTCTAATGGGTATTTGGCGGGTATATGGGTTTGGTCTAAGGGAATATAAGAATAGGATTGGACTGGTATATAGGAAAAAATCCTATGAATTTCAGGTTTAACTAGAAGCATTAACTAAAGCTGTCGCGTGCTATGGAGCACGCACCTGCTTGGCAGGGTATACTCGATTCGTATACACCCAACAAAATCCATCTGAGCTGATATTTTCTGTGCTTCACTGAGGCGCATCGCCTCTTATAAAAGCAGGCTTAAGTTCTGGTTGCAGCATCAGTCAATCAGCTGCCTTCATCTAGTTTCCAATACAGATTCTCAGATAATGTTCAAGCTGGTAAGATGTCTACTGCCTCTGCCCCAGTCAAGCACTTATACTTTAACTACCTTCCAGCGCCTGAGCCTTTTCGCCTTTGCGGCCATTTGCCTGACGGCCGCTGGAGCTGCTACGCTCGAGTGGCCCGCCAATCTGGTGGCGCTGAGCAGCAGCAAATCCTCGTCGCAGCCTTTGCCGCTGCCCGTCAGCGATGAGTCCGCCGAGTTGGTCAACGAGAGCAGCGCCTCCTCGGCCGAGCCGGAGCTGGAGCAAGTGATCGCTGAATCTTCCGCAGGCAATGCCATTGCCGAAGCTGCCGATGGTCGTCTCGTCACTGCGGTGCCCGTCTCCGTCCCACTGCCGCTCATCGTAGCCGCCCGCTCGGGCCTGCGCAGCGTGTTGACCATACAGGAGCCCACGCTGGCCAAGCTGGGTGAGCTGGTCGAGCATGTGCCCACAGCGGTCTCGCATCAGAGTCAGACGGTAGTGCATGATCATCGCCGCCTCGTCACGCCTATTGTGGGACCCGCAGTGCGCACCACCCAACTGGTACGCCAGCAGCAGCCCGTGGTCTGGACCCTCTCTGCCGATCCACGAGTGGTGCTGCTCAGGAACTAGATCGCAAAACAGGCAAACTGAACGGACAAACAACATGAAACCAAAGAGAAAAAATCGTTGACAAAATTCAACTTCTTCTAGCTAACAACTTCTCTATCTATCTTTATATCTATCTCTCTCTTTCTATCTACTCTGCCTTTGACACTTTACCTGCCATTTTCAATGCTCTTTCTATCTGTCTGCCTCTTTACTTTTACATCTATTTACTATTTGTTTGGAATAAAGAATTCGCATTTGCAATCTGCTGAGCTTGTTCCTTTGCCTTCTGCCCACAGCAATTCAATAAACATCAACAGACGGCTGGCACCATTGTTGTCCAGGCAGACCTCTAATGAGCAAGCGAGGCTGGTATGAATGGAAATGGAAACGGCTTAAGAATTCCCTGTTGGCAGACAAACGAACATTGTATAGATGCATGATGCAAATGCACAATGAGCTAACAGCAGCAAGTCTATTATCGATACTTATCAATTATATGAAATTGTAGAAATGTCGATTTGATTTGACTGCAAACTTGATCTTCTGCAGATTTAAGTGAAGTATACATATGAAATCATATATCGATAATTTTCAATATTATCGAAACATATTATCTATATAGACACTTATAAGTGTCTATAACTATATCAATGTGGCTTTTTGTTTGAATCGTTTATACATATCAAATCATATATCGATATCAATTGTATATCATAAAGCGACATTATCGAATTGTATAGAGTTATCGATTATATGAAAGAAATTGTGGGCTATACCACAATTTGTTATTGACTGTTGTTTAGGATATATACTATTCGAAATTTTAGCTAATGACTAAAGACCTCTTTCAGAGTCTCTGTTAGCATATTATATAAAAATACTATTAAAATTCTATACTTATATTTGATATAAGTATAAGTATCGATATTTATCGATTCTAGATCTATAGAGTGCTTATACCATTTATTCTAAAGTAAAAGTTCTATTAAGAAGTTTTAAGTACATAAAACTAATATACCCCTTTGCATTCGCAGTATAGAGTATAATCAATAAATAATGCAATCAGCGCTAAAAGATCTGCACTAGAAGTACAGCAGACATGGGAGCTCACGCCTTAGCAACTTGGCCGGCGTCGTCTCATGTTCAAGGTACCGCCAGCTCTCTCTGGACTGGTGCAATTAGAAACGTTGCTATAAAAGCTGCAGTTGCTCTTTAAAGGGCCAACAGTCAAATAGTCGCACTCCGAAGATGCAGCTGCAATTGGTAAGCGGCAGTTGGCTAAGAAGAACGAAAGTTGTTAACACTTCTGCTCTGTGCCTTTTAGATTTTTATACTTCTCTTGAGTCTATGGAGCTTGACTCAGGCTGAGCTGCACTTGGCACCGCATGGACTGCTCAAGTGGGCTGAGCTGGTGGAGCATGTGCCCAGCGCTATTTCCCATCAGAGTACCACTGTGGTGCACCACTCCGTGCCGCGTCGCACCGCCACGCTGCTGGCTCCACACGCTGCAGCGCGCAGCTTTGTTGTAGCCCCGCTGAACCCAACCGCTGCCTATGTTGAGCCAATGGCCTGGAGCTATCTCTATCCACATACTCGTCTGTCCACGCTCTATCTAAACTGATTTCACATGCGAATAAACCAGCCCACGCTTTGAATTCACTTCGATATCTGCCTTTTTTGGAGTGGGGAGGGGAGGGTGGTTTCCATATGCCTGACGAGCCGTAGGATTAATTCTCCTTAAAACCTATGCAAATGCCAATTAAATTTTGCGCTACATTTCACAGTAGATTTAGGTGTTGAGGTGACGTTATCAGAAGCTGATGAACCTTTGTCTCGCATCTCATTTTCGAGCCACCAGACAGTGCCTTCACCCAGCAGCCGAGTGTACGCTTGACAATAGGTAATATCTGTAGGCCGATACACAGTTGTCAATAACAAGCTCCAGAAGCCATGCAGCCGCCAGGTGTTTGGCCCGCCAGCGTTTGGAATTTCGATTGGGATTCGTCTAGATGTATGAAAAGTGAGAAGCTGAAAAGTACAAGCGCCACACACAATGGCAGTGGAAATTTATGAAATTGTAAACCTTGAACTCGCCTCAATTGATATCGATGCTCATGTGAGAGGTTGACCCAAGCCAGGTTAACAGGTTGGCAACATTTGACCAAAGCGCTGACCGCAGCGCTGGTCATTTTGGGTCATATTATGCAATTGACCCCAGGTGTTAAAGTGCGTGAGTTACATGAATTAGAAGTTTTTTCAAGTGTAGCAAATGTAGTAGGGAACTTTTGCGTATGCCTACACATAGTAGAGGCTTAGGTACTAGGTTGGGCGAGGGCGCCTAGAACTCAGTTGAAATCTATTACTGTATAAATTTCAGGAACGAACATTTTTTAATAAGTGATAAGTTAATATCAAAATTTTAATATAAAAATGATTTTTTTGTAATTTATTTTAATATTTCAAATTTTTAAAATTTATTTATTAATAATAACTATTAGTTAACCGAATAGTTTGAGCTTCAGAAACATATATTCCATTAAAAAATTCAAAAAGGCAAACATACATTGATTATCGTTGGCTTATCTTATATCTATGTATATACGATACTTCCCCTATACAGTATACGCCTTTTGTCTGCTGTATCATTTTTGCGAATCAATTTTTTATGACATTTCGAAGTGACGCATTTGCAGATTTGCAAAATGCAACGACTGAAAAACCATGCGCCGCGTCTGCCAGTGACAACTGCCGCTTATATGGTGTTTGGGATCAATTCCTGTTGTAGTCGTAGTCGTAGTCGTAGTAGTGTCTGTTGCTCTGATATTATGTAAAATTGAAAGCGCCTTCGGAGCACAAAACGTTCAGGCACAGACGAAGGTCACAGCATTTGAGCGAGCAGCTCGAAAGACAATTATTGGTGTTTATCGATTGAATATTTCGCCATTGTCTACACCACCCAAGCGCCCACTAGCCACCCGACCACAATTGCACAGGCCAATATCTATAGCTGTCATTTGCAGTCTCGGTTGCAATGATGCAATTTTCTCAAGCGCTCAACACAAAAGTATGCCAATGTATTCAGCTGTAGTTGCCACCACCGGCCGCTAGATGGCGCACATTTTAAAGACAGCGTCGAAAAGGCTGCAATACGAGAGCTGCTTAAAGCTGAGAGACGAGTTCATTGCATTTACTATGAATTCGACGACGTAGCTAGAGCACAGCCCACTGCTGCGCTGATTACACACCCACAATTATCACAACGGGCAACTGGTGGGTGGTGCCGGGCGGTGGTGCACAGAGCTGGATCGTTGTCAGCACACCGCTGCGTAATCGGTTTGTTTGTTTATCAATAGAGCGGAATTTGAATGCGTCGTTATGCTGTCATCGCAGAGACTGAGCCTCGGCTTAGCTCCGGGTCTGGCCTGGCATAGTGTTAAGGATGCCAACGGCAATGGTCATGGCCACGGCCATGGGTGGTCTCCCATTGCTGCGTATACAAAGCACAGCAGCAGCAGCGACAGCGCACAAAAGAAAACAGAATCTAACAAGTTAACCAGAGCAGAAAACTGTGCGGACTGTGAGAAGGCAGAACTTACAACAGGCTAAGCAAACTATTGGCCGGGGCAATCAGAGGGCCAAAGCACTTAGCCTAAGTGGCCAAAAAGCTAATAAGTTACGACCAGAACTGAGCAATTTGGTTACAGTCAAGAACAAAGGGTGAGGGCTGAGCTGAACATGGGGATATAGATTAGCTGGAAGACGCCCAGCATGACTAGATTATGACTTTAATATAATACATTTCCAAGTGGCTAGACTCAGGTCGATAAAAAAAGTGATTTGATCTGGGCATATGAAAAGCTCAATTAAAATAATTTACGTAATCTCAGCGAGCTGTGGAGGCAATGTGAGGCAAATGCTGCCAGAAATGATTAAGAGCTGTGAACCTGCAGCAGGGCTTTCACTGCGTAAAAACAAAAACAAAGGCAAGAAAAACAAATTTTTCTTGACGCCGGAAGTGGAGTTGCGGCAGCTGATGGGGCACAATTTAAAGGTGTTGCTTGCTCTTGCAACTTGTTGCTTTGTTGCTTGTTTCCTTATGCCACACGTTGCCCGGTGAAAGGGTTAACAAATTACTAGACCATGCGGGCGTTTCAATTCAGCATTGCGAAAGAGCCCACCGAAGAGTTTGGTAATCTTAGCGCCGACTCCGGCTCAGCTGGCAGTATGAGTCAGTCTTGGGCAGACCCTAGCTGGACTTAGCTAGTAATCATGCCGGGCACACAATGTGGGTGAATGACCTTGAGGATTAACCAACTAATCAATACAACAACAACAATAATAAAGCCATAAACATTTATTACATGCCGTTTCGCAAAAGCAAAACAAACGCCGCAAAAAAGTTTAAAAGTTTATTTAAATTCCAGCTGCGTGTGCGAAGCACAAAACACAAATCCCAAAAGCGCAAAACGAATCAAAACAAAATTCAATAAAAAACAATGGAAAGACAAGAAGTGAATAGAGGTAGGATAGTAAATACTCTTTTTTGTAGAGCCTTGGGACAAGATTTTTAAGCCAGGTATATAGGTATATTTTGTAAAAGATGATGAAAACAATATTGAAAATTTTCTAAACATTTTTTTTTTTTATAAGGAAAATCAGAAATATATATCTATAATATTGTATAAATATACAAGTAATAATAATAACAATATTAATAATTCTATTGAAAACTTTTTCTAATACTCTAGATATTTGGCCTAAAAATCTAGGCTCAATAGATTATACCTTTTATAAATATATATTAAATAATAATGTGATTTAGATAAGATTTTTGTGTTACATATTTCGTCATTTAGCTCAAATACCCTACTTCAGTGTATACTCAAGTATATTTTATGAATCAAATGAATCACGGAGCGAACAATTCGCTCAGCTCGAATGCATCGCGTGCCGGCTGTGACTGCATTCGGCGCTTGGGTTATGTAAGCCAGCCAACAGCAAGAGATACAGAAAACAAAAAAAAAAAAAACAAAGCCAAACACAAACATTAGCTGAGCGAGACGAAACAACAGTATGTTGAGCTTGCCACAAAACCTGAGTTGGGGTTTCCCCAAGGCCTAGCCAATACTTAACGACCGGCTCAGAGCAATGAGAATTGGCTAGGCCAATTGCTAACTGAAGCTTGGCATCGCTTGCAATTGCCGGGATTTTCCAAAACTTCATTTATTTTTTGGGCAAATCCGTGGCACAGTTGCAATACTGTGAAGTGAATGCGGCTGCAGTTGCAGCTGCAAACGAGCTTCCCCATAATTAGAGCTCAATTTTACCGTCTGCTTTACATGAAGAAATGTTAAAATGCTCAGCTATGTAGGAGTTGCTTAGTTATTGCTTATGAAGCAATTGACATACAGACAACAAAGAAGTGACCTTCGACTAGAGTAAAAGATGGGTAAATGAGCAAGAGAAAGAGAGAGAGAGAGAGAGAGAGAGAGAGAGGGAGAAAGAGGCAGAGTTAAGCAAAGATACTGTGCAAATAAAAACAGATTCACGACATTTTGAATGGACTACAAAAGATGTGATAAATTTTGTGTAAACTAGAGATGGTAAAGAAACATAAAACACAGGCCTACAAAATTGATGGGAATTAACGAAAAATTAAAGACTTTATAGTATAGTTGAGTATATAATGATATCATTATACTTGTCCAAGCTAGGCAGCGCTGTCTCTCGCTCTTACTTCTGCCTCTCTATGGGGAAGCGTCTTTCACAAATTTTTTTTTTTTTTTTAAGACTGCAGTTATACTTTTCGGCGCCATCAATTTCGTAATAAATTTTCTATGAGCTATGCCTAGGGGAAAAATTTGTGGAATAAACATAGCTAAGGTCTGAGGCCTACTTACCTTCAGGTTTGCTAGCCAAACATAAGGCCCAACATGCATGTGATAGGTGTCAAGTAATCCATCAATGTCTGACATGCATGTACCTAATTAACCTTTATTTAAGTCAATTTTTTCCAGATTTACCCAAACACCATTCCTAATATTTGCCTCAAATAAAAATGAGTTTATTTAAAAACAATTTATTTTCTATATTTGTACCTTTCTTAACTGCACATAAAACCATTCAAACTGAATGTCAAGCACACAATATTTGACATATATCAAATTGAGAGCTATTTGAATAAAGATTTTCAATTAAAAGATCAATCGAAGCCCTGAACCCGATTACAGAGCGGCAGCTCGCAAGGCTCAAGGTCAAGTTCAAGCCGCGGCTACTGGGAATTCACTTGGCAAATATTGAAACTAATTTCCAAAAACTTAAATCGGAAGTAAGACGACTTCAAACATGCCCCCAAAAACCAAAAACCAAAAGCCGAAAATCAAAAATCAAAAAACTTTTGCCTGAGTCAAGCGAAAAAACCCGATGGTCAAAGCTTTGCGATTGATAAAAACTACACGAACTGTTGAACTGGTGACTGCTTGGCAAACACTTAATGCAATGCTGATAAAATTAAGTAGTGTGACAGGCGAGGTAATACCCTGCAAACAACTGTACATGCGGTGAGCTACAGGGGGAGGGCTTCATTCCACATAAATTATGACTAATGGAGTAGTTATGCTGGGCATAGATTAAAATTTTTAATATTTCAACTATCTTTACAAATTGTTAAAATATTACAAATTTTTTTGAAAAATAACATGAAATACAATATAATAACAAGAGACATAGATAAATGATAGATTACTAAATGTCTATCGTTCTGACAGTCTCTGCATGAGACTTGATTTAATCAATCAATTATATAACATATATGCCCGCTACATTAATTACAGGGTATATATACAGAGTGAAATGCTTATGCTGATTAGCATAATTAGGACGGAGCAGCGGCCTGCTTACACATATTAACAGCTTTCATGGAATTGTTAACATCAAATGGCACTTAAACGCTGCAAGGTCAATCACACACTCAGTCAGACTGACTGATTGACTGATTGAATGCTGATCACTGATCACTGATGACTGACCACAGACAACAGCGTTTGGCACGCGCGAGTCTCACTGGCAGAGCTACCTATAAATATATTTAATTTTGTTGAACTTCGGGTAAAACCGCTCAACAGCAAATCATTTTTTGATTGAATGACTGAACGACTGAGCGTCTGACTGTGCGTTTGTTTGCCCTGCCTGGCCCTGGGGTAAATACGAACTGTTGCTGAAAATTTATTTTGGGCCAGGTCCGGTTTTTCGTGGCGTTGCCCTTTGAGGCTCGTCGTCGTTGCTTAGTCAGCGGCCTGATCTTTGGGTCAGTTTTGCTGTTATTTGTTGCTGACCCAATTAATAATTGCAAATTTCATAAGCGACCGCCTTATGCGGAAACTGTGGTGAAAATTTGTACATAAACATCTCGCCACTTCAAGCTGCAGCCCACATAAAAATAAAACATAAAACAAAAAAAAAAAAAAACAGAAAAACATAAAGCGCTAATTTGGGACGTAAGAGTTTTCAACATATTTTGTTGTTATTGTTTAATTTCGTTTTCATCTGCTGTTCCTTGCCTTTTTAATGTCCCTTTTTAAGTTCACACGATTGCAACAAAACTTAATTTGTGGCTGAGGTTTCCGCTTAGAGCTCATCTTAACCTTCGCAGATACGCAGAATGCAGTTGAGCCGAAAGAAAAAACCCAAAAATAAAACCTTTGACGTCATAGCCACAAATTGTGAGCTCTCTGTTTTGTTTTGAGCCAACAATTCGCAAAACCAACAGCAGCTGAGCCAGAGGCAGAGGCAGCGACGCCGACGACGACGTTGACTTTGCGCATGCGCAACTTTTGTATAAAATCCAAGGCGCAGTCGAAAGCGAAATCAGTAAAGCAATCGTTAACAAACGAGACAGACACACAGAGTGGTGCAGTGGTGCAGTGATAGGATAAACCACTTACATAAGGATTACAAGCAACACATTGGAATATTTATATAAGCGAAAGGTAAGAGTGAGGAAGAAACAGTTGAAGTGCAAAGTGTTGAAAGCAGTGCAAAAGAAGAGGAGGCAGATAGAGATCTTAAGTGTGAGAAAAGTGAATATATGAAAGACATAAAAGACAGTAAAGTGGAGTAAATATCTATTTTAACATATGAGACAATGTTCATATATATAAATATTTATATATATGCTGAGATATACTGAGCAAGACTAGATGTTGTTATAGTAGATATAACAGTCTGTAAAGTGGAGTTACCTAAGGAAAAAACTATATTTAAATTATAAGTAACGTATATATATTAATATTTATATATATATATATATTATATATGATAATATATGATATATATGATAAGAATTTCTGAGCAACATTTGATATTGTAATAGTCTAGTCAGTAATAGTAGCAGTAGTAGGCAAGTTTTGAGTTATAGATCTTAAACAAGTCTAAAGACTCATACAATATTATGTTTTTATTATTAATACAATATTGCTTGCAATAAATAGAAAGATTACCACCTCGATAAACCCCAAGAAAATTTGCACACTTTAAAACCTATAGACTTAATATCGTGTCATATAAACCTCCTAACGTTTAGACTTCTTCAAATGATAATGCCAGATAATGCCATATAAACCATAATCTATTCATATGCCAAGCTAACTTCTACTCCCAGCTGGCTCAACTGCTCTCTGCAGCTGGTCTCGCAGACAAGCTCTAGTAGTTACTACTACTAGTATTTAATAAGCAAATAAAGCTTAAATTTAAAACCCATTTTAATAGCAATGTACTCTAAACGGTCGCCACTCCCACTATACCCATCACTAAACAGCCAATATCCGATTGATATATATTTAAAGCATTAAAGTCAACGACCCAAACCCTATATCAAAAAACTTTCACTGCAAATCTGAAGACAAGCTCCCAGCTAGCTGCACACACAGACACACACACTCACATACACACACACATGAATTAACTTTATTGCCCAGGCAAAAAATAAAGTTGAGATCAATTTGCAATGCAACGTTGCACACGACTTCCGTTCGATGGGGGCACAACAAGAGTGCGCTTTATATAACCCAAAAAAGATCTCAACAAGAGACTTTACAACAGCCCACGCTCCAGAAAGAAAAACACATTAAAAAGCGTAAATGACATAACACGCAGCAGGCAGGTAAAGGCAGGTAAATAGCCGGGAGTTACGAAAATGCTGAACGGACGCTGCTGTCAAGGCAGAGATCAAGTTGAGCGATCAGTTTTTGGGGCTTGCCAAATCTCGCGCCAGGTAAAATTACCTCATTGAGGTGGAGCTGGAGCTGGCGCGCGGGGCAATCATGCACGGTCTGCGACCTCGAACGAAAGTAAAAGTATTTTTATATTTTTCTTTTCAAGTCGCGCTGTGAGTCAGCGCGAAGATTTGAGAAAGAAAAGACCGGTTTTCGCCTGAGACGATTGCCACAGCGAAATGCCCGTGAAAGAGCGAGGCAGCGCGGAGCAGAGCCCGAGTCGACTGCGTGTTAATTGGGACAATGACCAGTTGGCTTGAGCTTGCTCTGGGTTATTGGTGTCACAGCGAGATTATGCAACTGACTCTCATTTATTGCCTTCCAGCTCACACACACACACACACACACACACTCAGCCACGATGAGAATGAGAATGCGACACAGTTTGGCCTGTTTGCTGGTGCTGGCGGCCAGCTCCGCTCTAGTGGCCGCCGACTCCAATTGGGGCAATGAGTGGGCGCCCATGGACACGCCCGACTCCATGCTGAGCAGGCGCTCGGCAGACGCACAACCCACCCCCGCCGCTGCCCAGGGCCGCAACTACGCCGTGCACGAGAGCACGCAGAGCAATGCCACGGAAATCGACACAGTCATCGATCAGCTGATCAACTCGCGCCGTGAGGGCCGCAATCTGGGCGAATACGATGCTGTCTATGCCGACGGCAACATCGATCAGGCACTGCAGGAGGGCAACGATCTGCAGGCGCGCAACCTCATCCGCGACAAGCTCTGCGGGCTAGGTCTGATGAGCTGCGACGTGGAGGAGAAACGTCCGTTTTACTCGACCATCTACGCTCAGGGACCACCCCCACCATCCAGCTTTGGCGGCGGCCCCTACGGCCCAGCCAAGCCCATGCCACCTCCAAGCTACTTCAACGGACGTCCGCCCATGGGCCCACCATCCAACTCGATCAACTCCTTCGGACCACCACGTAAAGTGGGCTATGAGGGCGCCTACAAGCCTCCGATGAACAGCCTGTACAGACCTGGCGGTCAGTTCGGCGGTGCCTACCTGGAGCATCCTCCATCCGGCATTGACGGCTCTGATGGCATCACCTACACCAAGCCGCCACCCGGCGCTCTCATCTATGACAGCAAGCCACCTGGTCCACTCTACACTGGCTCGCCCAACGGACCCGGCCCTATCTACACTGGTCCCTCGAATGGTGTTCCTCCATATAACTTCGAAAATCCCGACAAGATTCAGGGCTCCAGCTCCTCCTTGAACGGCTTCTACTCCCAGCAATCCTCATCCTCCTCTTCGGCAGCCACCTCCTCCAGCACCAAGGTTGTGGTGGGCGCTCCCATCGATGCGGGTCTTCAGCAACATGTCCACCACCACTTCCATCATGTGGATGGCGGCGAGGGTGCCAACATTCCAACTGTTCCCATTCCCATCGGCAGTGGCCAGACAATCAACACCGACTTCAGCGCCCTGGCCCAATCCTCTGCCACGTATACACCCCAAGCACAGGCGAGCAGCTCGGGCTTCTCGCAGTCGAATGCCTTCACAGCTGGCTTCAATGGCGCCTCGCAGGGTGGTCTGCTCTCCCAGGGATATCCCGCACAGAAGCCCAACGGAGACTTGTATAAGCCTACATCCGGCTTGGGCAATTTCGGCAGCAGCTCCGGCCTGTCCCAGTCCAGCTCTAGCTTCGGCCAGAACGGTTTCAGTGGCTCGCCCAGCGGCAGCTACCACAGCCAGAATCCCGACTACTACAAAAAGGAACTGCAAGGCGGTGCCTCCAGCAGCTACAACGGCGTTGCCTCTGGCTACAATGGACAGAGCCAGAGTGGTCTGTACCAGGGCGCCGGCGGTGGCTACGACACCTCCCGTCAGCAAATCGTCGATTGTCAGTGCGTGCCCATCAACCAGTGCCCGGCTGCTGATCGCATCGGGCGCAAGGACGATCTGATTCTGGCTATCGATCCCAGGAATCTGGGTAAGGAGATCGAGGCGCTGAGCGATGATGCTGCACCCAGTACCAACGCCACAGCCAAGGCTGACGCCAAAGAGGACAAGGATGCAGATGACAAGAAGCGTACACGTCGCCAAGCCGATGCTGACAACAAGGATAACGACATGAGCGACCTCTCGCTGGATGCCCAAGGGGTAAGTGTTAACGACGTCTAGAAATCCTAACTAATGCCATTGACACCTAGTGTAACGCTCCCTAGTTGAGACTAATTGTGATCTAGTTCCCCACACACACACTCAAACACACCCAACACACACACGCATACATTCAAACACAACTCAACCGCACGCATTGATCAACGCTCCACGCTCAACTCAAACTCAAACTCCGCCGTAAAGGTAAACCGAATAACCCCTGCTCGTCGTCGTCTTCCTGCGTGGAATACTCGGATTCGTCACTAATCCAACTGCAACTAAAAAAAAACAACCAAACCAAACCAAAGCCAACCTAACCACGCACGGGTTTTACTTGGGTCGCACGTCCACGTCCAACAGCTCTTTGACCACGTGTGTCCTTCTTCCCGCAGCGTCTCGGCGCACTGGGACAATCCCCGCTGGGATTGCCTGCCCTGCAGGCCATTGCGCTTATACAGCGCAAGGTGCTGCCCACGTATGGCGTTAGCTTCGGCCTGCCCTATCCATCGGCTGGCTATCCGGGCGGCTATCCGGCCAATGTCCTGGGCGACTTTTATCCCGCACAGAATCCCAACTTCGGCTCGCTGGGTCCCAACGGCCTCAATCTAGGCCTGGTCAATGTCAACCCCCTCGTCTCGCTGCAAGTGAGCAAGACGGACTACGGCGAGAAGGTGGTGAAGCCCCTGGTCAATCTGCATGTGACGCCCAACGCGAATATCATTCAGAAATTCGGGGATTTGTTTAAAAAGCCGCCGAGCGAGGCGTACAGTACGCACTACCACCATCACGATCACTTCACCGGCTTCGAGCATTCGCATCATCCGCACCACTACAGTGCACCACCCACGCACCACCATCACTCGTTCGAGAGTTCCGGACCCCACTTTGACGTGGAGATGGTGCACAGCTCGCCCATCTTCGAGTACCACAGTGGGCCCTCGCTGCATGTGCCCGCCCAGCCGTACCACTCGGAGGCTCCCTTTGAGCACTCGTACAATTCCATTTATCCCGAAACAGCTCCCGAAGACTTTGGCTCTTCGGGCTTTGGTAGCTATGGCGACTACTCGCAGCACTACGAGCGCAGTGTCAACGCCACTGCCCCGGACTGGACGGCACCCAGTCGTCGGGGCAAGCAGCTGAGTTTGACGCAGGTTCATAGCATACCCGCTCAAGCGCCAGGCGCTGCGGCGGGCAGTGATCATGTCACATTTCCCCATGATCGCAGGCGACGAAGCGTTGAAGAGTTTGAGTTAGGAGCGGAGCAGGTAACCATAGCCGTGGACAGTTGAGCCAACCAGAATACTTACTCCTAACTGAAACGTCTATTAAGCAGAAGCTAATCCTTTCCATTTTCTCTATGCTTGCAGCGCGCTTACTACGGCAATCGCCCCGTGGAGAAGACTTGCCGCATCAACGAGGTCTGCTGCCGTCGTCCACTGCGTCCTCAGGCTCCTCCCCAGCAGCAGCTGGGCCGTTGTGGCGTGAGGAACGCTGCCGGCATCACTGGCCGCATCAAGAATCCCGTCTACGTCGATGGCGACAGCGAGTTCGGCGAGTATCCCTGGCATGTGGCCATCTTGAAGAAGGACCCCAAGGAATCGATTTATGCCTGTGGTGGCACCCTCATCGATGCCCAGCACATCATCTCAGCGGCCCATTGCATTAAATCGTAAGTGGAGGAGTGACTAACCCGTTCCAAATATGCAGACTAAAAATCCCCTTTCTTCCGCAGTCAAAATGGCTTCGACTTGCGCGTGCGCCTGGGCGAATGGGACGTGAATCATGACGTCGAGTTCTTCCCCTACATTGAGCGCGACGTGGTCTCCGTGCACATTCATCCCGAGTACTATGCTGGCACCCTGGACAACGACTTGGCCATACTGAAGCTGGATCACCCCGTCGACTTCACAAAGAACCCCCACATCAGCCCCGCCTGCCTGCCTGATCAGTACTCCGACTTCACCAACGCTCGCTGCTGGACCACCGGTTGGGGCAAGGACGCCTTCGGCGAGCATGGCAAGTACCAGAACATCCTCAAGGAGGTCGACGTGCCAATCCTGTCGCATCACCAGTGCGAGTCGCAGCTGCGCAACACGCGCCTCGGCTACAGCTACAAGCTGAATCCGGGTTTCATCTGTGCCGGAGGCGAGGAGGGCAAGGATGCCTGCAAGGGTGACGGCGGCGGTCCCTTGGTCTGCGAACGCAACGGCGTCTGGAACGTGGTTGGCGTTGTCTCCTGGGGCATCGGCTGCGGCCAGGTGAATGTGCCCGGCGTCTACGTCAAGGTGTCCGCCTACCTGCCCTGGATCCAGCAGATCACGCAGAGCTACAAATGATTAATGGAGACAGTGCCCCGAGCGGAGGTCGTCTCAACCAATGACGACGCCTCCGATCAGTTCGTATTTCACTTTTGAGCCATTTCCATTACGCAACGTACTCTTTGTGGGCCCACGCCAGTTGGCTGTTACCGCTCGTTACCAGCTTGCTTAGGCCTTTTCCTTGTTAATTTGTTATTATTACGTTTTCTTTATGTCACTTTATTATTTGTTATTGTCGAAACACTCTTTGTCACCACTCAGACTCGATTGTTGCAAAATAATGTTAGCGAGTGACGCGGCAAGTCGAGGCTCGACTTCGATTGCTCCCCACTTCGAAGCTCCGATTCGTGCATCGTGTATAATAGTTGTGTTTATATTAATTAATTTATTTTTTATACTTGTAATAAATTAAAAAAACTATTTAAATAAATTAATTTATAAAAGAAAAGCTGCGAATTTTTATTATAATTATTTATTATTCAATGAAAGTTTCTGAAATGAAGGTGGAAAAGATGATGATTAATGGTTGATCCCAATTAAAATATGAGAAATTGTTAATTTAGTTAAAGACTAAGATGGTAGTAGAGCGAATGAGTATGTATATACTAGGAATACATGTCAGCAAATATATATTTATATTAAGCATATCATTATTCTTGTACGAGCTTTAAAGCAATGTTAAGTTCTATAGACTAAGATGGACTAGGGATTTTTAATAGATAATACATGAGTAGTAGTCCGACAAACACTCTCTTAATGAGCAATTTTTTTAAATTTAAAATTTGTTTATTTTTATTTATTTTATTATTTGAAAATTTTTTGTTTTGCAGTAAAAAACCAGAACATCAAATTTATACTTTATCATCACATAAGTAAATATATTAATTATAATTACAAACCTTATGATATGTGATGAAGGCTCAAAGTATAGTGAACTATCTCTAATAATAAAGTCAATGTTTGGGCACAGCCTCAACGTACAACAGCAGACAACCGCGATAGCAAGTGACGCTCTGAGTGGACTATTGTTGCCAAGGACGTCTACTGGAAAGTGAAGACTGCTAATGGTAACTACAAAAGAATCCTACTATATGTGAAATGTCACATACTGATGGCATAGGTCAAGAAATCGATAAGTCCAAGGAACAGTCTTAAGGGTAGCTTAAGATATAGGCCACATTAACTGAAGTCGCGGACTGATGGCTAAAATCAAGCCATATCAACCAGATTACGTCCATCCGCAAGAAAATTGTACCCTCTGCTCCAACAATACGCCGTATAACCATGGCAACAGGCATAAAATATTAAAAAGAAATATGGCACAGCTTAGCAGAACTTAGTATAGCTCATCTGAGTGTGTTATTCATTGATCGCTGTAGCTCAATAATTTCCCAATTCCACTCTAGAGAAGCCTATCCTTGCAGTCCCTCTTTTATATATGCTATAATTTTATTTATTATTATTATTTATTTATTTTAAATAAATGTAAATTGTATTTAATTAACTAACCCAGTAAGATAACTAAGCTAACCACCGCTCTTAAAGTACAACAAGAAACCTAGTTATATATATATGTATTATAAAAATACATAAAACACATTTTTACATAACTCAACTCAACTCATTTCCCCCACTTTTCTCACTTTTATAATATAAGAAAAAAATGTATATATTTTTTTAATTATAATTTAAAAGAAAGAGCAAAGTTAACAATTAAAAAAAAAAAAGAAATTATGCTGCAACTGAAATACTATTACAGGCAGCTTAGGATCAATTACAATTGGGTGCAGCCCATTAAAATGCAAATTATAATTTATTTTCGACAGCTTTGCACCACCTATGAGCGTAAACCGAACCACCGTGCTAACAAAACATTAAGAGGGACGCCAGCAAAGCTATGAACTTCCTCGAGCGGGTGAGCGAGTGAGCGAGTGTGTCTGTGTAGAGGTGACTGCTGGTGTGTGAGTATGTGTGTGTGTGTGTTAGTATGATATTCAAATATCGTAAAGTCTCACATGTTGAGTGCCCGTTAAACTCAAAAGCCGCAACAGACTTTCCGCACTACTAAAAAAACGAAAAAATGAAATTTCTGCACCGCTGCCCGAAGCGCAGGTGTATAAAACCCATTGGAGCCGCTGCAGCAGAAGCTTAATACAATTTTAGCAACGAGATGTACAACAAGTGTTTCCCATGCCTGCTGCTAGGTAAGTGCAAGGATTACTCCGAGCCGCTCCTAGGGACTAATCACAATTCATCCATCCAAGCAGCACTGCTCTGCGCTCAGGTGTTGGGCCGGCTGCACAAGCGCAATGGCGGCTACTACTACAGGCAGCTGCAGCAGCAGCCGCAGGCGCAGCATCAGCATGGCAGCGGCGGCGGCGGCTACTATGAGCCCACGCTGTCTGGACACGAGGAGGAAGTGGAGCAGCATCACCAACATCATCATCCACAGCAGCAGCATCCGCAGCAGCATCCGCCGCAGCATCACAGCAGCAGCAGCTCCAAGGGCCATACCAGCGATGGCGGCAAGACTGGCTATAGCATAGGCAGCGGGCTGCGCTCTATAGCCCAGGGCTCGGCGGATCAAGCCTACACCGCCGTCTCCAATCAGCATGCCGCCGCCAAGCAGGCGGCTTTCATAGCCAAAAACACCTTGGCGCAGGCTGCCTCGCAGGCAGCAGCCACGGCGCAGGCAGCGCTCGCCGGCAAGCAAGTGATACTCCAGGAGCTGGAGCAGCAGGCAGCCGAGGCACAGCGCGCGCTTTCGCGCGAGCTGGAGCAGCTGAAGGCTGCCAAGATGTCCGCGAAGCTGGCGCAGCAAACGGCACAGGCGGCGCACAATCACATCTCCGTGCTGACGGCGGCCATCAACAATGCCAAATCCGTGGCGGAGCAGGCGGAGCAAACGGCCAGTGAGGTGGCCAATCAGTTGGCCTCACAGGCGACCATGGTGGGTCAGGCCAAAAATCGGCTCGAGCAGGTGGAGGAGCAGCTGCAGCAGGCACGCGTAGACTTTATTGCCACAAAGGAGTCGGCTCTGAAGGCAGCTTCCTCCGCAGCGACTGCGCAGGTCAACGCCTCCAAGGCGGCAGCACATGCCACAATTGGACTCCATGAGAGCGTCAATCAGCAGGAGCAGCACCACGAGGAGGAGGTGGAGTCGTATGACGAGCATCTGGACACCAGTGGAGTGGGTCACACAGCTACCGACGCCGCTGAAGAACATTCACACTCTGGCTAGTGGATTTTTAAGCCAACAGAGTATTTAATTTATAGTTAATATGAATATTTATGCAATTTACAAGCGAATCAAGCCAAAAATCAAGTCAGCAAATATAATCTTAAAACTTTTTAATACACAATATATAAAACAAATTTAATTTTTATTTTATTGAACTAAAATATATTTTATATAGATAGTTCAGAGGGAATAGGTTGTTCAACTGAAATTTGAATACACCTCGCGTTGCCAACCATTCAAATTAAACGCGCAGTTATGCCAAACAATAAGTGGCAACGCTGTCAGCTGCACAGCTGTTTGCATAACAAGTGAATGGCAATTGTCGTGAAGAGGCAGCAGGGCACACCGGAATAATAATAAAATAAAATTTAATTTACGCAAATTTTATTAATTAAAGACGAACCAACATGAGTCAAAAAGTAATTCAGTACATTGGACGCACCACAGACTTTCGCGGCAGCACCTTATGGGAAATTGTAGGCAATCTGCCCGACTGGGGCATCGGTCGCATGGTCATACGTAACATGTTTCAGCGCTACCCGGAGCCGTGCTACATGCGCATATTGAAAGTGCAGGCAGTGGACGAACAGGTGAGTAGGAGTGGAGGAGTAAAGGCAGTTAGAAATACAGTTAATATTCAACTCTCCCTGTAGGCCGACAGCGAACGCAAGGTGCGCGTCACTGTGGAGAAGACTTGGCGCGGCATCACTCAGCCCAAGCCCGTGGAGATCTACAGCACCAGCTACAAGGCCGACTACGAGCTGGTGCCCGTTGACCAAGAGCACAAATATCTAGAAAATAAGAAAAGAGTGCCTACCGTTGTGCTGCCCACAAAGATTGAGCTGCCGCCGCTGCTGCGGGAATATATCCGGGATGAAACTGGCGAGCCAAATCCTTTGATCAATGTGCACTTCAAGAAGACGCACAATAAACAGGCGCATCTAGCCAAGGACGGCGAGCAGGCGACGCTGCAGCTGTCCATGGATGTGGGCAAGCCAACAAAAGTGAGCGCCAAGCTCTACGATGGCTTAATCTAATGGATGGATGCACTGCGTCAACTGGACACCTCCCAACTTGTTGCATTATTAAATCTTTAATTTAAACTTAATCACAATGGAATTTAAATATCTATGGAATGGTTTAGTGGCCAGGCACTCTGCCTAGCTCTTGCTCAGCTCTTGCGAGCGCAGCTTGCGCGTCAGATTATCCACCTCGAGGCCCAGCACATCGAGATTCTCCTTGAGCGTTATATTCTTGAGCAGCGTATCCTCTAGTACAGTCTGCAGCTTCTTATTGATTTCCAGCGAGAGGTCCAAGGACATGCCCTTGCTCTCAGTTCCCTTCACTCCTCCATAGATGGCAGCCATCACTCCATTCCCATATTTGACCAGCTCGCTCTTACTCTGGTCACTTTTGCTGGAGCTGAGAGCGCCGGCTGTCTGATCTCGCAGCATGTAGTGCTGCACAACCTTGGATTTCTTCTGGACCTCGGAGACAAGCATCGCCGTATGATTCTCCAGGAACTCAATGCGTTCCGTTTGTCGTGCTGAAGCCTGTTGCAGGCGCAGGATGCGCTCAACTAAAACTTTCTTGGAAGGTACTACTTGTAGCTCTGGTACTGGTGCGGCTGCTGCCGACTGCGCGTGTGGCACGGTAGTCAGACTGCTGGCTACAGTCTCAGATTCGGATGACTCGCTGGCACGGCTGCCCTGACTGCTGGTGCGACTGTGGGAGACGACCAGTTGCTGCTGCTGCTGCTGCTGCTGGTGCTGCAGTTGCTCCTGGTCCAGGTCATTCATTGCCTGCTGGCAGTTGCGGCAGTAGCCCGCTGGCTTGGTATCCACAATGCCCTTTTTGTACTTTTGCAGCTCCCTTTGGAGCTCCTTCACCTGCGTCGCATGCTTGTGGTTCGTCGCCTCAAACTGATTCTGCAGCTCTTCCAGTTTGGCATTGACCACTTCGTACATCTTTGTCTTCTCGGACAAATGTTTGGCTAGCAGCAGACGCTCCTCAATCTTCTCCATGCCCTCCACATGCATTTGCTCCTCCAGTTCCAAGTATTTGGCATCGTAGGCGAGCAGTTCCTGCTTTACCAATTTATTCTCCGACTCGAAGCCCAACGACTGTTTATAAATAGAAAACAAAGAATTTTGTTCTTAGCGGCACTTCCTTCACAAGGCCTCGGTGGCGCAGTAGGCAGCGCGTAAGTCTCATAATCTTAAGGTCGTGAGTTCGAGCCTCACCCGGGGCAGGTAATTTTTTTATTATTTAATAATCTAATCAGAAACTCACCTTGACTTCTGCCAGGTATATATCATTTTGTAGCTTCACTATTAGCTCGGACATCTCTTTGTTAATACTCAGCAATTCTTGTTTATTCGCCTGCAGCTCTGTTAAGTCTACTTCGTTATCCTTTGCCAAGGATTCCAGCTCTTCTATCCTCGCCTGCGCCTCAACTAATTTCTGCTCGTTGCTGTTAGAATAATGATTAAGAGAAGTTAGTTATTTGAATTAAAATTTGAATTTTATTAACCAAAGCTGCATACATTGTATTCTGTGTGCGCAGCAGCTGCAGCTCCGCCAATTGGCTATGCAATTTGGCTGCATTTAACAGCTCGTCGCTATAGGCGGCATCTATGAAGCTGTTCTGTGCCTGCAGCTCCTTGAACTCCTCCGAAAGCTGGTCATGCTGCAGAGCAAAATAAAATTTGTGATTATCAATATTATAATATAAGAGGTAAAGTCCATGAGCATAGTTTGAGAAATTTGTGAGTTATCAGAGAGTTATATTGATTTAAATAAATTAATCTTTTATCTATACGTTAGGCTTTGCTCTTGTTCAGACTACCCTCATCTTTGCCTTTTACCGCTTCTTTTAGCTGCTGCAGCTGCTGTTGCTGCTCTTTATTAGCTTCGCATTGCTTTTGGTGCTCTTTGTTTAGTTTGTCCAGTGCATCAGTCTTGCTCTTGATTTCATGTTTAAGCAGTATTGTGTTGGCTTCAAACTCCATCTTCAGCTTCTCTGTGAGAGACATAAACAAGTTATATACATATAATAAAGAAAGCTCTGTATTAAAACCAACCATTGGCCTTCTCCTCCAGCTTATTTGGCGCATTGCGTTCCTCTTCCAGCTTGCGCTCCAGGTTCTATAAAAGATAAGGCTAAATAAAGCTGATGTAGGAATATTTATAATATAAACAACTTACTGCCTTGGCTTCCACTTCAATGTTAAGCTTGTTGGCATGATATTTCAGCTTGGACTCCAAGTGGCCCATTTCTGTTTTTAGCTTTTCACATTCTCTTTGATACTTGCGCACTTCGTTGCACTGAAAAAAATAAGTAGTAATATTAGAGTGAATTCTCTTAAAACTCCATAGCCTCACCTTTTCATCTATGATATAGGTCATTCGTGACTTCTCCTCGTGCACTGCCTGGAAGCGTATGGACACATTTTTTACCTCCTTCTTAGCATCTGCCAGCTGCTTCTCCACAGTCTCTTTTTCTTTTTTGGCATCGATGAGCAGCTTCTCCTTCATAGCGAACTTAATGACTGTCGTCTCCTTCTCCTTGTTGGCCAGATCCATTTCATTGCGAAACGCTAGCTTCTCCTTCTCTAAGATAGCGTTCTCTCGCTGCAGCAGTGTCATCATATTATCCTTTTGCACATTTGAGGTGCGCAGCTGTTCCAGTTGGCGTTCATAGATGCGGCGTTGCTCCTCCAGCTGCGCAAGACAATGCACATGTGAGAGTATATCCCGGCTGTCCTTTTTGTCCTTGTTTTCCTGTTCCTCCTGTGCTTTGAGTTCTGCATAGCTAATCCCTGAGGCTGGTTCGTGTTCCTCCTTATCCTTCTCCTTCTCTTTGACCCTTTGGTCTACAACAGCTGCATGAATTTCTTTAACTAAGTCCAACTCATTCTTATCTTGTTCACTTTTATCTGCAGCTGCAGTTTTTGTTGGGCTTTCTGCGCTTTGTACTTTATTTTTGCATTCCAGCTGCTGTTTATCTTCCAGAGCAATTTCTGCATCCACGTCGGCGTCATTTGCTAATTGTGTTACAGTCGCATCTTTTGTTGACTCAATGCTATTTTCAACATTTGAATTGCTGCACTCATTGTTTGGCTCTATGGCCGTCTCCATTGTTAAGTACTTTATAAACAAATACTAAATATGAAAATAAAAAACAAACTGATTTGTTTTTACATTTTCTCTCCTATAGAAAAATACCATTCACAGCGAAACATATTTATTTTTATCGATGGGCAGCATACTATCGAACAGCTGTAGATGAATAGAGATGAGCGGTAATATTGCAATGTAGTGACAGCAGCAGTGCACGAATACCACAAATACTTATATAATTTTCTTGCAATTGTTATTTACGAATTATAAGGAGTAATAAGAAACATTTTTATTATAATTAATTTGTAATGTTAACTTTACACCTGCTTCAGTATATGATAAGTCCCGCTATATGTCAGTCACAGCGATTATTTCTCGTGTGATTTAAATCTGCTCATCTCTAATTAAAAAGTAAACAACGATGGTCTGTGCGCTGGGCATCGAGGGGAGCGCTAATAAAATTGGCATTGGCATTATTAACAATGGCAAAGTCTTGGCAAATGTACGACGCACGTACATAACCCCGCCCGGCGAAGGTATGTGAAATATACTCATTTAACTGCAGGTACTTTATCTTGTTCTGTATGCAACAGGTTTTCTGCCCAAGGAAACCGCCAAACATCACCGCGAGGCGATTCTGGCACTCGTGCAAGCAAGTTTGAAGGAGGCACAATTAAAGCCATCTGATTTGGATGTTATTTGCTATACAAAAGGACCTGGCATGGCGCCGCCACTTCTAGTCGGCGCCATTGTAGCACGCACGTTGTCGCTGCTCTGGGAGAAGCCTTTACTGGGCGTGAATCATTGCATTGGCCACATCGAAATGGGTCGCCTGATAACAGGTGCTCAGAATCCAATTGTGCTGTACGTGAGCGGCGGCAACACCCAAGTGATTGCCTACTCCAATAAACGATATCGCATCTTTGGCGAAACCATAGACATTGCCGTGGGCAATTGCTTGGATCGATTTGCGCGGATTATAAAACTTTCGAACGATCCAAGTCCTGGCTATAACATTGAACAGCTCGCCAAGCAGGGCAAACAGTATATAAAATTACCTTATGTGGTAAAGGGAATGGACGTCAGTTTCTCTGGCATTTTGTCACACATCGAGGAGTTGGCAGATCCTGGCAAAAGACGTAATAAACGTAAAAAGCAACAGGATGAACCCGAGCCCGAGTACAGTCAAGCGGATCTGTGCTACTCGCTGCAGGAAACGATCTTTGCTATGCTAGTGGAGATTACAGAGCGAGCAATGGCACACTGCGAATCTAATGAAGTACGAGATTGACTATTATATATCTTTCTATATATATATTTAATTCATTTATCTCCAGGTCCTCATAGTCGGCGGCGTTGGTTGCAATGAGCGTCTGCAGCAGATGATGGGAATCATGTGCGAGGAGCGCAATGGCAAAGTCTTTGCCATCGACGAACGGTACTGCATCGACAATGGTTTGATGATAGCCCATGCAGGCGCCGAGATGTTTAAAGCTGGCGCACAGATGCCACTGGAAGATGCCTTCGTTACGCAACGCTATCGCACGGATGAGGTGCTGGTTAACTGGCGAACGGATTAACTTAAATACATTTTACTTGCTTGTTTATTAAAACTACCCACGACAATTGATTTGTACAAAGTGATTAATAATCATATGTCTGTTCTTTTAGCTATGTGCGTGTTCTTCCCTTAGAGCGCCGGCTCCTTGCCCGTCCAGAGGGGCTTCATGTCCAGTGGTATGATGCGCTTGCCCTCAATTACATAGACGGCGCCATTCTTCTCCTTCTCCAGTATATTGAGCATGCAACGGGCAACGTCCGTGGCGCTTTGCTTGCTCAGGCGATCCAAAATCTTATACGTTTCATCGCTGGTCTCCGGGAAAATGATTTTCTCCGTGAAATTGGTAAACATGTCCGTCATAGTGGCTCCCGGACAAACCGTGGCAAACTTGATGCCCGAGCGTTGATAGAACTTTTCGTTCTGCTTGAAAGATTGGCATTTAATGAGGATCAGATGAGTTCAGTTTGGCTACTTACGCCCAGGCAGCGAGTAAAGTTTATGATGCCCGCCTTGGTGGCACCATAAACAGGTATGATAAACATTGGATCAAGGCCCACAACGGAGCTCATGTTAAGCACAAGCCCGCCATTGCCGCCGTTCTCCTTGCTCATGTAATGCAAAGCGCTCAGAGTAGAGTTGATGATGCCGCCCTAAAGAGAAGGGAGAGGAAGATTGAATTAAAATCTCTATGAAATGACTGCTGCTCTCCTGCCAACCAGATTGACCAGCAGCGTGCGTTGGACATCCTTGTCATTGAAAATGCCCGCAACGTTGACCACAATATCAATGTTGCCAAAGGTCTTCTTGATCTCCTCGTAGGTGGCCTCCACGCCCTTCTTGTTCGCCACATCCATTTTGATGATCATGACGCTTTGCGTGGGATGCGCCGCGCGTAGCTTGACAAACTCCTCCAAATTGTCCTGTATATCAATGATGGCTACTTTCTGTAAGGGCGGACAGTCATTGCTATAGTTGACTATGGTTGGCTAACATCCTGAACTTACTCCGGCTCCTGCTACCAGCAGCTGCCTGGCCACCTGTAGACCTATTCCCCCGGCTCCACCCGTAACCACCGCATTTTTGCCTCGGAACGCCATGACTCCTTGTGTTTGCTCTGCTCTGGTTGGGAAATCTTCACAATCCAATCTCTGCGGCTGTCGTTGCTGCTCTGCTGGCTTCAGGGCTAGCCCTGCCTCTTTTATAGCCCCATTGGCTTAGTGTTATAAGTTGGGATATATGATATCTCGTCTTATATCCGATCTGTGAGTAGCACCGATCGACTGGCTGCCGGCTGCAATTGATCGCTAGCTGAATTTATTATGCAAAAACCTATCCAATTTCCGATTTACACACCGGCTTAGTCTAGCGTTTGATCTGCTTCACAGTGCTCTGGTTTTTTGCTTGCGAGGTCGCTTTTGTTGTCGTTCGACTGCTCATCCCGCTCCCGATGTAGTAACTATATTACAATACTACAATAATACTATACTATATATATGCCAGCTCGATGCTACAAAAAGCCTAATAAAACTGATCAAACTTTAGTTCAAGGTGGATCATCTACATTGGCTCTGTGTTCATATTGGAATCTTATTGGATGCCATTGGCACAGGAATTTTTCGTTTGAATTTCTTAAAAAAAAATTATTTTTCGAGTATAATAAAATATATAAAAATGGTAAAAAAAATCTAAAATATAGACCAAAAATATTTATTTTTATTTTAAATTGAAATGAGCTTCAAAAATAATTAATTATTTTTATTTTTAAAAAATTATTTATTTTTTATCGTTTAGTTAAAGCTTTACTTGACTATGTCAATTTTCAGCAGAACTGATTTTATTGCCCTAATAAATTTTAAAAAAAATTTATATATAATTATATACATAAATATATTAATTTAAATAAAACACACACATACTTTCAAAGACTTTCTATGTATTTCACTTTATTTGAATTAAAAGTAAAGCATACACAATCTGAACGACACAGGTGTAAGTCAGTGTGTGTTTTTGGTATATCTTTGGTACGTATATATAAATATGCTATAAGTACATATTATTATTATTATTAAACTTTGTAAAGTGTATTATTAAAAATTCTTGTGCTACGCTTGCAAAAATGTCAATTTTATAAATCTATTCATATGAGATATCAACTTGATTTGGATGTGTAAAGGTTTTATTCGATTTGATTTTGAACTTTTGGGCTGGGCCGTAGCGTATGTAAAAATATGAGACAAAAATAAAACAAATCAAAATTGTAAATTATACAAAAATGTTCATAAATTTATTTTAAAAATTTACTTAAAACACAACTTATATGTTAGAAAGGATAAAGAGAGAGAAAACTCAGGTGCCATCAGTAGAAACACAAAATAATAAATTAGGCAAAGATCAGTTAAAAGTGTAAGTGAATGAGTAGAAGTGGGAAAGCTCGAAGGATTATTATTTAATGGGCGCCATCGTAGGTGTCCTTGTGCTGATAGCCGCTGACATAGCCAGAGTCATCGACCACATTGCGTCGCCCAGCGATGCCCTTGCCCTTGCCGGTGGCATCGAAGCGCTCCTTGTGCGAGCCCGTATATTTGCTGGGGTCTGTCAAGCGATCCACAGCAGCAGCTGCCTTGCCAGCCTACGAATAGTATATCGAACATATGTATATAACTCCAATTTAGTTATAGTGTCGAGTGCTTTATACTTACGGACACCTGCAGCACACCTGGTGCTCCGCAGCTGGCCATTTTCTGCTTAATCGTCGCCAGCTCCACTTTTTTCGTCTTGGCCAAATCCTCGAGGAATTTAATGTAGTCCGGCAGCGTTATTTTCATGGCCTTGAATTTCTTGAAGTGTATGCCCGTATCGGTGGTCGTGATCTGCTTGTCGAACACCTTCGCCTGCTTCATCCATTTGTCGCTCTGCGAGAGCGTTATCTGCCTGCCATCGGATTTGGTATCGCCGAACTTGGAGAATGCCTTGAACTGATCCGAAAAAGTGACCTTCGGTGCGGTCTCCTCCAGAGCCAGCTGGCCGAGCTCCTCAACGGGCGCCGCACTGCTGCCGTTTGCTGTCTCCTCACTCATGCTGTTGGCTCTGCAAGAGTTCAGATTGGGTTTCAGTTTACAGATCTTCAAGATTATATGGATATATATATCGTTGCTGCGCAGTTGTTCACCTGTGAGCCACGACGCTTATTAACATTTTGCTCTCTATATCGGACTAAAGCTTTATACAAATCAAAATCCGATGGGACATGCTCACATATGCTTTACATATATCTCTCACTCTCTGCCTGATATAGAGATAGCTTATCAAACTACGCTGTTATTGTTCGCATGTACATATATATATTCTTTATTCCGATGATATCATTCAAGCGCACAATAGCTGCCTGAGCTTTCGCAACCGCTGCTCGCTAATGAACTGCGGAAGGTTGCTCGTATCGAATGGCCAAGAGCTGCTCTCGCAGCTCAAATACATATGCTCATTAGCGACCATTTGAATTCTAATTGGAAGATCAAACAGAACAGTTGTCGTTGTTATTGAAATACCTATTTAAAGTTCTTTACAAGTTTTAGGCTAGCTAAACTTTATTATTATTTATTATTACTATAGCAAATCTTGTCCATATACATGAATCTTTATATATATCTTCTTTTTTTTTTTGTTGATGCAAAAATAGGTAAGGCCTAACTATTAGCAAAATTGATTCAAAATTTTAGTATCTATATTTAAAATCCTAATAAAAAAAAAAAAACATAATATATATACTATATACCTGTTCTAATATGTTTATAATCCATTTTATATAACTCATATTACAGATCATGTATAAAATGATCTCCTCATCATCCACCTATACTTTTCTCTCAGTGTACAACCCGTAGATAACGGCGCGCTGTACATATTCGCTTGGCAATCAATTAATTTAACCCACAGTAACACATACCGTTTCGAGTGGCCCTCCAGGCCTCTAGTATAGACTTAAGCGCACATAAATCGTTTAGATATTTTCAGTGTTAAAGACAGCGCATAGCATAAATTGTCGTCATGTTTAACATGGATGGTAAAGATCTGTAGTGAAGCCCGCACAAATCGAACAATAAACAGTAAATAAAACGTGAGCGGCGACCATCAATTATTCGGGAATCTGCAGCTATATGGTAGCTATATATACACATTTATCGTACATATCTGCAGACAGACAGAATTGTGGTAGCTGCACGTCCCTTCCGGGACGGCAACCAGTTAACAGACAGCGAGAGACTGAACCATAACCAGATTCCATATCCAGATAATTGAACGCGATGAGCTGACGATAATATTGCCTGGGTCAAGGTTACAGCCCGGATCGCGCAGCGATCCATGGAGCGTAACAAATGTTGACTTTTGCATCGACAACTATATAAGCTATATATCAACTATATATAACTCGTATATACAACGCAAGTGCACGTTTAATTGGGTGTATGGGGGAAACTTTGTCTAAATCGCATTGGCTTATGTCATCGACATTACGCGCCGCAATTACGTCGCTCGAGGTTTGGTTTTTGGGTGAGGCAAATTAAGTACATATATTTGTATACAGAAATATATACAGATGCAACTGTGAAATGATTAGCTAGCTTAGCCGATAAGCTAGCTACAGTAAAGACTTGGCCAGCGGCTTCCCAAGCGTGAATGTCTGGCAAGTCTTGAATATTATTTCTTATATTATTTTTGATTAAAATCTTTTAGCAAATTAATATTTATATAGAATATATTTTAATAATAATAATATTTATTTTTATTTTTTTAATTAATTTAATTTTTAGCATTTATTTAATATATTAAAACTTTCAAAAACTTTTAAAAATATTTTTCAAATCATTTTTGACAAAAATCTGTTAATCAAATGCGACAAATATTTATATGTATACGTAATATATTTATATATATATTTATTTTTAATATAAAATATTGATATAAAAAATAAATCTTGCCCCCTTAAGCCCACATATACCACTAAAGCTATAAAATTTTGCCCACAAACAAAAAAGTTTATTTTAAGAACAAAAAATCTATTGACAATTTCCTTCTCTCTCTAGCACAAAGTTGAAACAGACAAAGGGAATTGGAACACTTTAGGGGCACCCACTGTACTCTTAAGTCTTTACAGCTTTCTTTCCCCTAGCTAAATGTTCTCCATTTTGTTGTTCAGTTTGCTCACCTATGTGCGACTTACTCAGCTCCACAAATGTCAAGTGTAAAAACTAATTACAGCGCTGCGTGTCTGCCACGCCCATTAATATGATTTGTTTCGTAGCCCTTTTGTGTGCCGGTAATTGGAAACCCATAAATACTTAAGAAAAACAACAAAACTTGAAAAACATGACAACAAGCCCGGCAAATGGGCAAGAAAACGTGGCTAAGATACAATCGAGAAAAAGATACTTCATAATCCGCTTTGGCTGGCAAGACCATTAATATATAGAAAGGCAAACATATGAACGAGTATATATATATCTATATATATATATATATATGACTATGTAGTCATTTGGCTCATCCCGCAGCAACATCCGCATCTCGAGCTGGCAGCCAGCGCGTGGCTATCCCAATATATTAATTAGGTTTAGCCAAAATTGGAGAACAATATGAATTCCAATTGATGTGTATGTGTCCATAAGGCAAGTCGACGTAATGACTATGTGATAGGCGAGACTGACTAGCAGATACCCTGTAAATAGCAACGATCAATTTGAATGCGTTTTGGTTGAGCATAATTTGAATACCGTTTACACCTTATATATCTCACAATTAACTAGGAGTAAGTTAAGTCATTTTCGACTAGCAGATACCCTGCAAATAGCCCTGAGTTATTTTAATAGACACAATTGTAATTAACTAGATAAGAGCTATTTTGAGTAAAGTAAACTAACGTGTAAGTAAACTTTTGAGAGAAATTTCGACTAGAAGATACCCTATGCAGAGAAAATATTATAACTTTAGTCAAATTTATTTTTTTTAATTAAAAATTTTAAATTAAAAAATCTTTCAAGTTTTGTAAAACCTGTTAAACAAAAATTACAAGAAAGGTCAACTAGAAGATACCCTGTAATTATTTATATTCACAGCAAAGTATAAAATGATAATACGGAATAATTCAACATTTTCTAGGAACAGAGATTACGTTTAATCTAAGACAGACTCCTTTGTATTATATTGAATGGAAACTATTCTGTTGATCTATTCTGTTGATCTAACAGTTTACCTTGTTTTTCTAGCTACAAACTATAAAAAAAAATGTATTCAGTAATATAATATAGTAGAAAGAGAATGACTTTATATTGATAAAGATTTAGTTCACAATTTCTGAAAGTAGACATTCACAATATTATGCCCTCTCTTTATAGGGGCTATAAAAAGCGTGAGATTTTATAGAGCTCCAGATATAGTTTACAATGCGAACGACTGGCCCAATTATTGAATACGATAAGTGTATGAAATATTGGGCGCTCCAATGCATATTTATGAAAAGCATGTGGAACGCAACGCATTTAAACAGGAAGCGTAATATACATGACCGGGCAGATGGGGCAGCTGAAGGTAGAGGCTTGGGGTAGGTGTCAAGGGTGTCACACACAATACACTACGAAAAACATTGGGTTGGGGGTCAGTTATGGCGTAGCATAAATGGTTGAGGCAATGTTGTATGCCTATGTAAAAGCAGAGGCAGCGACAGCAGCAGAGGCAGAGGCCTAGGCAGAGGCAGAGTCATAGACCTAGGCATAAGCATATATATATATATATATTTATGCTTGCATGTCTGAGCAGCCCGTGGAGCGCTGGTTGTGACTCTGCCGCTGCCTCCGCCTCTGCCGCAGCAGCTTCTAGATGACATCACCTGCCCACAACTCGAGTCCCTTATGGAGCAGGAGCACAGGAACGCGCAAGCGCCGCATACATACGAACGGAAACATATGAGAAGGGTATGAGAGAGAGAGAGAGAGTGAGAGTCTGATTGGGACGCGGGAAAAGGCGCCTAAAACGATGCTACGCATTGCTGTGTATATTAAAAAAAAGAGCTCCAGCTGCAGCAGCAGTAAAAATTTCTATTTCGGAGCAGAGAAATATGGGTCATGCAGCACTTGAAAATTTGAACAAAGGGAAATGCTGTCATTGAAAGAGATTGCAAAGCTGATGCTGTGTGTACTCATGTACAGATATTTATATATATATATATATATATATATGTATTTATGTGTATATAACACTTGCACTTGAATACGCACTACACAACTTTCAATAGAAAAATTCAATAAATTAAATAAATTTCGAGTCAACACAATTTTGATGTCCTTTGCGACTTACATTATTTTTTTACTTTAAAAATGTGTATAAAAATTTCTCAAGTTTCTTGAAATTTGTTTTGGAATTTGTTTATAGTTTGTTTTGCGTTGCTGCGCGCGCGTTTGCCGTCGCTGTCGAGACTGAACTGTTTGGTCAAACTGCGCAGCCAGCGCCACGAAGGGGGCCAAGCGGCGTATGAGTGATATTTGCGTGAGTTGAGTGAGCTTTTTCTTCGCCAGAACTTGAAGCAAAACTGTTGAATTTGTCAGCTAGCATTTGGCGCATAAATCATGCCCAGCAAACAGCCAACTTTTCCCAGCCAAAACAAAGTTCCAGCCCACAGGCAACACTATGCGTATACGTATTATACATACAAATATAAATATAATTTGTATATTTTAATGTGATGACTTCATTTCACTAAAACCAAATAGAATTTATAAATGCCAAAGAGTCGAGCGTGAAGAGACTAAAAATCATTTATCAAAAAGTGACGCCAGTTGCCTTATCAACAAACTTCTCACTCAAATTGCGTTTTGTTTTGAGTGAGAAATCGAGAGCTGAGAGGAGAGCAAAGCGTTCGCTGTGAGCTTTTTGCTATTGAGCGGTTCAATTTGAAAACGATGCGTGAAATTTGACATCCAACAAATAACACAATAAGTGAGAGAGAGGAAGAGTGTGGAAGAGAGGAAGGCAGCGTCCACAAGTGCCTGACTAAATAGTATGAGCTCATGACTTGGGGAAAGATTAGCTATTCATTCGGCAGTGGCTAATTGTATATATTTTCATATGCAAATGTCATCGTGAGATTCAATGATTACAACTGACCAAAAATAGTCCAGAGCGAGTTCTTTGAACTTGTGTGATCGGAAATTGCCTAGCTTTAAGTTTGGGTAAGTAGAAAAAAGCAGCGTGTTTACCAACACAACTTTTTGTTTAGCTAATTCATTACAAAACCTAGCCCAATCCCTGCTGGCCATGATTTATGCGACCTGTCATTCACATTTTCGACCAGTTCTTTTTTTTTTGTTTTTTTTTTTTTTGTCAAATGCCTCGGATGGCGTCATACAGAGTCAAGCACGAAAGGCTATAAGACAAGAGAATGTGAAACAGCAGAACAAATAGTTGGCTAAGGCGTGTCAAAACTTAGATGCTCTTACAGAATGTTTTGATTAAAATTTTTGTCAAATTGTTCCCATTGAACTCAGTAAATAGTCGACTGTTATTGATGAGCTTTTTTTAGCTTTTGGTAGCATTGTAACGCACGTAATTTGAAAATTTGATCAAAATTCCTGTAAAAAACACACAAGTTTTACTAAGATATATTACCAGATAGCCCATGACTACTATCTGATCGAGTGCTACGAATTGCTAAACTTCAATTTATAACTCTAAAAGAAAATATTGAATTCCATTTCGAATATTAACACAGCTGTTAATACTTGTTATGCGAGGGCTGTCTAGAAAATTATTGTTAAGAAATTATGCGAAAATAGAAAAAATATAGGTAATATTTTTGGCTAAATTTAAGCTTACATAAAGATGTCTGTTTTAATAATTATCAGTTTATGAGCCATTATTATATAAACCCAAATATTTTATACCGATTATAATAGATAAAGTTTAACAGAACAACACAAGCTGTCAAAAATAATTTATTTTTGTGGCTAGTTAATTATATCTTATCATGAAAGCAGATATTAAAGACAAATGTGGAAAAGTACACAAAAACATGTCTTTCTGTCTTTTTTTCATTTTTTAAATGGAATTTATAGTAAGTATATTATCTATAAACGTTATATAACAGCTATATGCCTTTTATTTCAGATATGCGAGTAAATTTTCATATATTTTAAATACATGTTTTTCAGTGGGAATGAAGACTCACGAAGTTAACATTGGGAAGTTCAGGTATTCACAAAGGCTTACGTAAATTTGTCCCCTACTTATCTATGTCATAATTTAGCTTATGATAAGACAAATTAGGGGCTTTTTATTTTTAAGAAAATTTGGATAGACAAGTAAATTAATAAAGTATTCTAAATTATAAGATAGAGAATAATAGACTCCCAACAACGTCTCAGCAGAGCCACAAAGGAACTACAACTCTATATATAAGCGATATACCATGACTAAACTATAATACCCCATTCAGTTAAAGTATATCGAAAAAACAAAGCAAAGCCAACTTAAAGTTGAGTTAATCAAAGAAACCGGCTTGTCGAAGGCGTGTTTCAGCCAATAAGTAATTAGCTCTGAATTTTGCTTCAACTAATGATGCACAAATCAGGAGCAGGCGACAGTCGAAGTGGACAGTCGCCAGGCGAGCCTCAGTTGTTGAGTGGAATTTGCTAAGCAAACAACAGCTGAACTGGAATTTAAAGTGAATTGGACAAGGGTCATAAAGACGTCCAAGCAAAGCGCTGCAACTCGGGCTAACAAGATCATTAAGATGCTGCAACATTCTGGCAAATTACTGAATTGGATGTGGATAGCGCTGATTAAGAGCAAGTGCGAAAGCAGACAGGGGAACTAGCCATAGAACTAGACAGCACTAAACATTAAAATGCACTTATCAAAGCAGCTAAGAGGGAGAGAGAGAGTGAGACAGAGATAGGTATATTTCGCCAACAAGCTATCAATCCTAATCAGAGCCTGAGAGCTCGCTGCTTGGCGATGCGCGGCCAGAGATATGCTAAAAATAAACCAAATGCAATGTACGAATTGCCGCTGCCAAGGCCTTGGTCGGTTCGTGGCTCGGGACAAATGTGGCCCTTGGCCTTCGCTCACCTTGAAATGCCGTTGGGAGCCATCCAATTGGAAAAAGGCAAAAGATGCGTGGCGCATCTTAAATCAGTTACAGTCAGTCCAGTTGCAGATGCAGTTGCAGTTGCAGTTGCAGTTGCAGTTGCAGTTGTAGTTGTAGTTGTAGTTGCAGTTAAAGACAGACACTTGAATGAGCAGCAGCTGCAACAACAAATGTTATTTAGTGAAGGTATGCTGGACTAGCAGATACCCTAGTTAAAGCAGAGTGGAAAAGCTATTTACATTTTAAAATATTATGAAATATAAATTATTTAAAAATAAATATACAATATATTTTTAAGTTTTTAAAGTATATATGATATATATATATATAAAATTAATATATATTTTTTTAAATTAATTATTTATTTTTTTTTATAATTTTTAAAATACTTCTCCTATAAATATTTTCTGTTTCATGCTTCGAGCTATTATTTAGGACACTTAAAAATACCCTAACTATTTGTGATATATTTATACATTTATTTTTATATTTATATCTACATATATATATATATATATATATATATATATATATATATATATATATAATACATATATATATATATATATATATATATATATATCTACATATATATATATATATATATATATATATATCTATTATACAAATATTATATTGTAATAATTTCCTTCTCAGCACTTTACGCACAACTTTATAATAAATTATCATGGCCTCTCTTACTCCCTGCCTTCAGCTACAGGGTATTACAATTGAATATCTTTAACATTACCTCTCCAGTTCGTGGTCGTGGCCTTGATCTCACTGCCTCTCGCAATGGGCTCTGGGCTGCTGCGGCCAGCATGTGATAAGAAATTGTTTGGCTTAGCTCAGTAGAGCTGTACGACGCTGTCCATTGAGCCGAAGCCGGAGCCTTGCAACAATTAAGCCAAATTGACGCCTCTGTCGGGGCAGTTGCCGTTAACGATGACAGCGATGCAAGTGGACAGCCAGCTCGTTACAGCAAGACTCGGCCCAGAGGGCGAAAGGTGGCAACTAGAACCCAAACAAGAACTAGAACCAGAACCTGTAAAGCCGAACAGTTCTTGGTATAAAAGGATGTGCCTGCAGCCAACCTAATGCAGTAAGAACTTCAGAGTTCTAGACGCAGCTTCAACTATCATTTCAACATGCAATTCGTGTTGCTCTCCGTGCTGGCCTCCAGCTTGGCGCTGGCTCAGGGTCTAGCGGTTTACTCCAGCTACCCATTGCTGTACACGGCTCAGGGCAGCGCTGTCGTAACTCCTACCCAGCATCAGTACCAAACGCAGGACGTGCTGGGTCAATATGCCTACGGCTATGCTGAGCCACATTCGAGCAAACAGGAGTTCCGCAGTCTGGATGGGATCACACGCGGCAGCTACAGCTATCGCGATGCAGCTGGCAAGCTGCAGACCGTGGACTATAGGGCTGATGACAAGGGATTCCATGTGGCTGCTACGAATCTGCCGCAGCAGTTTCGCACGATCGGCTCGTCAGGAGATGATGTTTCCGCTGGTTCAACTGCCACAGCCGCTGCCAACGATCGTGTTGACACCGTCGAGGTTGCCGCCGCCACTGCGCGCCATCTGGCAGCTCATGAGACGGCTCGACTGCATCTGGCGCAGGCTCAACAGTCAGGCGGAGCTCAACCAATCGGTCAATCAAATGTGGACTTGCCTCTTCCCGTTGCCGACACAGCCGAGGTAGCTGCCGCCAAGTCGATTCACCTGAAACGCGTCGCCTCCGAGACTCTGCGCAACGAGCTGATCAGCGCTCGCTCTGTGCCACGCACCGGCTCCCATGTCATTCTGCCCGTGCAGCCGATCTACAGCATTCCACGCTATTACAGCTCCGGTTTCTATTACTAAACAGATAATTTGTCATGCACTTCATGAGCTAATAAAGAGATTTGAAGACTATTTTTGGTGAATTTTGATTTGGGAGTTATATATACTACATATTTATATACTATTTGTCTAGCATTTTTGTCCTTGAATCGGAGCTAGGGCTAGATCTAAGGTCAATAATCCTATACAACTATCTATAACCTTCAATTGTTTTGCCTATAAATATATTTATACCTATGACTAATCTATATATACATCTAGGAACATCTCTACACACGCCCCAATCCCCGCCTCTGACCATGTCTTTGCTTATATATAGTAGCTTATCCTTAAATCTGATATTAAAAGCTCCTTCCATCTCAACGTATCTCTGATAAGACATTCATCCGGCACATCTGTCACACCTGACAGGGTCTGACATACCCTTTTAAATTAAAATATCCTGTTAAGAGCTTTCATTCAATCCTCGCCTTTTGAGCTCTTGTTGTAAAAACTGTCATAAAAATTAAAATCATAAGAGACATACAAGCTATACGATCCACTCACTACAGCAATGTCAACTGAGCGAATCAGTCAATAATCGAAGCGAATCGAACCGATCGAAGCAGGAATTCCGCTTGGCTTTGCCTCATTCGCTTTTTCAGACAACATTTCATGCATATTCGCATTGCATATTTTGATTTCAATTAAATTTAATAGCGGCATAAACAACATATATCAAAAGGTAGCTGGTTGGTTCCTTGACCTTAGGGACGTGCAAAGGCTGGCCTGATTAAGTTCTTGGGCTCGCTGTTGCCTCTGCCTGGCAGTTGGCAGATGAAAACAAATTGCGGCTTTTGTGTACAAATTTATGCTCAACTTGTTGAAATCGACAAAATATTTATGTACAAACAGTGGAAGAGGCAGAGGCAGACCCACAACTACAACAATGATGCCCGAAAAAACAGGGAATATGAAAGTAAACTGGACGACCTTCCCGAAGAACGCACGAATTGGCAAAGTTAGCTTCATTTTTTTCCTTTGGGTAACTGTAAGGCGCCTATAAAAAGCAACCACTGCACCACTGATCCGCACAGAGTTCTCTAGAGCGAGTACTAGTCCACGACACTAGCAGCGCCTCTTCACAAGCCCACCCAAAAATAAAGGAAGGAAGGAAACCAAAATAAACGAAGATGCAACCACTGAACCTGAGTTTTTATCTGTGCCTGCTGCTGGCACCACTGCGCGCCGCTTTGGGTGGCTCGCTGGACTATGGCGCACCACTGAAAGCGGGCACCATTACCCAGTATCATAGCCAGGATGAACATGGCCAGTATGCCTATGGCTATACTGCTCCACTCTACTCCAAGCACGAGTCACGCACCGCTGATGGCGTCACTCATGGCTCCTACAGCTATGTAGATGCCCGGGGAGAGCAGCAGACGGTAGACTACACAGCAGATGCGGCTGGCTTTCGCATCACCGCGAGCACCCTGCAACAGCAGCCGAATAAGGAGACGCCAGAGGTTGCCCAGCTTCGTGCCCAGCATCTGGCGGCCCATGCAGAAGCCAAGCTACGTTTAGCTGGTGGCTCAACTGTGTCACCTGTGCAGGATACACCCGAGGTGGCGGCGGCCAAGTTAGCCTTCTTCAAGCGCTTCGAGGCAGAGAAGCTGCGCAATCAGCTATCCAAGCCAGTACCTAAATCAACTCTACAGCCCAGCTACAACATCATATCCCAGCCGCTCTACGTCTTTCGACCAGCTAGTGGCTACGTTTACAAGTACAATTCCCTGCTGAAGGCGGCACACACATCACATGAATATCTGCCTGTGGTTTAAGCTGCATCTATTTGTCATCTCAAGAACTCATTTGTTTTGGTTTTTGTTAATAAATATTCAAAAAAAATATTCAAAATAAAATATAATATTGAAAATGTTATTTTGAGGGAGGGTAGGACAAAGGCCATAGGAGTAACTAAGGAAATCCTTAGAGATATTAGCTTCGGATGGTCAAGGTATCATTTGAACTAAGAGACTCTCCTAGTTTCAGATGTAGATCTAAACTGAAGATTTATGGTGGCTTTGAGAAGACTTTGAAAGGACTAAATATTTTTCCTTAAGATTTATGGAGGCTTCGAAAGGACTAAATAGTTTTCCTTTATCTGCTTTAGGATAATGCTTTCTTAGCTAGTTAATAATTTTATGTTAAAGATATTCTGAATGAATTTAAAAAAAAAGGATACCCTTACCCTCATTCCTTTTGCCATCACAGAGTAGCCCCAACTTGAAATCCCTTCTTAGACTCCCTCTCATCAACCTTCCAAACTCAACTTGACAACAACCATATATAGGGCACTATGGTGCACAGAATGCATTTATTCTTAAGACTACATTTAACTAGGTTCCAAATTCCACCAGGGTCACAACAAGTCCTTACACACATTCTAGTTCCGTTTGCTCAAGACCAGACTGCGACTCAGTGCCACGGGTCGCAGGGTTCTCAGTTCGGTGGGAGTGGTCACGCTGTATTTGGCATCGGGCGAAACGTAGGAGTAGTACGCGCTCACTGGCACACGCAGACCCTGTCGATCCTCTAGATCGCTTAGCTTCAGGTAGCTGCTGGAACTGATGTCCGCCAGGCTGTAAACGGTGCGCAGACGTTGCTCACGTGAGCGTGGCAGCGCTTGGGTCTGTGCGCGTTCCAGTTCCTGAGCTAGTTTCCTCTCACGCTCTTGTTTCCTCTCCCGCTCACGCTCAAGCTCTCTCTCAAGCTCCCTCTGCCTCTCCAACTCCCTCTCCCGCTGCGTATCTGCTTCCTCCTCCTCCTCCTGGTTGTCATTTCCATTAGCCGCTCTTGCCTCTTCCTTTTGATTCTCCAGCTGAGCCTCGCCGCGTTGTCGCTCCGACAACATGGAAGTCAGCTCTGCACGTACACGTTCCAGTATATCTGCATCCTCATCAGTCAGTGGCTGCTCCTCGTTCTGCTGCTGCTGCTGCTGCCTTTCAGCTGCCTTCTGCTGTGCCTCGCGTATAGCACTGAGATGGGCCTCACGTGCCTGCTGAACCTCAGCCGTGTCCCTCACTGGCAAAGGTGGCTTCTTGTCGTCAATGGGTGCTTTGGGCAGATTGGTAGCCTCCGCCTTGAAGCCGTCACGACCGCCAGCCTCGTACTTGACCGTCTGCAGCTCGCCATTGGCATCTACGTAAGAGTAGAAGCCACGAGAGGTGCCATCCAATGCGCTGTACTCCGCTCTGGCTGCATTCTCATCACTGTACCCGTAAGAGTAGAAGGCGCGCGCTGTATCCTGCTCCTGGTAGCCACGTTGAATTGCCGGCACTGCAGTTCGTGAGATCGTGATGATGGGCCGTGAGGTGGATCCCGCTGCAATGCCCCACAAAGCGGCGACGACTGTGGCTAACAAACAAATGGAGCGCTGCATCCTGGCGATATAATCGAGTAGTTGATTGCGTTCGAACTGATGCTGCATTGACTAACGTGGTGGTTATTTATACCAAAGCACATGTGCACCACTTGCACCACTTCGGTGGTAACCCAAGCCACACATTGTCTGCGCAATGACCTTCCCAAATGGCATCTCCGAGCGATCGGCTTACAAGCCACCACAGCAACTACCATTGCTTCGATGTTGTAAGAGTGAACTTAATATTGATATTGCTTGCACATGGATACGGATACACCCCACCCGATCTGAGCAGCTCACTGGTTGCGCAATTGGCCCACGCACTTGCAAACGCCCTCGTAGGGCTTCTCGTTTTGTAAGCACTTAAGTTCCGGTGAGCAGCAAATCAGCTGACGAAGGAGAGAGAGAGAGAGAGAGAGAGAGAGAGAGAGCGATAGAGAGTGACCGAGGGAATGAGTGAGAGAGTGAGAGGCATAGAAAGCCATAGAGAAAGAAAGAAACACAGACACAATGAGTGTGAGAGTGAGAGAGAGAGAGAGAGAGAGAGAGAGAGAGAGAGAAAAAGAGAGAGAGAGAATGAGACAAAAAGAGAGAGAGAGATAAAGAAAGAGATGAAGAGAGAAAAAAATAGAGAAAGACAGAGAGACAGAGAGAGATTTCAAAATGGATATATAAAGATAGACATATATAGAACGGGAGATTGATCAAACTCATATCAAATGAAACCTAATAAAGCATTTTTAGTTGGTTTGTCATATCTAGCCTAGTGAAGATTCATATAAGATAAACATAAATATATAAGGTAATTATATCATATTACAAACCCACAAACTTATAAGTAATAGTTGCACCTATCTGTCATTCGCCTTATGTATGTATATATTACTCTTCAATGAAAATCTTTTCACTTTTAGACTAATTCTTCATTAAACATTGTAATTTCTCATCTACCTCACGCAAAGTAGTTTATTGCTACAAAAACAAGTTTTAGAGATAATATGTTCTGTAGACTAAGACTCTACGGTCCAGTTTAAGCAATTCCCAAATCTCTTAAGCTAAAACTCTTAAATTTCAAGGTTCTACTCCAAGTACAGCCTTATGACCCAGCTGCGCTGTTCAAACAAGGCTTAATAAAACGATTCAGTGTGTAATCCTTATCAATTTAATACATATATATATATATACTTGTATATTTACTACATAAAATCTTTACTCTTCTCAGTGGAGGGTATCTGCAACTCAAACTCAAACTGATACGCGAAAGCGGTCAAAGTATCGCTTCTATTTCTAACTGCGAACTGCGATCAGTTGAGAGACAAACGTCGAACCGAACGCAAGCTAAGCTGCATCAGCCAAGAAATATATACATATATATAAAAATATATTTCGAAATTAAAACAGTGCTAATTGAGAATGGATTTGACTGGTAAATATGTGGTTTACCTCGGCGGCTTTGGGGGTATTGGCCAAAAAGTGTGCGCTCAGCTGCTCGAGCGTCACATCAAGGTGGGTTCTACCATCGATCGAGACAAGTTTTCCTCTGCAACTCAACGGTTTCTGTGTCTTTTAGGCGTTGGCCATATTCGATCTGACGCTAAACGAGCAACTTTTGGAGGAATGGCGCACCCAATACAAGAGTACATATGTATTCTTTCAAAAGGTGGACATCACCCAGAAAGCGGAGATCGAGGAGGCCTACAAAGTAGTGGCCGCACGCTTCGGGAATATCGATTTGGTTGTAAATGGCATGGGCCTGATGAACGACAAATTTGTGGAGCTGACCATTCAAATCAATTTGGTGGGATAGCATAGGTCTCTCTATCTAGTCTTCCAGCTAATGAACAGCTTTACCTTTCAGTTGGGCTTGATCCAAAGCTCTTTCATGGCCCTGGAATATATGGATAAGAGCAAGAGCGGCCGAGGTGGACTCGTGATCAATATCTCATCGGTGGCTGGAATTGAGCCAACTGCACTCATGGCCGTCTACTCAGCGGCCAAGCATGGAGTGACGGCCTTCACGCGTGGTCTGGGAGTACGTATCAGCAGTCTTTACTTTAAACTAAGACTCACTCCCTCACTCTCCCACTCTCTCTTTCTCTTCATCTCTGCTAGGATGCGCGCTACTATGACAAAACTGGCGTTGGCTTTATCACCATCTGTCCAGGCTTTACGGACACGCCTCTGCTCTTCGATATGGTGAACAAGATGACATTCAAGCCTTCCACAACCATCAGCTCACACAAGATTCAATCGGCCGAGATCTGTGCCTCGAATATGGTCAAGGTCATTGAACAGGGCAACAATGGCGATGTCTGGCTCCTGGAGCTGGGCGAAATGAAAAAGCTCGAAATGCCCGTTATGTGGAGGCCAACGACGGAATAAGCATTGTCATCATAACAAAATTTTCCATACCTGTTAATTGTGCTAAACTCTCCCATCATTCGGAAATCTCACTCATAATCAACCACAGAAATTCCTATATGCAACAAAATAAAAACCACAAGAATCGAACGTAAGACAATGCTCAGATGACATTAGGTGAAAGTGTTAAATGTGCTTGGATGATTCATTCCAGAAAGAAATAGATTCATTAAAAACTAGAATTAAATTCAATTCATTACATTATAATTATATTCGAAAATATTTGTAATAAATTCCACGAGTTCTACTGTTGACTGCATACTTACATAAGGAAAAACCAACTCAGCTAATGCTGAACTGATCCATACGTAGTTAAATTATTAGACCAATTTCTTTTCCTGCTAAGCTGATAAAGAACAAGTTGCAATCTTTACAATCCAAAAATATAATTAAAGTCTATGCCAACTTCTTCATCTACTCAGTAATTAATGCTACACTTATTTTCACGTTATCTTTATAATCTTCCCTCAAATTCACTTTTCTGCTACATATCAGTAAATTTCTACTGCTTTTCTATGTATATGCTAATATATAAAGTCTACCGACTTCCTCTGTCCTTCCCCCCTCATATATGACCCCATTTAAGCACGTCTACTTTTAGTATTATTTAATAACTTTTATTGAGAATTCTCGCACACACACACATTGATTCGTTAATTTTTGTTCAATTTCTAATACATTTATATATTTTTGAGTTTTTAAGAAAATTCAGCACACACAAAAATTACACACAAATATATATAATTAATTGAGTTGATTTCGAGATCAACGCTGGAACAATTACAAAAACAGGACAAAAGTATCTGTCAGATACAATATCTTGCAGTTGAAATATCAAACAATATACATATACACGTGTATATACGTATTACTTGTAGTTAAGATCGGTTATGTTATAACGTTACAATTAGTTAGTTAGTTTAAGATTATTATTATAATAATAATTAGTACATATCTATGGAAATATAAAGACATTTGTTTGTTCTCCCATTAAACTGGGAGTAGTTCATATGTTAACTGTAAATTTCACATCATCACAATTTAAGAATCTCCAACTATAATAACACAAATCTATGCCTCATCGCTGAATATTCCATATATCATTATTATTATTAATGTTATTAATATTTCTTATTTTTTGTACATATATTCAAAGTGTGGACATTTCTTGGGGTTTCTGTTTGTTTAAAGAGCTGGCAAAAAGTTGGTGTATAGCGTTTATAGAGTGAACTTTTATTGGTATTTTTTTTTTTTGTTAGTATTTTCGGTATTTTGGTATTGTCCGTGGCCCAACACATTTGATGCATCAGGTTGGAAGCGTATATATACTATATATGGATAGATAAACTATTGTAAGTCACTTGGCCAATTGAAAAGAAGCGCATGGTTTTTGCAACCACTTTTTTTCGTGAAGCACTTGAGTAGAGCGTAGATCAGCTTTCTATATACTAAATAAACTGTATATATGTATATTTCTATTACACTCAGATTGCAAACTTTTGTATTCAGTTAATTTATGTTTGTTGAACTTCACTAACCCTAATCACAAGAGGAACAGAAGCGTCTATATCAAATAGGCAAATATATACGTATATATATATATATCTATACACATACATAATTAGTATCGGTATATATAACTTTATATATATATATGTATATATATATATATATAACTTTAGTTGAGATTTACGTCTCAGAACTTTGAATCGATTGTCCATAACTAGTTTACTGTTTACTTAATCATAGTTAACTTCGGGTGGTATTTCGTTTTTCTTAGTGGGTGGTGGTATCGTTTAAGTTTCTAAGTTTTCAATTAGCTAAATGTATAATCGGCTCTGATATGTTGCACACACACGTTCTATATAACATACATATATATATATATATATATATGACTTATATCTTATACTAACAGAAAATTAAAATCCAAAACAAAAACTGAAATTCAATTGAAAAAAATTTATTGCCAAAATAAAATAAATAAAAATCTTTTTTTTGCGTTTTTTTTTTTTGGGAGGGTTAACAGAAATCGAAATTGGCTTAACATAATATTTAGTAATAATACAAAAAATACGTGTATTAAATATAATACATATCATAATGTATAGCATATAGAAAATAGTTTCTTTTCTGACGATTTGCACTTGGAGCTGAAGGTTAAAATTCTTCCAATGTATATAGACTATATTCTTTATAAGATTACAAAACTTCAACAATGACAATTATGAACCCATTGGGCTTAGACTTAAACTGCACCACGTTTACTCTACTATAAATTTGACAATTTGCGAGCGGTGTCTTTTAAGTACAAAAAAGGTTTAAGGTTTCGGATGTGTGGGTGGGTTCATGAATCGTTTTACAACACCTAACGAAAGTGCGGATCACGAGACCAAATTGATTTTGCAAACAGATTACAATTACATATTACAAATCTCATTCGTTCATATCGATCGCATTTTGTTTTCATTAAATCGTTTCTTTGCTTACATTACATTATACATTATCTAAATGAACATATAGCAAATACATACATAGGTACATATTCATCTTTTTCTTATCATTTTTCAATATATAAAAAAACACATAAATAAATTTGTATGTCTTGCTTGCATTAACCGAACATAACAAAACTCTGTTTTCGCATTAACAACTGAGAAAATTAAATGTACATAGGATTGATTTGCCTTCTTTTATACACATATATAATTTTAACAACATATTCTTTTCTAATGTAGATCAAATCAGGATCAGTATTGTAGCATGTAGTATCGTTTGATCTCTGTCATATATTATGATAGGTAGGTATGATAGGTTCTTGACTTTTGCTTAACATATATTTCGTATTTCTACATATAAAAATCAATTTTAGTTTAGCATTTAGAATCGAAAGTCTTTAGCAAACAAAAAAAAAACTAATATTTGTTTATCGTTCTGATATTAATATATAATATTAATATATCAATTAAAAATAATAACGCATGTATTACATACGTAGTTAATTATAGTTCTATATATATATATATATATATATATATCAATTATATATAGGATATTTTGTAGTTATTTTAATAGGGCTGCAAGTATACAGTTCAACGAGTACAACGTAAAAGGGACATGATTTTAATTTATTTTCAATAAATTTAATAATATAGTACAATAGTTAACAACATCGCACAATAGCGTTATTAAAATTTCTTTAAGAAATATAAACATTTATCCACGCATACTTACATAAATTATCAAACGTATGTGGGTCAATCCCCCTTCCCCTACCCACAATCTAATCCCAACTCTCTAGTACACATATACATACATACATATATATATATATATATATATATATATATATATATATATATATATATATATATATATAGATGTTTAAATCCATTTTACTTTCAGTGTATATATAAAAATAGTGTTTCGCATTCACATAGTTAATAATTTAAGAGAAAATTTAATAAAATCTAAACAAAATCAAATAAAAACAAACTAAATATTTGTTTTCTGTTCATTTTAAATTGAACAGCCACATCTATATATGATGTGCATATAAAAATCACGAGCCGACCTCGTAGCTACACACATCATTTAAGGGAATATGTAGGTTGGCTTTAGCACTTTGGCATACGATTCCAGTGCAAAGGTTTATAGGTTTGAGGTCGCGTTCTCTCATAGATCTAGATCTAGAGCACTTATAGCGGGACACTACACATTTTCTTTTAAAACGGACGTTGCGAATAATTGCTTGATTGGCTTTTCTTTCCTCAATTGTGTTTCTATATTGGGGTAGCAACTATCCAACACCAATGAAAATGACGAATCATTAATTTGTTAACAATTTGAATATATGTATAAACTAGAGCTATATATTATTGTTGTGCTAAAAGATCGTGGTTAGTTGTAGACATCAAGTATTCTAAGCACTATGTGAATCAATTTTTAAACCCAAGTTAACAATAATACGGACTATAGTTCGATCAATCCGAACATCAGATATATATAACATATACATAGAGATTGACAACACCTTTAAATAGACAATTATATAATTACACTTTAAAATCCTAATTTCCCCTACCCAAATTTGTTTTTTTTTTATGTATTTTGTTTTTGTTTCCTCTTATCTTTCCTCATGGACCGATCGAATAATGATCAACATTTAACTATTTGTTATAGTTAGTTTTTTTTTTGAAGCTGTGCGGTATACAAACCTGTCGAAATGTCCTCTAAATGACATTTTGTAAAATGATTGCATTATGTTTCCACTCGGTCGAACAAACGAACGAACGAACGATGTTATATATATATATATATATATATATATATATATATATATATATATATATATATATATATATATATCTATATATATATATATATATACACTTGGCTTAGTCCAGCTTTATGCCGCTATTATCTGAATTTGATCAGACCTCCACAATGTCTACTAGATTCTTTTCCAGCTCGCTCATCATGCCGCTATCGATGCCACCCTCCATACTATCCTCTGACATCAGCATTGGCTTCCTGTCGTGCTGCTTCAGTCTTTCCGCTGGCGCGCCGCTTGTGCTGCTGTTCCAATAATTGCTGGACGGGCTGTTGGCATTCGCATTCAGTTCGCTATTCCAAATGCACACGTTATCATGTCCAGCGACGTTCTGTAAACGAAATTGATTAACTCGAATTGATTACATGTTGTTGTGGACTTTACCTTATTGGCATTGGTGTTGTCATTGTGCTCTGGTTTATAGCCTGGCTTGGGCTCATATCCTGCATAGCTTGTGCTCTTCTCGCTGAGGAACTCGTTATTGTTTTTCGTCTCATTCTCCACGAGCCAATTGTTCCAATTGGTGGTCGCATTGCGTTTGGGACAAATGGGACCATAGCGACTGTTTATCGACGAGCCGGTGGGCACATCGAACGTGGACGCATCGTCATCCAATATGGAATCGGAACGCACAAAGTTCGCCGAATCCTTGTTGCTGTTATTCCAGAATATCAATGAGTTGTTGTTGTTGTTATTGCTGTTGTTGTTGCTATTGTTGGTGTTGCTGTTGGTGTTGCTGGGTCCAAACAATGGCATGGATTCCGTATTCGATGCACTCTCGCCCAACGGCTCAATGTTAACATTACTCGGCGGTTTCTTTTCATAAAATGAGGTATCAGCTGTTGAATGGGAAATTGTCAATATAATGCGACTGGGATTTTTGCTGGACGGCGGCGGCGGCGGCTGTACTAGCGTCGGCATATATGGATGCTCCCATGGATTATTGCCGCCTAGTTTTTGTGACATCTCGACGTTGCCTTTGGCATCGTTGCCAAAGTAGGGCGTACGATAAACATCCGCTGGAAGCATGCTGCAGAAGCTCTTGTTGTGATTATGTAGGTTATTGTTGTTGTTGTTGTTGTTGTGGTTGTTACTGCTGCTGTTGTTGTTGTTGCTGTTGTAGTTCGGTGGGTTAATACGCGCTGCATTGCGTGACGGTGGTGCAAAGTTAAAGCGTTGCTCATATCGCATTGGAGGTGGTGGTGGTGGCACCAGCAGTCCGTTCATCGTTGTATGTTGTGGCTGTCGTCCGATGGGACTGTGGTGCGGATTTAGCATCTGTGGATGTACGGCACCAGGCGATAGATTGTGTGCCGCTGGCGGCATATTGCAATTGGGATCGAGAAAGCCACGACTATTCGGTGCTGGTAGCGGTGGTTGCATATAGCGTATGGGCGATACGTGCAGCATGGCACCAGCGGGTACTTCGCTACCCATGGGCAACGGCTTTTTGGCGCCTGGTGGCATATTGGGCATCGGCATGTTCATGGGTGACTTTATATGCTTCCCACGATTACGTGCTCGATAGCGTTCCACTTCCTCCTGCGAATGGGCAAATGTGCAGCTAGCTCCGCGTGGACAAACGCGTCGATGGTTAAGATCGCGACACAAACTAATTTTGTACTTGGTGTTGTTGTTGTTCGCAGATCCGCCAGCCAGATTACTGTCCTGTGGCTTGCGTATGCCATGGTGCTGCAAGTATTGAACCAGCCCCATTACAGCATTCCGTACAGCGTCCAGGGCTTTTGACACATCCTCCCAGGCGGCGATCTCTACGCACGGATCAATGCTGGCCAAGTATTGCAGATGAGTGTGCAAAAGGGCCAGCTTGGCTGGGTCGCTGGTGCGCTGCAGTGCAATCACTAGCTCCTGCACGGACTGTGCAAAGGCTGAGGGCGTCTGCAGCTTGTCAATTATGCTTTGCATGTGGGATTTGTGTGCTATGTCGCCATACAACAGCGACGACCATTGCTCGGGAGCAATGCGTAGGCCAGCCTCAGTGGCTATTTGTACAATCTGCGCATCGTGTTCGCGTCTCAGTGCGTCGTAGGTGCGAAATTCCTCTTTGAGCTGCATCAGCGAAGAGTCTGCCTCGCGCTTGGACACCTTGAAGCAGCTGGCGCGATAGAGCAGCTGCACCACATGGCCAATGCTTGTCTTCGAGGCCTGCGGAAAATGCGGTTCCAGCCGCTGCACCACAAACATGACCAACACCTTGCGAGAGAGTGCAGAGCCCTCCTCCAGAGCGAGCAGCACAAGCTTGAGTACCTCCTCCTGCATGGCAGGACCCAGAAACTGGCACCCACGTGTACGCACCGCTGCCCACAAATTCGAGCTCAGCTGCTGTGGGTTCTGATGCTGCAGAATCAACTCGGTTACGGTACGTTCGCCCAAGGAGCGAGCAGCACGCAAGGCACGCACACGACCTTCCTCCTCCATCAGCTGGCAATTGACTAGCGTAACCAGCTTGCGTTGCATGGGCCGAGTTAGTAAATTGCTGCTGTTCAAATTTGAGAAGGATTTTAAATGCAACGCCAGATCTTCGATGCATTTCTTCCCAAGATTATAGCACTTGCGCTGTTCTGGCTGCAGCTTAAGCACACTTGGTGCCAAATCTGCCAGCTCCGCATCCTTGTTGGGCACACTTTTGCCAGCAACTGTTCCACTTCCATTTTCACTGCCATTGCCATTTCCGTTTCCATTGCCCACCAGTTGCAGCAGCGCATAGTTAAAGGGCAAATTATCGATGTCCGTTACAATTAGAGTCTAAATGAAACCAATTGGAATTTATCACATTTTTTTAATGAGTTCTCAATGATAACTCCTTACCTGATCGTAGGGACATTGCCGATTGTAGAGTGTTGTCAGACAGGGCTTACATATGGTGTGGCCGCAGCCGAGGCTGATCGGCACACGTTGGCTGGCTTCGAACTCATTGCAGCAGATGGGACAGTTGAGAAAATCTGTCCATGAGGGCGCCTGAATCGGCATGCTACAAAGCCAGATGAAAACATTCAAACATATATCATCCAATCTATTATGTCAATATATATATCTATGATGTACATATGTATATAGGAAGTACGTTGCGGTTTTTAACTTGTTTTACGATTACCGATACACCGCACCGATACCGTTTCGATACCCCCAACAACGTCAGCTGTCGTTCAACAGTACACACGCACACAGCGTATATATATATAGCTGTACACATTTGCATGCATGCTGGTATTTATACAATAAGCCTATGCATGCGTGTGTGTGTGTGTGTGCTTGCCACATACCTATGTATATGCAAGAATTTCAATACTCGAGGCACTTCCTTAAACATTTAATGGTCATTTGATTTCTTTTTATAAAAAAACTCACTCACACACATGTGTATTTGTATATATACACAAGTCGTTTATATATTTATCACCTTGTATATGTAACTTGGGAGAAATTTGTACGTTGTTCAACGTCATCAGCGCACCGTCTGCTTTCTTTTTCCTTCAAACAAAGACACTTTTTTTGTCACCTGCAAGCCCCCCATCAACAGTCCTTTGCTGCAGCATACATACCGTACATACATATATAGATATATACTATATATACATATAAAACAAACGGTCCTTGAGCCTACCAATAAGACTGTGCCCGAGCCCCCCTTTTTATAAATGAATGACAAATGACAAACTGCAAGCTGGAGGCAGTGTTACGTTTCACTTTTCACTTGACTAATCATTTGTTTTTTCATATATTGCACTACATTGGTTAGTGATCGTTAACTCACCTTCAAATTGCACATATTATTGCATTAAATTAAAGGTACGAAGTTTTTTTTAATTTTCATTTGGCGATTTATAAAAATGGGGAGTAGAACTGGAAAACTATCGATATTTATTATATTCGATGCATTTTTATAAAGGTTGCGGTGGCAGCGCTTACACAACTATCGATATGACCATCCAATCGATATAAAGTCAGCTGATGGTATCAAATTCGTTTTTCCCTATTTAAAACCAAAGAAAATTATAAACTTGTTGAATTTATTTATTTAATTTTATTGCATCATTTTCAACGTTTTGTATGTCTAGTGTGCGACACCTTATCCATGTATTAATTCATTAAATTTATACCCAAACTGATAGCTTTGAACTCACTTATAGCCAAGAAAAAAACATAAATGGAGATAAGAGCTGCCGATAAAACATATCCAGCAAGAATCCACGATTAAAAGTTATTTGTGTATAGAGATATATAATTGTGAGATTATCAGCTTGGCTCATTGACTAAACACGCTCGTTAACAAACAACGAAACAATTTAATTGGTTTGTATTCATACAAATTAATGTGCGCTCGTTTTTTTGTTCTGTGCACCGTAACTGGAGCCTTTGCTAATTTGTGTCTTATTAATTGCCACGCCCATTAGCCAATAGACTGTAACGAGAAGAAAATATGACACATTAGTAACTTCATTATATACGGTTCAATCCAAGCTTACAGATGCCCAGCACAGAGAGCGCCGTAATCAGACCAGCCCAATTCGCTGCCCACAGAGACGAGATGAGGTAATAGAAGATAAAAGATAGTGAGTAGGTTGCCCAGCCAGCAAAGTTGAGTAAGCTGCTGAGGCGTGGTCCATAGATTTTGAATGGCACCTCCTTAATGCCCGAATTCTTAAAGAAGTTGCCCGTCTCATGGAAGCTGTCGATGATGCGGTCCTTTTCCACGTACAACTTTTGCAGCCAATCCGCTGCCTCCTTCTCGCCCTCCGGTACTTGCTCGAGTGGAATGCGACGCATTAGCATATAAGGCTCGACGGCTTTGCCATTGAGCAGGGAGAGCATGGTGGGCGGTACCTGCCAAAGAATAGCAATTAACTGAAGAGAGCAGCGCAGAGTAGTCATGACTCAATGACTCACCTTCTCGTCGCTTCTAAAGGCCAAGTTGATGTCATAGATGACCGGACAGATGCCACGCAACGTGGGCAAACTGGCAGTAAAACCTTTTGTGCGTGGTATTAAATGATGTTTAAGTGGCGTCATTCCCCGTTCCTGGGCGAACTTCACAGAAGCTTCGTGTTTGCCCGGCGTGAAGCGAGTGCCCTCCGCATTCAGCAGCAACCAAGTGGGATCCGGGTAGGAGAAAACAATCTTCAGCTGCTTAGCAATAATCTCCTTATCCTTGTCATAGTCACGATTGAGAAATACAAACTCAGCTAGCCACCAGGCCCAGCCCATACAGGGCACATATCGAATGGCCTTTTTCGCGTACGCCTTGCAATTGCCCAAGACTCCGACCTTGTCGCTGATCATCCAGCCAGCCAGCCAATCGATTTCGTATTTGTGATTCATCAAGAGCAGCACATGCTCCTTGCCAGCATATTTCTTCTCATCCTCGGCATCCATATACACGCGCATCTTGCAGCCCGCATACCAATCGGCCACAAAAACAAGCTCTGTGAATCATATGGGAATATATTATATTTATATACATATATAAAAAAAAGAGAGAGAGAGAGATCTGATTACTTACGGCAGTAGAAGGAGTAGCATAGATAGTACATTAATTTACGGAAGAGATGTTTGTTGAAAGGCTTTAGGCAGATGTGAAGCACGAGTTGGAGAAAATTGACGGTCAGGCCGCTGGTGAAGAAGGTTATAGCAATACATAGATGGATCAGTCTCAACTTTTTTAGCTCCTCTAACGTAATCATGATTACGCGCTATAAAAAGAAAGAAATAAAAATGTATTGAAATCGCAAGTTAGTACATATATATAGATATATCTCTAGTTCAACTAGCAACTAAATTTACGTAATATGTATGTATGCGTTGAGCTCATACTCTATTCATAGTTAGCCACCTTTTTATATATATATATATTTTTTTTTTATGACCAGCTCACTTTAAACTGCTCTACGCATCTGACCAAAGTTCCAATCAATTAGGCAATTGGAAGGCTATAGGCGGTAGCTTTAGTTAGGGAACTTAACAAATATATTGTATAGCCTAAAGATATGGGAACCATATATAAGCAAGAAATGCCTTTATCTGAACAATACAGAGACTGATAGAGAGGGAGGGCGTTGGGCGGCTGGCAGATAAGGCTGACAGCAAATGCAATTCGTATAGATTATGATTGTTATTACTGAACAAAGTCCGTGCGGTCTTTAATTCTCGCCAAGTTAAGTCATAAGTGAAGCTTTGTTCGTATTTTGTGTCTTCAAGCTGATTTACATATATTACGTATGAAAGATACTTTTTTTTTCCTGTGGCAAACAAAATGTGAGCGCGCGCGCGTTTATGTATATCGATATCTACATATATACACTTATATATATCTATGTCTGTATGCATGTGTGCGTATTGACTGCGTATGAGTGCTTGCATTTGCCAACGTGAGAATTTCATGCTCCAATTACTATTAGTAACACTTTTGTTGACTATTCAGTTCAATGATCTCGTGTAATTAATACGTTATTCATGCATATTCATGATGTTGACGTAGTCTATATACTTATATATATACATATACGATTCACAATCAATTGACCAATCTATAGGTAGTTCGACACCAATTGACTTTTTATGCACCATCAAATTATGTATGTATTTGTACAACTCGCGTATCATGCGCGCACTTTACCTTTTGGCAACGTTTATTGTGCGTTTGTTGATTTTCTATTTATTTATTTAGCTATAGTTGTTTTCGTGTGCTTAGCGCTGAACGGCAACCGATATAACTATCGGGACGCCAATAGCTGCAGTTATCGTTTGCAGCTGTTAGCACCGCCCTGGTTTATGCCTATTTTGAATAACAGCTGTTGTGGCGATTGGCGCCAAAACTAAAAAAATTGAGAAAGCTATCCTAACGTATATTCGACAATAAAAATGTTTGCTTCTGATAAGTTTTAATGGTTGTTATTTATTTTTGTTGCTACAAAAGCTCTGAAAGGCGGCAAATATTTATTGGTAACTGATAAAAGTAAAACAGAAATATTAACACGCCAAATGCCACCAAACTAAGTTTTACCTTTTTTTGTTACCTTCGAATTTTTATAAACATTTATAAATTGTATCTAATCAGCTTGACTCATCAACTACAGTTATTTGATAAACGAACCAGTCGATAAGCGGTCTATGCCAAAGTTCAGACATTGATATATACTAAGATATATAGAAGACAATTCGCTTTTTCATTAATTTATTATCAAATCTTTTATAAAAATCGTTAATAAAATAATATACATATAAATGCATGTAATAAGGCCTAAATCCCCGTTTAAAGAAACAAGTTTAAAGCTTAATTGGCTTTCGCTTTGCCATCGGGGCTGACGCCATAGTTGGATCCTTTGCTGATCTGTGTGATGTTGTTTGCTCTCCTCAGCAGCGCCGAAACTGAAAGAATTCAACAAAATTTTAATAAATTTATATAAATTAAAAAAAAAAACGCAATACACTTACATAGCGCGAAGACAGAGGCAACAATGAGGACTCCAAACCAGTTGGCAGTCAGCAGGGATACGATCAGATAATAGATGAGTGAGCCAATTGAGGAGATGGCTATGGAGCTGAAAGCGAGCAGGCTGATGAGGCGTGGCTGGAAGAGGACGCTGGGCACCTCCTTGATGCCCGAGTTCTTGAAGAAGCTGCCCGTCTCGTGGAAGCTGTCGATGATGCGATCCTTCTCCACATAGAGATTCTGCAACCAGGCTGCGGCCTCCTTCTCGTCCGTTGGGATCTGTTCCACGGGGAAGCGACGCACTAGGATATACGGATCCAGTTTCTCGCCATTCAAGACGGAATTTAGATTTATTGGCACTTCAGTGTCCCGCTTGAAGGCCACATTCATGTCGTAGATGGCCGGGCAGATGCCACGCAGTGTGGGCAAGCTGGATGTGAATCCTCTCGTGCGAGGTATCAAATGGTGCTTGAGCGGCGTCATGCCCTTCTCCTTGGCAAACTTCAGGGAGACCTCGTGCTTGGCGGGCGTGAAGCGGGTGCCCTCCGCCGTGAGCAGCAAGCAAACGGGATCCGGATAGGAGTAGATGATCTTCAGCTGTTTGGCAATAATCTCCTTATCCTTGTCAAAGTCACGATTGAGGAACACAAACTCCGCCATCCACCAGGCCCAGCCGAGCACGGGCAAGTACCTAATTGGCTTCTTGGCAAAGGCCTTCGATGTGCCCAAGATTTTCAGTTTATCCAGGAACATCCAGAGCACAAGCCAATCGACTTCGTACGTGTGATTCATTAGGACTACTCCGTTCTCCTTGCCAGCCAGCTTCAGATCCTCGCTGTCCATAAACACGCGCAATCGGCCGCCGCCATACCATTCCGCCAGGACGACCATCTCTGAAAAATAAATAATCCCACTCAGAAATTATAGCATATGATATGTGCCATTACTTACGTGAGTAGAATGCGTACAGGGGGTAGTACGTTAGCTTCCGGAATAGAAGCGGGCTAAAGGGCTTGACAAAGATCATCAGCAGACATTGCGCGATATTACAACCGAAGCCGCAGGAGAAGAATGTGATCGCAATCACCAGATGGGATATCATGCTTTTTTTCACCCCCTTAACGGAATTCATGTTGCAAGCTAAAGATAAGAGATGTTAGAATTATATAAATTTTGTGATTATATTATCTATTTAGAATATATAAACATTTTTATTGTATTAGTATAGATTAATAATGAATAGACAATTTCCAGCTTCCGTAGAGATAATCGTCTGCTGATCATGAGACAACAACAAAAATTTTAAAACTGGTTGACTTGACTAAACTGCTTCAATTATACCAATTCCTTTTGCTCCTTGTTCCAACTAGTTCACATAGTCAACTCCAATTGGTCTAAAGATTTAGTTCATTTCGAAAATGTGCTCAAATTACTCATGTCTACGTTACAACTACTCAAAGAACTAGTTCACTAGCTAATTTAGAAAACAGCTCCAAGCAGGACTGCGCATATATTCAAATGACATTATCGCCTAACCTTGACGACCTTTACGTAACTGAACATGTATATAACGACACTCACTAAACAGTTATAGCATATGTATATCATATAGATACTGATATATTTCGATCAAGATAATGAGTGCCTTTAAACCGGTTTTCCGATATGCAAGATCACAATGTCAATTATCATTAGTTAATGACACCACACCACGACTCACCCGAACTAAATGCTGAATTGTTAGCTAAATGACGATGAGCGACTTCCTTACTTACACAGCCAGCTGCCGTGCTCAACTAAATGCCGAAATGTGTTCAACTGTTTCTTCCAGTTGTAATTCCATTGACTGTGCGCTGATATTGGTGATTAAGAAACTAATCGCCCTTTACCGTTATCAATGGAAAGAGAGAGAACAAATGTCGTCGCTGTTGCTGGCGCTGTTGTCGTTCGATGGGTAGTGTAGCCAAGATAGAGGAAATGAAACGTCCACACCCACATATTTATACATGTGCGTATGTGTGTGTGTAAATATTTTTATGACCCGGCAAGGTGGCCATAGTTCATTCGAACGAATTCTACTCATTACACGCTATTAGTATCAGTATCACACACACGCACAACCACCTGCAATCACTTGTTTGATTCTATGTGTGCGTGTGTGTGTGTGCTTCTCCATATTGTTGGTTCTGCGACAAATTATTGGTTCAAAACCTAATTATTATGTTAATAAGCATTATGCATCTTTTAAACATACACAATTTGACATGTTTATGATATAGCTTAACTTGTTTTGTCTTTTCCCTGGGCACCGTTTCTATAAATAATTGTATTGAATATGCTTTTATGGCAGCATGCGTAAATTGTTGTTATTTAAATACTAGAGCTTTGATAACATATGCATATCGTTATGTTGAAAGCCTTACGGAAGTCGATAGGCTTACATAATCGATAGGTTACTAATCCATGTTAAAAACGTGCTCCTCACTGTTAAAATAAAGTTTGCTGTTAGCAACCGCTATCTTATAAGCATATATATTCCAATAATATATTTATGTTTGTTAAACAAATTTGGTCATGCATATATTCAAAATGTATTTTTTTCCATTTGAATTTTTTCAACAAGTAACATTAGAGATGGTTGTTATTTAAGATACACAACAGCTGTTAATGGCTTCGTGTCTGTTAAACTAAATGTTGTCAGTAACAGCAAAAACATTTCTTCTTCTTTTATTTGCCATCCTCTACTATCCAGACACGAATAAAAGCCGTCGTCGCCGCGAATTTTTTTGCAATGCTAGAAAATAATTAAAGAAAAGAAAAATACTATTCCAATTGCCAAAAGGGAGAGTGTGTGCAGTCAACGAAACAGAATTTTGCCTATAGAATAAGCGTATAATAACCATTTGATAGCAACAACAACGGACACAGCAAATTTGCCGGCAGACGCAGACGCTTTTTTCCTGCAAGAGCGAAAGAAAAAAAAAATTGTGCAGCGTGTAAGTATGGCAAACAGGCATAATTATTTGATCAAACTACATGTATTACAGATTACAGCTTTGTTGTGTGTGTTAAACGGTTTTGAGCCATGTCGAACGTGGAAATTTACGACTCATCCAATTCGCAACTGAGCAGCGATGAATACAGCCACGACGAAGACGATGGACTAATGGACATGGCTGTGAGCAAACAACAAACGACACCAGCCAAGTCGGCCAACAAATCGAGCGACACCTCACCGACCAAATCAGACAGCACCGCTTCCACCACGCCACGCAAACTGTCTGAGGACCTGGATGCAGTTGCCGGCGTCAGCAAACCGCCAGCTAGTCGAGAACACACACAGCGGCTGATCAAGCAAATGCAGCGCGATAACAGTGCTAATTTATATTTCAAGCGGCGCAGCATAAAATGGTAGGTATAATCGTTTAGCTACACCTATTTGCTATATATTCATATTGACGGACAGATTTATTACTAATAGCAGACACATACTTCAGGCCTTGAGAGCATTAGCTTTATTTCTCAATTCCAACTTTCACTCTTGCAATCCCAGATATGAAAACACATCTGTCAATGCTCCAGCTGCTGCTCAGTGCCTTAGTCTACTTAGTGTTATTATTATTTTGCATCTGTCAACCTTGAACCTTTCATCCCCATCTTCTGTTCAGCAGTTCTATGAACTCTAGAAGTCTAAAGTTTAAAGTGTTTAAGTCATCCATTTATAGACTAGTCGAAGGTGAGAAAATTAATTGTCAATAGATTAACTCAGCTCTACTGTCCTCCATTTTTCACTTCTAAAATCAACTCATGCTCAAGTCCAGTGCTGTACAAGGTGTACAGTGTTGTGCAGCAACACTATCTTCAAATCTGTCAATTTCTACTGTCAATGCTCTCTAGCTGAAGTCAGCAATCCTTCTCACATCTTCGAAATTTTAATTAAAAGCAAATCTCTGTCAAGCACGACAAACTTTTCCAAAAGTGAGCTGTTTTAGTTGTTGATTTGTTTAAAACATTTTGTTCATTAAATAATTTCCCATGGACAGGTTAAATCAACGTCTTAGCCATAAGACTGATTACGTGAGTCAGTTACAACGTTCATTGCCCAAACGACGAGCGCAAGCCAAGCGCATGGCCGAGTACTGCTCAGCAAAGCGAGCCATTGAAATTGAGCAGCAAACGCGGCAATTGGAACAGAAGAAGAAGCTGCAACTGGAGATGAAACAGCAGCAGCAGCAACGAGAACGGTCTCCTAGTCCCAGCCGCAGCCACGCAGGCAGCCTATCCCCAGATCTGATTTGCCTGGATACCGAGAACGAGGACTCACCAGAAAAACCCAACGAGACACCAGCTGGCAACATGCCACAGCAGCTGCAAAATTTGACTTCGAAGACACCGCCGCCGCCGCCGTTTGCCTTGCAGTTGGAAATGCAATCAGAGGCAGAGGCTACTCCAGCTGAAAATGGGTCGGTGCTGGACGAGTTCCTGACCATGAAGCCAGTCATAGCAGCAGAGCCGGTTATCGAAGAGGCCGCAGGCTGCAATAACAATCAACAGCAGCAGCTGCAAGAGTTGCATCAGTTTGTGCAGCCTGCACTGAAGCCTGAAGCCAGCTTGGATATGGTTGTGGAGGAGGCCACACTCAAACGTCGGCGTTCGCCTACGCCGCCAGCCTTGGAGGAACAGGGTGAGAAGCGCACCAAATCCTTGCCAAGTGAAGATCTGGATGACGAAATTATTGAGTTAACTCCTTATGCTGAGCCTGCAAAGCAGCTAACACTTCAACAAGCCATGCCAGCACCACCGACAACTCCGCTGCATAAGCCAGCCATTGGGGCGAACGCTGAGCCCATCAATACATTTAAAGTGGGCACACCCTATTCACTGTCTCCGTCTAGTGGCTTGGAGTACTATGCTCAAAAGAAGGCGCTCTGCCAGCAGCATCTGCTGCAAACGCAGCCAGATAACTTGGCGGCTATATCGTTTAGCCTGGAGACGCCTTCGCCGTCCATCGAACCCATGGAAATAGTCTATCCCAATCAGAAGCAACCGGATGTGCAGAATGTCAAGACAAACATTGGGCTTCTAGCTCAAACTGTTGCACAACCGCAGCAGCAGCAGCAGCAGCAGCAGCCTGTAATTGACTTGAACAACTTTGCTGCGCCCTACAATCTGCAGCAGCAGCATTCACAGATTCCACAGCAGCCGCCACTGGCTCAGCAGATGCCTTCACAGCTACAAGAACAGCTGCTACAGCAGCAGCCGCTTCAACAGCAGCTGACGCAATCATCACGTCCCAAGTCGCGCGTTGCTGAGTCCAAGCAAACGCAAACTAATCAAGCTTCAAGTACTCGCAATAAGTCCTCAGTGGACCTGAATAACAGCAATAGCGATGCGCTCTTTCATCAGCGTGTCAAGGATCTCTATACCGAGCTGGACGAGATCATGTCGGACAAGGTGCGAGCTGTTAAGCCTGAGCTCAAGTCATATTGCGAGGAGAAAATGCGCATCGAAGCGGATCTCAAGACGTTGGATAGTTTGATTTACCAGAAGGAGGAGGAGCACAATCGTCTGCTGCATTTGCGTAGCATCAAAGAGGAGTTGTTGGCGCGCATCGAACGCAAGGAGCGCATACTAATCATGAAGGAGATTCTGCCTTCCGTACTAAATAAGAATTGCAGCACTTCCGAGCTATACGAAATGCATTCACTGCTGTTGAGCGAACAAAATGCGCCAATACCGTCGAAGTACGGCGCCAGCGCCATGGAGCAGATAATAAATAGAGTGGAAAATGGACTGGATGACATCAAGATATTGCGCGGGTATATATATGTGGTCTATCAAATAATTCTTGATTCTCTAATACTCTTCTCTCCAATAGTGCCTTGGGTCTGCAGGGCAAGTCTCCATCACGCTCTGAGTTTTCTATGCCGCCGCCTCCACCTCAACAATTTGAAATGCCGCCGCAGCATAGACGTGACTCAATGCCCATTATGCATTCGTCCCTGCTAGCCAATCGCTCACAGTCGTACGCACGAGCAACTGCTTCGCGTGACGATGAGAAGCACGAACAGTTCCAGGACAGGCGCAATAAGCCGCTGTCTCGGTAGAGTCAACAGTCACATTTAAATATATACACATTTCTGACACTCATTCTATTTGCAGTTATCAGCAGCTCATCAATGAGTCCAAACAGCTGACGGCTTCTGCATCCGATCTCGCTGCCACCTCCACATATCGCCAACAGAAACCAATAGACACGCAACAACGCAGCCAATCACACAACAATCACTTTGACAACGAGGTGCCGCTCAAGCCATTATTCAATAGCAGTCCACTGGTCGCTAGCCAGCAACGCAAGAACAGCGATCCAAATATACAAGTGAGTGGACTGAAGTCCTACACAACCCAAAGCTCTATCTAATATATATATTTCGTTTAGCTAAACGATCTACATTCCATGTATCGCTCGGATCTGCAGGGCCAAACCAATCGCAATACTATTAACAATCGTAGCAAACGTATGAGCGTTGCTACGAATGGGCCGGATCTAGAGGTGGAGCGTCGTTGCCAATACTGTCAGCGCTATAAGGCCACCTACATGTGCGCCAACTGCCAGAACCAATGGTACTGCAGTCGTGAATGTCAGGTGAGCGTAGATTGTCTATAACATATCCAACTTACACTGAACAATTTCAATTGCTTTCAGGTGCGCGCCTGGGATACACATTGGGAGTCGTGCCCCAATTAGGATATACTCGCTGTATCAGCATTACTACTACAATTAAATACATACATATATATATATATATATATATATATCTATATATATATATATATATCTATATATATATATATATGCATGGTACACACCTAAATCCAAGCCCCCTTCTATTACTTACATACATATATATCATACACCCGTTCGTAATCGTAAAGTTTCGCTATCGGAACTTGTAATTGCAATGCATTGAAACTAAAAAACGTATATGTAATTACCTTACAAGCACACGCAGACATAATACACCCAAACACACCTAAACACACACACATACATACATATGCCGTGCAGATTAAAGTATCGGTTAATTGCAATAGCTCAATATTCGTAAACATCATTAAAAAAATTAAAAATATATATATATATAAACATGCTATACTCAGTGTTAAATTAGTTATTTATATAGATGTACTTCAAATCTGGCAGTTCTAACTACATTTGCCTGTCTCTTGATTGACTTTAGTTGATATGACCCGGCCGATCAGCTATCTATATATACGTCTACCTTGCTTGCACTCGCAAACAATGCAATGCAATTAATTTAATAATTTTGTACAAATTGCTGGCACATTAAAAATCTTTGTTATCTCGAGGCTTTCATAATAACTGAAAATTTCACGGAAGTTTATCTTTTATTGAATTTTTTCCCATTTTGTATTGCATATTTTCCAGCACTTTTAATATATACTATATATATCGATATTGAACAGATTCTATGACTATATTATATGGCTAAGATAGGAACAATCGAACAGCAAATGTGTTTTTGGTAAAAAATCTATTTTGTTTTTAAGTTTCCATTATAATTTCTTGTTTTACTTATGTGCAACATAGATCATATCATAGATCTTCCATAAAAATCTATGGACTTGTGGATTAGTTTTAAAGTTGATGATAAATCTTACGAATTTTCAGCGCACTAAAGATTACTGTATTTTCCTGTTTTATATTTTATTTTCAAGGACTTTACAAGAATTTCCCATAGATATTAATTTAATAATAAACAAAATTTATTTATTTATTTATTTGTTTCTTTTTCTATATTCAACAGAGAATAAAAATTAGAACATATTCGCCAATTGGAATAACCTTTATAGCTGCAGCTAATTCCAATTAGCGAGCGAACACTGTATACGTTGACCTACAAAAGTATACTACATAAAATATCGATGGTGACTGGGTTTTAAAAAATATATATATATGAATTATAGCGTAATAATTGATGTAATTAAGCTGCACACAGTCAGATCAGATTAGTTTATTGATAGATGACTTAACCAGTTATCATAATCACGAGCTTGTGGATAGATGTGCATATGATGTCTTGGGATATATATTGATATCTATAATTTATCTACGTCTTAGCCATGGAGCTCATAGATAGCTTTAACTGAGACTACTTAGGATAAGTGTCATCCATGGAGCTCAAGGATAGATATATCATTCATAGAATGATCTACTGTACGACCTAGATACAGATTTATATCTATGACAGTTTAATACAAGTGTTTTCTATATATATAGATACGTGATCTGATAGAATAGCCCATTAAAAACTATACATTCTATAAGCTTACATAGACACATGTATCCAAATTCTTTCAGCACAGGTGTTGCCTAGACTTGGTAGCTCATGTAAAGCATATAGCTTACATAGTAGATACATTTTTACAGGTGCTTAAGGTGTCTAACCTTGAGACGGCCCATAAGGCATATGGCGAACATAGATATACCCCAATCCCATCAGCTCCTACTTACTGTAGCCGCGCACCTGGCACATTAGCTGAATATCGGCAATGTGCAGGTGTAGCGGCTGCCTGTTCGACCAGCGGATGCGTCGCAGCTTCCGGATGCGCAGTTGCCGCTTGCAGTGCAGCTTAAACTTCAGATTCGGATTCCAGATGCTGTCGCTGCCCCGCCGCGTGACACACTTGAAGGCATATTGCCACCAGAGGCGACTGTTCTGCTTTGTGCTATGCTGCAAATTGGGGGCAAAAAAAAAAAAAAAAAAGACAATGAAAAAACAGTTTCATTAGCTGTTATATTGGCATAATAATTTATATTCGCTTTGATTTGTTTTTGGCTTTATGAGCACTTACCATATAAACGGGCAAGACGTAGAAGCGTTGGCACTCGCGCCTCCTAAAGTTGAATGCGATCGGATGCCGCTGCGTGGCCGACACCTTTGTCAGGTGCGAGCGTATGGCGCTCGAGTGGGTCGCTCGCTGATGTTGCAGTCGGCCCTATTGTAGTTATTGTTGTTGTTGTTGTTGTTGTTGTGCGTTTGGTTCGCCAAATCGGTTTGGTTATGGAATTACAAAATGGGAAACGAGACAGGCGCGCACAGGTACGCGCAGCTAATTAATTCATTTTCTACCTTTTTATATATACTTTTCAAACAATTGAACATATTTTCTAGCTAAAATATTTGCTATACCCTCACACAGGGTACTATTGTTAGGCTAATGAAAATGTAACTATATGAGATCAGAGCTTAATTAGATTTTATTGTTCTGCGAGCACATTGTTCTGAGAGGTGCCTTATGGCGGCATATTAACGTAATATATATGCTTATTTATGCAAGAAGTCGCGTTAGTAGTTGAGATCGTACATTAAAGTTGTAGATACGGAGATGTGAAATATACGCATGGTTAGTGTATAAGAAGATAGAGTAGTTTTTGTCTAAGTAAAGGCAGCAGTACCCAAAAAGTAGCAGACCACAAAAGATAGTATATCAGAAGAAGTTGTATACCACAAAAAATATCAGTAAAGTAGTATAATACTAATGCTAGTAAAAGTAGCAGTAAAACAGTAGTAGTAAAAGATAAAATAATAATAATAATAATATACTACTTCAGAGGATAAAGTTCTTCTTATGAGAAGTAGATAATAGAAAAGGTAGTATATAAAAAATTAATATATACCAAAAATATTAGTATTTAAAATAAGGTAGTATATAAAAAGGTAGTATGTAAGAAATGTAGTATATAAAAAAGAAGTATATAGTATATAGAAGAACACTTCGTCTGCTCAACAAATATTGTGATTTTTGCTTAAACAGCAAGATACATCAGTTGAATTTGTCTATGACTATGATATATATTATATATATTATAATATATATTATATATAGTAAATATAATATATATCATTCAACAAAAGCTTGCATGTAAGTAAACTAACTATCCAAGAAAAGTAAGCATTCAGCGAGATTTAGAATATAGGAATGGAAAATGTAGTCGATATAAAACAAACTATTTTATGAGTAGAGATACTCTATCATTGTGTAGTCTATGACTACTATGACTATAACATTCTTATTTACAGTAATACATATGAGTTTTGCTCCATTCAAGCTTTGTCCACAGCCATAGACTACTGGAACTCGAATCTAATTTCATTTGTTCAGCTGGCAAATACTTAGAAAACCCAAACTGATATTAAGTACTATATTTCATAGAGTCATTCCTATGATATGGAATAGCTGTAAATAGTATGCCTTTAAGTTATAAGAATAGAATAGAATAGATCTGATATCATATATATATACATATATATAAGTAAATCTTCTTCTTCTTTCTTATCAGTATCATTCATTGGGTAGTGCATCCAATCTTCTGCTTCTTCCCCAACTTTTGCTCAATGTTTGTTGAGTTATTTGAGACTTAGAAGAATTTTCGTTGTTGTTGTTTTATTTGTTGCCGCTAAATTTGTATTGCAAATGATTCAAAAGCGAAATGCGCGAATGTTTACAGCTGGTTGATAAGTGGGACTCCATTGAGATGGCGTTGGCTTATGATTGAATGCGGGTTCGGTTCGCTTCGGTTGCGGTCTCTAACTCTCTGACATCGAGTCGAAGCGTGAACCCGCGGCCTTGGCCCTGAACTTGCTTATCAAGGCAGCTATGATTAACTATTTGTTGTTGTTGTTGTTTACATAATTACTGCTAAAAATTACAGTTGTAAAATACTTGCTGTTAAACAAATGCGAACTGACAAGTCGCCGCTGCAGTCGAGAGCAATTAAATGCGCTTATCAGAAAAAAAAGCCGTGGCTCCAATTAGAACGTGCTCCCCCGTCTGATTGGACTGGCGTTGCGGCGGGTTTCTCAACCTGGGCTCGGCTGTTAGCTTTAGCTCTGGCTTTGGCTATGGCTATGGCTGTATTGGTCAACCGTTTTTACAAGCCGCTAACGTTCGAAAATTGTTGCTAATTAGCTGAAAACGCGCACGCCGGCGCACCAGACCTTAAAAGCGCCCACGATAAGCCGCCCCAAATGCAGGGCGTGTCCAGGTGCCAAGTGCGCGCTTTTTTGCTGTCCAATAAAATTTCATGTATATATATATTTGGAACGTCGTCAAAAGTAATTTGTGTGTCATGCAAGGGCTATCGGAAACGGGTTGAGTGATATTATTTATCAGATATAAAGATATGATATAGGCGATAGACGATAGACGATGGGCGAGAAGCACAACTGGAAAACGGGTAGAAAACAACCGAAGCTAGTGACAGCTGCAGAAATTAGCTTAATAATAAATAATTAGCTGAAATTAGTTTAATGATATTTGACTAAGCATTTATAAGCTCAGAGACTTGGAGCGGAAATTTATTATAAAATATGTATAATTTTGGAGGCTTCTGAGAAATGGACGGGGTATATTCAGTATATATATGTTATATAATATTATTATTAAAATATATAATATATATATTATTGCATTAGAGTAAGAGAGAGAGAGAGATAGAAAGAAAGAGCGTGAAATGGAGAGAGAATGAAAGAGCGAGATAGAGTTTAAGAAAGTAGAATCTGAGATGGAGTTAGAGTGAAACTCTCAGTCAGAGCGAGAGAGTGACAGAGAACGTATGAGAGAGTGCGGTAGAGAAAAGGAAATAAATATAGCAAGGCAAAGAGGTAGACAGAGAGATGGAACGAGAGACAGACCGACAGACAAATGGAGAGTGAGTGAGCCAGGGGAAAGCAAAGAGAAAGAAAGAAAGACTCAGAGATTGAGAGATTAAGATAGAAATTGATTGAGAGCTAGAGAGAGTGAGAGATTAAGATAGAGAGTAGATAAGGAAGGCAAAGAGAAAGATTCAGAGAGAGCGAGAGAGTGAGAGATTAAGATAGAGAGGGAGAGAGTTATCTCACAATATTTTCAGTCTCTATAAGGAATATATCTGGAACCAGGAGAAATCAACCCTACAGTCAACCGGCAAATACCTGGGACTGGAGCTGGACAAAAGACTAATATGGAAGCCCATAAGAGGAAGGTACTTGGATAAATACTGTAACAGAAATTTGAATTTGAAAGCTCTACTCAACATACTTAAAACTTTCCAATGTTCCTAATATATTATAGTAATAATTAAAAGTAAACCTTTCCATGGTTGTTTCCTTCCAGAAAAAGCTGCTAAATATATTTGTGTCGCCGTGTGCTGGGAGAACAAAGTCTTTAACTGTTAAATGACTGTGCCTTCAACACAATAAATGCTCTTGAAATTATGTTATTTACACATTCGAATACTCACAGTTAACAGCACATTGTTAATAGATCAATGTAAATAACCAATACAAGCGTCAACAAAAAATTTTATTTATTTAATTTTGATTTTGATTTAGATTTTGATTTGTGTTTTGCTCGGAGAAGAGTTTAAAAAACAAAACAAATGAATATAAAATAAAAAAAAACTGTGCAAATTAAATAGCAATTGAATTTGATGTGAAGACTTTCTAACTGATTTTATTATTCCACATTGTAAATTGACTGATAGACTTCAATTGACCCGCGTAGTGTCCCGCCCGAACGCTCCACACGCACCTAGAAACTTTCTCGATTCTTATTGAAAGTGACTTTTAGCAATCCTTGAAAAGATATAGAGACATTCGGGTATCTGGAAACTTCTATAAATTAAGAAATCTTCCAAATTTATATCTTAACTAAGAATCTATCAATGTATATATACATACATACATACATATATATATATATATACTTATACTATATATGCTTATGACGCTACGCTTCGATTCCGAGCGATTTGTGTGCGCTTTTTCGTTAATATGCTTAATGTTGATCTATGTGCGTGCCTCTGGCCTATGTGTGTGTGTTTGCTGGGTTGTTACTATCTCTATCTGTCGTTGCTTTGCCTATATGAATATATATACATATGTGCGATCGTCGTGCCCGCTGCTATTATACCCTATATGGGCATGCGCTCTAATTAGAGTATATTGCTTCTGTATAGAGGTATGTAACGGATAGGGTGAGGCATATGGATGAGATCAATTATAGTGGAAGCCATCTGTCTGTGTGCGTGAGTTCATTTGAGAGACAGAGCTTATAGTTTCGTGTTTTCTTTAAGGAAATATAAAGCTAGAGCAGTTTATACAGTTTCTCTGAAACCGATAAATATCGATTTGCACTTTTCATTAAGTCACATAAATGATACATATGAATTGATGGCTTGGAATATTATTATATACTATTCGATACGAACTCAAAAATCGATAAATATAGATTTATCATTGCTTTTTGGATTCTATTTTGATGGTCCTACGAAGCGCTAATAGCTGAATTACAAGATCAGAAGTTTCACTGTTTTCTATTTCCCTATTCAGAACTTTCTAGTCATAATTTTACATCATCAAGTCTAAGCCGATATTTATCGATTTTTCGTGCTTTGCTTTTTAATGCATATCTCAAAGACTATAAGAGCTAGAGCTATCAAATCTTGTATATAGACTTGATTGTTGCCTATGCATATAAAAATAATAAAGTTCTATTATAGATAGACACATGTTTTACTCAAAATTTAAAAGAGGGAATCTAATGAGAAAGAATGAATGAATTGAAACTCAAATTTATATAAAGGGAAATCCATACTTTCATAGTAAGATTTTCCACAGATAGACGGACAGCAGATCGTAACTTCCCATAGAGCATGCCCTAGTCGTTCACTATCTCTTCTAACACTCTCGTTTATTGCCATTGTTGTTGTTTGATTTGTGCATATATGAATCAGACAGTCGGTACACAAAACAACTCCCACAACCACCAGCAGCACCACCACCACCATCAGCGCTAGCGCCAATACCAAAAGCAAACCACCACCACATTGAGTGGCATTTGAGTATTTGAGTTCAGCACGAATGACAAGCCGAGTCGCCGCGATACGATCCAAAAGCCCGAGTGAACTAGGCAACCGATCTATTCCGTTCCCGTTTGCCATATCAATTCGAATTTCGCATTCGTACGGTTCGGTTGGGAGCTGGAAACACAAAACTTTTTGATTTGATTTGATTTGATTTGATTCGATTCGATTTGATGTCATTGTTGCTGCGAGATTTCTTTCTTTTTTTCCCGTGGATCTTCGTGTTAATCAATGTTAATTTAAACATTTCGTAAGAATCGAAAATTCAATTTTTGAAACGGGATTCGAACAGCGAAGATATATATACAAATAGCTAGACTAGTGCATGGATTGTCGCGCCCGAGTGCCATGGATCCCGACTTTGTGAATAAATACAATCAAGTGCTGAGCCGCTTAAAGCTCGTCGAGAACTTCGACGGGAGCGATGCGGGCAAATTGCCGCAATTCCTGCAGAAGATCGAGGCGCTGATGCCGACGATCAATACCTTCGACGAGTACTACAAGGCGCAGCTGATCGGCCACATTAAGAACAAGTGCACGGATCGGGCGAGAGATGCGGTCTTCACTCGGCAGCTGAGCGCGCCGACGGGCAGCGGGAACGGCCATGCGAATGGCGCCATCAAAGCGGAGTCCTGGCACAAGCTGAAGGAGCAACTGCTGCACAACTTTGCCGAGCGTGAGTCCAGCTACTCGCTGATACACAAAATACGCAGCGCCGTGCTGGACTCGAACATCGAGCTGTACTACCAGAAGATGGCGAAGCTCAAGCAACGGCTGCTCAACCGCAAGCTCACACACAACGACACCCTGTACGCGCTGGAGGACATTGAGCGCATCACGCTGCAAGTGTTCCGCGACCATTTGCCGGAGCCAACGCATTCGATGATCCTGCGTCGCAACCCGAAGAGCATGGAGGAGGCCTATCGCTATATTGTGGAGGTGCAGCAACAGTTCTACACGCAGAGCGGACCCTTGGGCGGGGAACTGGGCGCCACCTTCAGCACCAGCCACAAGCAGACCTTTGGTGGAGGTGGCGTGGGCATAGGTGCCAGAACTGTTGGCTCTGGCGTTGGCATGGGCCTGGGCATCGCCTCAGTGGGACTGGCCAGCACCGGGTTCTCTTACAATCGTCAGCTGTCCGAGAAGAGTGTCGCCGGCACGACCCAGGGCTACAACCAGCAGAGCAGCAACAAGAGCTACTACAATCAGTCGGCGCCTCTGGTGGGCGCTGGCAAGACCAGTCCCATGTTCAAGAGCAATGGCAATCCCTCCTTCAAGTCCAGCTTCAGCTACAATGGCAGCAGCAGCAGCAGCATGGGTGGCAGCTGGTCCAACAGCAAATCAAAGGATGTCAAGGGCTATCAGCAGGGCAAGAATGGGAATGTGAAGGCCAACAGCGGCAGCAGCTGGCGCAAATAGTTAGCAATTCAAAGATTGGATTTAGTCATGGGCCAATGAGCTAAGCCAATGGCATGACCTAATCTCTTAACCCACTCTCTATCTCATCATTATTGTTGTTGTCGTTGTTGTCGTTGTCGTTGTCGTTGTCGCTGTCGCTGTAGTTGCTGTGACTAAGCCCTGGGAGCAATTGCAATTGCATGCCTCATGCTAATTACGATCCCCCCGCCCAGGTGGATGCTGCGATGTCGCTGATGATTCTGTTGATGGCGCACGTTAATTATTAGATCATAAGTCTCAAATGTGTATATATAAAGACCCACAACTCCCCTGCCCCAACCTTCCCCTTCTCCCATCTCAAGCCCCCTCCACTCAAATGTCGTTGTTTACAATAAAGTGTAAAGTCTAACACCCCATGAATCCGGTCTATATGGACAGTTCAAGGTATAGCATAATTCTCATATCTTATCACTCATATCCTACATCTCGATGGGTTCTACTAGGTCCGCCATATCAATATTTCGAATCTAGAGTAAACTATTTGAATTTTAATTTAATATTTTGATTTCTTTATCACGCAATTCGGAATATTTCGAGAACTATACGATCCATATCTGATGTCGTCTCAGGATACTTGCATACACATATCCATATGTCGTATCTTATCTCCTATATCTGTCAATTGGTTTCTATTGACTGTTTATAGCTTTATATCAGATCGCAGTCTGGAGTCAATTATATGGGACTTTTTATCTAAAATATTTCGATTTTATTGGTGTATGGGGAGCTCTAGGAATTAAGGTGTCGTATATAGTATTTCGTCATAAATCGAATATCGTAAATCTTCAAATGTACATCCTATATTATATCGTATAAGCCATGTTGTATATTACATATCGTATATAAACCTAATAGCCTCTAGGACTATACGATCTATATCATCGAGAATAAGAAAGACTATGCTTAACAACACTTAGATATACCCATCTTCAGATTTAATATAGTATATAAGAAAGCTTAAGATTCATATATTATAAACTATGTAGGCATGACTAATGATAACCAAAGTTTTACGATACATATCTTATATCTTATCTCTCATTGCCCAAATATATGCTATAAATCAAATGGGTTTTGCTTGCTCTCGCATATCTATGTAAGCTATCAATATCGGAGCGAATTCTGAATAATAATTATTTACGACAACTAAACTTTGCGAAGACAATACGATCCCTATCTTATAACGTCTGGAAGATATATGGTCTAGACTTTATACATATATGTATATACAAGCCCAATAGCCATGACAACCAAACGATCTATATCTCATATCTTATCTATCATAAGTTTTAAGTGAAAATTTGTCGCTTAAGTTGATGTCTGATTTTCCTTCATTTGAATATGCGCATATAAAAAGATGAGCTAAGTCGATCTGTACTACGGCTCTATGACTATGACTCAATTACTAATTGAACTTTATTAGACATTATCTATAAATAAACGTAAGCGTGATTAACCGCTAAAGCATTATCATTTGCGATAAGAAAACTTAAGTGTGGATTTATGGCAGCTCTCAAATTTTATAGCCCCAAAATTGGAAAATAATGAGCCCCGGAATTGTAAGCTATTTTTGATTATGAATGAAAACTTTAGACGTATTAGAGCTGAACGGAGCCGGAGGTAGTCTTCATAGAGTATATAACTTATATTCTTTATTTAATGTATATATATACCTATCTATATATATATTAAAGTTCTAGAAAGTTTGAGCTCAAACCCTATAGCTGCCACACCAATAATTCCGAATAGTATATAAACAGACAGAATATAGAATACAGACTTACTCTAAGACATCGACATAGATATATGTCTCTGTCTCTCCGTCCACTCACCGCATGCTGTTGTCCGCTGCGTGAGCCCGCCGAGCAGCTATCGTAGTGGGCATCTGGTGGCGTTGGCTCGTTGACTTCCTGCAGCTTAACACCGCGCGTCCTTGTCTTATCCTTCTCCTGTTTGCCGAAGAGGCCGCGCCGCTCGGCCATACGAATGAGATACTTTTCGTTGAGTTGGGTCAGTGACTTGCGGCGTATGAGCGCGAGATAGCTGCCTGTTGTCTGTTGCTCGATGCAGTTGTCCTGGTTGATGCAGATGTCAGGCACAATGTCCTGCACGAACTCATCGATGTCCGGCGTAACAATCAAATCGATGCTGTCCACACGAGGGAGCTGCACGGACGGAATCGCTGGGTCACCCGACTTAGATGCCAGTTCTGGCTGGGATTTCCGTTTGTCCTCGGCGCTGAGTTTCTCCTTTTTGCGTGGCGATTCCTTGGGCATCGCTGCAGCGGGTATATTGGCTGCCTCAGCCTCGGCGAGAGCCTCCAGCCTCTTCATCTCCTTGTACGCCTGTCGATGTTTCTCCAGAGCCAGCTTATTGATCACCTTCAGCACATGCTGCACCATGTCCTCATTCTCAGTGGCGACTATCGAATGCGTCTGATAGAGCACGAACTGCACTTGAGGACGCGACATGGACATGGTCAGGGTGAGCAGCTGCTCCTCCAGAATGCAACCGACCCGCGTTTTGCCCTCATCGCTGACCTCTGATTCGGTGAGCACTTCCAACATGCTCAGGTCTCCGCCACGCGAGCAAATCAAGTCTATGGGATCCGAGATGGCACTGAAAGAGTTTGGGGGCGTGGCAAAGACGCCCACAACATTGCGAAACCGATTCGATTCCATGGGAAAGGAGGTGAAGGCATCGCCAAAGAGGCGTATGTTGTTGACCTATGTGGAAGGAGGCTTACAGCGGATCTGGAAAGGGAATGATATATATATATCTTACGCCTAATGTTTCCATATATCGACGATAGTCCTTCAGATTTGCGCCCGCCCCATAAACATAAAAGTTATTCACGCGATTCACAGAGTAGAAAAGTGCAGCCAGGTAAGCTGTGGCACGAGGAGAATCCACATGGGTTTGCAGGATGTCACCTGGAATGGGAATATATATAGTAAATTTACTGAGAAACTCCTTTCCTATAAGCCCTCTCACCATATAGCTCAAAGAAGTCCATCAGCTTAGACATTATAGCGGGACCATAGGAAAAGTTTTTATCCTAAAAATAAAAAAATTGAAAATCTTTCTGTTTAGTCTCAGCTTGGACCCGACTTAACCTGCATGATGAAATAATGTTTGGTCATCAGTTTTGACTTGGTAAACTCGCTGCGGTTCTTGGGTATAATGGAGATGACCAAGGGACAGATGTTATCCCATTTGCAGTGCTGCTCGAGCAGGGGCTTTTCGTCGTCAGGTCCGTGGACCGTAAAGCCCATCTCTTCCAGTAATTTATTGGCCTCCGTCTTGTTGCTGGGTTTAGGGAAATAACTTCAAGTTAGCTCTTAGCAGCTGCTGCCAGACTTACCGCAGCAGAAAGGGATTGATCCAGCCGGTGACCACAGGATTTGCCGCCGCTATGGCCACCTTTTCATTCTGCAGGTGAATGGGCAGCAGCTTGGAGAGACGCAAAGCGCCGACGCCAATTCGCATGCGAGAAATGGAGGCGTCCAGTCGTACCCGATGCCGCCAGAGCACATCAGCAATTTCTACAGAGAACAGACACTCTAGAAGGAAGTGGAATGCGTGGAGATTTACACTCACCTGTTACATCCGCCTCCTTGTACAGCTGAAGCTGCTCGACATGGTATTCCGAGTTGCGATTCATGAAATGACGATCGTACAGCTCGAATAGCATCAACCAAATGCGCTGCTCATCGTCGATGTACTGTGACAAGGGGAGTTATGTAAAGAAATATATGCTTAACACTTGCACAGTCAGTCAGTCAATCAATCAATCATAATAGTATAGAAAACTTATAGCCACAATTTTATGTTTTTTTTTTTTTGTACCACTCTCATCTTACTAGGTCTTACATCAATCAGTCAATCAGGCAATCAATCGTAGTTGATAACTTCACTAAGAAGTTATAACAGTTATAAGTTATAACCTTTATCGTTTCTACTCAGCTTTCAGTATTCTAACTTCTTGAGTTTTGACTCTAGATTGATCATCAATCTATTAATCATTCAATCAACCTAGCATACCACCCTATTGTCCAATTTCAGTCGAATCATTTCCCTTTCTAGTGTGCATACTCTCGTTTTCCGAATGATGGGTCTAAGCAACGACTATCAGTCAATCCGTCAATCAGTCTATCAGTCAATCAATCAATCAATCACAATTAACCCTTTTATTGCAATAACTTTTCACAGAGACGATCACTTCAATCATTTACCTTCTTGTAGCGCTCCTGTTCGAAGAAGCAGATGTCCGACAAGGCGTTACACAACACTGATTTATCTAAAATCGCAGAAAGGTAAGGTTATATCTGTATTAAATTTGAGGTTATAACTGAACGCACAACGAAATACATCATAGATTAGAGAGTAAGCCAAGCGCATCTCATGCTCATTCTCAAAGACAACGGGCAGAGCGGGTTTCCTTAGCAGCTTGGCTGCATTCGCAATGGTCTTCAGATTCCAACGCGCACTGGACTTTAGGCGAATCTTCACAGTGGTCGCATGACAATACTTGAGCACGCGACTCCGTCGGCCATTCGGACTGATGGCGGGCGAAATGATCTTTGTGATGCGCTCCGGATCGAAGACTGGCTTATCTCGCTTGTCGATATCCTTGAGCGAGATGTTGACGTCGGAGGATTCGTTCACCTGTCGCTGGATCTCGAGCAGCATGAAGTACATCTTGTCCTGCCACTCCTCATCGCTGGGCAGATAGATTTGCTTGGTCTTGCGTAGCTGCTTGCTGCGCTCCTTGAAGATGGCCGGATAAATGGAGAATATGTCCGCGAGGCTGAGAAAAAACAATTGATTCGACATGTTCCGCACGCTTGCAACGAATGGCAGCAACTGCTGCGGCTGTCATGCCGCCAAGCGCCATACAGCATGCTCCAGTCCTACCGCTCTGCTTGGGGACAAACTCTGCCTGATTTCCATTTACCATTTTCCATTTCCTTTTCCATTTCCATATTGCCAATTCGCTCGGTTCGTGCTTAACACCAATTCAATGCTGTGAGCGAATCGACAACGACTGCCAGCTCCATGCAATACTTATCTATCTCGCTGTACTTTCCCTCCCCGCACTGCCCTACACTGAGAGATATTGTGCATGAGTTGGTAATTTATGTTGAAGGTCGTGTTAGAAGTCGTACTTTCCCCGAGTAGAATTCTTAATTTAAAATAATAATTATAAGAAAATTAAATAATCATTTTTTTTTAATATAATAAAAAATAAATAAATAAAAATATGTAATATATATATATAATAGTTGCAAAGTTTTTAATTCAATTTTTTTTAAATATGTATATATTTTTTAAAAAAATATATATAATATTTAAAAAAATTATTAATTATATTTTTAAAATTTATGCGCAATTTTTTGTTAAATGAATTAAAGATATTACTATAAATGTAATTTTTATTATTTTAAATAATTTCCAAATATTTATTTTTTATTATTATTTAATTTATTTAATAAAATTTACATTTTAAAACTTTATTTATTATTTTCTTCTACTTATTTTTAACAAATTGATATAATAAAGTTGAGGCCACTACTGATATTCCTGATATTCCATATACATAATACACATTATGTCAAATTTTTTTCTCAGTGTATTAGTTGCCATGGGACATGCAATGTGCACGCTATGCTGCTCACCACAAAGGACAAAGCGTTCGTCAGAGTTGGTTACGTTAGGTTTTTTCTTCTTTTTTTCCATATTTAAGTCATAGCTGAAAAGGAAGTGGAGTTATAGACATGGGGTGGGGGTGGTGTAGCCTTTGACGGATCTGGCCGATATCACACTTACCTTTTAGTTTTTTATGCGCCCGGCACGCAGCCATAAAAATTCCGCTTGCCATATTAGATTCGGTTCGCATGATTTGCTCTGATTGGAAATCGTCTTCAATAAATTGCCAAATGTCACAATCCAACGCCCGTTGACAACCGAAGTGGGTGGTGGGGGGACCATGTGGATGTGCCTACCCATGGTAATTCTTGCAACGTGTTTGCATTGATTAGACTAAAGCAACTAAGAACCCCAACGAGACTCCGCCCCTCAAGCATTTAGGCAGCCATCAAATTAGTCGTCGATTATCCATGGTTGGAGTACGAGACGGGATGGTGAGGGGGTGGGGGTGGGAGCCAGTCTGTGGAATTCTGTTGCGATAGTCATTTCTATATTGGCCTAGGTCAAATATCGATTATCGCCCGCCTGACTCTATGATGGGGTCAGATGCGAATTGAATGTCAATTTGATTGGCATTTCTGGGTCACAAGCTGTTGCAGGCAACTGTCTAGTTATAAAAATAAATAAATATATAGATATATATATTATAAGTGGTGCAGTATAAAACTTTTGCTTTTTGCGTGAGCCAATCGAGTCTATGTAGCAATGAGAGTCTAATGGGATTACGAGTCTCCATCATATAGTTTGGTTTTCTTCTCGAGATAATTTAATATACTAGTCAAAACTGGCAGATCTCTTCAACCACAACAATACAATGGATCTATCAAGTATACATATAGTACACTAGTTTCGTCCAGCCTATATATGCTCTCCAGTATTGGCCAACCCCGCATAAATACTATATTCCCTTTTCTCGATCTATTTTATCGGCCAATAGCGTGACGAATGTAAGTTGTGACTAATCCGAACGCCAATTTGGTCAATGGGTATAATCGTGATATAAAAAAAAAAATATATTTTATGATTTTCATATCTAGATTCGATCCGAGTTTATTATGGGGTTTTTGCAGACCACAAACAAATTACGAATATACTGTTTACCGGTATATAGTACTACCACTACTAAGTATGCCTCTTGGTTATGTCGACATTTATAGTACACCTCTATGAAGGTCTGTTTTGGCACCTGAACTTGAGCTGTCGCCCCCGGCGTGGCCTGCTATCGAAAGTAGAGATAATTTAATTATTCTAAGCATTAGAAAACCTGCAGCAACTTTTTGCAGGTTATCAGAAGGTATACGTCAAAGATAACTCGAGTATCATAATTAATTTCTTCAGTTCATTTTTAATGCTCGTCCAACTGACTGAAATGGGCTTATTTGGCTTTGAGTCCGCCTTGTGACTGGGCATTTAATATTGTACAATCTCGCGTGATATGACTTAAGATATTTCCAGGGTAGTATCCAAAATAGAGGCGTGGCAGGCCCAACTGCTATCTCTCAAAATGTTTTGCTTACATTTCGACCTATATAAAATACATTAAAATAGATCTACATATATTTGCACAGGATATACCTACGTACACTGGGTCATATCAAATGGGAAATTAATATATTTTTAACCACTCCAAGTATTTGTATTAATGAAACTTTTAAAGCTAGAGACTTGAATAAATTCTCTTATATATCTACCATCAATATATAATTCTATAATTATCTTCAAACTAAAGCTGATTTCATACTCAACTCTCTCCCTCCAGTTAGAACTTAAAATTGGAAAGTTTTAGTTTTGCTGAGAATTAGCATAATCCGGCCGGATCACTTTGATCTACTCTTCCGATCGAGTTAAGATTATATATTCACATCTCAATCGGTCCTGCTAAGCGAGTATCGCGCAGTCAGATACCGCCACTGGAAACGTTCTTACTTGTTTTTTTCCGTGTACCTCTTCTTTATTATTATTTTTTTTTTTTTTTGTAAGCTACCCCAGCTTAGTTCTGCGTGTCTTTCTAAAATCCACCGTCATAAATTAATTTTATTTATTTCATTTTTGTTTTTATTAAGAAGCATATTTATTATATATAAGATGTATGTAATACAATAATTTTTGTTGTTTTTGTTGTCTGTCCGGTTGTTGGTTGTAATGTTTTTTAGGGTTTTTTTTCTTTTTTTTTTTATATATTCATTTTATATAATCATATAAAACACTGAGCAGCTACAATACAAATATTGTGATAAAAACTTACAACATAACCTTTAATACATAAAAATACTTGCATAGTCTACAAATCGTATCGTTTATCGGAGATGCCCTGTTCTTCCTTCTGCCTTCGTCTTCCCTTCCTCCTTCCCATCTGTCATTCTTAAGCCGTTCTTCTGCTACTCTTTCAATCTATCTCTCTTTCATCTCACAATTTGTTCTCATGTTTTACATTTTATTTTTATTTCTTCTTCATTTTTCGGTTTTACGCCTCATTGCGTTTTCTTTTCGGTTGGATTTTCTTTTAGTTTTCCGTTTTTACCCTATTAAAAATTTGTTTTTTTTTTTTCATTCTCTTTGTTTATTGATTCTTCTATGCCACGTTTTCCGCTCATTTGTTTTCACTCATTTTTGTTTTGTTTTTTCTTCTTAAACTTCTGTATTTTTTGTATCTTAGCTCGCGGCGTAGGCGGGTGTAGTTGGGTAGAACGTAGAACTGAGTGCATGTTGGATGGGACGGCAAACAAAAGAATAAAATCAAAAGAAATTCTTTTTGACGGGCGCCATCTAGTGTTGAAAATGTTTGCATGAGTTTCGTGTTCAGTTTTTCGTTTTTTTTTTGTTTATATGATTTTTGCACAAGATTTTGCTACTATGTTTTATGATTTTTTTTTTTTTGTTTTTTTGCAGCGTTAATTACAATAGAAATTATGTTTACATATATTTTGTATACATATATATATATTTGCGTAATTAAAATTAAATATTTATTGTATAAAACATATATATATATAAAAGTTTGGGACGCGACATAAAAATTCGAAAAATTTAGACAAAAAAAATAATTTTATACTACAAATTTTATTTAGTTTATTCGTTTTTTTCCGAGTATTTCTTTTCTTTGATTTTTGGTTCGAATTTGTTTTAGAAAACATATAAAGCAAGGCTGAAGGCGGGGCTTTCGTGCGGACCCCGGAAAATCATAAGAAACAATAACTAAACAAAGAATTTAACATATAATTTTACGATTTTTTTTTAGCTTTTCGTTATTTTATACACATCTTTATGATAGGGGCGGGGGCGTATATAATGTATAATGTATAATATATATATATATATATATATATATATATATATATATATATATATATATATATATATATATATATATATATATGTATATATCTATATCTATATATATATATATATATATATATATATATTTATATATATAAATATATATAATTATAAGTAATAAATTTGCAATATTTTTGTTTTATTTAATTATTTGCACACATGAATAAAAAATTACTATTTGCAATCATATTTATATAAAAAATAAACTTAATTATCAGCAGCGGTCCCTCATTCTCTTGTCGTCACCTGGTCACAATCCTAAGCAACACCGTACTACATATATCATGTCATATCATTTTATACCATATATATATATATAAATATATATATATATATATATATATATCCGCCGCCATATATTCCTCTCATTTTATACTTTAAGCTTAATAAATTTTGGAAGAGTAAACAATACCATCGAGTTGCAATTGTTGCTGCATTATGCATTTATGTCTGACTGTGTGTGTGTGGGTGTGGGTGTAGGTGTAGGTGTGCGAGTGTCGAGGCGAGTGTGTGTTGTTTATATGGGGTGTATTATATAGATCGCTTGAATGAAAACTAATGGTTAATGCGTATTTTATGCTGTTCTACACCTCCTCTCACCCAAACTCTCCCCTCTCCTCTACTCTACTCTCTTCCCTCTTCCTTCACTTCACTTTGATTTACTTTTCATTCGAGTTTCTTTAACTAATTTGTTTTTTCTTTATCATCTTATACGTATAAACTTTTATAATTTTATACTAAATGTTTTTACCGTTTTACTTTTCTCTCTTTTTTTGTGATTTTTTCTTCTTCTTTTTACTTTGTATATATATAAAAAAAGATGTCCAAAGTTTTTTTTGTTTAAGTTACGTTATTGTATATACGTTTTTTCTTATTTTTTTTTTTTAGTTTTTTTTTTAGAGTGGATCTTTTTTCTTAACTTGGTTTTTCTGCCTGTTTTGCTTTACAGTTGTCCTATGCTTTAAATGATTTTCTTTTTGTTTTTTTTTTTTTTGAATGTTATATATGAGCGCAGTGCGCTAATCAGCGCGTTTACCATATACATATATATAAATATATATATGTATATATATATATATATATATACTATATAGATATAGTAATAGTATCGTACTATGTATATATGTGGGGATGTTTTTTGTTTTGTTTCTTTCCGTCCTTTCGCTTGATCATCATGTATATATATGGAGAGATATATATTTGGATGTTTACTTTGTTTCCTCCTTCTCTTTGTTCTCCTCGGTCGATTCCTTCTCGTTCGACTAGAGAGAGTTAAGGCATATATTAGTTTGGCGTATATATTATGAATTTATTTAGACTTTACCTTGTCCTTCTCCAACTCCTTCTCGATTTTATCGCCCTCGGTGCCCTCCTGCTCATTCGATTTCTCCTGCTCGCCGCCTTCCTTACCCTCCTTGGTCTCGGGCCTAAAGGGAGAGTTCGGAATACATATTAGATTAATAAATTATATGGATATATATTAATGAGATCTACTCACTCTGGCTTGGGAATGTGCGCATTGAGATCCAGCTTTGTGCAAATCTCATCCCAGTCGGGGAAGCACTTGTCCTTCATGCGCGAAACATGGCCAATCAAATTGGGACACTTCTCGGTCATATAGTCGCGCAACGGATACGTAATATCCTTGGATAGATAATGCAACTGCGATAGCACGGCAAAGGCAACCACATCCAATGTGGTTGGCTCATCGCCAAAGAAGAAGGGCTTGCAGTCGAGCATCTCGCTGAGCACTTTAAGATCATTTTTGCCAAACTCTTCGATCTCCTCGGCGCTATGGACACCAATGCCATGCGCCTTTAGCTTTTTCGTGCCCTGGAACCACTTGTTGTGTTGAATATTCGGTATTCGATTCATAGTTTTTGTGTTTTAAGTATAAATGCAAAATGCAATAGTGGATGCACAACAACGGGAGTTTGGTTTTGTTTGTTTTTGTTTTTTTTTTTTGTTAAGGGTAGTTACACATATATATTATATACATATATGTTGGCATATATATATATGTAACGCACACACACATAGAGATGTTAGCGGTAGTGGTAGTAGTAGTAGTAGTGGTAGTAGTAGTAGAGGGTAAACCAACCATCGAACAAATCAATATAAAAATATATAATAAAAGAAACGAAAAAAAGAGAAAAACACCATGCAAGAGTTAGTGATAATGAATGAAATGGAATTTCGATAATAACTAATTTGTAGATCGTTTTTATTCTTCATGATATGGTACGCTTGCAGCATATATAGGATATATAATTCTTGAGTTATTTTCTATATAATATTTCTATTTATGAGGAAATTGATAGGCTTGGAAGACTATCATCAGGAAACTGGCACTTATGGGCACTATAGCTCGCTATATATATATACATAGCTGTTCACTGTATTATACACAGAAACTAAAGCATATAACTGCTATGCTAATTTCAGCAGAATTCTTTGGAAACTATAAACTACATAATCTATTCATAATATGTATATTATGAAATTGTATTAAAAGCGTTCAGAGAACTGTGAAATTTACCATACAAGATAATAAAAACACCAAAGAGTAGCTAAAAGTTCTAGAGGAAATATAACACTTTATTACTCTATCTGAAGCGGTGGCAGAGTGTTAAAAAGTTCCACTAAAAATCCTATGATCTTGATCACAATATTATAGAATTTCTATACTACGAATATGTATAGAAATTGCAATCAATATTATAAATCAATTATCATAATTATACAATATATATACATATATTTCCTATAGATATATATAGTTTTTCTATAGGGCACTGTATTTTATTTTTGATTTATAATATTATAGTATTTTATATGTATATAATATATATATATATACACATAAGCTATAGAAACTCTAGCTTTCCTCATACTGAAATACTATACTATATAGTTGTTACTGACTAATAAGTTGATAAGCAAAATGTATATATACTATATCATATAACTTCTTGGAATTGCATTATCAACATTCTGGGAGCTCTTTACAACGCTATAAATAGTTAACAGAACTCTTTCCCCATAATAAATTCCTCAATTTATCAACAAATATATCAATTACAAAATTCACTATATATCTAAATAAATAAGTTGCTGCAAGGGTATTAAATATTCGGGCGACCGAACATAGCTCCAGATGACAAGTGAAGTATTTCCTTTTGTTATTGTCAATTGTGGCATTTGTATATTTTTGTTTAATTGGGTTATATGAGAGGCTACGCTGAACATAAACAAAAAAGGAGCGCAGGCACCGTTAGTGTTTATGATATAAAAAGAGATTTATACATATATATATATATATATATTCTATATTATAAACAAAACATTTGTAACGATCGTTGCTTTGGTTCTAATTCTGCTTATCTGAATCTGGCTCAGGCCTCAATGTGTTTGGGTTTTGTTAGTTGAAGGTGCAACACAATACGTCGAACTTCTGTTTATTTACACTAGAGAGGTAGAGAAGGAGAGGGAGATACGCAGAAAATGCCAGAACCAGCCGGAAAACCCGACTCAAATTCCCAAATAAACATTATGCCAAAGTTATGTGAACAGAAAAATGTTCGATGCAATCTAAATGCTTGTTGAATTTAAGGGATATTTTTTTTTTGTTTTTTTTTTTTTTTTTGCAAATTTTTCTATTTTTCTATATAAAAATTTTGGAAACTAAAAGCTATAATTGATATAAATTTTTAGCAATTTCAAAAGTTTCGAATTTTGGAATTTTCTAATTTTCCAACAATCTACGAGCTACAATTTCTAGTTCAATATTTTGAACTTCAAACTATCGAAATTTCTAGGGTTTTTTTTTATAGCAAAATTACCTTGCGACCGAATGTGATCTTGAAGAAGAAGTTCAAAATCGAGTTGGGCAAACGCAGGCCGAGCGCATGCTGCAAATTCACTTTGTAGCCCTTGAGTACGTTATCGGGATACTTAGCACGCCAGTAGAAGATGATCCAGATCAAGTGGTTCTCCAACATGGCAATTGTGGCATACGACACATTGCGCTGTTCGGCAGTCAACCCGGCATCCAAATTCTTATCATATTTAGCGGACAGCTCCTTGATAATGATGGCCGAATCAGCAATTTCCTCACCATTCAGCTCAATGAAAGGCAATTGACCCTTCTTGGAACGGAAACGCATCTTATGGTCGACATTCTGGGAAGTAAAAATAAAGTAACATGATATTTATATTTATATATATATATATCGGAATACGGAAATAATATGCATTATGAGTAATCCCTGTTGTTGATTGATATTTTTCATTCAAAATAAGTTTTTCCATATCTCGCATGCCAATTCATCAAATACATATATTCATGTATATATATACATATGTGTGTCTCTGTGTGTGTGTGTGTGTGGAGCATGACTAATGTGCTTGTAATGTAGTTCAATCTCTTGCTCCCACGCGACCCGGCACAGCCTTGTTTCAGCGTTCCGGCCGGTAGATGGCGCTCATGACATACATACATGCATATACACACACACGTACCCACTTATGTATGTATGCCAAAGCGAGAGATGCTGCTGGCCTGGCCTGGCTGGCCTGCCCTGCCCTGCCTGACGAAACAACCACTAGAAAAAGCTGTACCGAAAATTGAACCAACACCCAACTACCCCCACTGTGTGCGCACTCACACACACACACAAATTACATACAGACGAACGCACACGACGACGACGCCGACGTCGAGCAGGAGTTGGAAAATTTCCAATTGCCGCTTTTTGAATTTGGCATATTCCAGTGCCGCCGCCTTCCAGCATGTACACGTACAATATATGCATGCGCTGTTAACCGTTACACAAAAAGTGACAGTTATGTCCGGCACATTTGAAATAACTGTATGTATGTATGTGTGTGTGCATGTGTGCATGTGTGCGTGTGTGCATATAATTTCTAATTAGAAATTGTCCACAACAAAAGCGAACATTCATAACGGGGCGTAGCATATTTCATGCTTTCGCGCGGAGGGCAAACTGGCAGGCAGGGTGTGGTTGCCAACACACACACACACACACGCACACGGCGTATACAGTAAGCGAGAGAGACAGAGAGTGAGCGCAAAAAGAGATTATACTTTCCAGCAGCAGCATCGCCGTTGCTGCCCAGGCTGAAAAGGGTGGAGTCCGACTCGTCGGCGTAATTCCAATGATCCACAAAAAGGCTATGGAAGAAGCTGCCCCCAACCACCATACAACTGTAGTTGCCGGCGACGCATTGTCGCCACACAATGCAAATGTTTATTTTTTATTAAATCATTATGCCAATTAAGCGGCGACGGAGCTCAATTTTGGCGCAGTGTAGAGTTTTTGCATTGCCAACAGCAACAACAACAACAACAACAATTGGATGCATGCTAAAAAGACACGACAAAAGTGAACAAGAACAAGAACAGAGGAACAACAACAAGCGACCAACACGCCATGCAATTATGCAGTGTGTGCGTGTGCCTGTGTATGTAAGTGAGTAAGTTGGAAATCCACACCCTGCTTAAAGCACAAAGAGCGAAGTTTTACCAGCGAGAGAGAGAGTGACGAAGCGAAAGAGCGCTGCAGAGTGTGAGTGCAAGCGAGTGAGCAACAACAAAAGGCAGTGACTGTCGCCGCAGCCCGTTGCAGTTATTGCATATGTATGCGCGCTCTTTGTTTTAACGCAAATATGCGGCTATTAATTAAAATATAAAAAAAAGATGCAAATACAACAATAACAACAGCGAGTAACGTTTGACTGCATTTGTCGTTGGCTTTGTTGTATGCAAGAAATACAACAACAACAAATGCAAAACTTCACTTCCCCTCACACACGCACACACACTCGCACGTACAGTTTGTACGCACAGAGTTGCCAGACCGTGCCGATGCGTCGACACTTTGTGCTGGCAATATGGTAACGAGCGCGCGAACATTTGAATTGAAAAAAAAAAAACGGATGTATTTCATAGTGGCTTTTTGCGACGCAATTGAATTGAAAATGGAAATTTATGCACGCCGGCTGGCTGAGTTTTATTTGTAATGCATATATAGTGAAAAAGTGAATTAATTGCACAATATACATGCATAAATGGCGGTCACATTGGAATGCCAATGGAATGCTATGCGGGCGGCAACCGCGCCTGCTTCAATACGATTCTTGTTGTTGTTGTTGTTTTAGCTGGCGTTGTTAATGATTTCGACACGCTTGTGGTGTGAAAAAATATGCGTTTGGTTTATCACCCGTCTCCTGCGGCTGCTGCTGCTGCATTTGTTTATTTTTGGGCAAGGCCTGCGCCTCTTGAATGTATACAAAAATGCAGCAATGCGTTTACAATAACAACAACAAAAACAGTGGATGGGGGTGGGTGTGCGCTGGCTGTGGCCCTTTTTTCATCAGAAAATGTCAAAGGTCCAAGTTCCATTACCATTTCAGTTTGTTGAACTCAAGCGCTTATCACAAAGCGGAACAAAATGGAAAGTGAGTTGCGACTGCGTACACATTGCACGCACACGCACACGCACATATACACCCATACATATGTGACGCACTGTCAATCATAATTGCCTATGCGGCGGGCAGCTGCTTTCCACTGACGATAAATCAATTCAATGAGCCGAGCCCCGGCAGCAGCAGCAGCAGCATATGGCAAAAGCTGCTGGCGCATTAACAGCTTATGTTAAGGGAATTTCATCTCACTTGAGCATCAATTAACATTCTTACAGTTCACACACATACACACAGCAGCGCCCGCTCACTCATTAAGCCATGTAATTAATAAGATTAAAAAATGAAAAAAAAAATCAACAATTGCGCCGTCGACGCTAGGGCCGCACCCATTTTTTTTTTTTTTTAAAGGAAAATATATGCAAAACGCATCGCGCGCGCGCCTTAAGCTTTGAAACTTTTGGAGCGTCGCGGCGAGCGCTGTTAATGGACAGTGGAATAGATAGGCAGACAGACAGACAGCATGGACGATGGACAGTGGGTACATTTATGTGCACTGTAATAGGAGTGGGGGTAAGCTCAGCAGTAGCAACAATAATTTTTTTTTTTATTAAAAGCAATTACAAAACGGGCACAAAACGGGGCTTGGAATTTTTGTGCAAGGCAAAGACAGAAACTGAAAGAAAAAACTAAATGAAGCAGAGCGCTGCAGCTGCAGTCAGCAGAGCAACAAAGACAAAGACCAGAGCATTAAAATGGGAGAGCAAGAGCAATAAGAGAGAGTGAGAGCGAGAGAGCGAGCTCGAGTGCCAAGTGCAAAATTTGAAGCACAACTTCGCATTAGGGAAGGGTGAGGGAGTGAGCAGTGTCTCTGCATGTGGATGTGGATGTGTGTGTGTGTGTGTATGCGTGTGTGTGAGTGGAGTATAAAGCACAACTTATGAGAGAGAGACGTTGACAACGAAACGGCAGCTAGGCAGAGGCCAGGCCAGACCAGGCACAGCGCAGCGCAGCGGCGTCGGCGCACACACAAATTTTATGTATACGCTGTTTTATGTAGACGCACACACACTAATACATACACATGTACAGACAGGAATAAAATCCAGCAGCAGCAACAACAAAACGCCTGGCTCGCTACAGGTTCAAATATGAGTACACACACCCATACAATCACGTATTGGAAGTCTGACTGTATGTGTGTTGCTTGCCGGGATAGAAAGAAAAGGCAATGCTAAATGTATCCCTTTTCAGCGTATGATGGCCTATAAGGCGCGGTGAGCGGGCAGGTCACAGGCTTAACACACAATCATGGCGGTTTTTATGTATGAGTGTGCGTGTGCCTGCATATCTCTGACTGTGTGTGTGAGTGTGGAAAAAATCTCTACCGCAAAAATACATATGTGAAAAAAGAATTTGCTGATGAAAAACCCGCCAGGGAAATGGGAAAATCATGTAAAATTTTAAATCTGTTAGCGTACGATATATGTATATATATATATATATATATATATATATATATATATATATTATATATAGAAATGATGCTGGAATGATGGGAATATGGAAAAGCGAACTTACCTCGTACTTGAGCGCCACCAGACGCAGCCAAGTCTCCACTTTTAGGCAATAAGGCGAAAGAGAGGGCAGTAGGGGCGTGCGTGAAAATTGATACAGATAGATGATGTCCTTCTCAAAATTGGTCTTGTGCACATTGAACTTTTGTGCTGGCGCTTCAGATTTGGCTGGGGCAGCGACGGCAGCAGCATCGCCACCATCTTTCTTCGGATCGGCAGCGGCGGCTCCATCGGCAGCAGCAGCGGCTGCTGGCGACGCCTTTGCATCCTCTTTGTTGTTGTCTTGGGCGTTAGCGGCGGCAGCAGCGTTCTCAGCGACGGCTGCGGCAGCGGCGACAGGCTCGGCAGCAGGTTTTTCCGCCTGCTCGGCAGCAGCGTTCTCTGTTGTTGCTGCTGCTGCAGCGGCGGCAACTGCAGGCGTTTCCTCAGCGGGTATTTGGGCTACTTCGGTTGCCATTTTCTTTCTCTTTTTTTTTTTTTTTTGTTTTATTTAAACTTTAATTTGAAGTTGCGCTTTCTTTAAAAAATCTTCACACTTTTCCTTGTTCAAATGCACGCACACACATACACATTCACGGATACGGGGCACGAGCACACAGCACACCACAGGAGAGACAGAAAGAGAGACGAAGTCGCAGTCGCAGTCGCAGAGTCAAACCACCACTACACAGTTTTTTTTTTTTTTTTTTTTTTTTCAAAAATGCACCACACAATTTGCGTACAATTAAAAGGTACCGCACCAACCAGACGCAACCGCTCACAAAACAAAACTGAACGGTAAATTTCCATTTCAATATTTTCCAGCCATGGTAACATTTCTATGCAGTGTTGCAACGACAAACTAATCGACTTATTGCTGTTAGCTCAGCTAGCGCTGTTATTAACAGCACAGACTTTACACGCTTTCCAACACTTGCTCACAGTTTTCACAAACAAAGCGCGTCAGGTGCGACTGTTCTCGACTTAAATTTATTATTAAAGTAACTTACGCTAACTAATTGGATCTTCCGACGATGGGTGCTGCATTAGGCCTTTGTTCAGCGGCGCAGGTGTGTATTTACCAAGAAACGAGTTAGCTGATTAGCTTGTGAAAACAAATTGCGCATATGTTAAACAACTGCATTAAAATCGATTGTCAGTGTTGGCAGCTGCTGCCGAATTGTGGCTAGAAATAAAGCAAGCTAAATCCGAATCACAGCCTTGCTAAAAATAGCTAATGGCAGCAAAATCGATGCATAGTGTTGGCAGTTTTGATGGTTAAAAGGCCAAAAATGGCTAAATAACTAAAAAAAAAAACATAATTTCTCGATATTTTCTTATGTTTATTCTGTTCGTTTTTTTTAGTGTGCACTATGCTGCACGGGTACGGCTGCCAGCATGTGCTGCTCCGCCTGCCCCACCTGCAAGAACTCCTCGTCTTCCCGTTTCATGTACGCCTTTATGCTGCTCGTGGGCACGATTCTAGGTGCTATTGCTCTGTCACCTGGCCTGCAGGACACGCTGAAGAAATTACCCTTTTGCGTCAATTCAACCTCGACGATTAGCTCCAAGACTATAGGCGCCCTATCGGGCGGATCTCTCCAATTGGACTGTGAATATGCACTGGGCTATATGGCTGTCTATCGTCTCTGCTTCGGACTCGCTTGCTTCTTCACTCTGATGGCCGTCATCATGCTGGGCGTGAAGAGCTCACGGGATCCGCGCTCCCATATCCAAAATGAATTTTGGCCCTTGAAGTTTTTGATCTGCTTTGGCGCCTCAATTGCGGCCATCTTTATACCGGACGGATCCTTCGGACCGGCCATGATGTGGGTGGGTCTAATTGGCGGCTTGGCCTTCATACTCGTCCAGCTGGTCATCATTGTCGACTTTGCCCACAGCGTGGCGGAGAATTGGATTGGTAAGTGCAACTAGGTTATTCGAGTATTGATTGGCTGATTGATGATGATAGAAATGATACCCTCCCCCTTCTCTCATATATCATGTCTAATCTCCTGCTCTTCTTGTTTACAGATAACGCAGAGAACAATCGTGGCTATTACTACGCGTTGGCCGGCGTCACTCTGCTCGGTTACATCGCTTCCCTCACAGGCATTACGCTGCTTTACATCTACTTTACTACAGTCTGTATATGCTGCACATAAGCTCGTTCTATATACTATAATATAACCTTGCTCTCTGCTCTAGTCAACTGGCTGCGGCATCAACAAGTTCTTCATCTCCATAAATCTCATACTCTGCTTGGTCATCAGCATTTTGTCTGTGCTTCCAGCTGTGCAGGAGCGTTTGCCACATTCGGGTTTGTTGCAGAGCTCCTTGGTTACGCTGTACACCATCTACTTGACCTGGTCCGCTGTGGCCAATAATCCGGGTTGGTTTGATTATTGAAGTATTCAGCTTGTCAAGTCATTAACTGCTGTCTCTTTGGCTTACAGAGAAGGCCTGCAATCCGGGCATGTTTGGCTTGATGGAGGGTTTGCCCAACATAACCACAACCGTTGCACCTTCCACTCACAACACGAAGGTCACTTTCGATACCACTAATATTATTGGCTTAGTCGTCTGGTTGCTCTGCATCCTGTACAATTGCTTCAGCTCGGCGGTGAAGGTCTCCAACATCAACAATGACAACAGCGAGAAACGTGGTACGTGGATAGAAGTTGTTGTGCCCTTGCGCAGGATAAACCCGTTGATATATCATACATAAACTGTTCAGATTTGTCTGTGTGATCCGTCTCACCATACTGTATATTATATAATCTATAATCTAACTCATATCCACTGTTTATCCGCCTGCAAGGGCATACGTAACTTCGGCTGCGGCCGTAGTTGAAGTGTTTCCTTCTCTGTCTCGCACATGGCACAGTTTCATAGTCTCTCCTGTCCTTCAGTGAATCATTAATCTTGCGCCTAATCCACAGCTTCATTCACCATTCCAATATCACATTAATTGCTGGCTAACAATTTTGACTAACACATTTTTCTCTCTATTTTCTTTTCAATTATTTTTATTGAAACATTTATTTTTCTGTATATACAAACACACCCACACATATATATATCTATATATATATATATATATATATAACTCGATATATATATATATAAAACCAACGTTGATTTGGGCCTTTTGGTTACGAAACTGCACCATATGCCGACAACCTCTATAACTAATATAGTTTTAACAGAAGCTCTATCAGACACAGAGACCGGCACCGGTGGCGAGAAGCCCACCACGGATAACGAGACGGAGTCTGTCAGCTACAGCTGGTCGGCCTTCCACACAGTGCTCGTGTGCGGTAAGTTCAGGAATAACAAATTTGGAGAATCCGAATATATATATCCCATATACTTTTACAGCTTCCCTCTACGTCATGATGACCCTGACCAACTGGTACAAGCCCAACTCGGATATCGAGCTGATCAACGGCAACGAGGCTTCCATGTGGGTCAAGATCATATCCAGCTGGCTGGGCGTCTTAATCTACGGCTGGAGTCTTGTCGCACCCATTGTGCTATCCAATCGCGACTTCAGCTAAACAGTATTACCCGTGCAAATATATCTTACAATACGATATGTATAAATTATATAGGCGTGGTCTATTACGAAGTCTGGATAATGCCAAATGTGCAAAAGAAACGGAGCGGTGCTTAAGCAGTTGGTTTAAATGATCTATGCTATCTATGATTACTCATTAAATCTTAATCTTCAAATATACCAATTATAATTAACTAGTCAAGGGGTCTTTGTTGTCTATTGGTGGAGCTGCAGCTGCTTCTGTTTGTCGAGGCTCTCCTGGAGGCGTTGCAGGACCACGTCTTTGCCTAGAATCTCCATCATTTCCGCGACGCCAGGTCCTTCCTGGAGGCCACTCAAGGCGTCTCGCAGGGTTTTCATTAGAGCTGGAAATTTGATGGACGCAGCTTTGGCATAGCTTTTGAGCAGCTCATTCAGCGGATCCTTGTGGAAGTTGGACTGGGTTTGGAGTCGCTGCAGCAGCTGCTCCCATTGTGCAGCAGTCAAATCCCTAAGTCCAACTTGACTTGGCTTAACCCAAAGGAAGCTCAGCTTGCTGCTGGTCAGGTCCTGCAGCAGAGTCAATCTTTGCGCCGACCAATGAAGCACTGCCTCAATGTGGGATTCAGCGAGGTCCAACTGGTTGCTGTACGGATGAGGAGTGCATTGAATTAGGTATATTTCACTAGCGTTTCAGAGAGCACTCACTGATCTGGATACGCTTGCTGGACGAGCTGCTGCACATGCGCCACTAGCTCCTGTCTCTTGAGCGGATCAGCGAGCTGCGCCTTCAGTTCCAGCTGATTGTAGTCATTGAGCAGCTCGGCATTCAGGCGGCTGGGATGGGCATTGACGCGCTCCAAGCGGAACTCGTTGGCCAGACTGTCCACGGCGTTGAGCTGCGGCTTGCTATGGCTTCTATGCTCAAAGCCGCCGCCCGCTGAGACGATGTAGTTAAGCAGCGCCGTTGGAAAGTAGCCGCGATCTCGGAACTGCTTGATGCCAATGTCACCTTGACGCTTGCTTAGCTTGCTGCCATCCGCGTTGACCAGCAGCGGCAGATGGCCGAACTGAGGTGGCTGCCACTCGAAAGCCCTAAGGAAGGAACACTTGAGTATGGAAACGGAGTTATTCCCGGATAGAAACTCACTTGTAGAGCAGCAAATGCTTCGTTGTTGAGATTTGCCACTCGACGCCGCGCAGCACATGGGTTATGCCCATCAGATGGTCGTCCACCACATTGGCCAAGTGATACGTGGGATACAGATCGCTTTTCATGATCACCGGATCTCCTTCCGTTTCGCTTACGTTATGCTGGACGCTGCCGTAGATGAGATCCTGCAGGGGCTCCTCATGCGACGTCAGCTTAAAGCGTATGCAATGTGGCGTTCCTTTGTCCAGCTGCTGCTGCACTTGCTCCCTCGTTAGATGGCGACACTTGTTGTCGTAGCGCGGCACCTGGCGGGTGCGCAGCGCGTCCTTACGTAACAGATCCAAGCGGCGTTCCGTGCAAAAGCAGCGATACGCACTGCCATTCGCCAGAAGGCGCTCCACAGCTTGGCTATGTGCATAAATATTGTATGAATTATCATATATATATATATAAATATATTAAGGCATCTCCCACCTGTACAGCTCCCTGCGCTGACTTTGTATATAAGGTCCATGAGCTCCTTCAAAGCCCGGCCCCTCATCTATTTCAATGCCTGCCCACAGTAGATCTTCTATTAACCTTTCCGTGGCGCCCGGCACCAGTCTCGTCTGATCGGTGTCCTCGATGCGAAGCAGGAATTTACCGCCGGAATGCCGCGCAAATAGATAATTATAGAGCGCCGTGCGCAGCCCGCCTAGATGCAGGTAGCCAGTGGGACTTGGAGCAAAGCGCACACGCACCTCGCTATGAGAGAATCTGTGTACAGTATGGAGGCACTGCCTCAGCATCTTTACCCTTCTTACACTAAACATTTTCAGTTAAAATAATTGAAAACAATAAGTGCAGCTAAAGTTTGTTTATATTTAAAGCGGCTAAGCAGCTGATAGGGCTGCCAGATATTACAATTTGAGCAAAATAGAGACGGGAGCGTGTCGTTGCACGTGTATCATGAAGATTGTCAGCAGATATTTTAGTCTAGAATATGTAATATAAAATAACAATTTTAAAGAGTTTATCAACAAAATTGAGTCAAATGTGCAGCACTAGCTTGTTCACATCTAAGATCTGTAAAGCTCACTATCAGCTGTTAGTGCTACCAGATGTCTAACACTGTACAGAAATAGGCCTAAAAGTTTGTTTACTTCTGCGAATTTGAGTTGAGCCATTTAAACAGCTGACAGTGCTGCCACATCGCAGGCAGTGACCACGCATGCATTTCTCTTCTTCTTTTCCATAGATATTTCGCAAAGTGTGCAACATAAAAGCTAAGAAATTAATTAAATTAAAATGGTTGGAACGACACTAAGTGCGGATGAGAAGAAACAGCTCATTACGCGCAATCTGCAAGAGACGCTCGGCGATGATAAGCTAACGAAAATACTGCAGGAGCGCGATTTGAAGATCTACTGGGGCACAGCGACGACGGGAAAGCCACATGTCGCCTACTTCGTGCCCATGTCCAAGATTGCGGACTTCCTGAAAGCCGGCTGCGAGGTGACAATACTGTTCGCCGATCTGCACGCCTATTTGGACAACATGAAGGCGCCCTGGCCGCTGCTCGAGCTGCGCACCAAATACTACGAACAGGTGATCAAGGCGATGCTGCGCTCCATTGACGTGCCACTGGACAAGCTGAAATTTGTGAAGGGCAGCGACTATCAGTTGTCCAAGGAGTACACACTAGATGTGTACAAACTAAGCTCTCTGGTCACCATTCACGATGCTAAAAAAGCCGGCGCTGAGGTCGTGAAACAGGTGGAATTCCCACTGCTCTCTTGCCTCTTGTATCCGGGTCTGCAAGGCTTGGACGAGGAGTACTTAAAAGTGGATGCACAGTTTGGTGGCGTGGATCAGCGCAAGATATTCACATTCTCCGAGAAGTATTTGCCACAGCTGGGCTATGAGAAGCGCATTCACTTTATGAATCCCATGGGTTAGTATAAGGATGAATCATCAATGAATCATCTTTGACTAATTCAATATTCGTTTGCAGTGCCTGGTCTGGCCGGTGGCAAGATGTCTTCCTCCGAGGAGGACTCGAAGATTGATCTGCTCGACTCGCCAGCCAATGTCAAGAAGAAGCTGAAGAAGGCCTTCTGCGAGCCAGGCAACATCGCGGACAATGGTCTGCTCTCCTTTGTCAAGCATGTGCTCTTCTCGCTCTTCAAGGAGGGCGAAGGCTTCGAGATCAATCGCCCTGCGGACAATGGCGGCGACATTACCTTCTACCAGTATGCGGAGCTGGAGCAATACTATGCCGACAACAAGCTGCATCCGGGCGATCTGAAAGCATCCGTGGAGAAGTACATAAATCGCTTGCTGGATCCCATACGCAAGACCTTTGAGGAGCCAGAGCTGAAGTGGGTGATTCACTAGAGATCAGTCTATATATAAGCTTATAATATTTTATGCTCAACAGAAAACTAACCGCTGCTGCTTATCCGCCGCCAGCCAAGGTGAAAGCCAATGCAGCGCCCGCTGCTGCTGGGGCTGACGAGGATGCGCCACATCGTCTGGACATACGCGTGGGCAAAGTCATTGAGGTGGCGCGTCATCCCGATGCAGACACACTCTATGTGCTAAAAATAGATCTGGCTGAGGCGCAGCCACGCACCATTATCAGCGGCCTTGTCAAGTTTGTCACTGTGGAGGAGCTGGACCAGCGACTGGTGGCGGTCCTCTGCAATTTGAAGCCTTCCAAAATGCGTGGCATTCTATCCGAGGGCATGGTGCTCTGTACCTCCAAGTGAGCTGAGCTGAACACCTTGTTTGGTCATCAAATCTAAACTTGTATTTCATTTACAGCGAAGATCACACGGTTGTGGAGCCCATTGTCTTGCCAGCGGCGGCTAAGCCCGGCAGCCGACTCTCCTTCGAGGGCTACAGCGGCACACCCGATGAGCAGCTAAATCCGAAGAAAAAGGTTTGGGAGAAACTCTCGGTTGACTTCAAGACCAATGCCGAAGGCGTTGCTGTCTGGAAGAACAATTTCCTGCTTACGACCGAAGGCGAGCAATTGACCAGCAAATTGGCCAATTGCTGCATTAAGTAAATCCATCATCCAGCTTACCTGAGCCGTGTAATACTGTTAAATACACACAATAACTAAGCCGACAATTTACACACGAACACTATCGAAATGCATTTTTGTAATTTGCTTTTATTGAGTTTTTAAATATATAATGCTTAAATACAATTTTTGCACAGAAAACAAATTTTAAATTTCTCACAAGGCGGCAATGGAAGAACAGCTGGTAACATTTATTGAACGGCAGTCAAGTACACAGTCTTGGTATCGATAACAAAAGTGATTAATGAAGTGATGTACAAAAAAACGATAATAGGCAACTAGTAAGAAAGGAATATGGGAAATGCTTATACTTATTATAAAATTCGATTAAATCATTTAATATTAATCTTTTTTTTTTTTTGTATGATAAAGTCTCATTTGAATTTGAATTTGATATTTTTGAAGCGCCAAACGATGCTAATTGGCTAAACAGCTGTTTGAGCTTTTACAGTCGTGCCTGTGTACTTGTTTTGCCTATCGCTGTTATCGATATTGCAGTAGTTGTTTTAAAAACGTAGTTCGGCAACAGGTAAATTTCTATTTAGACGACAAAATGCCCGTGGTGGACACCAATGAGCTTGTGCTGCTACAGAAACAACAGCAGCAGGTACGCAATATATGTATATTGGCGCACGTGGATCATGGCAAGACAACGCTGGCGGATTCCCTCGTGGCAAGCAATGGCATCATTTCACAACGCATGGCCGGTTTGTTTGTTGTTGTTGTTGTTGTTGGTCTTTGTTTTGTATTTCCATTTCATGTGAAATTTTGAATTGCAGGCAAATTACGTTATATGGACAGTCGGCAGGATGAGCAGGAGCGAGGCATTACCATGAAGAGCAGCAGCATTTCCTTGTATTATCAGGACAACTGCAATAAGGACTATTTGATAAATCTCATCGATTCACCTGGTCATGTGGACTTCTCTAGTGAGGTATCCACAGCTGTGCGTCTATGCGATGGCGCCATAGTTGTAGTGGATGTGGTTGAGGGTGTCGGGCCGCAGACACGCGCTTGTCTCAAGCAAATCTACGAGGAGCAACTGAAGCCAGTTTTGCTGCTCAATAAGCTGGATCGTTTGATTTTGGAGAAGCAAATGACGCCGCTGGATGCGTATTTCCATTTGACTCAGGTGCTGGAGCAGGTGAATGCTGTGCTGGGCAGCATCTTTGCCTCCGACGTGCTGGCCAAGGAAGATATGACGGATAAGAATAACTATGAATCGGCGCTGGAGAATGTGGATGACTCCGACCTGTATTTCTCGCCAGCTGCTGGCAACGTGGTCTTCTGCTCTGCCTACGACGGCTGGGCATTTGCCGTATCCGATTTCGCAGTCACCTATGCGGAGCGACTGGAAATTCCACGTGCAGAGCTGGAGCAGAAGCTCTGGGGCGACTTCTACTACAATAGCAAAAAGAAATGCGTTATGGCCGGCGCCCAGGAGAAGGCCAAGAAGCCCATGTTCGTGCAGTTCGTGCTGGAGAACATCTGGAGTCTGTACGACATCATTGCCGTGCGCAAGGACAAGGAGAAGCTGCCGCTGATAGCTGAGAAGCTGGGCTTGAAGCTGGCAGCACGGGATCTGCGCTTGACCGACGCCAAATTGCAGATCAAAACTGTGCTGGGCCAGTGGCTGCCCATAGATCGTAGCGTGCTGCAAATGGTGGTGCGTCATGTGCCGGCGCCGCACTGCATCAGCGAGGAGCGAGCACAGCGTCTGCTCTATCCGGCTAATGTGGAGCTGAGCTCGCTGCCTGCCCAGACGTTGGCGCTCAAGGAGAGCTTCAGGAGTTGCGACGCGCAGAGCGAGAATGTGATTGCATTTGTGTCCAAGATGATGCCTGTGCCGGTGGCGCAACTGCCACAGAATCGACCCAAGCGTCTAACCGATCAGGAGCTGCAGCAGCGCAGGGATGAAGTGCGTCGTCGCATCGAGGAGCGCAAACAGCTGACCGAACAAGCACAACTGGAACAGCTCACGGCGGGTGTGGAGCAGCTGAACACCCAGCCCGCTGCAGTGGTTGAGGAAGCTGCAGAGGAGGAGCCGGAGCGGAAAGCCTTTGAGTTTGTTGCCTTTGCTCGGGTCTTCAGCGGCACGTTGCGGCGCGGCATGCAACTCTATAATCTAACGCCCAAGCATGATCCAAGGCAGGCAGCACATCGTGAGATCGACCAAGCGCCCTATGCCACGCAGGTGACAGTCGGAGATCTCTATATGTTCATGGGCGGCGAGCTGCAGCTGCTGGAGGAGGTGCCAGCGGGCAACATAGTTGGCATCGGTGGCCTGGAGTCGCACATTGTAAAGACGGCGACACTGAGCAGCACCCTGGATTGCACCTCGTTCAGCGAGTTGAGCATTATGGCCACGCCCATACTCCGGGTGGCCATTGAGCCAGTGCAGCCGCAGGATATGCCGAAGCTAGTTAAAGGACTGAAGCTGCTCAATCAAGCCGATGCCTGCGTCCAGGTCTCCGTCGCGCCTACCGGGGAGCACGTGATAACCACCCTGGGCGAGGTGCACGTGGAGAAATGCGTGCATGATCTGGAGCAGAGCTATGCCAAGATCAAGGTCAATGTATCCAAGCCAATTGTTTCGTTCAGAGAAACGATTGTGCCGGATGCGACTGTGGACATGGTCAACGAGGCCATAGTGAAGACAGCGGACGATAAGGATATCAGCAAGAAGATAGCCACGCAGCAGACTCTGAACAAGTTGGGCACACTGAGGGTTATAGCATTGCCTCTGCCTGCAGCTGTTGTCCAGCTGCTGGAGCAGCATGGCAATGTCTTCAAGGTAGGTCGAAGGAACCTAAACCAAATCCAAGTCATTTCTAATCCCTTTTCCTCTTCCAGGAGCTAGCTGCCACGCCACGCAATGCTCTGCTATCCGAGAAGTTCTCAGCTCTCTTGGCCTCCATCAGGAGTCAACTAATCATCGCCTTCGCGGAGCTGCAGCTGCATGGGCTCAGCTCCCTGTCGCCCTCGGAGCTGGTGCAGCGCATCTGGTCGCTGGGTCCACGCAATTGTGGCACAAATATTTTACTTAATCTTAGCGATTACGAGCAGCCCGACTTTTGGAACACACAATCTAAGAGCGATACAGATTTGACTGATGCACGTCGAGACTTCAATAGCTCCTTGGTGAATGGTTTTCAGTTGACAACGGGTGCAGGTCCGCTCTGCGAAGAGCCCATGCAAGGTGTTTGCTTTGCGGTGCTCGAGTGGTCGGTTCAATCAGAGGGCGAGGATCTAAATGCTCGTGGCTTTGGACCCTTTTCGGGTGGGTCTGTCCGTCTACACATATATGAGCTTTGTTTAACATACTTCTGTTAACTCTTAACAGGTCAAGTGCTAACGGCTGCCAAGGAAGTTTGCCGCCAGGCCTTTCAGAGTCAGCCTCAGCGTCTGGTCACGCCCATGTACAGCTGTAATATTGTGGTCAATGCAGAAATGTTGGGTGAGTGCTAAGCTTAATATATATTAATTGACATTATGCAAATCTTGTGTATGGAAAATATTTACAATTATCTGCTAATTACATCTGCGTGCTAACAGAAACTTTGAATTGACGTTAACGGCTGTTTTACATAGGAATGTTAAATAACATTACCTTGGCAATCTTACATTCATATCTTCTGTTAAATAAGTTGAGTACTGTTAAGTGTGCTAACATTGATCTGTTCTGTGTAGCAGTTTTAGAGAGTAACATTGCTCTGTTATATTTAACAGTAGTTAGCCGGCACTCAATATTTGAGCCATATTATGTTATGCCCTTGGAGTACCCTTATCTACCGCCCCATAAGCAAATGCAATTTGTTTGATTTATTTAACTAAAATGTATAAATAATTTATTACATATTTAAAATTCATTCAAAATCGTTTACATAGATAATTTTGATTGTCGTTTTTTAATTTAACTACTAGTAAATGCAGCTTAGATCTAACATAAATAGGCAACTAAATGTATTATTTTGTTCTTTATAATTTAAATGATTTGCTTCACTGTTTAATTAAGATATATATGTTTAAATATGTTAAATATGGTATTTAAAAAAATGGAATTGATGCCATATTTTGGGTTTTTGATATGCAAAACAAATTAATTAAACAATTAGTTCGGGCGTGGGCGTGGACGCATAATTGTTTAATTAATTCGTAATTGTTTTTGTTTCTCATTTAAATAAATACAAAATACGCGTATTTGTTATAAATTAAGGAAAGTGTTCTAGGCGATCAGCTTAAGATCGAAAAATGCCATTTCAAATGCTTAAAGTTAAATGCTTAGCGTCTAATTGTAAATACGTTACGTTACGTGTTACGCGTTACGCGTTACGTTACGCAAAACCGCCTCTCTGTCACGTAGTCGTTGAACCCATCTCTCTCTCTCTATCTATCTATCTCTGGAAACAATCAAGTTGATCGCGATCCTCGTTTAGCTTCAGTCACAGTAGGTTGCAGAGTATTCCGGAAAAATTCCAATTAAAAATTGTTTTACTACTTAAGCTTCAGCATAGATTTTGCCTTTAGTCCCAGACAATGGTCTGTTGAAACTCGAGCACACGATCCCAGGGAAACTCAGGCTCGAAGTCATCCAGCGTATCGAGCGATCGCTTAACACGGCTCGTCGGGTCCGTCTGTGTCGTCAACTCCGCCGTAGTTGCTTCGCTCTGGTCCGCTTGGAGCGTGGTCCGTGCCTCTGCCTCATCACTGGACTGTGTGCTGCTGCTGCTGCTGCTGCCGCTAGGGATTTGGTCGCGTTCCTCGGCAGCTGCTTCAATGGGCGGCGCCTCGCCACGTCGCTCATTGTTACGTCCGTAATTGCTGCCCGGGAAACCGTTGAGCGCAAACTGATCGGGTCGGAAGTTAGGCGAACTGCTGTGTGTATGCTGTGTGCTCTCGGGACGATTCAGATACTGATAGGAGCTGCTGCCGCCATTCTGGAAGGTTTGATCCTGTGGCTGATAGTTGGCACTGATAGCCGAGCTGCCCACTTGTCCACCGGATAGACCGCCATAGATGGGTCTGCCATAGCTGTCCTTCTGTACGCCGTTGTTGCTGCCGCCGCTGCCACCCGTGCCTGGGCGATAGAAAGGCTTCTGCAGCTGATAGCGCTTGGGTGGCTGTGCGCTGGGCTTGCGGACGGAGTAGCCAGGCTTAACGCACATCATGCCAAAGACACGGATTCCGGGCACGCTCGCATAGGTGGGCTGATCATGAGCCATGGGTCCCTCTGTGAGGTGTGGAGAAGGATGGTTGTTAGAGGTAGTAGATAGACTCTTAGATAAGATTTTGAATAATGTTGCTTAGGGTTAAAACAAGGTTAGGTACAATTCTAACTAAGGATGTAACCTTTAAATAGGGTAGATCTTAGGATTTAATCCTCAGAAAGAAATCCTTAGATAGAACTCTGCCTAAGCTTGCCTTAGCTCTGTGAGAACTAAGTTTAGCTGACTTTAGGCAACTTTGCTGCTTCTAGACTCAACTCTTAATTGCTTGTACTAGACTAGTCTCAAGTCGCTACTCAATTCCCATCGTCTGCTTGCTGTTGTTACTCACCCATTTTGAAGTGATCGGGGCAGCGGCATATGACAAGATAGTGCGATTTGCCAGTGCGTGTATTTTGTAGCGCCAACAGGGACCAATCCTTGGGTGAACGGCATTCGCGCATCTCAGTGGTTGCTTCGCACGTTTTGGCTAGCGTAATTGCCTGAGAGATAGAGAAAGAGAGAGAACGAGAGAGACGGAGGTAGAGGAAAAGTTTTGATTAGTGTAATGAATACCGTTTTCAGTCTGTCTAGACATGGCTAATAGCTGCCTAAAAGGAGTCGAAGGCATGAGTGCTGCAATTAGACATTCACTTGGCGGCGTCTGTTTTAGATTGGCTGGCCCACAGGGCTAGCCGAAGAAAGTTGCTATGCAACCAGCTAAAACCGCTCCCTATTGATATTCATTGATCGTGGCTCAAATTGAAAGTTAACATGCAACCCAAAGGCTGCCTCGCAAAGTGCAAAACTGTATCTCCAGCCGTGTAATCCATCCCATACCAGCCACTGTTGCTTAGTCAAGTGAGCTCTAAGCCCAGGGCGTTGGCTGTGGTGGGGCTGGGTTTGGGGTATTCCATCTGTTGTTGTTTGTGCCACATTAGCTATAAAGCTTGCCAGAGCCAATTGCTTTGGCAGTTGATCTCATGCAATGTCTGAACTCCCATTCAATTGACTCCCATTGCCATTGCCATGATTGTCCTTTTAACAGATTTTCCGTGTTACAATTGAGCTACTGCTGTGGTTGTTGTTGTTCTGCTGTTACCCATAGCAAATGGTTGGGGTAATGGGCATATTGGTTTTGTGTAAGTTTGTTGTAGATGGAGGGAAAAATGGGAATATTTCTTGAACATCTCAATCCAGTTTGAAAGATCTTTCATATTCATATAAATTCAAGTCTACATAAAATTTCTGAACATTCCTTAAGCTACTTTATTTTCACATAACTGGAGAACTTTAGCAACAAGAGATATACAATTTGGAATATGTGTTCTTTTAAAGTATATTTAGATAGAAAATACTTCACTTTTTTAATACCTGGCCCCTGTCAACCCCAACAAGTCGAGGCTTTAATTTTGGCATAACTCAAGAACTATAGCCGCGACAGCTATTAAATTTGGTATGTGGCTTCCCATAATGCCTATAGTTAGAGCCTTTCCCTAATACCTAACATCAACTCATCCCTATCTCATATGCACCCACTTGCAAATCCTGCTTAGGGTATCTTTTGGTCAGACAGTGCTCACTGGATCACTCTTACTAGCTGTTGCTGTTTGCTGTCAATAATTTGATTGACTTGCGGCGCTCTTTGCATGCTGTTGGCTGGCTGGCTGGCTGGCTGTCTGGCTGGCATTTCCTTTCGCCCGCTCCATTGGCTGCCAATTGGCTGCCATTCAGGTTAATGTGGCCTGCCAGTAACTGGCTGCCAGTTGTGCCAGTTTTTCTAGCTAAGCTTCTGCCTAGTCGCTGTCCGCTGTCAGCTTTTTAAACGCATTTTCATAATTTTGCTAGTGGTACAGTTCCGACAAGACATGCACCACAGCAAGTGTGGCATTTAACGGTACTCGGCCGCACACAATTAGCTCCAACCGCAGCCCACATTGACGATCCCGCTCATTAAACAATTAAAAACTTTTTATTATTATTACATTTATGGCAAATTTATTGTGGCAATTCTCAGCAACCAAACCAGCATTTACAACTCAATTATGCACCGCTGCACCACTAATTGCACCACACAAATAAACACACACATACTTGCTGCGGGTGGTTGGCTTGTGGGAAACTGGAAACTTGTTAACCAAATCGCAGATCCTTCCAGGAAATCTCTAAACAACAATCTATAAAAGCAGTTCCAGTCGTGCCCAGCCACATGATCTATCATTGATACCAATTACTTATACGAATTGCCATGCACTGAGCAAAATAATCGCTGATCTGGCGATATGAAAAGCTCATATAATTATGCCAGAGTTGCCCATTAAGGAAGGGTAAAGGAAAACATGAACTCTGACTCTGAGAACTTAAAAAGCCATAAAAAATTAGCTAAGAATGTGCAGATAAATCAGAAATGGTTATGAAAATTATTCAGATTAACAAAATTGCGAAGGAATTTAGGATTTAGGAGATTTACGACTGGAACTTGTTGAATGATTTTCAAATTTCCTTTTCTCAGTTTTTCGATTTCCTTGCTCAATTTCCTTTACCAATCTTTGACTAACTTAATTTCCAATTGTTTTCATTCACAATTAATCCCAATTTTCGGTCAGTGTATTTCGCCAGCTGAGCTCACTCCCCCACTGCGCTTAGCTGGCCAAAACTTACCTTCTTCTTATTATCACCGACCAATTTGGTGGTGTGCTGATCATCTTCGTTGAGGCTGGCCGAGCAGGGATCACGATATCTAGAAAAAAACGAAAAAAGACAGATTGGGCTTAGTGTTTAGCAGCTGTCTGTCTAGCAATGCCCCAAGTTCCCAATACCAACTCGAACGAATGCCTCCCGCCCAGTCGCAGTTGGGCGCAACCAGGGACTACCAGCTGAGGTAGCTTGGGGGGCATTACGGTTGGTTAGCCATGGGTTGGGCTTCTTATTTATTTTTTTTTTTTTTCGCTTACCTTGATGGACAGGCGCAGAGCGGCTGGGTATAGTTGAGACGGACGTAGACCGCATTGCAGACCTGCTGGATGGCGCATTCGGGCAGCAGATAGATGTGTTGATTGTGTGGATAATAATGATATTTGGTGGGCTTCGCTGTCGCTGTCTTCTGCAAATAGAGTTAGAAAGGAAATAAATGAAAAGGCGTTGAGCTGGGCAGTTATTTATAAATATCGGCTGAAGGGCATATGATGCTGGGAAATTGTTAGAGATTCGTTTTAGCTTGAGCTATACCTTCGGCTTGATTTCTTTTACACTTTGCTGTTTATTTAATAATTGCCAAAAGTTAATCAATTTTAAAAATTAAAAAAAAAATACATTTCTCTATTGAATGAGTGAGGTTCGAACCTTGATCTTGACCAGAGACAGGGTGTCTCAGACAATACATTTATTTTAGTTAACAGAATGTAAAATGTTAAAAGTCATTGTAATGGATCATAAAACAATATTTTATTTAAATATAATCCTATTTGAGTTGCAATTGCTGTTTCAGCAAAATTCACATAGACTTCAACCCAATACCCCATGTTAATCTACCAGTCAGTCAGTCAGTCAGTCAGTCAGTCAATCAGTCAGTCAGACATATATAGCCAGTCACTCTCTTGTACACAAATAGATAATCTGTTGTGGTCATAAGACTAACTAATTAAACTGCAGTTGCAATGCGATTAGTTAGAGATTCAAGATGCAAGCGTGGGCTTGTCTGCGTTTCACTCAGCTTGTCAGCTGCAAATATTTGCTTGGCTTGCAGCTTGTTTGGCTCGTTGAATTGCCATGAGCCAACACCAAGTGTGTGTGTGAAATTGACGCAAACAGTTTTTTAATAACAGCAGACAAGGTCCAAGCTTAAATTGAAAACGGTTAAATAAAGAAGAAGAAGAAGTGGAAAATAAGCAACTCAAGATGCTATGCCAACTCGGACTCGGACTGGGACTCGCACTCGGACTGTGTGGCACTTCTGCATATAAAATAGCAGCACCACAGCGGGTTAATGGCAAACGAGACCCTCACATAATGCCACAAATTGCTTGAGTGCAACATGGGGTGCTGCCCCCCCCCAAACCAAACTCTCCTCTGCCGCACAGCAATTGCCAAGCGGAAGCAGCGAGAAAAAAATGAAAAGTTATTAAGAAATTGATGCAGTCGAGGGGGAAAATAAGGTATGCTCTGCCCTTGGTAACTGCAAAACGCACCTCGGCTTCGTATTTACTTGGTAATTTGTGCTCAGAACTAAGAACAGAGCACAGAGCACTGAGCACCGAGCACTGAGCACTGAGCACTGAGAACTGAGAGCTGAGAGCTTCAGCTTTGAGTTCAAGCCCCGTCACTTCCTTTCCATAAATGCCAGCCATTTCCCTGTGCCAACTTTTCCATGTTGAAAACTTTCTAAATATATATATATATATATATTTCTAAATATATATATATATTTCTATATATTCTCGCATAACTGTGTAGGGTACATGGCTTGGAGGAGGGGGCACTCTCATTTCCATATGACTTTTGTTTGGCCATTCAAATGCTTTTTCCGAACTACTTTCGCATATTGTTTTAGCACAATTTCTGCATGAAGTTCTGCATCGAATGGCTCAAGTTTTCGCTCCCCTCTTTATATGTTTTCCCTTTCTGTTTAAATAGTAACTAAATACAATAATTAATTTGCGCTTAAGTGCCTGGAGGAATGTTGAGGCGAATTCTTGTTAAATTGCGCCTTGATTGCAGCAAGGTCTTGCCGTGTTGTGGAAAAGTAAAAAGATTCACTTCCTATGGATAGGTATAGAAAACTATTTAATGAAGTTCCAGAGAAAAAGTTTCGTTAGGGAAGTTACAGAAAGTAAGTCGAACTAAAAAAAAAAATAACCTGACCGAAGTTTTTAGACTTGGCAAATAGTTTTGCAGGCTAATTGATTGATGTTCAATACAGAAAATAAGCAGCGACAGCTGGAAAAGTGAGTTTTAATTCTTTGATTTCCTGTTCAATCTTAGGGTATATATTAAGCTGTATTCTGATTGATTGCTTGATTGATGGACTGCTTGAAGCTTGCTTACAGCTAAAATTTTGGACAACTTAAAAGTTTAGTTTGAAAATTCGCATACTAAAATGAAAATATATATATGTATATATTAGGAAAATATGATTGATTGATTGATGATTGATCTTTAACGTTAAGTCCAAAGTTTGACAGCTAGATGCTGCATGCGTGGTGCATATTTGCTTTGTCTTTGTCTAAATCCAAAATGTATTATATATATTAAGAAACTATTTGTCTGATTGATTGATTGACTGCTTGATGGCTTAGTGTCAAAATCGCACAACCAGCAAACTGATTTCCATTTCGTTTTTTTTCTTTTATCATTCAAAATTAATAAATAATCGTATAAACATATATATTGATTGATGGATGTCATCAATCATGACCAAGCAATCTGCAGTCTTATGGTAGGTTAAGTCTTGATTCAAAATGGCAAAAATAATTCCTGTATTAGCACAACAATTTTTTAAAAATTACTTTATTAATGCATTATTCGTGGTCGCATAAATTTCAGCAATTTCTTGGTGGCATCTTCCGCTAACAAAGACATCTCCAGTGCGCTTGCTAAACAAATCAAGCTGAGCTCGGCGCGCCTCGCATGACTCATACGCCATGTTGGCTGTCATTGTCATTCGCCATTGCTTTACAAGTCGAAGCACAACTCTCACTCGGAGTTTGTTAGCAATTTTCCTAACTAATTGCAACTTGTAGTTGTTGTTGTTGTTGTTGTTGTTGCTGTTACTGGCTCCTTGCTACTTAGCACATAATTGAGCTTAACTTCTTTTTAGCTTAGTCGCCTCTTTAGCTCTCTTGAAATTGCGCTTCCCATGCCAATCATTTGCATTTGGCCTGAAGCCTCGAAACATTTTTGTCCCTTCCCTTCGCTCTGGCTAACTGGCTAAGCATTATTGAGTTTTGCAGTTGTTGTTGTTGTTGTTGTTGTTGATGTTACTGCAGTCAGCTGTTTGTCACATCTGTCGCCTCAACGCTCGCTGGCTTGCCTCATTGTTGTTGCAGGGCTGTCGCGAGGCTCTGACTCTGGCTCTGGCTTTGGCTCTAACTCTGGCTTGTTGCCTGTCTCGTTGGCTGACTGCCTGACTGCCTGTCTCTTTCACTTTGGCCTAAGTACATTTTTAAATATTTACCATGTTGTTTTGGACAAGCAACTGGCAACTGGCAACTGGGCAGGCAGCTGGCAACAGGTGGGGATTGCGGAGCCCCGATTTTTTGTATCTTTTAGTTAAAGAATTTTCCACGAAATGCAAATTAAAGCGTCGCTAGGCTTGTTTTTTTGTGTAGTTTAATTTTTATTGGCACACGGGTTAAAGTTCAGAGTGTACTCAAAAACACCCGCATACAATACCCCCCACCCCAGCCCACCCTCCACACACTTTCTTGAAAATCGTGTTTCGTTTTTCTTTTCCTGCCTTGCGTCGAGTGCTGCGCGCTCGCACCTCATGAAGTCGCACGACCTTTTGTAGCATTTTCGCTGCTGATGCATTTCGAGTGGCATGAATTGCGTTTTGATTGAAAAGAAAGTGACATTTCCGCTGATTTCTTTTGCTGCTGTTGATTTTACTTTTCTGCCTCAACGAGTGGACCAGGTGGTGGGGGGCGCGGGGCTAACAGGTGTCACAGGTGGCAGCTCGGCTGCAACCTTTAAACGATTTTGTTTTCTTTTGGTCAATGTTTGCTTAGTTTCTGCTGCATTCGACTGTAGTCGTCAATTAAGCGCCGACTCTGTTTGCCAAAACTTTGACAGCTAATTTATCGACTCCGTGCCACGCGGCGTATGTGTGATATTTATTTGTGCAACCAGCAAACAGCAGCAGCGAAAGTTCTTTAATTACTGATGATTGAACTGGGCTCTGTGTGTGCTGTGATTTTTGCAATTTTGTATTTAAATATAGCTGCAATTGCATTGGCTCTAACTAAGACTTAGACTCTATTTGTTATCGATTAATCGATAGTGCCGAATTTGTTATATCTTATATAATATTAGCCATATCATACTGTATATGATTTGTTTTCTATCTGTTATCGATAGCAGACATATCGATCATGCTGCAGTTCTTATCGAAATTTGAATTGTTCAGTATTTATAGAACAATATATATTTCGTAATCCAATAGGCGTACACTGCTGTAATCGATCAGAAAATATCGATAATTCATTAGCTTAAAAGCTAATGCACTTAGTCAGTTGCTGATAAATTTATGCCCCAAGTTCAAGTCCTAAACGTTAAGCAGCCTAGCGCATATTTTCCAGTTTCCTTAAGATTTTCTTTTCTTTTCTATTTTCTGCCCGCTTGATTTATGCCAGCAGCACGAAATTTACTTTTAATGAGCGACAGCAGTTGGTGCGGTGGAGCTAATGCTAAGCGCATGTATCTGACAGCTTGTAGCTACAATGTCTAAGGTTTTTTTTTTTCGCAATGAGCAGGGGTAGGGGGAGGGAAAGTATCTTTGTATCTGCTCTCAGATGCAAATCACTTGCTATTATTCAAATGTGCCCTGAAAGCCAAAAGCTGTTCGGATTCAATGCAAATGCTATATAGTTGTGGAGTCGCTGCCACGCCCACTTACCCACTTGGCCGTAACTGAAGTGACTTTCTGTGTAGCTGGCGCGCAATTAATAAATAATTTTCATTTCATTTTCATTTGAGATTTGATTTAATTACGTGAAAGTCACAGCGCTTACAAGTCAGGCACACGCCCCCAACATCCGCTTTCGTGTCTCTCTCTCTCTCTCCCCACCTCCCTGGCCCCCTGTTGTGTTATATATTGTGGATTGTTTATGGTGTAAAAGAACAGAAAATTAGTTGTCATTATATGTGTGAGAGAGTGTGTAGGTGTGTGTATGCAAGAGTGTGTGATTTCTTATACCCTAAACTAAAATGTTGAGTTTACGCCTGAGGGGTATTATGTTTTTTGTGGGTGGGTCAACAGTGGGAAAGGTTATATTGCTGGGCTCACTTGAAAACATATTTATATAGCTGATTAAATATTTTATATTATTTAAATATATAATGGAAAATTGATAGATACGATAGATGCCGCATTAAGCTTACTATTTTCATAAAATATATTGAAAGCTTTTATGACTAGTCTCGTATATAGTGTACCGAGGTGATCTAGTAAATATTTATATATTCTTATAGAATTGTATTTGAATTACAAGAGAATTATAACCAAGTTTCTATATACAAATATATATATAAATAAATCATATATAAATATGAAATGAAATACAAATTTAGAAAAATATATAAATAAATTGAATATTTATTTTAATAATAATATATATTATTTTTAGGTCAACAACTCTCAAGACTACCCTCGTAGTTCTTCTCAGCTTTTAGTAAGGGCATTTGTTAGTCGTGCTTTCTCGACTGGAGCACTCTTACTTATAAAGTATATAAGTATTTTCGTTGCTTCGCTTTTCGAGACCTTTTTATTTGTTATTTAATTTGATGCGCTAAGTGAAAATGAAATTTTGTTGTAAATAGTGTGTGTGTAAGAGAGTGTGTATGTATGTGTGTGTGTAGTGGATGCTTTATTTAATTGCTGCTTGCAGGTTCTTGTCAGCTTATTGTTGTTGTTATTTAAAGAGCGTGAAATTTCAAGTGGATTGTCGGCTCACGATGTTGCCGCCGGCTATTGTTGTTGCTGTTGCTGTTGTTGGGCCAAAAGCTACCGAAAATCTGAAGATTTGACTACTGTCAGTGGTTGTTGTTATTGTTAAACACAAACATTTCACTTGAGCTTGCAGTTGTTGTTTGGTTGTTATGTTGTTAACTGTAGTTTCTCATGCAAATCCACGCAATTCATTTGTTTGTTTATTTGCCTTCAATGTTGTTGCTGCTGCTGCTGCTGTTGCTGCCGTTGTTTGTTGAGCGCTTTTTCCGGTTTGCTGGCCATTGATAGCCATCTGCCAGCGAAGCCAGCATCAAACAGCATCCATAGCGCAGTTTATAACAAAAAAAAGTATTTTTCTTGAACTCCGCTCGAAACTCGAAAAAATTGCTTTTGCCCGCGGGGCGTAATTACAAAGAAGGTTCAATAAATTTGCCAGCTGATGGCCAGCATTTGTTGCATCCGTTACAATAACATAAAGTTCAGAGTTGAAAGGTGTAGCTGGCGTAGAGAGGCTGGCACGACTCAGAGATACCGCGCAGTGCAGCTGGTGATGGGATTTTGAGACTGGCATGACTCTGAAATACCGCGCAGTAAAGTAGCTGCTGCTGCTCAAAAGGGAAATGTTGTAAATATATTTCCATCGTGTATTTCTTCAGCATCATCTGCACTTCCACTAAACTAGCCTTAGCTGATTTGTATGTTAGGCAATTCAGGTGAATTCTTGGTTCTGCTTTGCTTCGTGGTTAACATGTTGGCTCAGCCCATATGCTCCATTTATGCCCATTGGCAAGCGAGTGGCTTATAAAAAATAAAGAACACGACATCAGCGTCATCAGGGACAGCAGCGACTGTGTCTGTGCCGCTCATGCAACACAGCCATCTTTAGTTGCAGCAGGCGCTGTCGCTGTCGCTGTCTTTGCGCATGCGTAACTGATATCCATCTTGGGCGGCGTTACATTTTCTCTCTATATAACTATATATATATATATAACGATTTTTTGTGCTGCGCATAACTTGTCAAACAACACACAAAGCCGGATGGGCCGACGCACCGGCGAGGCCATGGTCAAGTCAACTCGCCATCCTGGCCATGTTGTTGCCGCAACAGCAGCAACAACAGCAACAATTTTCTATGATATAAGTGTAACGCGTCTCATAAAAAAAACTCGCCCAATGTTTGCTTCGTAAGCGTCGTAGATTGCATCAAAGCGTTGCAGTTGCTGGCGCACACAGGTGTAAAAGGGGAGCAGGGGGTGGGGCACATGCACAGCAATTACATTATTTTGCAGGCGGTGTTGGCAACAAAAATTGAATAATCCCACATGTGGCAGCAGCAGCAGCAGCAACAACAGCAACATTCCTTGCAACGCGTGTTCATAATTGTTGCAGGCCAAAATAAGAGGAAGAAACTTGGCAAGCGTTTAATGTGTCAAATGCAAGTGCAACATGTTGCTGTTGCTTCTACAATTGTTACTGTAGAGGCTGTTGCTGTTGCTTTTGCTTCGTACCACATTTATTCACTCTAATTTGTTTCTAATGTTCGTCTCTGAAATGCTGTTGCTGTCGCTGTTGATATTCTTGATGTTGGCAATGTTGCTGATGTGGGCAGTGGCTGCTGTGAGCTGTTGCTGTTTCTTTACTTATTCTGAATTGTTTCTAATGCTTATCTCTCAAATGTTAATGATGTTGCTGTTGCTGTGGTTGTTGTTGTCAGTAAAATTGCTGATGTTAGAGCAACTGCTGCAGTCGTATTTGACTACATTATGTTGCTAAAATTTTGTTGCTTAAGTCTATATGTTTTCACGAACTATTTTTGTACAGATTTCATAAATGTTGCTGATGCTGTATGTTGCTACCTTGGTCCCACAAATTGCATTGCTCCTACCGTTGGATTAGCAATTTAGCATTTCTAATATGTTCTAATTTGTTGCCAATGCTAGTCTCCCACAGCAATTCTTCTCCTTCTATATATGTTGCTGCTGTTGCTCCTATTGCTGCAGCTGTTGCAGTTGCTCTAACTATAATAAGCTAATGTTACATTTGGCAACATTGAATGCCTATAATTTGCTAATGCTTGGCTTTTATATGCTGTTGCTCTCGGCCATGTTGCTGATGGTAATGTTGCTGCTGTTGTGTTTACTACCAGCAGCTGTTGCCGTTGCATCAAACAATTCAAATTTTCTTTAATTTGTTTCTAATGTCAGTGTCTGAGAGCTATTTTGGAGACTTGTCATAAATGTTGCTGCTGCTATGGTTACCGCTGCTGTTGCTGCTGCTGCTGGTGCACCAATACTGCTAGCAATTGTTGCTGCTGCAGCAGCCGCCGCATTCTATACTAATTTGTTCTAATTTGTTTCTAATGCCTGTCTCTCAGAGCTATTTTTGTGACTTGTCATAAGCTCTTAATTGTTGTTGCCGTTGTTGCCTATGCTGGCTGCTATTGCTGTTGTTGCTGTTGTTGCTGTTGTTATTCCTGTTGTCCGAGCTGCTTTCGTGTTTAATGCGCAGTGCCGTAATATTTTTCTTTATGCTTAGTACTTATTACTTATTGCTGTTGGTTGCTGTTGTTGGTGCTATTGCTGTTGCCGCTGGCCGAGTTTATTGTTCTAGTTTAGACCTCCCATTTCCCCAACTCTGTCCCGCTCGCCCCGGCCTTGGGCTCTATTAACAGTTGTTTCGGCTGCTCAGCTGAGTTTGTTGAACTTTTAATGAGTTTATATGGGCGCGCATTATATGATTTTTAACGAGCAATGCATTTGTTTGTTGGGTCAACTTTTCGAAGACAGATCTAATGCCAGCAGCTGCCCCATGGAACGGATGCGCCTTTTAATGAGCAGCTTAATTATTTTAGCTGGAGGCAGTTGAGCGTTTGAGAGCAGAAATCGATTGCAATCAATGCTGTTTTGTTGACTTTTCTCAATTAAGACATTCATTCTATTATCTCTTCAATTAATTGTAAGGAATCTGCTATCTTTCACTTCATTTACAAACTAATTGCAGCTCCAGTCATGATTTATGCTGCAATCGTTGATAGTAATGGAAAGGTGTTAAGAATAATTTATCGAGTTTTTTAGAGCTCTTCTTGTTATTAATTCTCTGGCGCCCTTAATCTGGCGCTCTTAATTAATTATCTTTGTTCGTTAGTTACTGAACTTCTTAGCATCTTAAGTAATCGATAAATTGTGTTATGAAATACGTTTCCTTTCAAAGAAGTGACATTAATAAAATAACAGTTGTTAGGCTGTAGTGCTTTATTATTTATTATCGATATGGTATCGATCAATATTATTATCTTTCTGTATTGTGTTATTTTATTTAACCGTAAACCCTATTGTTACTGGTCGATTTTAGTTATTTATTTGATTGGCATTCCAGACAGTTGCTAACTTTTCAAGTCTATAATTTGTTATCGATATATTATCGATAACATTGAAATTTTAGTTAATACATTCACATATTTTATGGAAGTTAAGTTCCGCACTGGCGGAAACTAAATGAAGTGTTATCAATTATCGATTTAAAAACTCTATAGTTTAATATTAGATTTGTCCTAAAGTTAAATTTAAAGTCCACCACACAAACTTGTCCATTAAAAATTACTTTCGAGTTCTTGTGGCTTTCCGATTGAAAGTCTTTTGTTTATTTTCTTTTAAATTGATATCAGCATTTGTTTCGCAATCAAACAACTCATAATTTGAAAGACGAAATTCACTTAAGTGTTGGCTATGCTGGCTAACTGTTCGCTTACCTGGTCGTTTACCTCAAAGCACAAACAGTTTGACCGCACCAGCCCACCCGACGCCGCCTAACCGCAAATGGTCAAAATGTTTACATTTTGTGTTGTTTCTCAACGCTAATACGCACAGCAAACATTGCATAGCCGGTGCCGGTGCCGGTGCCCAGTTGAGATTTGTAAAGATTTGTTAGAAATCGTTTGAGATGTCTACTCACGTACAGAGCTCGCGGTCAATGGATGCGCAGCTGGAGGGGGGCGTGTCTTACCTGCAAATGTAAAAGAAAGCGAAATTAGTTTGCCAGAAGTTTAACAACAAAATGGGGAAAAAAATGAAAATAATAATAATAGCAATAGCAAGAAATTCCAGCGAACGAAAAATCAGTTAATACAACTGCCAATTCACATTTAAATAAGCCATCAAAACTTTCTACATGTTGCATGATTATTTTTTGATCTGTGGCAGAAGCCGCCGCGGAATTCAATTAAGCTCGACTGCAACAGCGTCGCGTCGTTGCCTTTAATTTGTTGCGCCTAATTATTGCAGTTGGCTGTTGTCGGTTGTCGGTTGTCGGTTGGCTTTTGTCTTTTGTCTTTTTGGCATCTGCTGAGCTGAGCTATGGTTGGCATTATAATATGTAGTTCTTCTGTTAAAGGGGGCCTTCGGGCCAACACTTTCTTTATTGGACTTTCTTTAGATTTATCTTCTTTTACAGCTTTGCTGTGTAGCGCCTGTGGCATTTGCTTGCCGACTTCTTTTGTTTTGGTTTTTTTTTCGCTTGTTGCGCTTCACTGTTTTTCGCATGGCTTTTCCAAACCAAAGACCAAGAAGAAAATGAAGCAGAAGCGGCAGAGGCAAGGGCAGTGGCAGGGGCAGGGACAGAAAGTCGCTGCAAAATTCCAACATTATGCAGTGCGTTAATTATGGGAGAGCCTGCGGTGCTAATGTCTATATCATTGGCTGCGCACCCTATTAAAGAGAGTGCCCACAACTAGAGAGAAATACTAAAAAAAACTAAGTAAAAATAAAAAGTTAGCTTTATAAAATGCCGACCTCGAAAGCTATGTTGGCTGCCTAGTTTGCTAGAAGCTACACTGAACAAAAATTGATGGGTAAAGCCTAAACTTACGAGAAGAGAGCTGTGAGGCAAGCTTGAGTTTAGTGAAAATTTAGCTAATGACGCTATGAGCAATTGGAGTTTTCAGTGCAAGCACGCCTTAATGAAAGAGAGATTTTATTTAAAAATATATATTAAATATTTTAATTTTAAATATATATTTAAACCAAATTAATTTATATTTTTGTAAATTAAATTAAAATTAAATATAAATATATTTAAAAATAATAAATTAAATAAATTTAAATATATATTTTATTAAGTCTTTTACTTTTGCAAGATATTAAATGTCAAGTTGACATATAAAGAAAGAAGATCTATATAAAATAATAATAGAGAAATTTATAGACTTCAGCTTCAGCAGCCCTGCATTTTAACTAATTTATACAATTTTATTACTCTCTGTCTGAATATCCTTTTAGTTTTTCTGTCAGTGTAGTTCGTCTGGAAAGCATCGAAACTGTAGTTCAACGATTTCGTCACAGTCCTTTGTCTCAGTCGTGACCGCCAACTGTGGCGAATGATGACGGTCTTGTTTCTGCTTCTCTCATTTGGCGCAGGGGCAAGGCGCTGTTGCAAACTGCAATTTGCGACAAATTCTGTGTAACAACACAAAATTTCACTTGGCAGCGAAGTCTTCGACCATTTGTGGGCATTTTGTCGATAGTTTGTAACCTCAATTTGCATTTGAATTTTTGTAGCAGCCAGCGACAAATATGGCCAAAACAAATTTGGATATTGTGTATTGGGTATTGGCATTGGGTATTTGTGATTACTGTTGGCCGTTTTGATTGCCATATAAGACGTATATGGAGAGCTGGAGATGGGTTAACAGTAAATCAATTGGCTGCAGAACGTATCTAATAGACACACACACTGACTGACTGAGCCATTGGCCAAGATATACATCATCAGCATTTACAGCTATCAATCATAATTAAGTGAATGATAATCAAAATGGTCAGCATTATAGACGGACTTGACTCGAGCCTTTGTTCTCTTTGTCTCTCTTGCTCGCTCTCCTGCTCGGCCGTATTATTAGAGGTAATGATAAAGAGCCGCAGCTCGAGCGAATCGAAATGCTGCGCCAACTCTAGCCACAGCACCGTTATGCAGCTTAACATAACTCCCAGGCACAAGAGCAGCAGCAACAACAGCTTCTTCTCTCATTGTCTCGACCTCATCTCGTATGCAAACGCAAAACTCACTTTGAGCTACAAATACAGATGCGAGTGCGAATTGTAGCTGTTGCTGTTGCTGTTGTATCTAGCATTGACATGCTCGCAACTGGCTAGCAAATTTAGCACGCTAAGCAAAGCCAGTCAGCTCCCAGGCGTAGCTTTCATTTTAGACCAGGTGACAGCTAGCTATGAGCTGCTGTTGCTGCCACAAGCTCAGACGCTGCCACATTAATTTATTAGTCGCACTTGCAATTGCTGTTGCTGTTGTGTAAAAGATACGCACACACTGCGAGCTACATTCTGCCAACAGCAGCATCAGCAACGGCCAAGAGCCAACAGCCAACAGCCAACAGTTGGCCTCTAGTTGTCGCCTATCAAATTACGTTGCTGGGATGCCAAAACCCAACAACATTTCAAATCTCTGGCTTTTTTTTTTTTTTTTTTCTCTGCATAGGTAACTTTAGATGCAGCTTGTTAGTGCTGCGGGAGAGAGAGAGCGAGTTGGAGTGAGATAGCAGCCTGTAAAATGAGTAATGGCAAATGCGGTTTATGCAGTGTGCGCTTATCATGCATTTGCAGCTTATGAAAAGTAAGATTTGGAATGGGTTATTAATCACTTTTACTGAAACCAAAATGTGAATGTATATATATATAATTGAGAAGGTGTAATAGGATCATTTTTATATAGACCTAGAATAAGTTAAGCTTATCGATTGATAAATGGAATAATATTAGACTAAGACATGCTATTCTTTATCAATTCTATAATCTTTAACACCAAATTTGTATATGCCCAAAGCATTTTTTTGGAAATTCATATTACAATAGTTACCATATCATGAGCTGAGTTCATATCATGATAAGTCTAAAAAAAACTCAGAAACACTTAAAGCCACTCAGTTCTTATAGAGCTTATGCATGTTGCAGTTTATTGTTTTTAATTTTAAGATATCATATATCTATTTATCGACCATATAAATATTTTATTCATATCATGAACTGTACCATACTATCATATATTATCATATACGTTAGCATTTTTCTACCTATCAATCTGCTGTTTCCATTCTCATAAGCAAATTGCTTTGATATGCGGTTTCCTAATACATATAGAACTGTTTATGCATGATTATTTAAATCTAGCTTGAATTTCACGAACTAGTTTTATATCATGAACCATATTCATATCATGATAAGTACATTATCTGCTCTCCCCATTGTCATGGCATTAGCATCTTAGCAAATTGATTTGTTATGCTTTTTGCTAATCTTATAAAGAGTTTCTCTGCTTGCTTAAACCAATTAATCCACAACGTGTAAACCTGCTTGGTCTCTTTTAGCTACTTCTATCCGGATTTTGTTCCGCCTGCCCATCAAACACAAAATGCGAGTTGCAATATCTCAATGTGCACATGTATTTGTATATCTATATAGATATGCATGTATGCATGTATGAATGTATGTGTGTGTGTGTGTGTGTATTTATCTGTGTCCAGTGTAAAATTCGCTCATTAATTTTCGCGTTCCTCCGCTGACATTGATTGAAGATGCGGTCGTGTTATGGATGCATGGGAACCACATCAACTATGTAACTAAACTAAACTAAAGTCAGCTTACACACAGCTTCTACAGCCACTGCTGATGATTAATCTGGCTGGCAGGCAATTGTCTAGTTCCCTTTAATCTAGCTTCAAGCTTTCCTTTTCCATTTTTTTTTTTTTTTTACCATATGTGATCCCCTTGAACCCAATTAGAGTTCGACTTTTCTCTCTCTATCTCTTTCTCTCTGTAGTCAAATGACACAGATTTTCATTTCCAGCCGTGGGTGTGGCCACGCCCATTGCACACGCTTTTGGCCCAAAAGAAAAACTTTTGCTTTTATGATGCGCGTGTTGATAAACTTCGATGACTTTATAGATATTTCGCAAGCTCTTCTTCTGCTTCTTCGTCTTCTCTATGCAGTTAGAAAGCGCATTTCTTGCTTACTTTTTGGCCAGTTGTGGCCATAATTGCCCGCTTGCTACTACTACTACTACTATGTTGTTGTTGTTGTTGTACCCTTTTTGCACCATTTTGTTGTGGGTTGCATGGCAAGTTACCTTGTGGCTGGCATTGTCAGCTCCTCGCAGCATTTGTGGCTTTGTCCATTTTTGTTTTGGGCGCTGCGTTTCGTGCGCAATTTGTTTTAATGATTTCAATGGAATCTTCCCAAAGCCAAGCTCCATCTTGGACTCCTCCACAGCCCCGCACATAATTGTGCGGGTGTTGTTGTTGCCGCTATTGCTGACTTCTGTTTTGGGGCTTGGCGAGAAAGTCGCATTGCATTCAAATGCAGCTCAACGAGTCGACGCCAAGTCAAATGTTAAAGTGTTTACACGCCTCTCTGACAGTACCCACAGACACACACACAACAGACAAATAAATCTGACAAATGGCCAGACAATAGCAACAGCAACAACACTCACAACAATAAGAACTAGTAAGAGTGCTTAGCTCAAGAGTGCCTGACTATTAGATGCCCTGTAGCCATCTGTCTTTATATATATATATATATGTATATATATACACACACACACACACATACACAGCACATGTCCAGAGGCAAGCATATTTCAGCTCAGTCAGTTCTCTAGCTTTTTTCAAGCTTTGTTATCTACATTCTTTTATAACTTTTGTTTGTATTATGTTTTGAAATGTAAATGCTTAAAAGAAATCTGTTTTAATCATATGAAGATTATATACCTAACCTTATAATACGTTTTCTGTCTGATTGTTGAGTTGGAGAAATAAAAATCGATCTGTTTTATGGTTTAGTTTCTAAAGGTCTTTAAAAAATAGCTTGGACACTGTGACTCATAAGCAATACTACTTAGTTTTATCTCTAAATATAGTTATTAATCGTCTTCGAATCGATAATTATCAATGAAATCATGTTATATCATTTATAAAAAATAATTAAGTATAATAGATTTCGTACAAATGAACTATAATAAAATACAATGTTTCGCAAACGATAGGATCTGATTATCTGTAGACGATAATTATCGATATTAACCAGCCAAGCAATAATTAGCAATTTGGTAAACAAAAGTTTTTTTTAACCTAAGAAATGCTTAAAAACAGTTTACGATTTCGAAAAAGTTTTTATATAATAGAAAGCTGGAAATTTGTTAACTCGATTTTGTGTTTCATTGTTTAGCTGCTAAACTGCTTAAGCCTTCGATAAGCTGCGTAGATATTTCTGTCTAATAACTGATATTTATCGTCTTAAAGCAAATGCAGAAAATGCTTTGTCTTCTCAAATAATTAATGAGAATTGGATTTGCATATTTTATTGGCTTTGTGTGAATTTTCCAAGTTTTTTAGTTCGATTATTCATTCCTGTCGATAGTCTAATAAACGATTAATTATCGATTGAAAACAAATAAAATGTGCTTCTCAGCAAATGAAACTCGTTTAAAGTGTGAGGCACGAGTGTAAGGTTACTCTTAAGCCTCTTAACGCTACTTCATTAACTCTTAAGCTACTGCAATCGTTAAAGTCAACTTAGCACGACTTTATGATCGACTTCACATTCGAAGCTTAACACTAACCATTCACACACATACACACACACACAGTGTGCACTGGGCATAGGGTATAACAACAAAGAGCAATGGCTTACAAATTGCTGGTGACGTTCAGCACAGTAGTTGACAACATCAGCAACAACTAACGACAACGGACAACAGACAGACGGACAGATGGACAGACAGATAGACAGACAACAATGTGGGCATTTGTGGTGCCGGCAAACATTATTATGGCCATACTCAACGACTCTTGAAGTTCGTCTTTGGACTTGGCATTGTAATCATCAATATACGCCTGACCACTCTCCAACTCCACTCGTCTGGCTCTCCACAATGATATATCAATATTTGCCCATGCCATTAGACGTTGGCTGTATTTAACTGCTTGTAATATCCGTGAAATACGGCAAACGATTTCGTTTTTTAAATATTTTGATATATGCTAAGTGTGGCCCTACGTAGGGCAGCTGAAGGCCTTCTATTTGCCTGGCCGGCATGGAAATTGACACTCGTCTATCGACACTTGGCGAAAAATTGTGTCAAGTTGTCAACGGCACCGGCAGCAGCAACAGCAACAGCAACAACAGCGCCAGCAATCAGCTGTCAGTGTGTCAGTTGCTTGGCCTAAAAACTGACCACAGTTGCTTCAATGTGAGTTGATGAAGACAGCTATGCAATCGATACATGTGGCACAGCAATTGAAATTGAAAACGAATCAAGACACGACGAGTCGAAAATCTAGTGAAAATTGGGTTTTAATGAAGAGTTATTATACTGAGCGGCAAACAGGTTGAGTGAAAGAGGAATTGCAATTTAGTTATAACTACAAATGGAAGTCTAAACTAGCTAACTGTAGCTTATCACATATTTATTATAGTATTTATTGCAAATGTTTAGGGAGCAGATATTGATAAGAGTCGAAGTTTGGTGTGCTGCTTGCTGACCTTGAGTTGTTATCGATTAATTATCGAGATAGAAAAGCGAATATTTAGGCTTAGGTGCGGATAACACAGTCCATATCAGCAGATATAAATATGGAAATTTTTATGCTATTTGATATTTTTGATCGATAGATACTCGACTTGGAGGAGCAGCTGTGAAGATATATTGTTAGATAAAGTGAATAACAAATATCGATAACCGATGAATATAAGTTAATCGAAAACCATACAAAGCCTACTTTGAAGGCAAGTAGTAGTAATCATGGTAGTTAATTGAAAAATGATCGGCCATGACTTGAGCTATAAAAGTCAACTTAACATCAACTCTCAACGATTGTTTTGCCTGCAACTTCAACTTCCGCAGCCGCAGAAGTCGCTGAGACTTTGACTTATGCATTTCAATGTCCGCTCATAAAGGCAAAAGGCAACAGAAAACTTGTGTATTTATATGCATTTATGTGGGTTGTGTGTGTCTTTGTCTTGGCTCTGTATCTGACGAACATCTCAGCTAGTTCAACAAATTATGCGCCTCGCCCAAGTTCAGAAAAGTTTTGTGCATTTTAAATGTGCAACTGGACGCTTGGCTCCAGGTGGAGTTTACAATGTTTCTTGATGCAGGGGAACAAGAACGAATCGAGTTGAAACGAGCAACGACAAATTAGCAATTTAAATTTCCGACAACAAACAATAAACATGTATAAAATATGTGAGCTGTGCAATTGGCAATTGCAGTCGAGCGGCTTTGCCAGCAGTGGATGTGACTGTGGCAGTGGCAGCAGCAGTTGCCACAACTTGCTGCAGAGAATTGTGTCAAATGTGCCACGCCCACTGGCTGGCACTTTCTTTTGCATTAGACATAAATTTGATGACGCCTTTATTAGTGCGTCATCGCCGCCTGTTGCTCTCAATGCCACACTTGCCACAAGCACAGTAAAAGTTGTAGCGCCACAAATAATGAAGCAGACTATAAAACCGAACGACTGGGCAATACTCGCTCAGGTCAAGTTATAATGGAGATATAAAGTTTGCTTTAGAGTGGTTTTGTTTTATAAGCGAAAACAATCAAATTTGCTGAGGACGTTGAATGAGAGCTATAGCTATAGATAATCTGATAGACTATGTATATATTACATTTATTTAAGTGCTCATATATCTGGTGATACCATATCAAATCTGAAAATGCATTTCCCGCTCTCTTAAGCCTCTAGTAACTCCTAAACTAATAAACTCCTTTCACCTCATAAGCGAGCATTGAAATATAAGCAAAAATTGTCGAAAACATTAAAAATATTTTATTGTTACATTTAAGTTTTTTGCAATTGAGAAAACAAAAATAAATGCAATTTGAAGCATTATTTTTCTACGTTGATTGCATTCACCTGATGTGTGTTGTGTGTATTTGTGTTTGTCTCTAGGTTAAATATTGCATGTCTGTGCGACTCTTGTCTCTCACTCTCTCTGGCCACATCGATTTGGTGGAAAGTTTGATAGATGCATATCTTTTCAATGGCCACGTTAATTGCAGCCGAGCCATAGAAATTGCTGTTTTAAATTTGCCCCCGGGGCCAAAAAGGCAATGGTTCAAGCTGGCCAAAAGAGCAGCCACAACTGTGTGGCTCATGGTAGTCGATCTGTATTTTGATCTGTGTCGATTGAACCTTTGCGAATTTATTTGGCCACATTTTGTGTGGCTCATTGCATGGACCCGCTGAATTTGTCATAGACGGAACGAAAGCGGAGTTTGTTGAGGATGTAGAGATAGTAGGTTGACCTATTGATGATAGCCTGCAATTCTGAACTTGCCATAACTCGAGAAGTTTTAGAGTTACTAACTTAAAACTTGGTATGTGAGTTATTGTAAACTAAAGACATTGTAGGAATACTTCAGTTTTTGAAAACATTTAACTTACGTCTGGTTGCAGCTTATCTATTGCTCAGGCATTCTTGTCTATTATATCTTAAAGCTAGAAATCTAGCTTATGTATTAAGCTCAGGCTAAACTTTTGCCTAGATTTTTTAAGGTGTCAACCTAAACTCAATCTCAAAAAAAACCTATTTTCCATATATGCCTATCGCATACTCACTCTTCATCAATAAATAAGCCAATTATCAAAATTATAGCATGTTTATCTCTCCCATCACCGTTAGGGCATTTACTTTTGACCACTTGAAAACCTAACGCTTCTTTATTATTTTTAATAATTTGTTGATTATTTATTTGGTTTTTTATTTCTTCTTCTTCGTTTGTTTTAGAAAGTACAATAAATTTATAGACCATAAAAAGTCAGAATAGCGGCACTCGCGCAGTTCTGGCCGCCTTATAAATAATTTATCAATTTTAGAAATATTTTTTTTTTGCCAGATTTTATTTCTATTCTTTGCGCAGCAATTGAATTAGCCATAGACAATGCCAACTAAAGCTGAGATTGGCAACAACAAAACGAATTGTGATTTAAATGCAATTGGTTTTTGTTTTTCGATGTGTGTCTGTGTGCTCTATGCACAATTACACGACCTAGAAAGCCAAAGCAGCAGAAAGTTACAAGAAGAAAGCCAAAAGCCAGAGTCAAAGACGAACTCAAAGCAAAAATGCAAAGGATGAGCGTGGGCTGAAGAGGGGGTGGCTGAATGGTCAAAAGAGGCTTCAGTGGAGAGGTCAATCAAGGGGTCGGTGGAGGGCTCTACAGAGGAGATAAGAGAAGGTCTAGAGAGGAGCGAATGGAGAGGTCTACAGTGGGAGCCGGAGAGAGCCTGCTACAGAGGGGTCCGTAGAGGTCTATAAAGAGGGGTCTAGAGATGGTTATAGAGAGGGATCCGTGGAGAGGTCATCGGAGCCATGCTAATGCAAATAGTGGGAAGACATTTACAATTAGTTGCCAAATGCTGTGAGATCTTAATTTGGTCGTGGACTCGTGAGGCGTCTACCCAGATAAAACTGGGCAAGCGGGAACTGGTGGGCACTGTCTAGTAGCTTTTGATGTAGTTTGTTTTAGTGTGGCTGCAACTCTCACTTAATGGAAAGTGCCTCGTCCGGCGCCCAAGGCTCTCATTAGAGCATCAAAGATCGACGGCACGATTGGCACAGCCACAAACCTATTTCTGGCCCACGCATTCGGTCAAATCGTAGGTCGGTAGTAGCCAAGTCATGGCCGCAAATGAAGCCAAAATCAAAGAGTCTGGAGTCTGTGTTGTCTGGGGTCTGGGGTCTGGGGTCTGCTGTCTGGCAACCACTTAAAAGGGTCGCTATAATAATTGAAGTTTCACTTTTACTACATTTCGCATAAGTTGCGCTATTTTTATCGCTAATGAGCGCCAGTTTTATTTATAAATTATTGTAATTAGTTATTCTTTAATTGCAAGTAAAAGTTTGAAGTCTTAATAAATCAAGAAGCTGCAAGATGGTAATGCAAAACCCTTTCCCCAAAACAAAAAGAAATAGTTAGAAAGCCAAGCTGGCTAGACCTAGTTCAAGAGCTCACAGCTAGACTGAGATGGAAATAGATAGATAGAGCGAGAGAGATAGAAAGAGGGAGAGAGAGAGAGAGAGAGAGATCGCTGCGCTTTTCTCAGCTTTCTTCGGCGGCGCATTGTTCGATTTTTCCTAATCATATGAATAATGTTAGGCTCTTTCCCTTGAGCTTGAGCTCTTGTCTCGCTGCTCCGCCTCGGGCTTTCTGCTTGAATGCTTTCATTTGCATTTAGCTTAGCAGCTTCCGCCAAGTGCTCGAACCTCGCTAGGTAATTGCTTTTGGTTGGCTCTCTTTGATTAGCATAAGTTTTCGGCTCTAACGGGCTCTCTCTCAGCTACTTTTTGTTAACAAGCCTCTGTCTGATAAGCCCAGAGTCGGGGAACTTATTTTTTTGGTCTAAGAAGTCATGACAACTATTTCATGGTCAGACGATTTGTTGGCAATTCCATGCTTCATTTCGCTGAACTTTCCATCAACCTCTGTCGGTCTATCAATTCGAAATTGGCAGCTGCAAATATTTCACACTTTCATGGTAAAGTTCCGGTTTCTAAGGCCAATTCAAATATGGGTTTCTTTGTTTTTGTTGATTTTTTGATGAACTTAACTGCAATTCACTTTTCTCTTGCCTGTTGCTCGCAACACTATGATTATCTGCTCTATGCGTTGTAAAATTGTTGGTGTCATTGTTATGAGGCACGCGGCTAAGTTGAATTTGAGAGGAGAGTTGAGGTTGGGGTAGGGCGGCATATGTACTCAGTGAAACTTCTTTTGCCTTTTTCTTAAGGGGTAGTTGGAGGTTTTTCAACGTAATAATGCAAATGGAAAAACTATAATTAATTGCCAGCTACGAACAACGGGCGAGGGCGTGGCCATTGAGGCACTCAGCTGAGTTGATCTGAGCTTTGGCGTCAGGCACAAGCCGCAGTGCCAGTGGGCAGTTGGAATACCCTGTAGAAGGTGATATGAGAAATGATTAACAAAATCTGTCTATTTCAATGTATACAACACTATGGTAGCAGCATTATTCCATGAACTATAGAATCACACACAGCTATAACTAGAATATCTTTATTAAGTTGTCTGAAAATTCGTATACATAAAGACAAAAGCTAAACAAAGCTAAGCTGAAAGTTTCGTTTGAATCAGTTAATTTACTCCCAAGTTATAATATAATCAAAATTTGTATTCCCACTGGAAATGAGTTGGCTCTAAGGTATCTTCTAGTCACTCTCTTGCACGTCTACCAACTTTTAACATGCATTTTGTTGTCTTGTGCTGCCCACTAATTAAATGAGTTGAGAGCGTGAAAAAGTCGCATGTTGCATCATTCGAAGATGAAGACGAAGCTAACTGCAACTCATGGCAACAGCAGCAGCAGCAGCAGCAGCGCCATGACCTAGGCATTGTGCTGGCATGTGGCATGTGGCATGTGGTATTGAAATGCTAACTAACGGTGCATTAGCTTCATCATTAAGACCAAAGCACGTTTATGTAAAACTGTCCATTATGCTCTTTCACTATATTGAAAATTTATTTGGCATTTGGTCTTGATTTGTGTCCCATTAGCACCTTTCGATTTAAACTTTGGTTCTAAATTCTCTTTATATATTTATTGTTTTTATTTTTGGAAGAAGACTTAGAAAGCGTGTAAATTAAATGCCAGCGAAAGTTGATTTTTTTCCTCAAAAACGTTGTTTCTGTTTCCATTTCTTTTGTTATTATTATTTCTATGCAAATTAGCTGAAGAGCTCTTAATTTTTGTGTCGCAATCCGCGAGACAATAATGAGGTTTTGTTGATATACACCAGAAAATATTTCTCTTTTCTTCTTGTACTCAAAAATATTTTTAACAATGTGTTAATTACACAAGAATAGGGAAACACACCGTAGGAACAAATCTGTGCTTAATCGTTAATTTATGATATTCGTAGCGGTAAACGACATGAAGCAATCAGCCTGAATGCTGATTCTTGGCTTCGTCTTTCGGCTTAATGCTTCGCTGATCATCAGCCGCAGCAAGCAGTGGAAGCTCTTGGCCTCATGGGTAGCTCATAAAGTTAGCTTAATGTGCACATTTATTATTTTTGAGTTGCAATAAATTCGGCATTCAGTCGATTTGAATACTTGAATAAAAGTTGAAATTAATGCATGCATAGCTGCTGAACATCCAACATCTCCCACAATAACTTTGCGGGTAATTAATTGATTATAATTAAATTTGGAATGTGTGAAGTGTGGAGTGTTGAATTTCTTATATACCAACAATTGTAAATATAATTGCTAAAGTTTTTCAGTTAACGATAAATAATAATAAAGTGGGATATTCTTTAGTGCTGCTCATGCAATATCTTCCTAACATAAAAATATTTTTCAAATATTTTTCACTGTTAACCAGCTTCTCTGTTTTATTTTAATATCCTTAATAAGCATGCTTATTTAATGTGCAATTTTCATGTCATATTAAGGAGAAAGGCTCTGGCAGCGCATCCACTATGATTGGCACCCAATGCCGCTTGGCTTTGTGGCAATCAAAATACCGAAGCTGCCAATCGAATTGGTAGTCGCGTAAGTCTCGTAATTCTATCCTGTCCATAAATCCGAGCCTCAAGACATTTAGCACATTTCCAAAGCTTTAAACGGCCAAGCGCGCGCATTGCATCGATTCGATTATCGGCGGAGAACAATTAAGCGACTTCATTAGGCCACAGCTGGTAGCCTATTTAGTTGCGGATACCTTTCTATCTATGCGACTATCAATTCAATTAGGCACAAGCATGGGATGCGCTGTGCATTTCATAGAGATGTTGGCTACATTTCGTACATCGTGCATAATACGCAACGAATCTGCTGCGCCTCTGAGTTGAAGCAGCATTTTATGCACCATCATTTCTTATAGATTTTCGATAAATATCGATGAGCTTGGGCAATCTGTTAGCTAGAGTCTTGTGGGTTAGAGAGGAGCTGGAAAATATGAGTTATTCCTGAAAACCAGATGAAGTTTATATCGAAAGATTCTATTTCTTTCACTAAATCGATAAATAACGATTGAGACTAACATCATCGATATTTATCGATTTTGAAAAAGCAGTTAAAGTCTAACGATGTCACTGAATTTGATAGACAATGACACACGCGCTCATCTCTAATGGATAATTAGACCGGTGAAGGTACTGTGAAGACCTAAGCCCAAATTGAATGCAGCCAACTTGCTAACGCATTTTTTGTTGGTGCAACCTGTTGCTACCTCCGCAACTGCCGCTGCTTTTGTATGGAATATGTGGATTATGTGTTTGTGTGTCACGTCGAGCGTGCAACGCGGTACGTGCAACTCGCTCAACCTGTCGATAGTCGGCCAGATATATATATATATATATATGCAACGCCAATTGGCCCCGGCTAACAGACCAATGTGTGTCGTCTCCATCATCAACTACGGAACGTCAATTCCCATCTACGAGCATCTTGCGAATTGCCAATTGGCAATGGCCAATCGAAGCCATAAATTATGTCGTTGTTGTAGCTGGAGTTGGAGACTCGAAAAGTCGCCTCCGTATGATCATCATCGTGGTCGTCATACATATATGTAAGCCTGCGCTGCCCAGGCCTAGGCGCACATCAAAAATTTATAGGTCAGTGGTGGCAACAAATTGCCAAGCTTTTCCGATTTTTCCAACTCCTTTTTTTTTTTGGTGTGTGTGGGCTGAGTATGGATGATGGAATGTGAGAAGCTGCCCTCAGACATGACCGTGATCTGGACATGTGCATTGAATTGTGTCTTCCCCAGCGCGCCTCTACCTACCTCATCTGCAATGACAGCTTGTCTTTTGTCTATGTTTTTTTTTGTTTTAGTTTTTTTTTTCTGCTGCCAAAACTGACCCACTCAGCAGCAAAAGGAAGTTTTTCATCGATTGTCCCAGGCACTGCACCGCAGCAACAGTCGATGGTTGTTGTCGTTGCCAACATTATGACAATCGATTTGCAATGGAAAGCCATTGCCTGAAGGCGCTCCATTTATAACAAGTGGCCACATTGAGTGCCAGGCCAGCCTCTACTCTGGCCATGGATAACTTTATACGCTCCAGTCTTGAGTTTGTTTCTTTTCAAATACCCTTGTATGGCTAGGGGGTATATAGAATATGTAAGCAAATATGTAGAGCGGGAACAGCTGAATGAAGTTTTGTTTGCTTCATAAAGTTTTATAGATATTTTTGCTATCCATTTAACTAGCTATCTAGCTGAAATCCAGCTATGTTTGAAGATATACAGCTGAAAATTTATGTATTTGCATGTTTTTCTTAAGCTAAACTTGTTACGATATAAAATTGTAAATTCTATTTACATCATTTCACAGTCTGCCTATTGATGGGTAATTTTAGCTATCCACCTTTCAAATTGCTCTATGTGAACTCTGTTGTTTTTGAAGTTAACTTGCTGAAATTTGGCATATAGTCTGCTTTGAGTATATGAAATATGAAATATGAAAGATTTTAGTAATTTTAGTAAAGAGCCCCTTCTCAAATCTGTTTATCAAATTTTTCCCTTATTTTATAAATGAAATCTTATAGATCAAAAGTACTTAGTAGATATATCTTTGGCATGATAGGTGCTTAAGATGAAGGATCGTATGTTTCAGGGATAATAGATAATATATATAGATCTGACCATCTGAAATATCCTACACAAAACAGATAAAATGAATAGATCTAAATCGTACATTTTCCTATTTTTCTATTCAATGTTGTCTTTAGATCTTTACTCTAGGTCAGCTAGAGTATTTGAACCTTGGCATAGCATTATAGCCAAACCTTGTCATTGTTGTTCCTATTGCTCTTGCTGTTGTTGCAGTTGTCGTCGTTTGCTGTTGTCGCTGTCAGCAGTTGTTGTTGTAGCTGCTTAGTCTCTGCTGCTGCTGCTGGTCGCTTGTTGCTGGTTTCTGCCCCATGTTGCAGCTTTCAAAGTCAAGTTGTACCAATAATTCTGCATTTGACATTCAACTTCTTCTGTTTTTTTTTTTTTTGTTTCTGTGCCATTTTCGGCCAAAAACGGTTTCTAAAGCTAGCCCCGCCCGCCCCCTCAGCTGCCATGAATATATATTTATATATAGTTGCATTGTCTTTTTGGCCAAACTCCAAGCTAATTAAGCGGAAAATGTCAAAGGCAATTGCTTTATGGCTGGCTTTTACCAAATTTGGTTGGCTCATTAAAGTTTATGGTGGGCAGCTTGACTTTTGGCTAACAGCACTTACCTTATTATCCTTGTTGTTGCTGTTGTTGTTGTTGAGTTTTTGCTGATAGTATTCCTCGCGCGCATGCGTATTGAGACTGTCTATCAATGCGGAGGCATTCACATGCGCATCATAGACCATGGCATCGGTGTTGGGAGAGGACGAGGCGGAGGCCGCTGCCGCCGCCGCCGCCGCCGCAGCTGCTGCCGAGGAGGAGCTGGCTGCAGCAAGTGGTATATTAGCCTGTGGCGTGCGCGTATAGAGCTGCTCGATGGGCAGGGCAGGCGCAGGTGAATTGGCAGTGGTCAGGGTGGCCGGATTGGTAGAGCCAGCTGGCGTTACCTTCTGCTGCTGCTGCTGCGGCTTGGTTGACAGCTTCTGGTAGCTGTTGGTGCTACCACCCAACTTCTGCTTGGTGCCCGTGTTATTTGGTGGCTTCGATTGGGCAGCTGCATTGGCGGCCGCTGCGCTAACGCTGCTGGGTCGCTGTGGTCCACGTTTCAGAGCCGCCGTCACCTTGTGGCCGAAGGGTCGCTTGGTGGGCCGCAGCTTATGCTTGCCCATGGTGCTCAGCGTGCGTTGATTGCCAGCACTCGAGGTGGTGCTCGTATTTGGCTCCGGATCGGCGGCGGTGATGGCAGCGATATTGTTATTTGAGCGTGCGGCCACGAACTGATCATCCGGATCGGTGGCATCGGTCAAGGCATCGCCACTCGTCGTAGACTGCTCGAGTTCCTCTTGCTGATCTAGTTGCTCGGTGGACTGGGTTTCCTCGTCGCTGCCACCCAAAGTTGTGGCTGTCGTCTCGCTCACGTCGGTCGTGGTGGGCAGCTCCTTCATGAGCATCGTCTGTGCCGTGACCTCGGCCTGCAGCGCTGCCTGCTCGTTCATGGTATTCTGCAGCTCCAGCAACGTCGTCTCATCCAGCAGCAGTGTGGGATCCGTTTCGGCTTCGGTGTAGCCAGTGGTTGGCATCGTGCTAACCTCTGCCTCCTCCGTCGACAGCTGCTGGGAGCTGCTGTTGCTGCTGCTGCCACTGTTGCTCCTCGCCGAGGTCGCCTCCTGTTGTATCAGTTGCTGCTCCTCAATGTCCAGTGTCTCCTTGAGCCTGGCCACACGCTCCACGATCCTGGCCAGCATATCCTTCTGCGGCTCTGGCAAATTCTTCGTATCCAACTCCAGCAGACGATCGTATTTCTTCATATTGCGCTTAACAGTTTCGATGTCGGCGCGTGTCTTCGAGGCAGGCGGCGTTAAGGTGGGATAGCTGGGACTCTCCATAAAGTGGGTACGCGCACGTCTGTTGCTGTAGCCCACCAGCTCGATGACACCTGGATATTCCGCTTGCGTAGCGGCGGGCAGAGCGCAAAGCGTTGCTAGCAACGCCAAGGCGCAGCTCCAGGCTGCACTGAGCGCCATCTCTCTACTAATAGACAGGGGGAAAGGTGGTGCAGTTCTTGCAGGTGGCTTAGCTTCTATTAACACTCACACTGACACAGTCACACACACTCACGCACCTTTGGGTGGGCTAAGGCCAAAAAAGTGGAACTCGCGTTTTGTCTTTTTACTTTTATTTGATTTCCAGTTTTTATTTAGAATTTATTTTATATAAATTATTTTTTTATAATTTTTTTCTTTTTTTTTTTTTTTTTGTTCAACTCGTATTAGTGTCAACTAACTGTAACTGGCTGCACGGCACACGACTTTGTAGTGAATTCAAGTCCAAGCTAAGCTGGTCAGGAGTCAGCTTTACCATGAGCAGAAGCACTTGTCTCTCCACACATATACATACATATATATCTATATATATCTATTTCTTTTTTATTATTTATGAAATTTCTTCTTTTTCTTAGCCTTCGCGCTCCGATCACAGTTGCGTTGTCTTCTAACGTCTTGGTACAAATGTTTCTGGCCGCGTTGCGGCAGCGTCTTTTAAAAATTTTCAACCGGAAAACGCTGCCGCTGCTGCAGTGAGCGTCAGCGTCAGCGGCGACGTCAACGTCGCTGTTTGCTGTCTCGTAGCAGACTTTTCTCCCAGCTTTTGCGAACCGGTTTGACGCGCTGTAGAAAGATACAAAAATCTAATAGTTCCAATGCCTGTAGAAGTTCTACTTAAAAATTGTTGAATTTTTAACAATTTAAAAAATTTATTATTAAATTATTTATTTATTTATCAATTTTTTATAAGTATTTATTTTTGCACCCAATTTTGAGTCCAGAATTTCAGCTTCAGACCCATTTTCTAGCTTAACTGTTAAGTTAACAGACGCTGTTAGCTGCGCTGTTAAGCTTCAAACATGTTGCATTGTTGAAAACTTGTTGTTGAACGCCGTTGAACTGCTACAATTTTCGGGGTCTTCGCTTCGACTTAATGTGCAATATGTTGAGTTCGTTTGACAGCTGATCAAGTTGTCGATGGTTTAGGCAGGGCTCCCGCTCTATAGGGGGGTTCGCTCCATTCAATTAGTCATTCCACGCACACACACAATCGAACTGCTGCTCGACTAGATTCTTTGCATTTTGGCCTGGTTCTTGGCTTTCGCTTCAATGTCAACGCCGCATCGTTTAGCCTGTCATCGATGTGCTCTATAAAATGATAGAAATGCTTACAGCTTTGTATGACGATCACGTAATACTCTAGCCTTGATTTGTTTATGTATGTTTACTGCTGGAGATTTTATAAAAATTTTACTTTTATGTTGTGCAGATTGAGAGCTGACCTGTGGCTGATTGAGTTGAGTCATTAGTTAGGTTGTGGAATGTCTGATAAGAAAGTATTTTTTGTTCTACTAAGAAGTGGTTTTTGGAATGATGATGTTGTTCATAAGAATTTCCAAAACTACTTAATAATACTCTCTAATCAACTAAACATAGTCTGACAATTCGATTCTGCAATATATCAAATCTCAACTACAACTTCAGTTGAAATAAACGTCACTCGACAGAAAATATTGAGTATATTATATTCCCAATTGCTACTCAAACATACAGAACAATAAACTGAATATACCCTATTCTAAATCAACTCCCAACTGGTTAAACCTGACGCCCAGAGACACCCTAGTCGGGCGCTTGACTGGTCTACCTGACTCGGTTTCAATTTAGCTTAAATGACAACATTTATAATACATATAATTTGTCGCGTGTGCTCTCACTCGAAGTTAATTGAAGTGCCAGTCCCCCTCTATCGCTATCCTCCTCTATATGCGCTTCTCAATTCTCACTTTGATCAAACACAACGCGGCCCTGCGATCGTACGTGTTGCGGCTGCTAATGATCTTCATAGATTTCCATTTCTAGCGGCCTTTCTCATAAATATAAATATGTATAGACTCCTATAGATATCTATAGACTAGATATAGTCGAGTGTTTGCCATTGAAAATTTCTACCATGGGAACGCCATAAAACAATAACAAATGGCACCCAGGCCGTTGTCTGCTCTCTGTTGTCTGCCTAGTGGTGGGCTCCCACTGGGTCCATGTCCAATAAAAGAAACCGAGCGTTAATTAAAAAAATGGCCATAGATCAATGCACCTGATAGATGAGCCAGCTGCTGCTGCCGTTGCTGCTGTTGCCCGCGGCTTGCCGACTGCAAAAGTTGTCCATAATTTGCTGGGCAACTAGAAGATCCCAAAGTTTTGCGTCCCTAATTGTGCCACGCCCCTGTTATGGAATGCGTTTGACATGTCCTTAGGCGGTTCATTAGCCAACTGGAAGACACGTTCTGATCGCATTGACACACATGCAAATCGTGGGTGCCGTTGTGAGTGGGTGCTGCTGCTGTTGCTGCGTGGCTAACTGCAACTGTTGCTGCTGTCGAAATTGTGAGACAAAAAAAAAAAAAAAAAAACGAAAAATAGTTGCAACCGGGCAACTTTCTTCGGCTTATCTTTATGCATATGCAACGCAATGGCGGCGTCTGCATTCTTTTGTGGCAAGACGGCATAAAATATGCGAGCGACGCGACGTGGCGCGATCATCTGCCACAGCAGCAGCAACATCCACAGCATTGGCATTGGCGACTGCAACTCTTGAACTTTACCAGCAATGAAAAGCTTGGCTGTGGCCCTTTTAGCCAGCGACTGTTTAGCATTTGCAGCCAAGAGCAACTATTGCATAGGCATAGAGAGAAAGATAGAGAGAGCGAGAGAGCAGGAGAGTGTGTGAGAGAGAGAGAGAGAGAAAGGCAGAGGGAGTGTAAGAGAGCAAGCGAAAGAGATGCTGCACGACGTTGCTGCTGCTGCAGCTCAAGTGCCAATGGCAATCTGCTTTTTATACCAAATACCCATTGCAAATACTTGCTAAGAGGCATAATGAAGTTGAGCTATATATGGAGTAATCGGACGTAGAATTTGTTATGTAAAATTTTACATTGTAATATATTTATACTATAACTATATCGATAAATATCGATTTTGGACATTGTAAAATTAGGAAGGCTACTAACCCATGTTAATATTTTATATGTGAAATTTAAGCAAATGAAATGAAAATTTCAAAAAATTATAATTTCTTAATCAAATTTTCATTTATCGACAACTGTCGATACAACTTACTTAAGAGTTTTAGTTTTTGTACGGAGTATCTACTAACTGAGCAGTCTCATTCCGAAACACTCTTGTTGTTTTTGTGGTTCTTGTTGCAGAGGCAACTGCTTTTTCTTGTATTGCTGCTGCTGTTGCTGTTGCTGTTGGTGTTGCTGCTGGTGGTGCTGCTGCTGTTGTTGTTTATTTCCCTGCAGTTTGATCTTTTGGTCTTTGGCGGTAATTTTTGTTGCCGCAGCGGCGTCTGCGCCTTTTCCTTAGCAATTGTTGCTGCTGCAAACGCTCTATTGGCTTTCAGTTGCTGCTGTAGCTCCTGCTGTTGCTGTTCTTTACTGTGCCTGCCTTTTGCATTGCAATTCTTATTTCTATTTTCGCTTTATCTACAAGTTTTGTCTTCATTTTTATTTTAATAGTGCAAATGATTCCGCTCTTTTTGCAAATTGCTGCTGATTTTTTAGCTGGCGATAAAATGCACGACGGCAACATCTTGCCGCTGCCGCTCGCATTGCGCCTTCTCTTTAACACATAATGATTTCAAATAGTTGCTACTTTGGTGCTGGGTGCGAAATTAATTTGAATTATTACTATTATTAGATGTTATTTGTGTAATGCGGCGTCCGATAGCGCTTGGCCAGGTACAGTTAAGGCGCAGATGTTGCTGCTGCTGCAGCATGTTGCTGCCGTGCATTATGCAAGATTGCCAGACGTTATCCACGACGAATGCGGCACAGTAAGAGCAGTAAGAGCTGCAACAAATTTCAGTGATAAGCCAAACAACAAGCAACAGCAACAGCAACAATTGCTGCTGCATAACTTGTGCCTGCTTCAATTACCAATTGTTGTTGCCGCTTAAATGATTGCATTGTTGGCCACATTTAAATTTATTAAAACTGCGCAGCTTCTAACGGGCAGCCACTTGGAATGTTGCTGCTTGCTACCGATGCTGCCGCTGTTGCTGCTGCCGTTCATTGACCGTGCAACACTTGGCCTTGCGCCTACCGGCAACACACGCTGTTCGATTGTCGATTCTCAGTTGTTTTTTTTTCTGCTTCTTCCACATTCTGCATTTTGCATGCAATTTAATGTCATTTGTCATTTGCTTAATTGTGACCAAGTGCTTGTTGCATTTCCTGCAACAACTAAATGCCGTTTTGTAATTGTTGCAAGGCACGCAGCTGCCAATGGTGTTGCTGCTGCTGCTGCTGCTGCTGGTTGCTGTTGTTGCTGGTTGCAGCTACAGCATCTGCTCGCCAGTTCGCTTCAGTTCTGCCGCTGGGCCATTTAGTTTCAATTAATCAAGTTGTCGCTGCACGCGTCTATTAGCTGTTTATGATGTCTGCCACACGGTGTCCCCCTCAGGGGGCGTGAGTCCAGTTGCTCCACTCATTAGCGGCGCCCCCAAGTTGCAACAGTTGTTTTTGTTGTTGTTGCTAGTGTTGCTGTTATTAAATACTCCCGTGGCAGTTGCCGCTACTGCCTCACGGTGCTTTCTTGACCACATTTAGTCCAGGTTTTTTACTTAATGCTCGCCCACGCAGTAAATCGGAGCATATGAGCTTTTAGTTGAGTGGCCTGAATTTCTTCTTGTTCTCTTTCCGGTTATTCTGCTTAGATGTCGTCTTCTTTATCATCTCCATCTTCTCTCTTCTGCCTCTTCTCTTCTTTTCTTTTTTCTCATCTTCCCTTTTCTTCTTCTCCCAAATCATTTCATTTAACCTTGGGCGTGTATCCCGCAGTCATATCGACTCGTTTCTTTCAATTCTGTTATTTTTTTGGATCTCTTTGGTAACATGTGAAGTTCTTGCGACTGCTCCATTTGTCCGTTTGGGTTTTATATACTTTGGTACCGTTGCAGGCAGCAGCGGCGCCGTCGCAACTTTTGGTGGTTCGCCTCGTCTCCCTGCCCAAATGATGGACAGCATTTTGCGCCCAGCTGTCAGGCGGAGGTTCGTTGACTCGGCCACCAGTTGGCCGAACAGTTGGTGTTGAAACAATCAGGTCCAACCAGTGGCCATTTGACGAGCCTAGCTCATTGCATAATGCTCCGCACAGACAAATGGATCAAGTCGCTGACTTCGTAATTGCCCAGACTGCAAATTGAATTTATGTTAAGTCTAACTGACAATTTTTCTGTTTTTTCTTTTTTTTCGGGACTTCTTAGAGTTTAAAGAGGCTACAAGTTCATTTGCCTCAGCTGCAAGTTTATGGCCCAGACATACCAGTTCTATAAAGAGAATTAAGTCTGTTATATGACAGCGTTTTGAATAATAACATTATGTAAATTAGTTATAAATGCTCAACTGTGGGCTACGGCAAGCTTGTATTTAAATTATTGCGAAAAAAAGTTATCTTCAAGGCAAAGGCTCACAGTTGAAAAGAACTTTTGCTGTGGTTTGTTTATTGATTGTTATCTACTTTAAGCTATCAATTAACTAGCATGACTCTAACATGTCACATGGCATTAACAGAGTTAACTCAACATTTAATTAACATAAATCGTGACAGTAAATTCTGACTCTACAACTGTTCCTCTCAAAAACTAAAAACTGACCATCATAAGCATTACAACTTTAACATGATTCTAACATTAACAGATTCAGCTAATGCTAAAATGCGCCTAACTAGAAACCTAAATAATAATTTATAGCTTAGCAACATTTACTAATTGGTTGCCATTGCACAAATCTGCAGTGAAAATATCTGGAATTCAATCGTTACGATTTTCATATTTGTTTTATTTATTATACGATGCGCTCTGCTGGCCGGTTTATCTTGATAAATTTTTAAATAGATAGCCGCGAGATAAAACCAGTTGCAAGCCGACCAAACAGATGGAATTTAGCAGATGCACCAGCAGCAGGTAGGCAGGCAAGCAGACAACAGGAGTTAAGGAAAAGGATTGCGGCACACCCCCCACGACTAATTGTGCTCATTTCCATTTATCAGAGCTGGGGCAACCCAAATGAATTACAGCACTAAAAGCAAATTAAAATCGTGCCAAAGTGTTTGCAGAATAAACATTTCACAAGACACCAATGAATGGGCCCGCGCAGCTAGAGAGCTCGAGCAGCTACAGATCTAGAGCTCTGGAGCTCTACATACCGCCTCTGGAGGCTGGTTGCATTAAGCATTTAATTTAGTGCCTAGGCAGCAATTTTCATGCGTTGGCAATTGTCTCGCAGAATTGGAATTCGCGTGTTACTTCTCCTTTATTTTTAGAGCTTTAAACTTAGTTGCAACTGCTGCAGAGGCACTTGCTGCTGCTGCTGCTGCTGCTGCTCGTTTGCCAAATGCAATTAAATGTGTGTCGCTGGAGCTGCGTGGCGTGCAGCAGCCAACACTCGACGGCAACTGTGCCGCATAATTGTGCCAAATGAATTTGTAATTATGTGTGTGCCATGAACTTCAAATGGCCAACTAGCCGGTTTTGGCCATGTGAGTGACATCACATGCGAGCTGACGCTTGCTGCCACAATACACTTCGAATTCTGTCTGTTGGTCTATCTGGCTGTCTTCCGCAGTCCAACATCTTAGGCATGGCTAGCATGACACTACACAAAAAATCAAGCCAAAACAAAAATTTAATTAAAGCGCATGACGCAAAAATTCTTGCTGTTTAAATCAACAGCAACAGCAACAATAGCCGCAACAGCATCATCATCAGCAAGCAGCAGCAACTGCAAAGTCATCAAAGAACAAGAACATCGAAATAGTTAACGATTGCAAGATACACTGTTTTCGATTGACGAGAGCGTAGGTGGGGAGCCTTTGTATTAGAGGATTCTGCATCATTCAAATCTAAGCATGAATGGGAATGAAAAAGCATACGTAACAGTCATGAGAATTGCAAAGAAAGGCGATCTTTAACATTATATTTAGTGTGTATTGCGGTGGATGATATGATGAAGAACTTTAATTAAACTTGGCTTAGTCTATACAAAAATTCATACTCATAGATATAGATAGACGAAAAAAATGAATAAATAAATCAATTTTTACCAGATGATGTAAAGACTTGGATGGTAAACAGACATCAGAATAGAAAAACTCTGAATTTCTATAAAAACTATAAAATAGTAACAAACTAATATGCTCCGCCTACAGCTAGATCAAACAGTGCATAAAGACCAAAGATGACTTAAAAACTCACGCAGCGTTTTGGACACGGCCCAAAGTGTCAAAGTCATGTGAAGTGCGCGAGCGAGAGCGCGACATATTTGGCAAGAATCGTTCGGAGACGGCCGTGTTGCCGCCTTCCAGGCCAATTAAATGGCGACACTTTATGCCAGATGATGATGCTGAGGCCCAAAGAACCAGAAGCAGCTACAGCTGCATCGGCATCAACATCAACATCAGCCTCAGCCGCAGCCTGAGCATCATCATCAATCCCCAGTGGCTGACTGTGTACGCTCGTAAATGGGTCAATGATGGCTTAAATTGTGCGGCTTTGTTAAATGGTGCACGCGGTCTCTGGTTAGCGGTCTGAAAAGGTCTCGACTCTGCCGAGTCGTTCGGGCCCTGACATCTGATCGCACCTCTGACTTCAACTCCAATTCTGTGACGATTGACTGATGGGTTATATATATGTATATATCTTTGATTTGCCTTGCGGTTGTTGACAGCCCCACGGCGCGGCTTTGGCCATATTCAATTTATGAACTGCAGTTCAGTTTCAGTATTGCATTTAGCATTTGGCATTGCGTTATTGAGTTGTTGCCTCTTTTTGCTGCCTCTGCAACAATTTGTCTAATGTGCCAATTTGGTCGCATCTACCGCCTTGGCTGGCGTATCGTTAGCTCAATGCTTGATCATGTTGATTTCTTTCTTTCGTGCACTTTTCTTGCGGCCTATCAATGACAAGGCAACAAGAGACGTTCGATCCCCCTACGTCCCCCAACTCGTATCGCCAACATTGACTTTTGCCTCTTTGGCTTTGACTTTGGCTTCGAGTTGAACGCGCTTCGTGCTTTACATAGCGTGACACGAGTTAGCTGAATTGAGCTTGATATGCGTGTCTGTGTTGAATGTGATAGAAGCTGAAAGAAACTGGCATGAGTGCGACTGGGTGAAACTAGACAAGCTTCGAAAATACCCGGACTAGGCATAGAGTTCTTACAAGACTTGGACACGAGAATAGAGAAGCGGACTTGGACACGGCTGTATGGGATATAAGTATGAAGTTGGATTTTGTATATGAATCAGCATGATTAGAACATGAAAATAATATCAGGCTATAATTATCAGTTTTATTATTATGACTGCACACGATAGATTACGATATTGATACGAGTTTAAGCCGATTAATTGGGAGCTAAAGATGAGTAAAGGCAGACTTGACTTAGGAAACAGGAAACATGAACAAGAACAAGACTGAATCATATGAATATGAATGAGCTATATAAATATGAATATGAATGGTCAATATAAATATGAATTAATGCTTTCTTGGCTGTCCTTTAGGTACTCAAACTGAAGCTTGATATTAATATATTAATGTTAATTGCTAAGAATTGGTATATGATAATAAATATATAGAGTATATTTTGAAGAAATTTCCAGCTATCAAGAAAATATTTAATAATATTTATATATTTAATATAATTCCATCCTTCCTTGTCATTTTTGCATTACTCACGCTGCCATCTCTAGCAGCTGGCTATTGCTTCTAGAGCCCTATAATTTCCACACCAGTCGCTATTTTTTTTTTTTTTTGGTCTTTTCTGATGGCGATGCGCTCACTTGTCCCATTTATTTATTTTGTATTTCTGCTGTTTAAATTTAATTCACGATCTGCCATCAAGTCGAGTCGAGTCGCGTCGAGTTGAGCTGCGTTGAGTTGAGTTGAATTGAGTCGGAACAAAAGGCAGCTACGAAAATTCCCTCGACGCTTGCCAATTGCAATGGCAACAGCAAGAGCAACAGCAACAACTCTTCTTCATCTGCTGCTGCTGCTTCTTCTTCTTCTTCTTCTTCTAACAAGGGGACTTTTCTTTTGCTTACTTTCCGATTTTTAGCTGCAGTCGGAAAAATCTTTTCGTTCGCGTACTTAACCGCAATAATTTTGCTCATTTGAGTGTCGTGGAAATGAGTTAAAGCAGTTGCCTGCCACTTGGCGGCAACAGCAACAACAACTACAACTGCAACAGCAACAGCAACGGCTGCCGCTAATGTAATGTGAGCATTACTTATTTCCATTTTTTTTTTCCTTTTTATTTTTGTTTTTCTTCTTACCGCCAGGCCAGAGTCTCTCTCTTAATTCATTAATTTCCCACAGGCTGCTGCAGCCCGCCTTTGGGTCGCAGCCAATTTCCAACGTGAAACCGTTGAAAGTTATCACCCACAACCCACAAGCGAATGTGTCAAAGCAGCGAATGCAGTCAAGTTATTTTTTTTACTGCTTTTTTGGGCACTACGACCACAACAACCAGATTACACGCATTGTCTCAGTGACTGTCTCCCTCTCACTCTTCTTTCTCTCTTGGTCTTTCATCCTCTTGATGTCTCAGCTGCAGCACAATAAAGTTGTTAGCGGGTGTTGCAATGCCAATTGCTGTTATCAGTTACAATGTGCTTACTTACTACCTAGACAAACATAATACAGTCAGAGAAAAAATAAGAAGTGGAATATAGAATATGGGAGATAGGAAATAGAAAATATAATATATAAAATATCAAATATAAAATATAATATATAAAATATAAAATATAAAATGTAAAATGTAAAATGTAAAATATAAAATATAAAATATAAAATATAAAATATAAAATATAAAATATAAAATATAAAATATAAAATATAAAATATAAAATATAAAATATAAAATATAAAATATAAAATATAAAATATAAAATATAAAATATAAAATATAAAATATAAAATATAAAATATAAAATATAAAATATAAAATATAAAATATAAAATATAAAATATAAAATATAAAATATAAAATATAAAATATAAAATATAAAATATAAAATGTAAAATATAAATAGAAAATATAAAAACAAATTCGATTATTGCTAGTTTTCTGTCTAGTTTTTCTCAGTGCATAAGTTTCTCATACTTTGCTTATATTCTCGCAACTATGCCACGATTTTTGCTGCATTACACATACGCGCAGTTAGCCCATATGACAGCTGCATATAAAACCCAGAAGTAAAATAATGTTCTCAGGCAAATGACACCAGCTGACAGGCAAGTAGAACGCACGCTAATCGTATTATTTGATTATGTAAAGCTTAATATATATATATATATATATATATATATATATATATATATAGTTATGTGTGTGTGTTTAGTCAATGCAGTTCTATAGACTCTTTTTTCTTTACCATTTGTGGGTCAGTTCTGAGTGTTGGACAGTTATGCATACAGCTACGAAAGGGACTATGACCTACAGCTAACCATGGCCAACAGCAGCAGCAGCAACAACAATAGCTGTGTCTTTTGTCTGGTCTAGTCTAATCTCTGTTGTTCAGCAAACGCATTTGCATTTTTTCTAACTGTGCTTACACTTCAAGCTCTTCTACTCTCTCTCTCTCTCTCTTTCTGCGTCTCTCTCTTTCTGTTTTTGTCTCGTTTATATGCTAATTAAATCATATAATATTCAATCTCAATCTGTCTTGTCATATTGCTCGATTTGAGCTCAGGCTGCATTCTTATGCTAAAAAGCAAATTACTTTATGGATTCTTCTGTTTGGTCTCCGGCTGGATGAAAGTGTTTTTCTGACCCCAATTCTCAGACCGCGAATCTGTCTGTGTGTGTGTTTATGTTTTGTCGCTTGCCATTGAAATCGGTTGAGCTTGAGCTTCAAGCATGTTTCACATATTTCATGATTTTACTTTTCCTACTTGTTTCATTTTTTGTTTTTCCTTTTTTTTTTCATACAAGATTTTTGCATTTTCTGCGCATATTTTTCGAAGTGCTGTTCGACGCGGTTTTTCGTCATCCCACGCTCTTAATTACCCACGGCGAGTGGCATCCTCTTGAGGCAGAGTTGTTTGAGCTGTTGTGCCAATTATGCCCTGGTAGATTTATATTGCAATTTTCTTCTACAAAGTTTTAGAAAAAAAATGTTGTTTGTGTACTTTTTTGCAATGGTCAGTTTGCAGTTCTAAAATGTATTCACAAATACGCATAGAACTTTATACTGATGTTCTGCAGGAAACATTTTGATATTCTTGTTTGTATAATCCTGTAAATATACATAATTTAGGTCCACTTCGTCACTACTTCCATTACAAAAACAAATTCTAAGCTTAAGCCATCAGTAACTCACTAATATACGGAGCATCTTTCGGGTCGAGCAAGCTTACCTCTTCTATACTTTTTGTTTTACCATTTTTAGCGTGTTTTTCATTCGAGTCTGCTTTGCTTTGGCATTTTAATAAGCCACAAAAATAGCTCGAGCAATTCATGAGTTCGAATTTATGCATATTTCAAGACAGGCAGTCGGGTTGTTGATTTAATTTTGGAGCATTTAAGAAGCTATTTGCATAAATTGCCCAAATCAATTTCAGTTAAGTGGAAGCTAATTAATTGTGCGGAATTAATGTTGATTAGGGTGGACCTGGACCTAAAGGGTGGCTCTGAAGATAATGCATATAACAGATATATATATGTAATATATATTTATAGCTAAGCTCACATGCAATTGCCAGCTGCTGCACCTGTCTCATGCCATTATGACTTCATTAAAAATGCATTTCAAATTTGTATTTGATCTCTTAAGTGTTTGTCGTTGACTTGAGCGCAGTTGAGTGGAGGTGCTCAGGTGCCGCTGATGTATCTCTGTTATAGACAGCATATTAAATTGCCTGGCAACTGCAGCATTGTTAATAGCTAAAAGCGTAACGCAACTTCATTAGGTGCACTTCCAGCAGAGGCTGCAATCTAACGCCCACTACTCTATCATCCTGCTCCTGCAGCTCTCCCTCTCTCAGTTCCTTTTCTTATTCCTTTATTGAAAATGCTTTTAAATGGGGTATACTGCTTATGCTATAAGCATAGATATATATTTTAGGATAAAAGATAGAATATACAAAACGAAATAATACCGATACCCTTCAGCTCTAATTCTTCAAGTTCTTTGTCAGGGTATTTGCTAGCTGTTAACTCTCACATAAATCTATCTTAGCTGCTTCAACCCAACCCTCCCACTCAACAGCCACGCCTCCGCCTAGCTGGGCCATCCAAGCTGTTGATAATGTCATGGCGACTGGCTCGTCCAGCTTCCAGCTCACAGGTTTTAAGTTTCCAACTTCAAAGTTGATGGGCTGCCAAGGCGCATATATCATCATCATTTCTGTCAGTTCGTTAAGTAAAAAAAAAAGAAGAAACAAAAAACCGAAAATACCTTGTAGAGGATGCGCTTGATTTTCTCTGCACCTAAATTAGATTTTTGCCATATTTTTATTTTGTTTTTTTCTCGCGCCTGCCAGAGTCAAGCTTCGCTTGAGTTCACCTGAAATGGAAAGTTGTGTGTGTGTGTGTGTGTGTGTGTGGAAGATGTTTAGCAAATTTTTATTTACTCGCATTGGCTAAACAATTATTATAAACAGGATATGAACACATTTGGCTCACAAATTGTTGCGTTTTTCTGTTTTTCTGTTTATTTAGCTAATAAGCGACGAAAGTTGGCCCGAAAGTTTTAACGAGCCACAAAAAATTCAAAGAAGCCAAATAGATTAGCTAGAGATGAGCGTTGCGCTAGTGATGAGATGACCTGATAAAATAATTAGATAGAGATGACATGACAAGCTATATAAATAAAGAAGATATTTGAGAAGATCTTGAAAGTCTAATCATGAATTCAGAAGTAAAATATATAATATATAGAGATAAGATGATAAGTTTAAGAAGTTAAAGCAATTAGATTGAGTTGATCAGGAAATGGATGTTAGTTAGAGATGATGACTATATATGACAATCTGATTATATTGTCAGAGAAAGAAATCAAAGAAATTGTTACGTTAGTTAAGACATTATAAATTTTAATATTCAATTATCTTTATCCAGTGATGTGTGCGTGACTCACGAAGTCTGGCAAAAATTTGGAAATTTTCACTTCCATCTGTAGCTGTAAGATATTTTGAACAGGATGGATTTTAATTTGATGTGTTGTTTGGCATTAATTACTCAGCGGCTCACTTGAGCACGCGGATTTTGATCAGACCCTCAGTTCTCAGTTCGCCGCCGCGGGAGGCTGCGCTAAGCCAAGCTTTACTTTCTTTGGCTAACTGCTCGAAATTGGCAATGGACTTGGCACTTGGTCATCACCGTTTGTTTTCCCATGATCGTTTGTCTAGCCAAACCCCGGTTTGGTATCATTTCTCTGGCTAGAAGAGGCAGAAGTAGAAAAACAATCAACGCGCCTTTAAATGCGAATTCGCTTGGAAGCGACAACAAAGAGAGAATTCGTGCGAGATTTAAGTTTATTTGGCTTTTAGCTTTTGCTTTGTTCGCTTGTCTTTCTGTTGGCCAAGTAAATACTTAAATATAGCACACTTAAACAGTTTGTTGATATTGTTGTAGCGAAAGTGAAACTCGAATCTAACTGGGATGGGGGCTGCCTCTAATGAGAGTTAATTACAACATCAAAGCCATGATCTCTCTCTCTCTCCCTCTCTGGCTGTATATACAGACATATCTGAGGCGTATCTGCATTGCGAGGTAATTCTTTTGGCCAGATTAGGCACAAGTTTCGATTAGGCGCGGCCACAAAGGCATGGCAACTAATGCAAATAAGCACGAAGACGACATAGAACAATGGCTGGAAGTATGTCGAACTTGTGATGCTCTTTGAGGGCTTAACTATAAATCAGTTAATATACATAGATACATATTTAGCTGTTTATGTGTCTATCTAGATACGAGTATTCATTAATGTATCTTTATATAAAGATATCGATAAATCTTTTTATTTATTTATCGATATTTAAGTATTTACATTATCATAGCAATGAATATTTTTCTATATATATATCTTCAATGTGTAGCTATATGTCTATTGAACTATCCTTATATATATTTTTTAAATCTGCATATACACAATTATCGATATGTTTATATGTATGAATTTATTTATCTATGAATCACAGCCATATCGAAAATCTTACATAAAACCATATCTCTTCCGTTGCACACGTCCCTCCACGTATCTTTGAAACAACTCTCGATAGAGGCAGCTTCAAAATTCTTCCCTCTCTTACCATAATACATCCCAACTCAATGCCTCCCCACTTGTTAGGGTATTGAAAACTAAAATTGTAATAAGAAGCAGAAAACGGCGAGTGGAAAAACCGCGTTTACCAGCTAAACTCTAAGTAGAGAAAGTACACGCGGCGCACATGTAAAAGTAACAAAAAAAAAAGCCAAAAATAAAAAACTGAAAAAAGATGCGAATCTTCGCCTTTGCCTTTAGCTTCAACTTTTTGGATGTGGATTTTGGATACGACTTCAGTTTTCTTTGATGTCAAATCGCGCGCTTTTACCGCTCGCTTTCGATCGGCGTCTGTTGCCCGCCTACGAATATCAGAAGATGTTGTCTAGTAAATATTACAACATAACTGTATTTGTTGTTGCTATAACTATTGTTATTACCATTGTAACCAGATGTGGTTGCTGTTGTTGTTGCTGTCGCTGTTGTTGTTTGCCCTGTCATTTGCATACTTAACACCTTTCGTCTGCAGCTTGTCTCGTCTTCGAATTCGGGATAAACAACAAAAAAGAGACTTTTCTTCACTTGAGCCAGCGACAGATTGGTCTGAGTTGGGCCACAGAGTTGAGTAGTGTTTTGGAGTGCTACGAGCATTGCCTTTTGTAATTAGAAAATAATCGACTGCAATGCGTTGGTGAAGTGGCAGGCGACTCAGGCAGTCAGTCAGTCGGCGCAGTCTTACTTTCAATTTCATCTGCATGTGCGCAGCCGCAGTCGGGGTTAGATGAATGCATGCAAACGCATCTGGAGAGCTTTGTTGGCTTTTTTTTGTGGTTGTTTTGTTATGCATGATTTGTAAGTCTGTCGCTTTCTTTGCGCAGCGCTGATGACTCGGCATTGCACTATAAGATTACTATGATTACGATACCCTGTAATCATCAATGTGCGTAGATGGGGCGTGATTGGGAGTTGTTAACAGATGCAATAAGTCGTTGATGACTCTATTGGACTGCAGCTAACTCAATTTAGCTACCTTAGTCTATCCATCGCGCTGAGTGACCTATGTGAACTGGCTAGCCTTTAAAGCTATATGGCTAAAATTTGCTGCAGCTACTCGTTGTTGTTGTAGCTGAATAGTATAGAAATATAGATCAGATATTTATAATAGTTTATATAGCTGACTCAGTAACTATCTTCTTCTATCTTCATTCATAATTGAAGCTTTATTATATACTTTAGACTTAGCATTTCTGTTAAGTCAGTCTTTTTAAATATGGTATTTGATGACATTTATTAATGCAAAATATTTAATTATTCTAAGTGTGAGAATACTTTTATGTAGACGACAAATGAGTACATCAATTAATTTATAAATTTAGATCCATCATCAATCATAATGATGATTGATCTAAATTAACTTGTTATTCTAAAACTAAATTCCATAATTTAATTTTTTTTTAAATATCTCAAATATGTTCCAGGGTATCTCAACTGTCTGCCCTCATTTTTGGCTTCTTGCAGTATTATTATTATTGTTATTATTGTTATTGTTATTGCTTTATTGTTGCAATTTATTGCCAGTGGGCAATCAACAGATTCGTTATCGCAGTTGCACGCTAAGAAATCCATTAATTTTTTTATGTTTGTAGATATATGGATAGATGCATATATGTATACATCTAGATATATATGCCGATTTTCGCATATGATACTCCCAACAGTTTTATTCGATTACACTTTCACTCTCTCGGTCGCCCTTGCCCCATTTTCTTCGCATTAAAAAGCTATTAGAGGCAGCAACAGTTTGTGGCAAGCATTTGCGAAGTTCGTTTATCAATTTGAATCAATAATGAATCCAAATGAATCACAATTTATTCGAGGCCCTCTAAAAGCATTAATTGATTAATTGCTGATCAGCTGCCCAACATTTGTGTTCCCACTGCCACGGCTGCGGGTCGGAGGGCGGGAGGCGTGGTGGCAAATTACAAATGCCGTTAAAATTTCACTTTCTAAGGCAAAAACAAACCCATAAAAAAAGAGTTGGCAGGTGAAATCTTTCTCCCAGCTTCCTGTGTCAGCGTCGCTGAGGAAGAGGCGCAGCCAGACGAGGAAAACATCTTGAGACCAAGAGCTTGCAGCAAAAGAAATGTATTAAGAATAATTATGTCAGGGAAAATTGATAAGGCCCCGACGTAATGTTCTGCAATTAAATTCATAAGCGCCTCAACCTGTGGGGCACCCTAATTTTTTTTTTATTTATTTTTTTTTTTATATATATAGCTTGCATGTCAGCGCTCCAAAACGTGGCTAATTAGTGGAGTAAAAGCTGGCCAACGAGAAGAAATGAAGAAATTTACGTAGAACATAACGAAAAGTGCAAGGCAGTCGACTGTGCGATGCTCGCTCAAGTTGGAGCCGAAGTGGAACTTCGAGAGAGATAAGAGTAAAGTGAAGAATGAAAAGTGGAGAGTTATGAGTAGAATGTAAAGAGTGAAGAGTGAAAATTTAAGAGTGACGATAGAGTGGAGAGTAAAGATGAAGAGTGGAGAGTTGGGAGTGAAGAGTATAGAGTGGATAAATAAATGTGGAGAGTGAAGGGAGGATAGCTGGGAGTAGAGAATAAAGAGTCTAGAATTAAGAGTGGAGAGTTGAGATTGATGCGATGGGTGACTGGAGAGTAGAGAGTAGAAAGTGGAGAGTCGACAATGCACATTGGCGACTATTGAGAGGCCTATATCGAAAGACAAACGTTCAGTTCTCCAAATATCAAACAGAAAAATTGCATCAAACTAATATACTCTCATTTGATAGTCATAAAACGGGCATTAAAAAGCAGACATGCAATGCTAGCTTTAGCTGGCTTGGCGCTCATCAGTCGATTCTATATAGCGGATACTATTAGCTGGAATTTTGTCATGTTGTTGTCTAATTTGTATTTGTTGTAGTTTTTGGTCATTTTTAATGATGTGAAAGAAAGTTATGAGCTGTATTTTCTAATGACAGCCCTCGCACCACCCAACTCTGTCGAAAAGATCTATTGTCAGCGCTCTATCAAAGATTCTGTTGAAGTCAAATTAGAAAATTCAACTTTGAAATTCGAAACTCTCACTGCTGCTCGCTCGCTCTGGCCAATGCAAATCTGAGCCAGAGGCCATGAGCAGGCTAATCAATCAATATGCTGGCCAAGCACAGTAGCTAATACCCAGCCTCATTGGGTTAGAGGGGGCGAAAGCCAAAGAGTCAACTAGAGTTGCTGCAGTCATAAATTCATATATATTTACATGTGAACGTAGACACCTCAACATGCGATAAATAATTAGCCAACAAAATTTGTTGTTGCTGTTGTTTAACAAAATGTGCAACAGAAGCTGCTATGACAAGCCATGATTTGGCGAAAAATGAAAAACTTTCGCCACAACAAATAAATAATGAATGGCGTGTATTGACAGCCCCACAGCGGGTGGGAAATTGAACCCGAAGTCCAAGGGAGTTTGCTTTGATGAAAATCGAAAAGTTGGCAAATAAATGCCGTTGCGACTGCCTGATCGGGAGCTAATCAATTGTCAGCAGTTAAGTGATGGAAGATCTGTTGTGGCTGAACGAAAATTGACGAAGATTAATAAATATTTAGTACAAATTTAGAGTTTCTTTATTTATTAGAGAGTCTGCTTTAGCTAAAAATTAGATGTTCCATATTTTTCACAATTTCGCTAGTTTTTCCTATACTAAGAAGTTTATTCAGTCGATTGACTAGGCATAAGAAATGTTATTTAACATTTAACAATATTTGTTGTGAATTTGTTGATTTTAAAGTACAACTTTGATGTTCTAGTTCTCTCACTAAATAAACACAAGAAAAAAAAAGAAAAAAAAACAAATCCCAACTATTCGAAAAAGTCTAAGGTACCTTTAGTCTAAGATACTTTCAAGATCAGTTGTCATTACGCCAACGTACAGTTAGTTATATCTATAATTTTCTATGCTAAAATATGATTAGAGGACCAGCGCTAGATCAACTCTCTAATTAATCCTCTATAATTTTCAACCAGTCTCCTGTTGCATACATTTTCACACAGCCATTATGCCCAGCTTAACCAATTGCAATAGGTTCAGAGTATATTAAAAAAAAAAAAAAAATTAAAACAAAAAAAAAACTGTTGCTCGTTGAGGCTTAAACTCTAATTAACGCCTCATCTGCAGTGTCCCCCCACCTGGCTGGCTTGTGGAGGGAGAGAGATTGTGGTTGGTAGCCCAGCGAAATGCCGTGAACTGTCTTAGCGCTGTGCCCATTCTGTCTGCCTGAGAACCTGAGAAGAGGCGCAGTAGGTGGAGTTGATTTCGGCGCTGGGCCTGAAGTAAAAATCTTTTACGGTATTTCCACAGCTCACGTCGCCCAATTAGACGCACTTTAATGGGTCATTAAATGTGGATATATATATATATATATATGTGTGTGTGTGTGTGTGTATGATTTTATTATTATTAATAATTTCGCGTTTTATGCATTTCTAAGACCATATATGCCCACTGTAATTGCAGTCAAGCCCGGGTTCAAATCTCTCAAATCTTCGAATGTCAGCTAACTGTGCGGCGGGGCGTGTTGTTTTTGTATACCCTAGCATGATTGTGGGTAAATGGGGTATATTGTAGTGGAGAATATAATCGTTATGGTCTGTATAAACATAATTTCTCCTTTAGGCTAAATTGAATTCATTTCAAAGCCCATCAAGTGGATAAAGGTAAAATTTGATACATATTATCACATTTGTCATATGCATAAGTTATATATAAATTTATTATATTCATATATGATTTTCTTATTATCCTAAATAAATCGATTTCGGCCCATGATTTATTAAACATAACTCAAAGACTATGCAAGACTATACCCTATAAATTGAAGACATTTTTGAAAATTTTCATCAAATTGCCATAAAAACTAAATAATAAATTTAAATATACGTAATATATTTTTATGAAAACTCTGAAAATGGAAAGCAACTAATGGGTTTAGTTTGTAGGGTATCTCAAAGTCCATGATGTCCATCTAAGCCACTTTTACTTGCTCTTGCTGTTGGTGTCTGTGGTGCAGTTGCTTCAAGCCAAGTTTTTAACGCGCTCAGCTTCCGGTTGGCGTCATAAAAAAAACCAACCAAAAACAAAACTGAAATGAAAAAACTGCTCCTCTTTCTTCTATGGCTATGTTAGCACTTGTTGTTGCTTGGCTTTTACGATATACTTTTTTTTCTTTTCCTGGCGTTTTTTTTGTGAGTTTTCGCCACGCTGTTTTTACACCTCGTTTTTTACACTCGAAACTTTTTTATATGCTTGTTTCTTGATAATTTTTCCCTCTCGCCACTCTTTCACTCTCAGTTACTTTGGGTTTTTATGTTTTTATTTCTGGGCATCGTCGCGCGTTAATTGAATTTGCGGCATGGCCAAGCGCCTGCCCAGCTACCCAGCTACCCAGCTGCCACGCCCCAATCTCCAATCCCGTTGCCAGATCCAGCCGCGCATCCAGTCTATTTGCTGCGCTATTTATTTAATTATATTGCCGCTCACTGACTCCGTCCGCCACTCGGTTTATCTGCTTCAGTTGGCTTTCTAGCCAGCTATTTACCTTCTCTTCTTCAGTTGGTTTTGCACTAATCATTTGCATTTTTCAGCTGTTGACTCTTTATAGTTCCATAAACTTAATTGTCTTGCTTTTTAACTTGGTTATTTATTTATTTATTTTTTTGACCAGGAAGTCCAGTTTTTGCATGAATAAACACTGCATTATCTGTGTTTGCTTGAGTTATTTTATTTGATTTTTGTAATTTTTAGCGAGTTCTATGCAAATTGCTCTTGGTTGCTGCATAGACTAGTTAGCTAAGTTTCAAACCAAATCAGTTGTCTGCATTGTTGACTTGGAAATATTTATTGCATACTTTGGGGCGGCGCATGAAAAAGGCTCCATTTCAGTTGAGTTTTACTTAATAATTATATTTATAGGTTTTACGTATCTTGAACATGAGTAATAAAAATATTACATGTATTATATGATATATATTGAAATATTTTCAACAGAAATCAGAAAATCCAAATAATGCAGAAATCGTTCTTCTTCCATATACATAATTAATTTAATTTAATTTTATTTTTTGCTCGTTTTGGTCTTTATACAAATGAAATATATATTTATTACAAAATAGTTATTAAAAGAATGCCTAATACTTAAATAGCCAAAATACTTGAATAGAAATGGAAATTTGATTACAAATTGTTTTTTGAGGCGAATTTTACAATTTTTAAAAGAATTTAATTTATATATTATTATATATTTTGTAGTTATATATAAATATTTTCGTAAAAATATTAAAGCAAACATATTTTCGTTTCATTTGACGTTTTCTTCTGCAGTTTCAAACTGTTTTTGAATATTTGTATTTCTTCTTCTTCATCATCATCATCTGCATGCTAATTTGGCACTGAAGGGATTTATACGAAGTTGGAATTGAAATGTTAAGCGCAATTATTTATATTTTAAGTAAAATACAAATTTCGTACAAATATATACAGTTAATAGTTTTGGAGAGTGGGTTATATAGAGTTAGGATAACGCTCTTTATAAATATTCATTACAAATGATTTGTATAACAAAACTGCGTCTTAGAACTAATTAAATATTCGTATGCATATAGATATTATTGTTTATATGTGAACAACAAAAAAACCCTTTACACACAACACAACACGCTCACATACATACACACACACACACATACACACACACACGCCTCCTCTCACATAGATTAGTTGTAGTTTGTATAGCTTTCTTGTTCAGTTTAATTGTTAACTTGGCGAGACTCAATTGGCTCAGTCGACTTATATGCATAGTGCTAGCTAAACCTATAAACCCACACATATATATATGTATATATATATACATATGTCTAGATTCAATCGTTGGCCATGCAGTAGCCGGAATAGGTTTGTATATTATCGTCGAGAAAGCTTTCGCCCGCTATGACGCCCGACTGCGTGTGATGGCTGGGACAGTGATGACCCTTGGGGCATTGGCACAACGAATTGATATTGACCTCATCCAGAGACTCCTGACGTTTGCGCACCGTAAACAGCTTGCAGGGCTGCTTGCGCTGACAATGCAGACGCTAAAGATAGAGAGAGAGAGGGAGAGAGAGAGAGAATGTGTTAAAGTTAGGCTACAGAGATCTTGCTTATTCAAGCTACTTACTGTCAGCGGCGAGCAGGCGAACAGATAGCGATAGGCTGCTCGTCTATTGGGGGCCGACTCCCGTTTCGTTAGATAAGTCACCGAGTTCTTGGGGCAGCGGCAGTGCACAATTTGTTCAGTGACATTCATCTCCAAGGCCGTGGTCAGCGTCCAGGTGTAGTCACGGAAGTGTCTGCGGAGCAAATCAAAATCAGTTTCAGATTGTCTTTTGCCTGATGCCCTCTCAACTCACTTGCAAACGGGCAGCTTGTGCACTGGCTGGCACAGCTTGTAGTGCCTGGTCTTGTCCGCTATGGTGTGTCCGTCCTCGATGCCCAGGCTGCTCGGGCAGCCGCCTATGTAGCTGCTCGCCTCCTTTTGGCCGCGATGGCCCGAGTGGCGCATGTGCGTGCCGCCACGTGGCAGCAGGTGTGGCAGCTCATTATCCGACACCTGATCGTAGCTAGGTGGCAGCGCCTCATTGTAGTCTGGTGAGCGCTCCGCATAGTCGCTCGATTGCAGCTGCAGATCGTCCTCGTAGACAGCTCCCAGCTTCTGCATCAACTTCTTCAAATGGAAGTTCTCGTAGCGCTTGTCCTGGTAGAGTCCTTCGCCCAGCAGCAAACGCTTGTGCTGCAGCATTTTCTCCTTTTCGTAGTAACTACGATGCTTCTGGCCCTCTGGCAGACCATGGCCATGCTCGTGGTGGTGCACGATCACATTGTTGGGCATGCGATTCGACTCGGGGCAGCGGCATTGTCGCTCTATCCAGGGCGTGTCGTACAGGTCGACCTTGGAGCAGACTGCATTCGGGGCACACACCGGCAAATCGGCCTCGGAGTCCTGCAAGGAAAACCAGAAAAGGAAACGAGAAAACTTAGTTTGTGACAATTTGATTTCAGTTTTATTGACGATGCCTCGCTTGCGCCACATTTGCATAGCCAAGTGGCTGGCACGTCCTCGAGCCTGAACGAGCCTTTAGAATAATTTCAATTCATTGAATTGCCAACAACTAGCCGCAGGTGGAGCTGAAGTAGGCGAGCCCAAGAGGTGAGCGTTGAGTTTGCTTTAAGTTTGAAGAGACCCTTTACGGGCTATTCAACGACGAAGCAGTTAGGGCTAAGGCAGTTGCTAGCCAATTGATAGGTAGAGAATGGGGGAGAAGCAGTGGGAAATTAACGATTGTTGAATACTCTTGAGGCAATGGGACGGAAACCTGGCTAATAGAGTACAGGTGAGAACATGGCTGAATTAGATATGTTTAGATATGTATATAAGGTTTATTAAATTTTCCACGAAAATACGAGGAAAAAATAAAAATTGGCTTGGGATTTCCTTGACAGCAAGTTTATTAAGGACTTGGATTCTTAGGATTTCCTAGACAGTAAGTCTTAAGGAATTCTATACAACACTATATCTGCACATAATCCTAGTCCAGAAGCTTTTACAATCTGCCAGTTAATCAGCTGTAAGTGGAGCTGCCTTCCGCTTCTATCTAGTTCTGTCTTCGTCGAACCCTTCCAAATATGCTTCCGCTCCACTCTCGCTGACCCTTAACCCACATATACTCAATTTCCTCTTATGAAAACAGTGTGTCGCAAGACAAGACCCCAAGTTCTTTAGGGTAAACAGCTGCTTGATTAACATATGCGTCTGTCCCAGCTATATCTAAAGCCCCGCCTCTATCTATCTTTATGTTTGTTTGGGTCTCCGTGGAGTCCATTCTGTAAACATCCTAAGCAGATACTTTTCGTTTAATTGAATTCCTAACGCTTCTCATATTGTTGTCCGTTGTGCTAACACCTTGTTTACTTAATCCTAGTTTCATTGGTTGCCCTCCTGGTTCCCATAAAAACTGATGTGGTGTCCTTGTGCTTGTTCTATTCCTGTACTCTAGTTCCAATTCTGCGCTATAAACATAAAATCCAACTGGCAACTGCGGACTTTTAGTTTTTGTTTTCGTTTCGCTTGCTTTTTATGAGCTGGGCTCCTACTGCACCCCTCGACTCTACTGTCATTTATCCCTCTCATTTGATTTTATTGTATGGCCCTCTGGCGACACACAACAACGCACTCATATGAGCGACAACAGCAACCAGAGTGGCGACAACAACAACAACACGTTTCCAATGAAATTATCGAAAGCAATCAATTTTTTAAGTGGAACTTCTTTCAACTGGTACCTTTTTGACATCTCTCTCTAGATTTGGGGTCCTTACTTTTTAGGCTGGGCAGCATGCGATACCCTGTAGACGAATGTATGAGGCGGATAAGTTCCTAAGCAGGCGAATAACTGCTCAAAATTTGTTATGTGCAGTGTCTACAGAGAGCTATAGAAAGGTATAAAGAATCATTAGAAGCTTATCGACAAGTGCTCGAGAATTAATCAAAACATAATCAAGCTCAAGCCTAGCTCGCTTTGCTCTCTCCTATGTTTCATATATAGATATAGCCATAGTTTCTCTATAAAATGTCAATGATTTCTAGGGTATTTCGTAGTTTATATTTTCCAGTCAGCTCCACCTTAATTTGCTTCATTTTGTTGTTTTGATCTTTTGTTTGGTTTCGATTTCAATTAGATTTTCTGTGTGTTGGCTTGGCCCCTGTCTCGGTATGGTTCTTTCTGATTTGTATTCAAATTATTTTTATAATGAAATCAATAGGCTGTCTGCGGGCGTTTGCTGAGAGTGAGTTGCACCTGCCCCTGAGGTACAGCTACCTGAGCGTCCTGCTGTCGCTATGTCGCCCTCTCTCCCTTTCTCTCTGGGTCTGACTTTGCCTCTACTACTTAGCGCGTCCGTGACGAACCGGAAGTCCGGAAGTGATTTAGTGCAGGCGACCGCCTGGCGGAAGTAAATAAATATGTAAGTGCAGCAAACACACGCACACACACACACGCACAGACATACACGCTCACTAATACTCACGCACGTGTGTGTGTTCTTTAAAAAGGGATTAGCACTGGCACCGGAAGCATTGCCAAGCCAAAGCCAAAGCCAAACAGGTTGCCTATCTGACCTTTTACCTTTGGCTCTATGGGTTTTGGCTGTGCCCAACTCTCGCTCTCGCTCTCTCTCTCTCTCCCTCGTTCTCCCCTCCCTCGCTCTTCCTCTCTCCTTTGCGGAAGTTGTCCTTCTGCCTTGCTTTATTAGTTTTATTTACTTCCGCTCACAATTTACTTCCGCATTTGCTTCAATAAATTCCGAAACAGGCAAATCGCGCGCGTTTCCCACGCGTTTTTGACCTACATTTGGTAGGCGTCACCTGGCCCCGCCTGCCATCTGCCAGTTCCTGCCTCTGTCCCTTAACCCTTTTATCCTCCTTCTGTTGACAAATTTTTCAAACATTTTCTTCAGTTGCTCATCAAAGCTTTGTTTCACGTCTTTGCTGAGCAAGACTTTTGAGCACTCGAGGGAAACCTTTGTCGTGCTATCTGACAGGATATGTATATATATAAATCTCTATATATATATATATATATATGTATATGCCTTATGTAAGGATCTGTCTGTCTGCTGTAAGCAGCGTGGGAAATTCTTTGAAATTCGAGCATGTATATCGATGGCCCCTCTCGCCAGGCTCCTGCTTCAGCCGAGGGTAGTTCGAAGTGGCTCTTCGCTGAAACCGTTATATACACCCGCCCAAAACATATTGATAAGCAAATAGGCGAGTGTGAGTGTGTGCTTCCTTCAATATAAAGAAAACATGTCTGTCGTCCCCCCAACGGCTAACCGAAATCAGTGCCAGAGATAAACAAGCTGCCGAGTCGACAAGAAAGTTTACGTTGCTGCGAAAAAAAAAGAAGAAGATGAAAACAAAACTTCAAGCGGATATCCGGTTTAAGGCGAGCAAAAAAAAATAAAAAAGGGTGGGCCCAGCACACACGTGGAGCAGGTAACGTGCCAGCTCCAGCTCTGCTGGCCTCCGACGACACTTTATAATTTGCTCGCAGCAGCACGCGCGCCGCACTCCACAAACAATTAGCTTCATGTGTGTCAAAGTGCAAGAGGAGGAGGAGGAGGTGGAGTAGGCCAACAGCCAACAGCCAAAAGCCAAACGGCAAAGGGCGCAGCGGAAGTTGCCAGCGATGACAAATGAAAGGCAACCATGCAACGTGATGCGGCAAGCACTGTGCAACTTTGAAGCCCCATGGCTGCTGGCCAGCAGCTAAGCTGAGCTTCGACTGCTCGTCTGCCTCGTTTTTCGGCAGCTTTAGCTGCTTTAAGAGCTGGCAAAGGGTTTTACGCACGCTCGTTTAATTGAATCAAATTAACCCGCACAACCCCACCGAAAACGCACAAGATGAAGCAGCAAACGGCAGCATGGGGCTGGGGCAGCGACTGCTGCTTGTCATGCCTCATGTGGCTGGGGGCATGCTTGGAATTCTGCGCCACAAGAGCTCAGCACCGGAAGCTGCCGCTGCCACAAAGATGACAATGACTCTTACAATATTTTGTATACCCTGTAAGAATGGGAAGGGCACAAAAAGGGTAATTGAGATGCTTAAGTGAAGTGTAAAAAAAATAAATTTTATATGTTATATATGGTGTAGAACACGTCATATAATATGTCATATCATAGCACAGACTTTAGGAACTATTGCAGTTGGAGTTGTTAAATTTTGGATGTGAATAGACATATATTGAATACTTTTGCATAATACTTCAGTTACACTAGAAGTCTCATACTAGCTGTAAAAATTGTCTGTAATATATTTTCGCTATATGTTCCATAGGAACTCAGACACTATAGAAGCTAGAGTTATACAATTTTATACATGAGCTACTCTTATATTAAACAGCAAAGGAAAATATATATTCCTTAAAAACTACGCTCAATTCTCACTGAATTAATAGATCTTACCTACCAGTCTATGTGAACTCAGAGATTATAAGAGGTAGAGTTGGCAAATTTGGTATGTAGAACAGTTTGTTAATAAAAATCAAGCAAGTATATTTTTTATGTCTAAAAAAAATACTTCTATTGCCCAACCATATACAGGGTATCTCCCAACCCACCAACTAACTCATCTATCCCACATTCCAATGGCTGCTGCTGCTGCAAGTGAGGAGAGTGCGGTGCAAACGTAATTTAGTCAGCTGCATAACTGGCATGCCAATGCATCGCATTAGCTTTTGTCTTTAGCTGCCAGCAGACTCTGGCCCAGACCCTAAGCCCCTCCCCCCTCCTCTGCTCGGCTGCTCACTCATTACTGGGGGGAAGCCTTTGATTGTCGCTTAGCGGCGACAGCGTAATTTGAGCTTGCAGAGCTAACTGACTGCACGACTGGCTGACAGGCTGACTGGCTGACTGGCTGAGTGACTGACTGGCTGACTGGCTGACTGCCTGTGGCGCTGTTAGGCAGTGTGGACTGTAGCCGGAGTGCTGAGCGCTGGCTGCACCTGCTGCTATCAATAACCCAAACGGCTTGACATGACGCGCGCAAAATGCCAACAAAAGGACTTGCCACAAAAGGATCGACCTGCCACATGTGTGTAAGTGTGTGTGTGTGTGTGTGTGTGTGTGTGTGTGTGTGTGTATTGCCAATCAGTGACATAAATTTCTCGAATGCCGGAAGAGCTCTGCCCAAAGAAATGCAGCGGCTGGGCAGGGATCGGTGTTTGGTTCCCATGAGGGCGTTGACGGCGAGAGCGGATGACGTGGGACGGACGTACGCACAGACGAACGCCGGCTGCTGCACATGCGCCTTGCATGGCCGTTAGACACTTGTGCCAGGCGGCTGCCGCTGCTGTTGCAGGTAGTTTGGCCCATGCAACAGGCGTTCGCTGTTATCTTTTGTCTGTGCGTTAATGATTTTTCTATACATTTCCTTTTGCTTAGACGCTTTGTAGTTGTGTTTCCACATTTTCCCCTTATGCGCAAGAATTATGCAATCTGGCAGCACATGTGGCTGTAGTGAAAGAGAGAGAGGGACAGAGTGAGGGGAAGGGGGGATGCGCAGAGGAAGTAGTGTTAGGTCAGCTCACGCTGTTTACACGAAAATTCAATTAAAATTGAAAATTGTTTCTTGGGAGCGAGCGGAAGTGACCGAAGAAGCTTCTGCTAACGGAAGTCACACGGAAGTTGTTTGGCCCCAGCTTCCAGACACAAGCTTCCACTTAATCTTCAGCTCATCTCTTCCACACTTTGTTGTTTTGCTCAGAAATTCCAATGAAAAACACTAAAACGATGAACAAAACTGGGCTGGGCTGGGCTGGGCTGGACTGTGGGCCAAGCCGGAAGTAAACTGATTCTCAACTCTCGCTCGGCTTTGGTTCTTTACATATTTTGCATAGCCCAAAGACTTGGCCCGCGTCTCGAATCGGGTCTTGCTTTGACTTTCAGTAGAGTGGACGGCGGCGGCGGCAGCAACAGCAGCAGCAGCAGCAGATGAGGAGGTTTGGCTTACTGGGAACTGGCCGTGCCACTTTGGCGCGCCTTAACGGAAACATGCCAACCTCAACGGCAAAAACAAGTAAGAGTGCGAGAGATGGGCTTGATCGACGAGCAGTTTCCCTCTAAGTTGAATTTTTAATAGCTAAAGTAATGAAGACAAGAGAAAGACTTTTATATGTGCAAGTAAAACAAAGCTGGAAATCGATATTTATCGATTTGCCATGCATTAAGTAAATGATAGAGAGATATATGTAGGTTATATGGTATATATGAATGCATACATATTTAAAGAATTTCATTTTATAGTTCTAGCACTTATAGACAATGATCTAATCTCAACTAAGCAAAGTAGCATATCGATATATATCGATTTTGTGAAACAGTGAATAAGGAAAAATGTATAAAGAAACTAAATACTAAATTTGATAAGTATAAAATACATTACTAGAAGTCTTCAAATTTACTTATGACAAACAGTTCTACCTATCGATCTTTATCGATTTATCGCATAGCAAAGAGAAGTGAACAAGTAAGATCAAATTCGATATATTCAATCCTCAAATCTAGTCCTTCATAACCTTTTGTACACACATCATACCCTGCGCCTAACAATTGCTATAGGGTATGAGCAAAAAAATTTCATTCATAAAAGCGCAAAAATGCCAAAAGGAAGCAACCGCAACAACAACAAGAAGAAGAAGAAGAAAACGGTTACTGGACTTTGTTGTCTTTCAGTACAGTTCACAGTGCGAAGGGGTTGCTGCTGGCTTGGGTTGGACGAAGGGGGATTTTAGTTTATGGATTGGTGAGGAACGCTGAGGAACTGGTTTGCCCGTTTTGCCAGGCCAATTGCAGCTGAAGTGGGCCTGGGACATGTTGCTGCTGTCCATTGTTATTGCTGGCTGCTGTTTTGCTGTGGATTTTGCGTAGCTTGTTGATCGTCACAATTAATGAACGAACGTCTACGCACACGGACATCCACAGAAAACCACATCCACAGCCACAGCCACAGCCACAGCCACATTCCCATTCAGTTGCACATCCTCAGCTGCAGCAACGGAAAAAAGCAATTCATTCATTCATTCAAAAAATGGGGAGACAACAACAACAACGGCAACGTGGCATAGTTGTTACCTTTGTAATTGTTGCTTTGGCCAAACCGCAAAATGTTGCTGTTGCTGTTGGTCTGTAAACATGTTGCTGACGGTAGCTGTTGCTGCTGCTGCTGCTGCTGTGGCTGCTGTTGCCTGTTGCCCGTTGTCTCCTTTTACGCTTAGCTAAATAAATCAATCTTGGCTGCATTGTTGTTGTTGTTGTTGTTGTTGTTGTTGTTGTTGCTGCTGCTGTGTTCAGCATTTTTATGAATGAAAAGTTGTTGCTGCTGCTGCTGGTGGTTGTTGCCGTGTGTGCGTATTACTGTCGCTGCTCGTTGTTGTTGTTGTGGCTGTTTTCCACAATTTTTAATGAATGACAGCTACCAAGCAGCAGCAGCAACAGCAACAATTGCTCGCAGTTTTTGTTGTTGTTGTTGTTTTTTTGTGGATCGTCTGTTAATTACGATCGAGTTGCAGTTGCTGCTGTCCCCAACACGATTGTTGTTTTGCTTAATGAACACATGCGCAGTTGCCGTTGCTACTGCTGTTGTTGTTGCTGTGCGCACGCGGTTTTTATGAATGAATGAATCAACAACAACAGCAGCAGCAGCGGCAGCAGCAATACGCGCCCCGTTTGCGTATTTATAGTTATTTATTTTTGCTGCCGTCGCCAGACGCTGTAAACAATGCGCCTTTGGCACGTAATTAGCACACTTACAGATAGCAGCAACAGCAGCAACAACATCAACAACAGCAACCAAATTGGAACATGTCCGTCAATAACTGTAACAAGATCTTGACTGAAACGGAAACTGTGCTACTGCAGCAGCCACATTTCCGCTAGCTCTTTTCCAATATATATTGCTGCTGTTGCTGCTGCTGGCAGCAACATGTCCCAATGGCAATCGCATACGCATATGTATTTACGTTTTTTTTCTTCTTTTGCTTTATCAAAAATTGTTACAAGTATAAGAAAAAAAAGTTGACTTGGCGCGCGCGCCAGTTCCAAAACTTGAGCTGATTGCCTCGAGAGACACGACAGCAACAACAGCGGCGGCGGCAGCAATAGGTGCAACAACAACATATATACAAGTGGGCAAACTAGTTTTATGGTATCCAAGCATCCGTTGGCTCAGGTTGTAGCAGCTCTGGCTTTTAAGCATTTTTTTTTTCTGAATGGAGCTCCACTGTAAAAATTGTGAACTGGAATTTTCTGTAAGTTGTTGTTGTTGTTGTTGTTTTACGTGAATAATTGTGCTACGTTGTAGCTGTTGTTGCTGCTGCTGTTGTCATTGATGTTGCTGTTGTGCGTCTTATGCTAATGCGTTGGGCATTATTAAAAATATGTTTGCTCATAAGTACACTGCGAGAAAATTGTTAATTGTTTGATTGACAAAATATTAATATTTCCATCACATATTTGCATAGTTTTATTTTTATCATTTCTGCTCAGTGTATTATATGGAATAAGGAATTATATAGCTCTGGTTTTTTGCCCACATTTTCCTATATATATATATATATATATATATTTTTTTATACCCTGAACCCATTGAAAATGGGAAATCAGGGTATAATGTTTTTGTGAAAATGTATGTAACAGGCAGAAGGAGACATCGCAGACCCCATAAAGTATATATATTCTTGATCAGCTCGATGAGCTGAGTCGATTAAGCCCTGTCCGTCTGTCCGTCCGTCCGTCCGTCCGTCCGTCCGTCCGTCCGTCCGTCCGTCCGTCCGTCTGTATGAACGCGCTGATCTCGTAAACCACAGAAGCTAGAGATCTGAAATTTGACATGAATATTCGTGAATACCATACGCTATACGAGTTTGTTTTATTTTTTCGATAACTCATCCCGTTCCCGAGTTATCGATAAATTTCGATAAATTTACTTTCAATTAAGTGACCCATTAAAGCTAGAGACTTCAAATTTACTGTGCATATAGGTGCAGTGAATGCGGACAACTTGCAGTTTTTGGATTTTGGATGCCACGCCCCCTTCGCCCACAATTTGCAAAATCCGTATTTCAAATACTAGAGACTTGTGCTTTGGCAAATACACACATATGAATGCCATAAACACACTGTGAAAATTTCATTAAGAAAGTCCATCTGCAAAAAAAGTTATTAAACATTTAATTTCGCATATCATAGGCATATTGAAGCCCGAGCGCAGTCGCTGCTCAGTTAGCAGAGCGCGTGCTCATATTACGTTCGTGTGCGTACGTACATTTGTGTGTGTGTTGCTATGATTATGTAAAATAATCATAGCATGCTTCGAATATCGGCTATTGAAAGGGTTTAGGGTATCTCTTAGTCGAGCAGTCTCGACTAGAGCTTCCTTACTTGTTTTTTTTTTGATATATTTAGACCATTTTTTCTATAAATATGTGATAAAAATTTAATATTATATTTATTTAAAAACAATTTTTAAATTGAAGCAAAATATAAAATTTTAATAAAATAAATATATATTTTTAAAATATTTTCGCTCAGTGTATATGCGAGATTGCACTTCTCTTATTAAAGCTAAATTTCCAAATATCTTTTTAGTTTTCTTCATACATTTTACTTATCTCAGATCAGATATGAAATCTGGTTTCTTACGTTAATTTTTCGCTCAGTGTATGATTTATGCCAGCCACAATCGCCGCTGTTGTTGTTGTTATTGTTATTATTGTCTACTCTCTTCATTCATTCATTCATTTTTTTTCGTTTTATTATTTTCTTGTTTTCGCTTTGAATCACATTGAATAATTTCTAAATTTAGCATAAAAAACATTCCCCGACGTGAAAGGCAAAGAGAGAAAAAAAAACTAATAAGAAAAATTATGAAAGAATGCAAAAAAAAAAAATCCAAAAAAAAAAAGTTGAAGTCGTAATATGAGAGCTAACACTTGGAGCTGGCATAAAAAGCTAGGCATGCGCTGTAAGTCGTGATCAAAATCGTGATCGCGCCGTGATCGTATCGTGATTATGGCTTAACGTGACTTCCACATCGAAGATGATTTAGCCACAAATCAAATATCGTACGACGACCTTCAGGCTGGCTGGCCCAAACAACAACAAAACACACCCATAAATCGCTGAATGGGTAAATGGGTATGTGCACATACAGTGAGGCCTGGCTACGGCTGTCATAAATTCGGTTTTATTGTGAATGAAATTAACATAAAATATGTTGAATGTAAAGAAGATAGCGCAAAATATGGCAGTTGTATCCAAATAATAATAATAAAAAAAAAGTAGGGCGTGGCGCGCAGTCGATAAACAACTGTAGATCGCGCATTGCGCATACGCACAGTTGGCCGGCGCGACATAAAAAAAATGCCGTTTTCACACCTGGCTGGCAATAACAACAATAACAATAAAAGCACCCACGTGGCCGTCTAGCTGTCGCTCTATCTGTCTGTCTGTCCCTCTCCCTCTGTCTGTCAGTTGAGCTCTGTTTATGCTTGATTTGTTTATGCATTTCTCAGTCAATTGAAATTCTTTGAAGACTTTTGCCTATCTCTTGGCCAAGAATTTAACAGCATGTCATTGATGTTGGCAGCAGCAGCAGCAGCCAACAGACGTTTTCGACGCTTTTAGCCATGCCACGCGCACTGCGACGAAACTCTGGCAGTTGTTTAAGCCAAATATGCGTAGCTGATCTGCTTGTATATGGCTAACAAATCAGTTGTGCTGTTGCTGCTGCTGTTGCTGTTGTTGTTGTTGTTGTTGTTGTTGTTGTCCATTCAAACATTTGGACGCTCTGTCGCTTTGCCATTCATTCATAGATTGACTTGCTCAGCGAAGCGAAACGCAGTCACTGTCAGCGTCGACGTCGCAGTCAGCTTTGGCGTCGCCATTGCCGTCATTTTACGTTTTCATTCATACGTCTCCACCCCGTCGCTCAATCGCTCGCTCCTGCTCACTCCCATTGCCGGAGCGTCACAGCTCTCGCTCACTCCATTTGCCCGCTTCGTCGTATTTCATTCATGAATTTTCTTTCATTCAGCTTTGGTCGTCGCCCCTCTCCACAGCACCACAACCTCTCTCCACTACTCTACACCGCGCTACGTCTCTCACTTGCACGCACACACACACAAATACACACACTAGCATCTCCCTGCTGCTTGCTGCTGCTGCTCTGCTCATTCCTGTCTGTTCTTCTGGCTCTTGTTGTTGTTGTTATTGTTGAAATCATTTTTAAATACCGGAACTGAATGTTTAGCGCTTTTAAGCATGGGAACTTTTTGTTTTCTTCTGCATCGAGAAAAAAAAAACAACTTTAGCTTGCTCTCTCCATCTCCCTCTCACTTGCTCACTTACTCTTCTCTTACTATTTCCAGCGCTTGTTTTTGTTCTTCGAACAGGAATTTTTTGGCTTTTTTTCTATTTTAGGTGTTGTTCTTATGCCTTTGGGTTATTTTGTTGTGTGTTTTTTTTATGTCCGTTCAAAATTTATTGCAGACATACGGATTTTGAAATTTATGGGACAGCCATAGCGGGAGCTGTGCGTGTTGCTGCCTTTTTAGATGTTTGCGGTCTGGTCCAAAGTCTGTGAGATGTGTGTCAGGGCAACCAGAGTTATGATCGATTTTGGAGTTCTATTGGGTTTTACGGCCTCCATGAGTCGAGTTCTTTTGCTGAGCAAGTCTCAGTGAATTTAGTAAGAGATATTCAATTCTCTTGAGGTGAGATTTCTATATACGTGTATAACAGATATATAACAGATATACCAATCTCCTCTTCAGAGAGTAGATACAGACTAGTAAAAATTGTTAAGAATTTATGGATTATATTATGGCACTGCTAATGTGAACTAAGCTAGAAGAGGTTTCTTCAGATACTTGTATAGATCATATTATGAAGTACATTTTTCAGAACAATTTAGGGGTTATATTCTGAAATTTCTTCTAAGGATCAATATTTGTATAATGAAAAAAGAATATAGTTTTTATTTATGTATTTATTTTTGTTTTATTTTTTGTAAGCTCTATATTATATCAGATATGACTAGTTATGCAATCACTAGCTTATTCGCTCAGTGCATCTATAGATTATATTAATTAGCCTTTCTATAGTTCTCATATTCCATTTTTTAACTATTCAAAAATAAAGCTGTATAATTTGATCCTTCATCATGCCTATCTTTTCTCCCAGTGCATTGCAAGTCTCTCGCTATCTCTATCTACCTCTCGCTCCCTCTTGCTCATTGACTTGTTTATAGTGTCAATATTATCGTGCCGATTGCTGTTGATATTTCACGCCTCATGACAACTAGGGAGTGTTTTTTACAATATTTCTCAATGGATTGGCCATATGATCTAAGTGAAACAATTGTCGTTGTTTTTGCTGTTGCAGCGCATGTTTCGCTGGAAAGATTCGTGTCTGAGCCGAACTTGGGGCGCAACGCGGCTTAGTCACTGTTCGTGCCTCATATTGAACTCTTGACCCGCAGCGCTAATTGGTTTATAAGGTATCGCAATTGCTCAACCGAGCTGAGTTTAATTGATCAAATGTGACGACGACAGCAGCCACAGCAGCAACATTGACAACAAGCGAAGCAACAAACAACTTTCATTTTTCATATAAAGCGATGTTGCTGCTGCTGCTGTTGTTGCTGCAGCTGCAATTAAGTGTGTGCCCCGTTTTGGTGGGTGTCAAGTGTAATGGCTTTTAAAGAACGCCAATCTCTATAGGGCGGGAGCTAAATATAGACAAAAGCCCAAAGCCAGTTATTGCCGCGAAACCTGCTGCTGTTGGCGGCTTTTCTAATGCTTCTGCTTACAGCAGTTGCTGGCGTGGGCTTAGAGCAGCCAGTTACAAATGGCAATAACAACATGGGCAACTGGCTAAAGCAGGTGTTGCTGCTGTTGCATTATGCAATCGCTATGCAAAAGACGCAGCAGCAGCAGCAGCAACTGTTGCTGATGTTCAATTAGCTTGCTCGCTGTGCCTCCCTGCCTCATCTCCCTCTCTTTCTACTTACCCCAACTTGATAGAGTACGCGCAGATCCTTGACGCTGTGCGCATGCGTATTGCTGCTGCTGCTGCTCTTGGTAGCTCTATGTTGTTGCTGCTGCAGCAGCATTTGGCGCGCGCGTCTACCCATAGCTGGCTCCACCTCTGGCTGCTGCTGCTCCGCTGAGATGCTGACCATATCTACAGTTAGCGGCTTTTCGCTGCTTGGCCTCGCCGTGCTGCTGGTTGTAGTTGTTGCTGCTGCTGTTGCTGTCTTCGCACCTGTTGTTGTTGTTGTTGGTGTTGTGTCTTTGGCATCGTAGATCGTATATTCCAGGCTCTTGTGCTTAGCCTCGCTCTCGGCGCTGCTGGCCGTTGGTGTCAGCTCGTAAACCTCGAGCGGCAGTCGCGTGCCCTGTGCGCCGCCTGTCAACAGCAGCAACAGCACTGGCAGCAACAGTGACGGTAGCAACATAAGCCGCAGCAGCAGCAGCAGCGACTGTGCACGTATGCTGGCCATTGCTATGTGTGTATGTGTGTGTGTGCGTGTGTGTGTGTTTGGGTGTGTTGCTGCGGTTGCTTGTAATTGACACTTTTTTTTTGTGGGCAACAGCAGTAGTTTTTGTTGTTGGCAAATCGAAACGTTGATTGTTTTTCTATATATATATAGATATAGGTATGTATCGGCTGTATCTGTTTGTGCTTTGGCTATAGTTGCAATTGGCTTTGCTAGTTTCGAATTAGCCTTGGTCAGCAGCAGCAACAGTTGCAGCAGCAGCGGCGGCAACTGCCTGGCGCACTAGCTGGCAACATGACACAACACACACAAATCAAACAATTTACAGGGTATACACTTGGGTTTCTTAAGCATATATATATATGATATATGATATATTATTTGTAATATATTTAACTGAAAAACACGCGCTTCGAACTCTCGAACTTTCCTACGTGTTGTTGCTGTGGCACGCGGTCGCGTCTGCTCGTCCCAAACTCACAATTCGAACTGATCAAACAGCCAAACGAGCGACAACAACTTCGACTGCCAGTGAGCAAGCGAGCGAGCGTGCGAGCGAGCGAGTGTGTGTGTTGGTGTGTATCTGTGTGGCCAAGACTTGAATGAATGAACGCACACACACACACACACACATACACGCTGACAGCAGCAGCAGCAGCAGCGACTGCGACGCCTTGAATGAATGAATGCAGCAAGGCAGCGCAGCATCCCTTGGCTTAGTATGTGTGTGTTGTTGCCTGCTTGCATGTCTCTCTCTCTCCCTCTCTCACTCTCTATATATATATGTGTGTGTGTATCTATGTGCCTGCAGCCGGCTCGCGTGCTGAGCGCTCGCCGTTCGGCTGGATGTTTTGGCTGCATCCTTTAGACCGTTTTTGCTGCTTGTTGATTTTATTTATATTTATTTTTATTTTCTGTGTTTTTTTGCTGTGTTGTTTTTGTCATTTTTACTACGACCGGAAACTAATTTCTGCCCAGCGACATTGTCTGGCTGCGTGTTGTTGTTTTTTTTTTTTTTTTTTTTTTTTTGCTGCTGGCCTCAAGCGCTGCTGTTGCTGCGTGTTTAATTTCGCGCGCATGCCAAAAAATAAGCCAGCTTCAGCAGCAGCAGCAACATCTTCAACTCGTCTTCAGCTTAAGTGGCCAACACACACATACACACACACACAGTTCGGGCGAAAAGCGCGCGCTTCTACAGAAAGCCCGCCAATTTTTATATGGTTCTAGCGATAAGATTTCATTTGCACTTAGCCCAGGCTCAGCTTTAGCTGGGATCACAGCGTGGCGTAAGCCTAGTCGAAATGGACATAGCTTTTGTCAGCTGAATTGGAGTTTTGTTAACTGAATTTGGGAATTACAAATTTTAAATTAAGCTGCAGGCAAGGATAAAGGTTAATTTGATTTCTTATTAAAAACTGAAATAGCTCTTTATGTGAATATACATTTTTTTAAGGAAGGCCTTTGCTTAAAATGAAATTTTAAAAATTTTATATTCTTCCCTTATCAATATTTAATTCCAATTCTGTGATATAACATATAATTATATTGAATATGTAGTGTATATACGGAAATTTTTATTGAAATCTGTTTGACGAGAATTTTTCAAGGATTTAGCTTTAGCTTTACTTCAATCTATCAATTTCCTCTCATACCAAACAAAGGACTTTACTTCAATCTATCAATTTCCTCTCATACCAATAATATTCAATTCTAGTCACTGGGGTGACATTTGGCTTTATGTGAAGCTTATAGTATATTGGTTGACTTGAATATATATATTATATATACCATAAAATAAAAAACTTGTATAGAAATATATACATATATATTTTTTTTTTAATTTTAAAAATTTAAATTTAGTTTATATATTTTTTTTCGTATTTTATAATTTAGCTAATTATTCTTCCACTTTTGATTGCTTGCAGGTAAAATGTATGCTGTGATTGGTAGACGCCACGGCAAAATCCTATCGGGCGACCTGACCCAGGGCAGCGGCAACTTCTCGGTGACCTGCCTGCTGCCGGTGATCGAATCGTTCAACTTTGCGCAGGAGATGCGCAAGCAGACATCTGGCCTGGCCTGTCCACAGCTAATGTTTAGCCACTGGGAGGTAAGTGTGCAATCAGAGCAGCTGTTGCTGCAGTTGCCTGAAATTTTTTGGGCGCAAGTCACAAAAGTTCCCTCTCTTAAAAAACATATGGCATATGTGCGTGCTTTTTGCTTTTGCGGTCTGTCTTTGGTCAGCTAAAATCTCAGTTTACCTTCGCTGCTGCTGCTGCTGCTGCTGTTGCTGTTGGTGATGCCTTCTGCTGAAGTCTTATAAGCTAAACCACAGCAGCAACAGCAGCAACAGTTGCTCTGAAAGTTATATGGTCCATTTGAGCGGCTCTTGCAGCTGTGTGCAATATTTTATTGCTGGCAGTTGTTAAAGCAATGCCAAGTGCTCGGCCTTTCCCCTGACCTTGTGCAGTGCCCAAAGTTGATCTCAATGCCCACTTGGCCGAGCGGATGGCGGATGGGCCCAAACAGCGGATGGGCTCGCTCAAAAAATGATTAATATATATAGAGAGGCGCAGCAGCACACGTGTACACCACACAAAGGCGTCAATTGCGTTCTCAGCAGGTGGTTAGCAGCTACTTATGCTAGGATATATAGATACCCTGTTCTATATTCAATTTGTCTATTCTTTGACTGAATGCCCTTGAATATCATATTTATACTTACTATTTTTTAATTACTATTTTTAGTTTATTTAATTAATTTTGTTATTTATATAATTTTTTAAAAACTATTCTATTTAACTTTTTTTAAAATCTATTCATTTATTTTTTGTTTTTATAAAATTACTATTTTTATTATATTTGCTGAAATTATTTTTTTTTTTTTTCACTTAATATATATATTTTTTTAAATTATTAAAAACAATTTATTTTTTATGAATTGCCTATTCCTTGCAATAGATTTAGCTAGTTCTAACTCTCCATAGGGTTTCATTTGTCGCCTGTACAAAAATCTTTAAGTACAAATGCTTGTATAGAGGTATTAGCTATATGTATTTATATATATATATATATAGGTGTGTGATGGTGTGTGTGTGTGTGTTTGTTGTATATCGCCCAACCAATCGATAACAACAAGTTTTTGTATAATGACTTCCGGTGATTTTCTATTTCTCAGCTGAAGTTTTGCCGGCAACGTTGTCTACGCCGCTTTTGTTGTTGTTGCTGCCGCTGCTGCTGCTGCCGCTGTCTTTTTGCTGCTTTCGTATAATTTCATACGCATTTCCAGCGTCCGTCCGTAAAGGGAGGGACGCAGCACATTTGTAACTTTCCGTGGCGTCTCGTCGCGTAGAAATCTAAACGGAAACTAGTTTGGCCAGCAGCACAAATAAGTGCATTATTATTAAGACAATGGGAAAGCTAAAGAAAAACAACAACGACGTGTGCTTGTTGTTGTAGTCGCATTCTAATTGATGGCAACAAACGACAGCGGCAACGGCAGCAATCGCCGTGATGTGTGTCACCTGGCGATTGAGTTTGTTCATTTCAAATCAACAAGAAAAAAGCTTGCTGACATTTTAACACAATTAAAAGCAGTTACGCCCACGCACACGCCCACCTCCACACACACACACACACTCAGGTATGTCCAAGACTGACCGCGTGGGCGTGTTTTGTGGGCGCAGTTGTCACGTGCCCATAATAACAAGCGACTGGCGAGCGGTGGGAGGAGCTGAAAGCGCATTTTAATGCTGTTGCCACAATGATGCGGCCCACAAAGAATTTGTTAACAACGAACGGCAACAGCAACAATAACAACAATAACAGCAGCAGCAGCAACACCAACTGAGGCATTATTTGAGCTGTTGCATTAGCTAAGTTGTCTCATCTCTCTTTCTCTTGTTCTCTCTCTCTCCTTCCCTCTGTCTCCTCTCTTTGTGTTGCTTACTATCTCTCTCTGCCACACTGACCCCTCTTCTACTCGAGCCTCAACAGCAACAGAAACTAATTTTCCGTTTTCATAAAAGTCTATATACTTTTTACTCACGTAACGCATTGAAGACTCAAGTAGAAATATATATATATATATATATATATATATATATATATATATATATATATATATATATATATATATATATATATATATATATATATATATATATATATGCATATATATCTTAGCAAGACTCTCCTTGTTGCTGCTGCAACTGTTGCAACTGTTGCTGCTGTCTTAATCATTTTTGTTATTATTTCAACTTGCAATACCCTGTAAAAAAGAATGAGACCAGTAGTGTATACTTAAGTCTTACGCATTGCAATACCCTGTACAAAATAATACGCTTTAGAGTATACTTAATTCTTAATTCATAAATCAAACTCTGTCAAGTTCGGTGCCCTGTTGAAGTACTATGGCCGAGGATATATAGTTAAAAATATATATATATATATTTTTTTTTATTTGTATTTTATTTATTATTATATTTATTTATTGGGTAAGCCTCCAGCCGACATATTACAAGCTCTCGCAGTTAATAAAGGATAACCCTAATATGAATTATTATATATAGATATATATAGATGCAGGTATATATAAGTATAACTAGTTTAGTATAATATATACTATAACCAAAATTGTGCGTAACTATGTCCTCTATGAAATCTAATTTGCTGCACTCAGTTATATATATATATATATTATAATATATCAGTATATTATATATATGTATTTCTATACAGGAGATACTCTATAAAATATCTTTATCTTAAGTATTCTTTTCCCCTCCCTTAATTTCTCCCACTATTACGCAATCAGTACACGATTTTCTTTGGTCCACGCTCAAGGCCTTCTTTGCCCCATTCCAAATTAGAAAACGAAAAAAAAAGAAACGTAAATAAATAAAATCCCCTCCGAAAATTCCCTTTCAGCTCGGCTTTGGCTACTGGTCTTACTTGGATTCTCATTGGAGTTTCAAATGAGCAGCGGCAGTGGCCAGTGGGAGGGGGTGGAAGAGGAGTGGGGGGGCCGCAGCTCGCTTGTGCCTTTCATTTGTTCAGCTTGTTGTTGTTGTTCTTGTTTGGAGTGTTTATCATTAACGCGTCGCATATGATTGTTATTATTATTATTATTGTTGTTGTTGTTGTTGTTGTGCTTTGCATAACTCGAAAACTACTTGAAGTGAAAAATAAAACAGAGCAGAGCAGAGCAAGGCAGAGTGAACCCAAAAGAACAGACCAGAGCTGAGCAGAGGGCCCAGACAAATAACAAATAATCTGATAACTCGTTTTGTACCTGCAAGAGACAGCAGAGAGCCCCAGCTTCCAGCTAGCGAGACTCTATCGCCCCAGCTCCAAAGGGAAAGTCTTCAATGGAGGCGAGGAATATGGAATATGCTGTTGCCCAGTGCTGAGACGACTTGAGGTTGAGGTTGCGGTTGAGGCCGTGGCAGTGCCCTAAAGTCTGCGCTGCATATGGCACACATACAGACACAGGTATGCGTGTGTGTGTGTGTGTGTGTATGGTTAAGTTGAGGTCCGAGCCGGCAAGTGCTTATCCAAGTGGCTGTGGCAATCCTTTAGGCAGTTGTTGTTGCGCTTAAGTGGAACGTGGTTTGCATTGTGCGCGCTGTCAAAATGACGCTCGTCGAGGCTCGAGGCTCGAGCTCGACTTTGCAGCGCATGCGCAACGGACGTTCCATTTGTGTTGCCTTTGCTGCTGCTGCTCGTGGTCACAGCTAGCACTCTGGCTGCCGCGGCCTCTGCCTCTGCCTCTTCCTCTGTGGCTCTGTTTCTGGCGCGCGATAATAATCTCAACTGCGAGCCGCGCTTTGCTTATATATATATATATATTTTTCTTCTTTTTTTTACTCGGTTGCCCCTTCCGCTGCCGCTCTGCCTCGTTCCCAATTCTGTTCAGAGCTGCGCGTATTTCGGTAGCTGCCGCGTAAATTACCTGCATGCGGACAGGTAAACACACTCGCACATACACACGTACGTACGCTTATACAAACAATCAGTCGAGAGTATCCGACTCACGCGTCTCTCGCGTGTTTCGTCTTTCAAGAGAAGTATCAAGTCACATATGATATATGTATATATATATATGATTTTTGTTGTATTATAATACGTACTGTTCTTAGTATAAGAAGCTGAAATATTTGGAATATTTGCTCCTAGGCATAACTGCAGATAGACAGAGAAACAGTATTTCTTGTCTTGTTCCTCTTTGAAATCAATATAATATTTAATTCTAACTTTAAGAATCTTTCTGGTAACTCAACTATCCAGGTTTTAACTATACATAACAATCAACTTACTGATTCTCTATTTAAATATTTTTATGAAATTTTATTTCCTGGATCCTAAATTCTTTTATGTTCAATTTAAGAGCACGAAGCTTGGCATCTCTCAGCAAAAACTCTTCAAGCTATAGCTCTCTAGTTTGCTATCTTAAGACTATTAACTATTAATTCACATAGTCAGACAATGATAATATACAGTACTTCAATTATTCTTAATATATTTAAAATAAAATAAATACAATTTTTTTTCCTATTTGCTCTAATTTTTTATAGATTTATTTTAGACTAATTAACATTTTTTAATTAATTTTTTTTTTTTAATTAACATTTCTTTTTTTTTAAATTGACCATCTTTAGCTATATCAGCTTTTATCTTACCACCCGATTCTACTTATCATTTACTCAATTTCTCTCAGTGTATGCAGCCGCTAGCTGCTCATTTGTCTGGACCGGCTCAGACGCAAGCTTTGCGCACTTTTGGAGCACTTCAGCTGCCAAAGGGCTTGAATTGTTTTGTGTTGTTCAACTTGACGAACCGTTGTGCGTTGTTGGGGAAAGCAGCGTTCCCTGCTGGCAGCAGCTTGGCCCTGCTCGTTCTTCTCGACGACTGTTGTGAGCATGTGCAAAAGGATAGCAAACACACACAGCCAGAGCTTAAGCTGTAGTCGGGGATTGCCCACGTCTTGGCCTGGACCGCGTGTCGTCTTTGCAGATTATGTTGGCTACTGCTGCAGCCGCATCTTCTCTCTCTCTCTCTCTCTCTCTCTCTCTCTCTCTATCTCCCTCTTAGCCCCTGCTCTGGCCTTGTTCGTTGTTGTTAAACAAGCGAAACGTTGTGCCCGATAATCATCTACATTTGGAGCTCTGGGAGCACAGTTTAGCGTAGTGCGAACAGATGCTGCTACAGCAGAACAAGTAAAAGTGCTCCACTTCGAGTATGCTCGACTCGGACATATCCTGTAAAGTGTTGAAGTTTAAAAGAGATGGATTGAGATACAGAAAATCCAAGTAGTTTAAGTCATAGATTAATATGAACAGGTGAAGGGCCAGCATCGAAGGTCGAAGGTTGGTCGTTAAGGTAGGGTATTTAAGTATTCAGGTATGTGCAAGTGATGGCCAAATGCCTGCCTAGGGTAAGAGCACAGCTCGCTCCCAGAAACAGTTCTATATTATGTGCTCAGTTCAAGTGGACTGCAAGATCTGTTCTGGAGTTCAGGCATGAGCTCGATAAAGCTGCCTTCGAGCTGGCTCAGACTCATGCTCGCAGCCAATACACCCCTTGCAGTCATTTAGCCATACAGGGTATAGTTAACAAAAGTTTCTTTGCGCACGAACTGAAACCCAATCCTGTTGCAACTCTTCACTCAAGCTATGCACAAAAGCAAAGTTCCTGGCATTGAGCTGGCTTTTCGTTAGGGGCCAGCCTTTCCGCAGAAGCAACACAAACAACAAACAACAAGGTTCGACACCCGCCTGCTGTGCTGTGCACAACAAAAACACAACCAGGCTGTTTGCTGTTGCCGGTTGCTGGTTGCTGGTTGCTCGTTGCTGGTTGGCAATCATCAATCACTGGCAAATACTTCACGCCATTCACTAAAATTCTGCGTATCCTGGCGTGCCTTATCACGCAATGGACGCCTTTGTGTCCTTTCTATCCCACTTGGTATTGAAAAAGTCATTAAGGATGCGCAACAGCCATTTGAATGTCTTTCCAGACGGGACACTCGAGGCACTCGAGCGTAACAATGAAGATGTGAAAATGCACGCTTTCCCTGATTGCCAGCACACACACACACACACACACACACACACACACACACACACACACACACACACACACACACACACACACACACACACACACACACACAGACACACGCACGCACACTCATAAAATATCACGTAAAGCAGGCGCAGGCGCAGGCGCATAGACCCAGCGACGCCGTCGTCTATACCCTATTGTCCTCGCTCAAGTGGCCCGCCTTCGATTCCGTTTTGTGCCTAAATGAATTCCTGGAAAACTTACTCAAAACACATCTCTGTGTGTCTCCTTCTGCTTGTTCTTCTACTTCTTGGCAGGTGATTGATATTGATCCCTTCTGGCTGCCCACAACCGAGGAGGAACTGATGCACTTTGGCGAGAAGGCCGACTCAGCGAATCGCGCCAAGCTCTACATGGACAGTGTGCGTCGGCGCAAGGGACTCTTTGTCGACGAACAGGTGGTGGAGCATGCCGAGAAACAGCGCACCCTCTCCAAGAACAAGTAAAGGAAACTCCGAGGGTAAGTTTGGAAATAGAAATTTATTTGTCGTCAATTAGCTTTAAGCTGTGAGTAGTTGAGTGTCCTTTTAGTCCTCTAGAGGGACGAGCTATCAGCAAACTGAGGGATGTCTTATAGCTGTATATGTATAAATATTTATATATAACTTTAGCTGGCAGGGTTAGAGTCGGAGTTTTTCCGAAGGATCCACTGAGCTGCCCAGAGTCAAGGATAAACCCGAGTGAAAGCCACGTTTAAAAATAGAAAATATCTTGTCTTTTATTAGCTTAAAACACAGTTCGTATTCTCTCATTGATCGTCACTCCTGCTCCGCCTCGTTTCTGGGCGCTTGCACAGTCTCATTGCTGATCAGTCCGCTCTCCTTCTCCGGCACCTCGGGCACAGCCAGTGAGCTTCGGCCCAGCACAATGTGAATACAGCTGCGAAAGCAAGGCTTAAATAGAGCTCAATTGGTCAACAGAATTCACTTACAGCACTAGGGCAAAGACCAGCATCTGTGTAGCTATGGTCAGGATGAATATGCCGCCTCCGTGATTTAACGTGAGCGTTGCCCGATAGATCTGGGAGTAGCAAACGCCGCTGATCAGAGGCACTGCATTATCGCAGACGGAGAGCAGGGCAAAGATCTTGCCGCGCTCCGACTGAGGCACTATTTTGGACGTCATCGAGCGTATCATGGGCGCAACTATGGGGCCCAGGCTGCAGACAACGGCGCCGACATACAACAGCGTCGGACTAGGCGCAAAGTAGTAGAACAAACGGGCAATGCCATGCGCCCAGGTCCCGATGAAGATGATGGTCTGCAACGGTACTCAATAGAGCTGGGAGCTGGCTGGCAGAAGGACAGTGGGAGCACTCACCGTATCGCGCCAGCCGAGAAGCTTGTTCATCAGCGGCACAGCCAATAGCATTGCAATGACGAAGGCCGAGGACTTGAAGGTCTTGAAGGTGCTATAGGAGCTAACCTGCCAGCTGAACTTATCGAATGTGTAGGTATACAAATAAGTGCCTTCGTCACGCTGGAAGGTGTAGAGCGCCATGCTAATGAGCAGGATGTAGAGGAAGCTGCGCCTGTGCCCACGCCGGGGCTTGGTCAGCACCGCAATGGAATCCTTCACGTGCTGCCGATCGAAGTAATCGCACCAAAAGCCACAGCAGCCCAATTCACGCAGCGAGCGCTGATTGGGCGTCGTTTGCCACTGAATGCAGAGGAGCAGGAGGAGGAGGTGAGCAGAACTTCTCTTTGATCAGCTGGAACTCACCTTCAGAACCAGCAACGTGTAGACGATGGCAAGCAGCAGCAGCGAGGCATTCACGGCGAACATGTCCGCATACGACTCATTGAATACGTTGTAGAAGAGATATGAGCCGAGGGCCACTCCAGTCGGCATCGCAGTCAAATAGACAACGTCCAATATGGTCACCCTAATGGTGCGCTGCTGCAACGTCGTGATGTCGGATATGTAGGCAAAGCAGGAGGCAAATATGGCCACATCGGAGCCGGTCAGAGCCGATGGCAGTGTTGCCGTATAGATAATATTTTGCACCGGCCAGTTGGGCATCTTGGCATTGACCACAATCATCGTGGAATAGATGAACTTACCCACCAGACCCATCAGCAGCGGCAGCTTGCGACCACGCCGATCCGAAAAGGAGCCCAGAAATAAGGCTAAAATAATGGTAAAAACATGCGCCGAGATGTTCTCCCACTGATGGAACCAGGCTGTGGTGGTGAGCACCTGTTTCTTGTACTCCTCGTTCTCTTTCGCTTGGATATTCGAGCAGATCTCGTCGCTCAGCTTATTGTTCACACGGCAAGCCTTTTGCAGAAAGAAATTCTGCTCCACCACGGAGGTGATCATGAAGGCGAACATATATAGGAACATGGTTGGCTCCACCGAAATATTTCTGATGATGTTCATCAGCCATTGGCAGAGAGTGCGTCGCTGCGGCGCAACGGTGATGGTATTGCTGACGCTGCTGCTCCCAGAGCTGCTGGCAATGCTTGAGCGTCGAGCATTTTCTGAGTAACCCTAAAAATAGGCAACAGTTATAATTGAAAGAGAGAGGGAGGCAGATAGAGCGTGAGCGCGCGCCTACTTAGTGTGTCGCACTCATTGCAGGCTGCAGCTTAGCTGAGCAATAGCTCAGCCGCTGTTTGTGTGTGTGTGTGTGTGTGTGCGCGTGTGAGCGAGTCAACCGATTGAGCGCTTTGCCTAGAGAGAGAGCTTTTACTGAGTCCGCTTTGCATGCACTCGCTAGTGGGGGCGAACAGTGCTGACAGTGCTAGCAATTTAAGCTGCTTGCTTGCGGTGGCCTGTTTTGTTAGTGCGCAAATTTATAAATTGAAGCGATAGTGCTGCACATGTGCTGCACATTCAGCTCGTGAGAATTGAATTGTGGATACAAAAAATAGTTCCTTACTTCTCAGAAGGAAAAAAGTGATTACTTTTGATAATTAAACTATATGTATATTTAAAAGTGAAAAAAAAAACATATGTCAAAACCACGCATATTATATGTGACTATATTGTGTATAAATGTACATATCTATAAAAGAGTTACCTTGTTAAATAGTTTTTTAAATAAATAAATATGTATAGACATTTAATAATTGTTAACCTTAGTTTCACAATATATAAGACACCTCTCGCATCACAATTAAAGCAAAGCTATCAAATTAATTAGTTGTGACTGTGGCTTCATTTTTGCATAGACTTATCAATTCACATAAAACACACACAGAGATTGCCAATTGTTTATATGCTCACACATACACACACACACACAAAGACGCATGCATGCGTGTGCGTTTACTGCGCGCTTAATTTGGCAAATGCTGCTCACAGCAGCAGATGTTGCGAGGTCTCACATTGGCATAGCATACGTAATCACAAAACTCTACACTGCTTGGGGTTGGTTAGGTTCGATACGCTTTGGATTTGTTTATGTACTTGTTCACTTGAAGACTTTTGCAAGAAGACCGAGCATGCAGCAGCACGCTGAAATTTAGCAACACACAATAAAAACACGCGCCAAAGCCAAACAAACAGACAACAAAATATCTCTCACGAAAACAACGGAACTCACCTCCGCGGCGCTCATTTCAGTTGAGCGGCGTTTACTGCTCTGCGAGCTTTCAGCAACGTGCCGCTTCTGAGTGTTATTTTGCTCGATGGGTTAATTTGTAGTTTTTTCTCGTCTTTACTCTCGTCTGCTCGTTTTTTGTTCCTGTGAGCAAGGTCAATGCTTAAGTACCAAAGCTTTTGCTCGCTCACTGTGCGCGAAGCTTTTCGAGCCGTTAGCAATTTGAATTGTTGGGCGCTAAGACAACAGACAAAGATTACTGACGAGCACTTCTCGGAGTTTGTCTCCTCATATAATTGTGTTAATTAAACGAAACTGAATTATTTGCAATGTATATTCACAGTGCTCGAAGCTGGTTAACTAATTGTGGTTAAAAGCGCGTTTACTCTGTGTATTATTAACTTTATTGTTCAGCTTATCTAAGCCATAATTTACTTTACTTTTCTATTTTTTTTTGGTTTGGTTTTGGTTTGGGTTTGAGTTTGTGAGCGCGTTATCCGCCTGGGTCAGTTCAACCGGCTAGACGATAAGCCAAGAAACTAAAGCATTGATAAAGCCCCCAGCATTTAGGATACCATAAATTCTAACAGTATCTTTATGATAACGATAACTGTTTCCTGGGCTTTCGCTGAGATTTCTGCTATAACATTCGCCCATACAATGCCATAATAGCCCTTTAATCGAACACTATTAGAAGGTATACTTATTTATAGATTGCAATCGAAACACGTCAGGTAAAACCGTTGCCATAACTGTTTAACTGTAGTTTCTTTAAATTTCAAGCACTTTAGTTGATTAAACTTGAGGCAATTTAGATTCGGATTATATAATGGGGCAAATAACTGCAGTTACATGGGTCATATTCGGAGTTATTGCAACTACTTAGAGAAGGAACTTCTAGGTCCAGCGTATTTAATCTTCGGCTTGCCGCAAGTTGGTGAATTCGTTGATTAATTTGTTGACCAGATTTCGTGACATTGCATTTCAGTTGTTGTTTATACATTCCGAGTAGCCCCTGGCCAGACTTGCCGGTGTTATATACACATAGACGAGAACGGACCGCGCGACTCAAACCCTCTCCAGCAACTGCGCATAGGCGAGGCTAGAGAAGGTCTCTTATACTCAATATACACTACTTATCAGTTGATAGAGCGAGTTGCATGCACTAATAAGATTAACAACACACACACACGCACACACACATTTACATACATAAAAGTTTGTCTAGCTGTTGTTGAAATTTTTGAGCTTTCAGTTTCAGCTGCTGAAATTAAAGAGTATTTCTAGTCGATGTACAGTTTGTTCGCTTGAAACTTAATACTAGGACTTTAATTAAACAAACAAACAGTGTGATTTCATTGTTTTCTTTAGCTATACACCTATATTTTTTATATTCATAATTCTGAGCTTATCAATTTAGGGGTTTTTCTCGTCTATTTGGTCTGCTTTATCACTATATTTGAATCTCTTTAAAGAACGAGAGCAAACACACATGTCAGATAACATGCACAAATACAGTCTTGGCATATGTTTACATTAACATGCAACTGAAACTGTGCAAAACTTAACAGAGTTCCATCTTAACAGAAACACAGCTGATAAGTGCTCAAAAGAGCCGAAGGGCGGCTACGGCTGCGCTGTTTACATTTAGCAAGCGCGAAATGTAATGAAGATAACGATACTGAATTAGTATTAACGCCCATAAAAATATGTTAAATCGCTAGCTGCAACACTCACTATATATTATATATTACTTTAGCGCAAAAAATTAATAAGTTTAATTACTCTTATACTTTCAGAAGGCACATTAACAAGACGTCAGGATAATTGCCCGGTTGCCCGTGGTGCTGGCACAAAATTAAAAAAAAAATTAAATTTATATATTTTTCTAGTTAAGTTTTAAGTAAAATTAAATAAATTAATGCATTCTGACAGCTCTTAAAGCTGGCCTCTGCAAAAGTTAAATTGCTCAATTGCGTGCACTGTCGCTTTGTATTTGATTTAATTATGCAGCATACTTTCGTGCGTCGAATGGAAATTGCTGTGTATTAAAAGCTGCAGCATACTTTTGGGCTGATGCAGTTAATAATGATTCGCATAATTATAGTGCGGCATACTTTGGTGCGGTAGTTGAAAATATGCCGCGTACTCTAATTTAGTCTGCATACTTTCAGGCATACGCAGAAAATTAGTGAGATGAAATTTTTCGGAATTTAGGCTGGACCCAAAAAGTGCACAATCGGCACGGCAAAAATTTCAGTTTTTATGGCTGCGTTTAGCAGAGGGTCGTTTATTGAGATGAAATTTTGCGTTTTTTAGGGTGAACCCCAAAAATTGGCCATTCAGCAGGTTTGATCTGATCATTTTTAGGCCGGACCCAAGAAGTGCATACAAATTTAAGTTTTTTTTTGATGCGTTTAGCAACATTTTGTGTTGGACCAAACAATGTTTTATTGCAACTAAATAATTCAGATTTTAGGGAAATAAAACACAATTAAATACTTGATTTTTCTCAGTGTAGAGCAAAACAATTTATTGAAATTTTCTGCAATTTTCGCTGCATTTGCTGTGCGTGGTTTCTCCTCCCTTTGCTGGTTGAGCGCTTGTCTGGATGACGGCTTGTTGGGCTTCCCAAGGCCTGGAGGTAACCCGAGCTGGAGCTTATTTTGCTGTTGCCGCTGCCACGCCCAACCGCTCTAACCCTGACAAAGATCAAATGCGGCTGGCCACACCAACGAGTGCAGACTGTAGGCGCAACTGCCAGACCGTTCGCTCTGCCCAGTTGAGTTCAGTTGAGAAGCAGCTGTCGAACGATTCACCTCGTGGGCTGCGGACGCTGTTAAGAAGAGTAAAAGAAAACGAGATAAACGATGTCAGATACGGACAGCAGGCGGCATGAGCAGCACGAGCTCCAGGTGGTGCACATTGGCCAAGGCAGTGATAATCCCAGTCTGGACACAACGCCGAAGCTCTCCAAGCGCAACAGCTCTGAGCGCAGCCTGCCGCTGCGCAGCTACAGCAAATGGTCGCCCGTGGAGCAGGGCGCCACGCTTGTCTGGCGAGATCTCTGTGTCTACACGAATGTGGGCTCGGGGCGTGGCATGAAGCGAATCATCAACAACTCAACGGGCGCGGTGCAGCCCGGTTCGCTGATGGCTCTGATGGGCGCCAGGTGAGACGAGTTCAAGCTACGCCTCAGCGCACCTAACAGTAATCGATATACGCTAGTTGCGGTAAAGTAGCGTAGCGTAGACTAGAAACACCAAGAATTCCTCTAACTGGGTTATGGCTAGCGTCTTAATCTTTGACTGATAAGCGCAGGGCTTAGCGGCCATCAAATAGTTTTATTTTCGCGCCACATTTAATGGCATCTCATCTCATCCCGTCCCATCTCTCCACTCTCATTCACAGCGGCTCGGGCAAGACGACGCTAATGTCAACACTGGGCTACAGGCAGCCAGGTGAGTTATCTGCACAGATAAGATAAGGGCTGACTAGATCTCGCTGCGCGAACTATTTCCCTTTAGCTGGCACCGTGGTTCAGGGTGATATACTAATCAATGGACGGCGGGTGGGTCCCTTCATGCACCGCATCAGCGGCTATGTCTATCAGGATGATCTGTTCATAGGCGCCCTCACTGTGCTGGAGCATCTCAACTTTATGGTTAGATATCTTGATGGATTCGTTTGAGCCACTCATACATAGCTTCTCCTCCCTCAACTGCAGGCCCATCTGCGCTTGGATCGTCGCGTCTCCAGCGAGGAGCGTCGCTTGATCATCAAAGAGCTGCTGGAGCGCACGGGTCTGCTCTCTGCCTCGCACACGCGCATTGGCAGCGGCGATGACGAGAAGGTGTTGTCCGGTGGCGAGCGTAAGCGCCTGGCCTTTGCCGTGGAGCTGCTCAACAATCCGGTCATTCTCTTCTGCGACGAGCCCACCACGGGCTTGGACTCCTATAGTGCTCAGCAGCTGGTGGCTACGCTGCACGAGCTGGCACAAAAGGGCACCACCATTCTGTGCACCATTCACCAGGTAATCATTAGCCAGCAACTGCTCCACTCTCTCCGCTCTCACTCCACTCCTGATCTCCATTGCAGCCCAGCTCCCAGCTCTTTGATAACTTCAATAATGTGATGCTGCTGGCGGATGGCCGCGTCGCCTTCACAGGATCGCCGCAGCATGCGCTGAGCTTCTTTGCTGATCATGGCTACTATTGCCCGGAGGCCTACAATCCGGCGGACTTCCTTATCGGCGTGCTGGCCACAGATCCCGGCTACGAGCAGGCCTCCCAGCGCTCGGCGCAGCACCTCTGTGATCAGTTCGCCGTCAGCTCGGCTGCCAAGCAGCGCGATATGCTGGTCAACTTGGAGATTCATATGGCGCAGTCGGGCAACTTTCCCTACGATACGGAGCTGGATTCCTTCAGGGGCGTCGCCTGGTACAAGCGCTTCCATGTGGTCTGGCTGCGTGCCACGCTGACCCTGCTGCGCGACCCGACCATACAATGGATGCGCTTTCTGCAAAAGATGGCCATGGCCTTCATCATAGGCGTCTGCTTTGCGGGCACCACGGAGCTCACACAGCTGGGCGTGCAGGCGGTGCAGGTGGGTTCGCACCTCATTCACCCTCAGCTGCAATCTGTATCGCACTCATCTGCTTGCAGGGCACCATCTTTATCATGATATCGGAGAACACCTACCATCCCATGTACTCCGTGCTGAACATCTTCCCGCAGGGCTTTCCGCTCTTCATGCGTGAAACCCGCTCCGGCTTATACTCTACGGCTCAGTACTACGTCGCCAACATTTTGGCCATGGTAAGTTGCAGCAGTTAGGCCGGCTCTGAGTCATTCATTGCCTGCCATCATCATTGTCTTCTTCTTGCTTTGTTTGCAGTTGCCTGGCATGATTATCGAGCCGCTGCTGTTCGTCGTCATCTGCTACTGGCTAACAGGTTTGCGTGCCACGTTCTATGCCTTCGGCATTACGGCCATTTGTGTTGTCCTGGTGATGAATGTCGCCACCGCCTGCGGCTGCTTCTTCTCCACGGCCTTCAACTCGGTGCCGCTGGCGATGGCGTATCTGGTGCCACTTGATTACATTATCATGATTACGTCGGGCATCTTCATCAAAATTAGGTAATGCGAAGAAACCTTTTTTCTTGTCGTGCAAACCTTTTTGGTGGCACTGGTATCATGTTTACTCTGAGTGTAACGTGGAAAGTAGAGACGATGTAATTAGGTGTATTTATATGTACTTCAAGCAGAGAAGGCATCAGGTCTACATAATCACCTCTGAGGCGTATACTTAATAAGGATAACGAGTGAAATGGTTATGGCGTGCTCTGTCTGAATGTCTGACCGATTGGATATAAACGTTAACTAGAAGTCAAACATCTCATATATATGTTAATTAGTAGTGATTCAAATTCCCCATGTAAAGAATTACAGGGTATATTCCAGTTAGTTCTGAGTATAGCTCGAAGACCATAAGCATTTGACAACATAATGGCAGGGTATATTCTAGTTGTTTAGCTCGAAGTCAGTCAAATCTAGTTAAGCATGTGCTCAGCTCTAGGTAGTATTACAGGGTATACCCTAGTTAGAGTTTCTTTTCTTTAAGTATATTTTTAAGTTAAATAAGTCAGGAACTGCCTTGATAGTTAATTCAAAGTTTTACCGGGTATATTCTAGTCATTCTTACTCACAGCTTGCTTTTCTCCACTCACAGCTCGCTTCCTGTGGCATTTTATTGGACGCAGTTTCTATCCTGGATGCTGTACGCAAACGAGGCCATGACAATTGCCCAATGGTCAGGCGTGCAGAACATAAGTGAGTGCGAGTAGAGCACATTCACCTGATCACAGCTAGTCTAACACACTCTCCTCTCTCTCTCTCTCTCTTTCTTTCTCACAGCCTGCTTTGGCGAGAGCGCTGACTTACCCTGCTTCCACACCGGCCAGGATGTGCTGGACAAGTACAGCTTCGTAGAAGCGAATCTCTATCGCAACCTCCTGGCCATAGTCGGCATCTACTTTGGCTTCCACGTGCTGGGCTGCTACTTCCTCTGGCGACGCGCGCGCAAAATCTAGGCAGAAGTTTCTTGCTTTGCTGTAAATATATATTTAGCAATTTGCCTAATAAATGTTAACTCATATTTGTTTATTAACAACAATTTTATTGCGACACACATTGACAGTAATTAACATTGAATTTGAATTTGAATTTGAATCTTGGATTTGAGTTTGAATTGAAAATGAATCAAACTGCGAACTACGTTAAACATTGAACATTTCCACTTAAATTGACACAAATTGTACTTTGATATATGTTGCTTAATCATTGTATATATCTTTGGTATATATATATATATATATATACATATAGTAGAACAGCTTTGTAGAAAAACTTAGTTAAATTATAGTTTCAAGTCGAGGAAAAATGTTTTCTCAATTACAATTTCGAACTCTTTTTTTTTTTGGTTTTGTTTTTGAGTTTTTTTTAAGCTAAAACTATGTAACACAAGTCTATAAAATAATCTATACATTTATAATAGAAATCACAGCGAGAATTGATTTTTCTTTTCATCTTTTTTTCTGTTATATCTGCTCTTTGGTTTAGTTTAGTTTTAGGTATTCGTTTATATAATACACAGAGTTAAGTTTTATTTTAAAATTTAGTGTTGTTTTTTCAGCAACATTGAGACGCACACACACTCTCTCTCTCTCTCTCTCTCACACAGACATATACACATATAAGTCTAACGTACACATAAAGCGCTTTAACAATTTGAGCTTTGGTTAGTATATAGTTTTCTTTAAATAAGTTCTATTTCCAATTAACATTTGCACTTCATTTGTGCATCTTTCTTATATACCCTCTAATCTAACCATGAAACACCCTTTCAGATTTGTATATGTATTCAACTTCGTGCCTTTCCTCTTGAGAGCTTACGAATTGACTCGAGTCACATTTATCTATAAAGTTTCGATACATTTGATGGTAACAAAGCTTAGAAATTTTTGCATTTGTATACCCTGTAAATTGAGTACAGTTGCTCTACCAACAACTACAAATAGTATACATATATTTATATATATTTTTAGGAACCTGGACATAGTGCTCCCCTTATTTAACTATACATAACTCTAGCCTATGGCAACAGCTGTTTTCGGTTCGAAATTCGTTTTTTTGCTGTGATATGCAGGGTAGCCAGCCTAGTCGGATATGCCCCGGGTGGGGCTAGGCTGCTCAAAGGAACAAACAACAAACAACAAATGCGAGATCAATAGAAATAGTTTTGGGGGGCGCGGGATTCAACACACACAACTATAAGCTTGACTGTCTGGCAACGCCGTTTAGACTAGTCGGATATGCCTTTTTATGTTAGGGTGCTCAAAGGGGAAAATACTGCTGGAGCATGCATAACTAAGCAGCTCTTAACTTCTTAACTATGTAATCTTCTTGCTAAATGGTTTTAGCTGCCTGATGATCTGGCAACGCTATCTTCTCTAGGTGTCTGTCTGCCTAGTCGTATATGCCTTGAGCTTGTTATCAGCTCTTATAGATCTTTATATTATGTATTACTCTAAGACTGTTACTCTTTTACCAGTCTGACGATCTGGCAACGCTGTCACTTAATAATCGACTGTCTATTTAGTCGTACAGGTCTGACTGCTGCCCCTTGTAGATTTCTAAACTATTCTCTTAGCTTTCTACTCTTCTAGCAGTTCGACGATCTGGCAACGCTGCCTCTCTCTCGACTGCATTTTTTACATATTTACATTTAGTTTAGCCATCACCACTGCTATTTACGTGCTAACCTGCTGCAGCAGCCCTGCTCGCGGGCTGCTGCCTCCTCCTGTCGATAGTCCTCCGCCAGCTCCTCCTGGGCTGCTGCCAGTGCTGTTGCTGCTGATGAGGATCATGCTGCGGCTGTTGGGCAGCACAAACACCTCGGTGGCCAGGCCAATGGGACTCATCGATTGGGATGTCTTTATGGGACTGCGATTTGGCTCGAGGGTCGCTTTGCGTGGCTGCCAATCCAGCGATTGTCCTCCAGTTGCATCTGCTCCGGCTGCGCCTGCTTCGTCGGTATCCAGCGTACCAGGCGATGTGTGCGAGGGGCTCTGGCTCTCGTTGGACAGCAGCCGCGTGGTGATAGTGCTGCTGCAGCTGGTGGTGCAGCTGGCGGCCATAGTGCTCACCGACCGACGCTTGCGCTGCTGCTGCTGTACATACGACGCAGTCGTGGTCATCGTCTCGGTCACATGGAAGCTGACGATGGTGTCTCGCTTGCGCAGCGTCGTCGTCGCCGAACTGCAGCTGCCCTCGCTCCGGAGATTCTGCTGCTGCTTATTGCTCAGATCTGAGAGACTTATGTTGTTCTTTAGCAATATCTCCAGATTCTCAATGGAATCCTTCAGAGCGCTCTTCTCGTCCCGTGTGATTTCCTCCTTGAGGTCCGCCACCAAAGTTCTAGGCGCTGTGGGCGTGGCGCAGCTGTCGGCATTCGCCTGATTCGCATTGCGCAGCAGCACGGGCAAAGCGCCAATTGTCACCACGCTGGAGCTGTTCGAGATGCTGGGCGTGATGCCCGTGGAGCTGACATTGGTGCCAAAGGAGGAGGAGATATTGTGCTGTCGGCACAGAGATTTGCGCCGCTGGGCCGTCAAGCTTTGCATATTGGAATTCAAGTCGATGTCGTCCTCCTCGTCATCTTCGTCCACATCCGCCTCGTCCGCCGGCTCAACGGTGGCCGCCGCAACGGTCTCAATAGCTGGCGTCTTCTCTGCTTCCGCCACCGGCAACTGCTGCTCGCCTGCCAGCGCCATGGTCTCCACGGGCTCCGTTCCGGGTGTGGGCTGCTGCGCTTTGCCTTTCAGAAAATAGGTTATCATGGAGCCCTTGCCTTTGACGTTGACACTGCCGCGGCAGGTGAGCTCGTAGCCGCGGCACTCCAGCAGCTGCTGCATCTCCTGGGTCACCTGGGCGCAGGTGTTGATTTCATTTGGGAGTCCAGACGTGCAGCGGCAAATAAAAGTGGAGAAACGAGATTGGAGTGGACGAGTTGAAGAGAGATAATAAAATAAATTCTAAGTGACAAGTTCATTGGCAAAGCGTGCAGCAGCAGCACAAGCAGCAGCATTTGCCTCATTCGCATTCGCACACACGCAATCAGTGGCACAACCTGTGCTCAATATTTCATGATAACACTCAGATAACCACCCCCTCTCACCCCCCGGCTGTCCGCCTCCTATCATCTTATCTTATCCCATGTCCCGCTTAATAATTTATTTCTCTTTGCAAATTTTCGTGAGCTTCGCTTTTATCGACGACGCACGGCAAATAAAATCAAATACGGCTGCTGTGTGTGTGTGTGTGTGTGTGTGTGTGTGTGTGTGTGTGTGTGTGTGTGGTATATATTTATTTAGGCTAGTGTGCGTATGTTTGAGTGTGTTTAAGTTTCAGTGCGTGGGCACTTTCTAATTCCCATGAAAATTGTATGAGGCGCACATGGCGTATACGCAATTTGTATGTCTGTGTGTGAGGGTGTGTGTGTGTGTGAATCTGGAGCAGCCTGTTGCCCATTTTGTCAGCCAGCAATTGATTGGAGCGGTCTGTTAACGCCTACCCAGCACTAAACCAGCTATTGACAAGTTCTCTTTGTATACCCTATATTTTCCAAAAATACAATTTGGTAGGAAAAGGCACTATAATTGAGTGAATAGTCTATACACTCAGTAAGTATAATTTGGAATATTTAATAGATAATATCCAAGACATCAGGTAAATTTTACAACTCGCCCAATGAACTTAAAACTTATCTCTTTCTTAACTTTGCCTCTTCTCTTAGTTTTGCTTGTTTGACAATTACAGGGTATTTTTTAGTTGATCAGTATATGCAAACTGCATGGTACATTTATTTAAAGTAACATTTGGCTGGCTAAGAGACTCGCAAAAAAAAAATCAAATGAAAGATGGCCGTCTGCTCTGGATGTGACCTTAAACTTGCCTTGTCCCCCAACAGCTATAACTCAAGAAAAATGACAAATGTTGACTATAAATTTGGTATACACACATCTGTAAATGTTTACCTAAAGCCACACAAATTTCATAATAAACACATAACAAATGCTTGAGGTATTTGAATGTTTATGCATGTTCCTTTAAAGCAAATCCTCTACAGGGCATCTGCCTAGTCACCCACTCAACTGCAGTAATATATATTTCTTTTAAGTGACATTTGAACGACTGACCTTTCGTTAGTTTAACCCACGTAAAGATATGTGACCTACATTATATGCAATAAATTTAAATTACAAAGACTTGTAAATTGTATTTACATGTTAGCTGAAAGCAGTTAACAGGTTTTAACAATTGCCGTAATAAGAACTTGTGATTCCCATATACATAGTTAGGCATCTGCAGGGTCTACTCTAGTCTCGTCTCGTCTCGTCCCAGCACGACCCATGCTCATTTATTTTAAGTGACACTTGTCTGGCTGTAAACTGACAAAAAAGGTGCGCTCTCGCTGTTTATTCAACTCACCTGTATGTGATCGACCAGACCCGTCGAGTCCATGCGGGAGGCCACGTTCACGGCATTGCCCCAAATATCGTATTGCGGCTTGCAGGCGCCAATCACACCAGCCACCACGGGTCCAATGTTAATGCCTGTAATAAAGACAAACAAATTAACGTTAATAAAGTTTTAGCTATTCCATTAATTCGTATCTCTGCCTTACCTATGCGCATGCGAAAGTTGTTGAACGAGTGCATGTTGACCTCCTCAATCTTGTCGAATAGCTGCAGCGCGTAGTCGGCCATAGCGGTAACATGGCTAAAGTTCACCTGGTCGCAGGTGTTGGCCGTCAGCCCAGAGGCAGCCATGTAGGTGGCGCCGGTGCTCTTGATTTTCTCTATGCAACTGCAAAGCGAAAAACCATGTCAGTTTCTTTGTTCGTCCCCAACTGCTCTGCTGCAGCTGCCTTTCATTTGGCACTCACCGGAAACGCTCCTCGCTCAGCAACTCATCAAAGTCCGCAATTATTTCGTTCAGCAGACGCAGACACTCGACGCCCTCGTTGTTGCCCTCCAGCTCCACGTAGAATTCCGAAAAATTTGGTATGCTGGCAAAGAGTATGCACACGGAATCGCATTGCTCGTGATACAAATCCTGCGCAGAGCAAGTTGCGAATTTAAGGCAAATTTATATTCAATTTATGTTAATCTTATGTATATATAGATATATATATATCTGTGTATATATATATATATATCAATGGTATATATATATATATATCAATGGTATATAAGCATGTATTTTATGCCCTAGTAGTATGAACACACAGCTTAAACTCTCAAGAAATGCAACTATTCCTATCTTCATCTTATTTGATGATTTCTTCATAAACTATGGATCAGCATCTCTGGCATCCTATAATATAGCTTATCTTGTATAAGATAGAAAGCTTTCGAAATTATATACTTGATGTACTTAGGCTTTTCTATGATCAGCTTAAATATTATTTTATTTTGAAATTACAAGTGCAATGAGCTCTGAGCTCACCTTTTAGAAGACGTTAGAAGCTATATATCGTTTTCTTATTTTCTACCAGACAGACGGTCTGCCAATTACTTATTTTTCATTTTTAATATACTCCAAAACATTTCATAAAAATAGCTCCATTGTTTTTTTTTATCTATAACCTTATCTTCTAGCAGATAGTACTGCCACATAGCATTTTTCTATAAATTTCCTAACTTCTATGGGAGAAAACCAAGTTTCGTTTTGTGTTATAGCTAAAACATTTGATTCGATTTTTTCAATATTTTTAAGGAAGAAATATTTTTGATTTTAGACTGCATTTCATATCCCTTTTTCTAGTGCTCTCTCAACTACCTTCACATCGATCGCCTAATTTCCTTAATTTTTATATAAATTCCTATTGAAGTGTTCTTAAAGCGTTTCGTTAATGCCAAGGCGTTAAAGCTGTGTGTTAGCCTTGAAGCGGTAAACGTGAAAGAAAGCACGAAACGCGGTCAACTTTGGTCCAGAGCTCACACACCCACACACACACACAGAGAAGCTGTAGACCACATGTCGGCGGTTCCAAAATGTGTGGCTGCTCATGTGATTTGGTTAAAAGTTGTTGATTGCACACTTAATGTGGCAAGTAGGTCCAATGCCTGCCCCGCCGCAGCGCCGATGCGTGTGCCCGTTACGCATTGAAGCGTTGCAAGCCTCAACATTTATATATAATACACACATATATATATATATATATATATGCCCGGCCAGCGGGCATATGTGGCACGAGAAGGTGCAGATAAGCAAGGAAATTGAGGCAGAGCTGGATGCTGGATGTTGGCGCGCTTAACAAACGTCCACCTTCCAGCGCTCTGCAGTTGCCCTCGTTACTAGGCACAAAAGTTCTCGAGCTTTTTAAATACGTTGCAAATTGCCAGCAACCAAATACGCACACACACGCACAGCTCACACACACTACACTTAAATTTACAGTAACACAAAGAATTCTCACATGTATGTATAATGTTTTAATACTCACATCGAGATGCTTCTCGCGGCTGAGAAAATGCTCGGCGACATGCACGGGCAAAATATTTTCGAGCAGTTTCCGATTATAAGCCTGCAAATGCTCCATATCCTCTTTCTCTTCTGCGCTCCACAAATGAACAAAAAGTAAGGGAAAAAAACAAACAAACAAAAAATATAAAGAGAAATAAGAAAGCGGCAAAAAGGGAACCGGAGAAGAGCAGAAAAAAACAGGAGCGTGAAATTGAAATATCAGTTTATCAGTTAACCGAAGCGTAAAGCGAACAGCTAAGAAATGAGAAAAAAATAAATACTCCAGAACAGTCGGCTGGGCACGACTAGCAAATACCCTAAGTTGAAGTAGATGGAGTTTGGAGTTTTCAAGGGCGAAAGAAAGCCTGTAAACTTGAGGACATATCAGCAACTGTATAGATGAAATGAACTCTGCTGTACAGATGAGATCAAAGAGCCGATCTATCAACTATAATCTAATATTATATAAAATATATATGAAAAATACACATTTATCAATTAATTTTTCCATTTTTCTATATACCATTTACTTCAGATTGCAGATTCTTAGGACTTGCCACGTATAGGTAGGTAAGACCTCACTAAACAAACTTGCCTATTACCACCAGTACATGCATCTTTATAGATCTATATATGATGTATCCTCTCTGGCCCAATATACCCCATTCCCTCTATATATTCACCAAACAAAGCAACAAAACGAAAAGCGTAAAAAAGCGCTGCATAAGCTCCGGCGTCAGTCAAACACGAGTGTGATTGTTCAAGTGTATTAGGCTGCGTGTGTGGGTGCCCCTGTGTATGTGGGTGGGTGGGTGTGTGTGTGTGTGTGTGTGTGTGTGTGTGTGTGTGTGTGTGTGTGTGTGTGTGTGTGTGTGTGTGTGTGTGTGTGTGCACTAATACTAATGAAAAGCTTGTTGAACAACAACGCAAATGGAAACGCAAAAGATGAGCATTGGCATCAGCGAATCTCATCGAGAATTGTTGTACGGGCCCGGGACAAAGTTGTTATCGTTGTCAGACAGACAGACAGAAGGTCGGACAGTACGTCAGTCAGTCAGTCGTATTTGATGTATAACTTGGCACACTCATTTGCTAATTAGTTGCAAGCCAACATTAGGAATAAGTGGCGAAGCTCTAATGAGTTATACAGAAATTTTTAAAGCTCGCAAAAGTTGAATAACATTTAGATAATGATTTCGAGCAAAGCTTTTCTGAATAATATTAAAGCTCTAGGCTAATGTGCAGGAATTCGAAAAGGTATAAAAAGGCATGCTATATAATAAGCAATCCTTTTTAAGGATCAGGAATCATTAAAAAATATTTAATTTCCCTTGTATTAATTCGCTGACTGAAAATTAAGACTCCGCAGAGTTTATAATAGATATAGAACAGATCTTCACAAATAGAAAAAATGATTCTTTTTATAAATCGGACATCACATGAGTAAGCTGTTTTAGTCTCTAACTCCCTCAACTCCATTAACTTCATCTTATCGGTATATAAATATATTACACAAAAGTCATCTGTAGCTCACCCGTTGCCTGCAGCTTCCAGATAAAGTCCAGGCGGTAGGTGGCCTCCGTTTGATGGCTGTGGAAGATCAGGGCGAGCATAAATGCAAATAGGAAGATTGAGTCAATTATATAGCGCAGCAGGGCTTCCTCATTGCTGTTCATTTATACAATTGCAGCAGCAGACGGCCGGCAGTCAGCAGCAGTAGACCAAGTTATTCCATTCCATTAAAGCGTAATGCCAAGGCGGAGCCGACGAAAAAGGGAAATAAGAAAAAGAATGTTGTTAATGTAGTTGCGAATGCCAAGTGGCAGCAGCTGGCATTCGGTTGCCCTGATAAATGAAGCCAAGTGCTAAATACAATTTTAATGCAGTTTGCGGCTGCTCCAAAGATGCACGTGCAACATTGCAGCGGGGGCCCAGAGGAAGCTTTGCACCAAATTACATTACAGCATAATTCGTTTTCAGTAAGAGAAAAGAGCGGACTAGAGAGAGTGCCAGAGTCAGGGGCATACTTACGCCAAGTCAGCGCTGATTTGCCTGCTGCTCACATACAAATACGAGGAGCAGGCCATGTAGCTGCCAGCGGCCAGGAGCAGCAGCAGCAGCTTCAACACTATGCGCAGCACTTGGTACGTGGCACAGCACATCATCGAGAGCAGCGTGAGCAGCAGGAATGTCTGTCAAAAAAAAGTTGAGATAAAATTGAGCTAAGATATATATATATATAAATATATATAATTCTGTGTGTGGGCAAAGGTTAAGAAAGTTCTGAAGCTGCGTAAACGAAAACACAAATTCCGTTTTCTGATAGCTTAAGGAATGTCTTAGCCTGGCCTTTGATTAGCTATTTGCTACAAATATATATATCATAAGATTATTATATATATATATATATATAGATCTAATACAGTAATCAACCCAATTGATTATATAACCCATAGTAAGAGACATTCCACATCCAAATGTCTCTATCTATACATATATATCATGATATTATTTCATATATAGCTTTAACCTCTTGATGGTAGAACCCATAGCTACAGACATTCCACTTCCTTTACCCTATTCTACTTATCTAGCTACTAGCTACTTCTTCACTGCTTATGCTGCACTCCATCTATTTAGTTAGCCTAAATCATACCTGTATATAACCCATATATTTGCTTAATTTTAATATCATAACCCCTCAACATCCCTATCTTCTTCACTTACATTATATGCAAAATAGAAATCGCACTTTGTCCTGGGCAACAGCTGTAATTCCTGCTCCAGCTCCAAGACCATTTGCTCCACCTGGTTGCTGGCGTCGCTGCTGATGTTCGAGTTCAGAAAGACCCATTCGTTGTGCAGCAGCTCCAATTGACGCATTGATTCCTGCAACTAAAGCAACAACAAAATGTTTACAATTCGAAGCTAATTAGCAAGAGGAGCGAGCAGCTGGAAATGTCATAACGAGTGCTGCTTCAGTTTAACGAGGCGCCTAACACGCACTCTCAGCCAATGGCTATAAAAATAAAAACGTGGCTAAATGAATAGCGAATGCGACTCCAAAGTGCCATTAAACGTGGCCAGCAGAGATATAGTGGGTGGTGTGTGGGGGGAGGTGGGGCGACACAGGGCAACACAAGTTGACAGCTAAATGTCAAAACGCTGGCGGCTGGCGGCTGGCTTTGAACCCAGACACAAGTTGGAGTTGCCCCCGCCTGGGGGCCCTGTGGCAGGTAACAAGTAGCACATAAATGGCCACACACACACACACACACACGCACACTCAGACTTCAAGTATGAAACGTGGCTGGCATTTTTTGTTAACCTACGCTGCCACGCCCCCACGCCGCGCATCGTTGCCTGTCGTGTTGTCTGCACAACTTTAATGGAAAAACTTTTGTTTTGTCGCGTCCCAAAGACAACAACAACAACAACAACAGCAGCAGCGCTTGGGGAGCTCACAGTGCAAACGCCCTCAAAAATTCGTAAATTTCATTTTTATTATTTTGAAGTTCACTTAAATGTCCAAAGAGAGCAACAACAACAACAACAACAACAACAACAACAACAAATATATATATATAATATAGATCTGCACGCAATTTGTAGCGCGCACAAATTATGCATAAAAAGCAACGAAACGAAAGGAAACCCAAAGAATTCGCCGTTTGCGGGATTTGAACATTGTTTATGTTATTATAAGTAAAAAGCGCAACTTAAGTGCTTCAATTCGTTACTTACCATGGCCAGCAAGGTGGTCAGAACAATCAGCGAAACGGTGGCAAAGGCAAAGAACTGCGACAAGGTCCGATTACTGTGAATGCGCAATGAAAAGCGTTTCATCAACAGGGGAAGCTGCTGCATGAAAGAAAACAAAATCTAAATATAATATAAATGTATAAACACTGGCGGGATTAGCCGTAAAAGATGTGGTCTTAGTCTGCTTACATAATGCAGAGCAACGGCCAGGCGACTAACCTGCACATTGATTTCATGACAGGCCACCAGGAAGACCAGCAAAAGCAGCAACAGCAAAGCCAGCATGGACAGCAGGAAGCAGAGCGGTGAGCTGGGGAGGCAGATAAAATAAACTTAAATATATGGACAGTTATTTACATATATATAAGTCTATACATATCTATATCTATACTTATATTTCTATATATAAACCATTAAGTTCATCATAAACCACTCACGTGTCAAAAACCACAAAGCGCATCAGCGTAGTGCCCAGCAGCACCAACAGGCTGCAGTAGAAGTAGACGCAGAGCATGCGATCCGGCTCGCTGGCATACTAGAGTTTCGTGTGGCATAAAGGATTACAGCCAAGCTGAAGTTTATACCTGAGTATTAAGCACTTACCTTGCGCTCCAAGGTGTCGTTCTTGAAGCACAATAACAAGGATTGGCAATGCTCGGCGCGCAGATGATCGATGCTGCGTGCATCGATGGCACGCATCAAATACTCATTGACCTCATCCTCGGGATCCTTGTGGCTCTCGGAGCTGTCGCCGAAACCAAATCTGGGAAGGAAATTGGTGGAGTGGATGGTGAAATGCAGGAAATAAATACTTGAATGCAGGTCTACATCAGACAAGGCAATGACTTTACAGACTTAAGCCTCTATAGATGCCTGCTTATGCCCCTATCCAAGTCTATTGTATCTTGCTTAGTCAAGGCTGCCTCAAGCTCTCTTTCCAACAGTTTGCGCTCTCATTCTATCACTCTTACTGGAATCCTTCCCTTGCTTCACATCTCTCTCAACTTCTTTCTCCATCTATGGATAGTCCACAACTTACTTGGATGTGTGCTTCTGTGCCGTGCCGTGACCCATCATGCGCAGCTCCTTGGATATGTTGCCATTTACGTGCAGACGATTGCGCGATTTCTTGTGCTGCAGGATCGAGTTAAGAATATAAACTATATAGGATATGAATGATAGACAACAACACTTACCGGTCTATAGATATCGCCTGGAACTATGAGATATGTTTCAATCTGATGATCCTTGAGATAGGAATTCCTATCAGCTCCTTTGCCCTCTTCCACCTCGTAATCGCCATCCAAACACTTGAGAGTTTCCTTGGTAATGTGCACGCGACTAAAAGAAAAGAGATAGATATATATAGAGAGTGAGAGGGAGACACACAATACATGATTTGTGTAGTGTAAAACGGAAGGCAGTCACGAGGGAGGCAGGCCAAGACCAACATTGTCAACATGTGGTTCTGTTTTTTGGTTGCCATAACCACAGCGATTGGGTCTGTCGCAGCCATTACGTGGCATGTGGAATTACACGTTGCAGCTGCCACGCCTCCTCAAGCCAACCCTGGATGCTGTTCAGTAAATACTTTTTAATGTATTTTTATAGCTGCCGCAGTAGGGCGCTCTCAGCTGAGCAGCTTTATTATATTATCGTTATGCAGTGCTTGCGGCATGTGGCATGTGGGTACGTTGCATGTACGCCGCGGGCCAGCTAGCTACACATAAAATAAAGAGAAGCATCGTGGCAACAATAGAAGGCAACTGCAGCCCCGTTGTTGACTCTATTGATAATTACATAGCGCTTTTGTTATGGAAGACCGCAGCTGCTTCTCCTGCTCCTGCTCCTGTTCCTTTTCCTTTAGCTACTGCTGCTGCGGCAGTCAAATTGCCGCTTATCAGGGCTAAGGGAATTCGCATACAATCTGCCTCGCGGCCAACTGCAGCTATTTGCTTTTAATTCCGCTCAAGACAGGACTAACAAATGAGCTGCGCTGCCGCTGCCGCCGTCGCTGCCGCCGTCGCAGCTGACCCACATTGAAGGCAAAGTCGTGCCGAAACAAATTGCTCAAGTGTTGTTGAAAGTGAAGCAACTGAATCAACAGCAGCAGCAACAAAAGCATTAAGTGTTGGCCAGTTAACGTGGCTGTGCTGGGGACGGGGGCAGGGAATAGGAGGCGTGGCATGCAACAACTGCATAATCGATTCGACGATTGGCTCTTGCACGTGTGAGGGCGAAGTTCGAGTCACTTGACTTGCCAATAACTTGGCACCCACACAAGCCACACAACACATCCACAAGGCACACACACACACACACACACAGGAACACACACTCAACACACACATTGCGGCTGAGTATGCAAATTTGTAGAACGTACTCGATACGAGTACAACAAAAATTACAGCTATTACAGCCATTACGGCCACACATTGCAATCGCTTCAACGGCAGCGACACTTGGCCAAGTGTTGAGAGTCGAAAGGTTGCTTACAAAACAGGAGCGGATTCAGCAAGGAAGCGGGGCATCTGATTGAAGGCTTAAGGAAACTAACAGAACCATTGAAAATAGTGAAAATTTCAATTTTGGCAAAGCTTTTTATTGAGATGAATGTGGGCAGCAGGAGCGGATTCAAGAAGCGAAGGGCCGCCCACTGTTATTAAAAATCTGATATATGACATATATATGATATAATACAGGGAAAATATCAACTAGATTCAGTAGAAGAATCTATACTACAGCGAAGGCTTTAATTATTATTCGATTATTGTAAATTTAAAATCAAAGCAGCTGGAGTGGACTATAAGGACTATAAGAGTTAATTAGAAAAAAGTAGTTATTATATAAATAGCAAAAGTAAAATCCTCAAAACTAATAAGAAATATATTTAATACAATAAATTAAGTACATTCAACTTATTAAATAAAATATGTAAATAAATTTGTAAATATTGTAAATCGAAAATAAAACAAGTAAGGAAGCTCTAGTCGAGACTGCTCGACTAAGAGATACCCTGAACCCTTCGAATAGCCGATATTCGAAGCCTGCTATGATTATTTTACATATATGTTGCACGTTGTATGTACGCACGCTCACGAACGTATTATGACCACGAGCTCTGCTAACTGAGCAGCGACAGCGCTCGGGCTGCAATATGCCTATGATATGCGAAATTAAATGTTTAATAACTTTTTTTGCAGATGGACTTTCTTAATGAAATTTTCACAGTGTGTTTATGGCATTCATATGTGTGTATTTGCCAAAGCACAAGTCTCTAGTATTTGAAATACGGATTTTGCAAATTGTGGGCGAAGGGGGCGTGGCATCCAAAATCCAAAAACTGCAAGTTGTCCGCATTCACTGCACCTATATGCACAGTAAATTTGAAGTCTCTAGCTTTAATGGGTCACTTAATTGAAAGTAAATTTATCGAAATTTATCGATAACTCGGGAACGGGATGAGTTATCGAAAAAATAAAACAAACTCGTATAGCGTATGGTATTCACGAATATTCATGTCAAATTTCAGATCTCTAGCTTCTGTGGTTTACGAGATCAGCGCGTTCATACAGACGGACGGACGGACGGACGGACGGACGGACGGACGGACGGACGGACGGACGGACGGACGGACGGACGGACGGACGGACGGACGGACGGACAGACGGACAGGGCTTAATCGACTCAGCTCATCGAGCTGATCAAGAATATATATACTTTATGGGGTCTGCGATGTCTCCTTCTGCCTGTTACATACATTTTCACAAAAACATTATACCCTGATTTCCCATTTTCAATGGGTTCAGGGTATAAAAAAAAATAAAATTAATCATTTATATCTTATTTAATCACTTATATTCTTAACAGTCCCGCAGTAAGGAAAGTCCACTATTATATTTAGTGGTTAGGCTGAAGTCAACTATGAATGGGAAATGCAACTTAAATTACGCCAATTACAGCTGAAGTAAACAGACCCCCGTTAAACTCAATTCTGGTCCTGTTTAAATTGCATAGTAAAGTGCTTTAAGTGAATTTATATAATTGCTCAAAAAGCAATCAGAAATACATCGCAAATTAAGGCCAATTATATGCCAAGTAAACAGACCCGCTTTAAAGTCAGCTCCGCTCCTGTTTGCAGCTGACGAGTTGCAAAAAAGTCGGTGGCCCAAAAGTTGGCTTTAATTGCACGACACTCGCATACAGTTCAAAAGTTGGGAGCGGCACTGAGGGGGGCTGGGCGGGAAAACGGAAATGAGACAAACTTGTCAGCGGCTTTTGCGGTTAGCTGGTTGCTGGCTGCTTGCAAGTAAAAGTTGGTTTTGGCCAAGGCAATGGATAGATGGATTGTGGGCGTATAACCACACGATAAGGACTCGAACTGCTTTTCATTGCATACTTGTCGGCGCGCAAACATATCAAAGCGGGTCAAAAACATAATTCTCAGCTGTCGTAAAGTGGAGCACACAGCGACCACAAAACCCATCGAACAACAAGCACTAAGCAGTGACCAGGGCAAAGGATTTCACTCCTTGACTTGGCAAAAGAAAATAATCAAACGAAATGTGTGTTTGGGCCAAAAGACAAAAGCCAAGACATGGATTTAATGTGCAGACGACGGCGGCTCAAAGGGCAAAAACCAGAGAAAATGGTCTCAGCTTTGAAGTGGCCACACTAAGCCAATGTCCACTAAGTAATTAACAGCCTATATATGGAAAAGATTGGGAATTAGTTGATTATGTGGTTATGACCCCATCTAGAGTAAAGTGTGAGCATCTGCGAACGAGCATATAGATGCAAATAGCAGCTACAGATAAAACTTGTATATATAAAGAATACAGATCATACAGATAATGTAAATGCTATTCAGTAAAAATATATACTCCTTCGACTTTCGGAAGGAGTTCTCCTTTTTGCGGCGTAAAATCGGAAGCTCACTTGATTTTTTAGTTTTTAATTTTTATAAAATATTTAAAAAATAAATGAGCTTATATTTAAGAAGTTAAAAGATTAAACTAAAATTTGTCATTTAAATTTTGCTGATATTTCTTTTAGTTTAGATTTGATAGGTGAAGATATTTAACCTCAAATCTTTTAAATTTTCAATTATTCAGCATATTTTCCAGTTGGTCAGCAGAATTTAGCTTATTGGTTTAGCTTACCCAGGTATGCCGCCGCTCTCCATATGATTGGCCAAAGTTACATCGTTGGACCAAACATCAAATTGCCATTTGACCAGGCCCAAAACGCCGCAATGCACGCGTCCCGTGTGAATGCCCACACGCATGTTAACGTTCACGGCCATTACCTCGCGCACCAGGCTGTCCGAAAGGGGAGCAAGAGAGAGAGAGAGAAAGCATACAAAAACGAGTTTACAGTTGCAACATGACAAAAACACAAACACACACACACAAAACATTCCTTGTGTGCCTTGCTTCTATACTCACGCTATGGCATCTATCATATCGAGTCCCATTTCAACAGCGCAGTGGGCATGATCCGGCCTGGGCTCTGGCAAACCGGAGACGCAGTAATAACAATCGCCCAGCAGCTTTATGCGCAGACAATGATGCTCTGCAGCCAATCGATCAAACCTGTAGAATAAGCAACCAGAGTCCAGGATAGAGTGTAGTTGGTAAAAACTGATTAAACGTTGCTTCAAATCAATTAATAAACATATCCAAGCTTAAACTTGCTGCGCAGACATTTCAGCGCCCCAGTGTGACCAGTTAAAGTCAAGGGAAGAAGAACTCAAGTTTATTAATTTAAATACTAAACAGCCACACAGGCAGTCGCATGCTTGAGCATTTGTCAACACTGCACCTTTAAATTATGCAATTAAAAAGTTTTCAAAAGCAAGTATGCAACGTCAAAGTTTGCCAACAGCTAAAACTTATAATTAGTATAGTAATAAAATTTACTATACCTTTGTGCATTCAAGTGTTAATAAATTGCAGTTAGAAACTGCTGCTGACAACAGAAGAGCATCAAGTGCAGCAGCTTAGCTTAAACTGATTTATCGATATTTTCTTTTGGTATTAAATAACACCTTTTCAAGGAGCTACTCAATAAGGCTAGAGCTAGTGCCTATCATACGATACGAATCAATAAAGTGCCTAACAAACATCAGTGCCAAAATTTGGTATCCTAAGCTGCTGTTGGCTGGGCACTCGAATGTGCAATTAATTTGTGCCTCTGTTTCAACCAGTATCACCATTTGTTACACTGTTTGACATGGCCGCAGGCCAACAGCAACAGCAAGAGAGAGAGAGAGAGAAACAAAATAAAAGTTCGTACAAACACACAGACACAGGTTGGTCATGTCATTAAGTATGCCTACGAACTGGCCATGGACTTGGGCTATGGACTAAGGACTCACCGTGCAAATAGCTCGTTCAGCAGGCGCACCAGCTCCTCGGCAGTGCACTGATCCGACAGACTGGTGAAACCGCAAATGTCTGCAAACAGGATGCTAGAACAAAAAAAGAGAAACACCAGAAAGAAAATAAAAAGAGTGGCCAGAGTTCATATAAAGTGCAAATATTACAGCTCTTGTTGGAGTCAACCTGAGTTCGCTGCTGTTGTGGCTGTGTGTGTGCTTGACTTGTATCTGTGTGTGTGTGTGTGTGTGTGTGTGTGTTGCGCCTGAGGAATTCTTTAATATATTCCAACTAGTTTCCATTTAAAGCACATTCAAGTTAGACTTTTGTGGCAAATTTGTTTGGCAAATCCTTTCGCCAAGTTCTTTGCAAGCTGCTTAGTCGGCTCAGAGCGTAATTTAATACAACAAAATGCGGAATAAAAGCAAACAGGTGCGCTCTGAAGTATGCTGAGTATAACTGTGCGTGTGTGTGTGTGTGTATGTGTGCGTGCATGTGTTTGTTACAGTTGGTATTACCAATGTGCAATTGTTACATGATATGTGTACAGTAAAGATTGGATGTCGTGAACGGCTTGTTAGAAATTTATAAATAAAAGTTTTTAAAATTTAAAATTTAAAAATAAACAAATATTGCTTAAATATATGATAGGAAATAATTATGTAACAATTATTTTATAAAAAAAAATAATTTTTATTTTTAATTGAATAACAAAGTAAAAACATACTTTGCTTAAGTAAAAAATTTATTTAATTAATTAAAAAGTTCTAAATTTGTTTTGCAACTTTTTTGTTTAACTTTAGTCAAGTCAACAGTCAACGTGCTGCCTTTTTAGCTACAGCTCACTGTACATACAAATTCAATGTGTAAGGCTATGCACAAATTCACACACTCCCACACACACGAGCCTTAAGCATATTTATTGACTTTGCATGCAAATAAATGTATATACGAAACGTAAGAGACACTCGCAACACACACACACACACACACACACCTAGCTACACCCACACACACTCACCTGACGTTCTCATGTCGCTGTATGTAAATCTTATGAAATTGTGTGTCACGTGGCTGGCCCGCAATATCGTCCTTCATCTCCATGGCAACATGTCGCGGCAGCACCGAAAGCAGCAAACGCTCCTGCAGACACACATGAGCAGAGTTGGAGAGAGAAGAAGAAGAAGAGAGAGACAGAGAGAGAGGGATAGTGGTTGGGGTTAAAGAGTCAAAAGGTTATGCCAAATGCTGCTGCTTAGGCAGCTTAGCGTAAGCAATCAGGCAACAAGTTCTTGCCACGCCCCAATGCCCACATTCGTCACGTTTATATGTTGGGCGGCCCTTTGGGCCAGGTGTAACTCACCTGCTGCTGATTTTCACGCTGGGTACGCAAACGCGCCTCGATGCACTGACGCGTCTCTATGAACGCCTTGCGCTGTGCCTTCTCTTTGGGCCAGTGCGTGTAAATACCTGTAAGATTTGCCAGCAACAGGGCAATGCAGGTGCACAGCAGCTAAGTAGAGAGAGACGGAAAGAGATGGGGAGAGTGAGAGAGAGGAAGTAACTTGTGTAATGGCACTAAAGGCATTAGTATCCATTTCATTGCCAGTGAACAAGCACAATAAAAGCCCAGTTACGGAACAAGGCACACAGGACGGAGATAGAGGAAGACTGAGAGAGAGAGAGCGCGCGCTACACGATTTTATTCAATTTTGCGGCAATTTAATTTCATTTATTTGTGTTTTTCACCTGTACTCGCGCTCTCTTTGTCTCTCTCGCTCACCTGTGTGTGTGTGTGTGTGTGTGTGTTATAAATGGCGCGTGCATTTTATGCGAATTTATTGTCACGTGCGCTGCCATAGCTACGCACGCCTGACTTTTCAGCCCATTAAAGCGCTCGCTTTAACAACGCTTTTCAGTCCATTGTCACGCCCACACACACACATACAGACAGACAGCCGCCTACCGCCTCGCGGCAACATGCGTTTGCGGTTTTCTGTCGACGCTGTGCTGTTGATGGATATGCCTGGCCATTTGATTTGTGGCAGCCACAAACAGTTGCAACAGCGCGGCAGCATAGCTGCTGCGATTTACCTCCTGCCAGGACAGATGCTTTTCCATTTGCTCCCGCTGCTCCTGCTCCTGCTCCAGCTCCAGCTCCAGCTCCAACTCTATCGACTGCTCCTGCTGCCTATCCATCGTGTATTGTGTACGCAGACAGGTGTACAGATGCGTGCCACTGAGCAGCATGCCACCGATGAGCGACTCACGCAACCGCAGCGGCAACATCGTATATGTCATGTAGACGAGCACAATGCAACAGGCGCTGCCATTAAACGATTTGCTGGAAGAGAAAAGTTTTAATTTGGATAAAAGGCAAAGCAAATAACTCTGCTGGCCATTGCCTGCTGCAAGGTATTTGTGTGGTTTCGTTTAGACTGTTCCGCTTAACTGTTTGCATTGTTGCCTTGTTGGTCTTAAAGCTGCTTGAAATTCAGTTAAGTCTTAAGTGTGGCTAAAAGGCAATTCTCTGCTAGAGAAAAGAGACAACTCTTTTAATATAGTCTTGCCTAAGGCAAATAAAAACAAAATAAAATGAAAATAAAAAATGTTTATAAACTAGAAAAAAATGAAAAAAATAAAAACAATTTTATTAAGTTAAATAACTCACCTATGAATGAAATAAATAAATAAATAAAATAAAAATAAGAAATTTATATAAACTAAAAATAAACAGACAGCAAAATTTGTAATAAATGAAATAACCCAACCTATGAATGAAATAAAAATATATAAATCAAAATAGAATAAAAATAACAAAAATAAATTAAATAGTGAAAATGTAGATAAAAAGCTAAGACTCCCGAAATTTATAGACTAAACCACATAAAAAGCATTTCTGAGTACTTTTGATGCTGTTCAGTTTGTCTGTTTATGCTACAGATTTGAGATTAAAGTGAGTCAACAAATTTGACTTAATTCCTATCTCCAAGATTCCCTTTCTCTAGCCGCTGAGTCAACATTGCTCAGCTAAGGCTCAGCTCAACTCATTAAACGCTCTCTTCAAATTTAACCAATAATAGCTTAATTGATTGCCAAACTTCCATCACTTAAATGGCCCATAAATATAGCCACCATCTATCATATATACACAGGCCTCTTAGTGTATTGCAGCATCGGTGCTTTGTCTTCACTAAATGTTCCAACTTATTGTTTGTCTAATGTATTTGCTGCTGCCTGGCCTGACAGCCTGATGTTTGGCTTTGTTCTCAACTAATTTTCGTGGGAGCTACGAAACGCAATTAGCGTGTCGCAGCTGATGATGGCTGATGATTAATTCCTGGCCTGCCTTTGAAAGCAGCTGTTACCAACCTTGGTTGCAGGACATAGCTAACGGCAACTTCAATGGCCAGAAACGTGCCCAATACGACGTAGGAGACGAGCACCAGAAATATTTCATTCATCGCCGGCTTTGACAAGATGCAGAGCAGAACTAAATTGAAAGAGGAGAGCAGAGAGAGAGACAGAGAGAGAGAGAGATAGAGCACAACAATTAAAATACAATTGAGAACAATTTGTGGCAAAAACACTCGAGTTTGAACTCACATGCATAGACGATGCCACAGATTAGCATGACAATGAGAAAAACGAGCACAGACTCATCGATTTGCATGAACATCGAGTAGAAGACATGCGTGTAATCTAATGAACTCTCCAAATTATCAGTTAAGCCAAATATTTCAGTTTCTATCGGTTCATGTGGCGCCCTCTCCTCCTTGTCATGTGTGGCATTCGCATCGGCAGCCCGTTCAATCGGCGTCAATTTGAGCACTTCAGCACGTGCCTGGCGGCTGTCGAAGGACGAATGCTGACGTTTGTTATCATTGTTGTCGCGCGGCCTCATAAAGCGTTTAATGCCATCGTTATTATCATTGGAAACATTATCATCATCATCATCATCAGCATTGGGCTTAGCTCCAGCAGTTGCTACACTCAGTTGGTCAATCAGTTTTTGCTCCTGCTGCATGCTACGTTTGTATCTGTAGTGTGGGCGTGGCACAGGTGTATTTGTTGATAAGTGAAAGAAAATAGAAACAAATAAATCAAATATATTAAAAGTGGGCTATACACGACTGCTTGATACTCTATATATACTGTATACTTATAGTCTATAAAATATATTAAAATTTAATAAGGAAACAATAGCCCAATATATATAATTATAATATATATTATTAGTTTATTTTATAGGTAAAATCTTCAGTAATAATTATATTATATTACTTGATTGTAGCTCTACCCACCTGGAGACCTGGAGATATCATATTATGATCAACAAATTTTAACTGTTTTTCTAGCCCCGATTTATAGCTATATAAGTAAAGCACTGATCTGTAACCTAATTTTGTCTATAAATATATTTTTGATGATGCTTTAATCCACTCTATATGGATATTAGTAATATAAAAGCTATAGCTATGGCTATTTCCAAATTCAATCAGTTACAAATAAATAAAAACGATAAGTCCTTAACTTTGAGTCAGACGAGCAAACAAACAAAGCCCATCTTCACACGCCGCACGCGCGTAAAACACAATTTCTCTACGCATATCAATAAGTCTGGCATTAGCTTAGCCCAACACAGCCAAATACTATCCATCTTGATGGCATGAATAAATATATATGTATATATATGTATACATATAGACGAACAAATATAAATCGAATAACGAAATCGAAATGGAAATTCCTCAACCCGTGTGTGTGGTCCAAGTTACGCGCATTTTTATTGATGTATTTGTTGACTTTGTTTATTGCTTTACAAATATTTTGCGTGGCTTTTTTGTTTGTTTGTTTGCTTTGTTTGTTGCTTGCTGTATTGTTGGCAATTTTTATGTCTCGGCAGCGATTTGTTATTGAAAATTGGTCCGATTCTAAATTGAACTTCACAGGGAACGCGTAAAGAGTGGAACGAGCGCCACAGACCGTAGCACACTTTTATGGGCGCAGATTGAATTTGGCGGCTTGTCAGGTCAAAGAGGCGTATGCGTAATGCGTGTCTCGACGGGTAACTAGCGGCTGCTTCCCGAGCTGCCGCCGAGTAGCTGCTGCAGGCAATTGGCAGCTGGCAGCTCACAGTTGGCAGTTGGCAGTTGTTTGCATAACGCGCCTGTCAAAATGCCAAAGCCAACCGCTAACTGAGCAAAGCGCCCAAGCACTTCCTGTTGCCACTTGCCAGTTAGCCAGCTGTGAGGCCTGCAATTGATTGTAGCCGGTGTTGGCAAACGTTCGGTAAGCTATTAAGTAGGCTTAAAAATTGATAGCGAATAATAAACTTGATTGAACTGAAGCACATAGATATATCTATTCCAGCTTCCAGCTATTCCAACTTGAATATTTAGATTTATCGATATATTTATCGATAAGCATTTTAGTTAATGAGTGTTAAATAAGAAGACTGACTTGAACATTCAGAATTTAATCTTTCACTCACAGGTTGCCATATCTGATAATTTAATATCTACCAAATAGGTGGCAACTCCTTTTCTAATTAGTCCGTTGGCTAATCATCGGAAATATAAAGTTAACAAATTGGCCATTAAAAATTTGAATACTTTACAAAACAACTCGTTTTTAAATAGGTGGCAACTCTTTTACTAACTATTCATCACATCAAAACTATTTCGTGAGTACTACAATAAGATGGAGTTGGTATTGGCATTGTTTCCCATTCCCAACTACAAGCGATCACATTTTAAGCCTATAAAATCAGGTGGCAACTCTGTTGCGTTATGACTTATAGGCAGCATCATCAAAAATAGTTGACCAGCTTAACTCTAGATGCTTGACTACAAGTACCATTCCACGCGATAAACCTGCCGAATTTTATTAGCAATTGCCCATAATAGGATGGCAACTCTGCTGCCCACTCACCTGGCACGATGCTGATGCGGCTTGTAGCGATGCTTGTGTAGGCGTCGATAATGCTTACGCTTTTGCCGACGTCCCAGCCACTGCTGGCTCCGCTTACCGGCAACTGCTGTCCGTTCTGCCGCATTAGCGTTGCGGCGAATGCCATTTGGAATTTGCACAGAGTTCAGCGTTGCCAGACTGTCAATAGGAACCAAATGCTGATGATGGCTCATTTGCTTTGCACGTTGTGGTGGTGGTGGCATTGGTGGTGCTGGCGGTGCAGCTGTTTCTGTGGTTGTCATCAAGTGCGTAACATTTTCGCTTGCCGTGGCATTCGCGTCGAGCGACTGAGCCGCCAATCGAATCGTTGCGGACGTAAGCTCCGTGGCCGGGTGGTTGGGGGCGTGGCTGCGACGCAGCTGCAACGTGGTGTAGACCAGCTGGGTGCATGATAATGCCAAAATCAACGTTAGCAACAGGCCCAAAATGTGCGTCGTATTACTCTGGTTCATTCGCAGAAAATAACGCTGATAAAGCATTTCCACCTGACAAGCAGACAAACAAACAGACTTTAAGCTCTTTCCAGCGAAAATGTAAATTGAGCGAGCTTTGAGCAATTGAGTTGCCAATTTCCATTTGATGGCTTGGTCAAATATATATTTGGCAAGTAAGCTGCTTACCTGCAGATTCTTGAACTGATGCGTCGAGCAGAGACGCAGAATGATGCGATTCAAACGATACCAGAACGAGATGCTTGGGCTGCCCGCCTGAATGCCAGTGGCGCTTGGATTGTTCGCCTCCACGTTGCTGCGGCCATCAGCTGCATCGGCTGAATGGAAGAAGATAATGGGAGAGAAAGAGAGAGAGAGAAAGGGAGAGGGAGAGTGTTAGTTATTGAGATTTTGGGATGTGGCAACTGTGTCAAGTGAACCAGAGGTGGAAATTCTTATTGTGAACTAGAATTCTGAATTCTAGGCATTCATTTAATAGATATGGATAGATAAGTTTACAGTTGTCACTTATGACAAGTTCCAATGAACTCAACAACTTTAGATTTTAGAGAGTTAACAGATAATCACTCATATTTAGCACTAGTAAAATTTTTATTCATTTAATTTAATTTAATTTTACCTATAAAATGATTAAATTTATTTTTCAATATTTAAAATTTAAGAGAAAATAAAATTTAATTTAAAAATTAAAAAAAAATTTATATATTATTTTTTTTTAGCAAATTTAAGCTATGTTCACTCTGCAGATTTAAAATTTATTCTAAACCACTTAAATGATTTTCCACACAATTGGAAAGCCGAAGCCAAAGTCGAATTTTCACAAATTTTATCTTAGCCAAGTTTCCAGTCAACTTCATTCAGTATTTGCTGCTAATCACATTATTCCTCAAGAATAATTAGCATCTCAGCTGCAGTCATGTGTTAAATATTCATGAAATGAAAATTGAAATTAAATATTTGCAATTCCTATTTTGGCTAACAAACAAAGCTAACCTGATATACCAGACAAACCAGCATAATATATATATATATACATATAAACATATATATATATATATATTTATTTGTTTTCACAAAGGGTATATTACACGACTTGTGACCTGACTGCAATTCGGACTACAAATTGAAAATTTCCGTATTGCATTCTGATGAGATTTTCGATTGCCACATTCACAGTTAATAATGTTTTACAGCGGAACGAGAGCTGCATTTGGCATTGTTAAATATATATGTGTGCGTATAAATATACATGAGTTTTGGTATATGGCTATATGGTATATGGCAACTTGCAACTTGTGGCTGCAACACAATACTTTGATCCTGATATGCATTGGTAAAATGGATTCGCTTATCGTCCTTTTGCCTTTGCACATTGTTGTTGCGCTCGTTCTGAATGCATTGCACAATGCCATAAAATGTTGTAAAATCGTTTCAACTGACCCCCATAAAACCGAGCACACACACACGCACACTCACACGCACAACAATGCGTATACTTTCTTATATGATTTTTTTTTTGTTATGTACATTCTCATGCATCAATAAATAAATGCCAAACGTGATTATGTAAATTTCTATAGAAATCTCTGTGTATATATACATACATATATATATATATATATATATATATATATATATATATATATATATATATACGAGTTTACCATATCAAAAACATGAGCCACGTTCTACGCCAGTTTTGCGCCCTATTCAATATGCCACTGTGGCCGTTTCATAGAAAATAAATGAGACTCTGGCTGTAAACGGGTATTAACGACCATAGCATACGCGCTCACATTCAAATGTGAGCATTAATTGGCACAAACTTGAAATAAGCTAAGAATTCACATAAAAAATATGGTCACCCTATATGAAAAAATGTGGTCACTCTATATAGATTACTATAGATACCAAAGACTTTAGTATGTCTTAAACACCCTAAAAGTGGACAAGTTTTGACGATCTGACTTGTGGTTGAACTACTAATCTTAGACAAAAATTATGTTAATTATTTATTATTTGGTCACCCTAATTTTTTTTTTTGTTATATATGAATTCTTTATCAATTGCATTTCGTATTTTAAGATGAACGTTTTCTATGAAGTTGCATTTAATTTTCTGTAGAATTCAGTTCAGTTCAGTAGCTGTAGAGTACGTAGCTATATAGCTATATATACCAAGAAAAACTATTGTGAAAAACCCATATACCCCTTTAACTTTATGAGCCAGCATAATAAAGTAAACGAGAACGAGAAAGTAAGACATATAAAACTGACTGACAAGGCCACCCACCAAGCAGGCAGTGCAGCCCGCAGCACGCAGAAGGCCAAGCTGTCTAAATATTGGATAACTGAAGCTGAGAAGCTGTCTCGTCAAATTCAATACAACGACAATGACAATCAAGTTGTGAGATTCGAGTCAGCTATTCGATCGGGCACCGCTAGCATATGTGTTGGCATTTTGATTAGCAATGTCCATGTCCAGGGTATCCCATTACATGCTTAGCGTAAGCGACGTTTTCTTATGCTAGTGCTACTCACATTGTTGCTGCAGCAGCTGTGCCTCGTCCCTTTGATAGATCATCGGGCTGTGGCAGGTGGAGCTCGAATTGGTTGAATCAATCGACTCGTCAATGTTGCAGCGTGTGATGCCAGCCTGTAGGAGAATATTAAATAGAGTTATGGTCATAAAAACAGTAATAATCATTATATATAGAGCTAACGGCTTGTATAACAAATATTAAGTATACGCCCCATGCATTCCATTTAAACTCCAGCTGCTGCTAAGCTGTTGCGATGCTTTTTTCTTAACGTTTATTCCACGCGGCATCTTTAAACAAATTGCCGAGCATTTGGCATGCCACGCCCACACGAACACGCACTCTCTCAATTGCTGTCGCCTTACGCTGCTTTGCGCCATAAACATTTTCAATTGACTCTCGACTGCTCTGGTGAACAGTGCACGCAAATGCAAATACAGTCTAGCTCATTCAGTTAATATCTTTGGCTACCAGAAATTTGAGGTAATAATCTATCCACTATATATATATTATATATATATATCTATCTACTATCATATGTCCATTTATCGTTGTATCTATCAACTCTCCATAATCGATATATCTCTCCACACTCTATCTATCTATACATCTTCCCATCTAATATCTGTCTATCTATATATCTATATTTCTATTATACTATGATATGTCTAATTATTTATTTATCTATCCACTGTCCACTATCGATATATCTATTTATCTGTCTATCTATCTATTTGCTCTCTATTTATCTACCTTCCCATCTACTGTATAACAACTAAAGGTGGCGTTAGTCCCCGCAGCTAACTATAGACAGCTTGTGTGGAATATCCGACTGACATATACCCATACTTCAATATTTTTCATATTTTCTTTGCACAGTTTTGCATTATGAAAGTATCCCATAGATATGCTTTCAACTATAGCATATCCGTTCCTTCAAGCTAGTTGCCACTGTAGACACCGCCACACATGCTCAATATTGTAAAGTGGGCCCCTGTGCATGCAGACAATATTCCACTTTATATGTGAGTGTCGGAGTGTGTGTGTGTATGGGTGTGTGTGCAGCCTTGTTAGCCTCAGCCAAAGGTGTTAACTTTTTCTCAAGTGTTGTTAAGAAAGACAAAAGCAAACAAAAGCAGCTTCAAAGCTGCTGCTAACAAAGCATAAACTTTTAGCATAAATGTTGCGACTCAATACAAATCCCTAGCCGACATTTACAGACCTTCGCTCCACTCCTTCAGTTCAGCTCACCCCGCCTCATTTAACTCTCCCTTTTCGCCAATGAAATTGTATTTTAATTTGTCTTATGGCCAAATCGAATTAAATATTTAAATCGTACAGTCAGTTGGGTCTTGCCTGTCCATTAGGTGGCTAAATTAATTGATGCGAAAGCCAGCAAGAAACAACTCCTAGTCCCACTGCCTCCTCCCTCTCCTCGCTCCCACGCTCAATCCAATCTGCTTACCGCAATCAGGCTGCTGCTAACCATTGCTTTGCCTCCCTTGGCGCTGGTATTGAAATGTTCGATCACCTCCCAATTGGATTTCTTGGGCGTCGATGGCTGTGTCAGCGGATGCGCCAGTCCAGATGGTGAGCCAGCTGCGGATGAGTGCCCAGGTACATGCAATTCCATCGAGGCTTGCGTGCTGCCGCCGCTGCTGCCCGCCTGCTTTAGCGAGGCGGAGCGACTAAAGAACTTGCGATGTTTGCCCGCACCACCGAGTGCTCCACCCACTCCGGCCGTTTCCTGCAATTGGAATAGCTTGTGGCATTGGATTGTGGTTTTTGTGGCTGTCCACTTGCTTACCTCCTTGCTGGAAGCCAGGCTCCCAGCTCCTGCTCCAGCGCCATGTCGCATGCCACGCAATGAGAGACGCTTCGACCATTCCCGCTTCTGGCTCTCCGATGACAGCGAACGAAAAATGTGCGTGGATGCTGGATTGGTGGCGGTGGTGCCAGTTGTTGCGCTGCTGCTGCTGCTGGTGGCGGCGGTGGTATTGATGGTGCTGCCGGTGCTGGTGCCATTGCCACTGGCGCTCATGCTGCAAGGGAATACAAAGGAAATTATTATAAGTATTTTTGTATAGAGCAGCTACACTTAAGAAAAATTCGAGTATTTCATAAAGTAACTACAAATGAAATTTTATAATATAATTTAATGATTATATAGATTTCTTTTACTCAAAGAAAAATTTTCAAATCGTATAGAAATTTAAAAATTTATTTTTCAATTTAAAAGAAATGTGTGGTAATTACTGCCTCAGCTTTTAAGCAGATATTATCATAATTAGATATTTCAGGCATTTTCTCGCATGGAGTTCAGCAACACAGCAAGGATTCATATTAAGAAAAAAAAAATGTTTAAGCTTTTTAAGCTCTTAAGTGCTTAAGTAACTTAAGTTGAGTATTATTCATATTATTTCTTGGCTCGTTTTTTGCAAGATGGGGAACGAAACTTGATTTATACACCATTAGCAACAATATTCATAATTTTCTCCAAATTCCTTTCTCTATTATGTTTTCTCCAAGTGTATAGATCTTCGTTTTTTATGGTAAATTGGTTTTCATTTTACATGATAAAGAAGCGCGCTAATTTCCAAACAAATTGGCAATTTTTTATTTTTTGGGTTTCACTGGTTTGAGAGGCAGCTACTGAAATGGCATTAAAACAATAAATTCGATTTTGGCCCGAAAGTGACAAGAAGTAAAGGAGGCAACAACAACGCCAACAAGTAAGCAAACAAAAACAAACGCCCACGCCGAAAATTATATCGCAACGCACTCTAACGTCACGTAACGTCAAATAACGTAAGGTAACGTAACGTATCTACATTTGAGGCCGGCCCACTTAAGTCTTCACGAAATGCGCGCCAAACACGCGAGGCACAAGATATTGAGGAGATGAGGGCAGGTCGTAGGGGAGGCAGAACTGTTTGATTGGGTTTTCACTGGAAACGAGGAGGAGAGAGTGGGGTAGGGGCTTACAGGGGCTCAGCTCAGTGGAAAAACTCGACAGGTTAGGGCGTTCAGTTTTCAGTTTTCGGTTTTCAGTTTACAGTTTACAGTTTACAGTTTTTCAGCTAGGGCTTTAAGGGCAACAACAAAAGCACACAAATATAACAACGTCAGCTAAGTGAAATTTCGTATAACCTATAAAAAGTAAAGCTGAAGCAGCTATAAAAATAAATATGAAAATTAAGCTTGCACTCAAAATGAGAACTTTAATATGTAAATTCAGTAGAAGGAGCTAATAATGGCAATGAATATGGCCATAGTTCAAGCTGGCAAATAGTTGAAGTAAAGTTGGAGAAATCTAGGGAGTGCCTGACTAGGAGATACCCGAAGCCTTTCTGCAACTCCCAAGCTGCTGAGCTCTGATTGAATTTATAATGAGATTTAACCAACTATATTTTTAGTTTTGGTTTGTGATATATATCTAACAGTGGTCTAGACTCTACTGCCTTTGCCTCTAATTCCAACCTCCAATTTATTTGGTTTCCCTAAGTAATTAAGTTTCCTAATTAAAAACTGAAACTTCAAACCTTAAACTTCAATGAACTAAAGCATCAGCTTCATTCGCTCTTATTTCAGTTAATTTACTGTACCTAGACGCTATAGACAGCAATTAAAGTAGCTAAATTGAGATTTGCTGCCGTGCTCAATATATGCCCATGCACATTTATAAGCCTTAAGCCGCGACTCTTCGGCTTTTATGGACGCCTAAGTCTGAGCACTTTTCCATAACGACTTTCTTGAAGCGCATAACAGTAAACTGTGCCACAGACAACAACAGCAACAACAAACAAACAATGCAAAGGCAAAGGAGCAGAAGTTTTCCTCCTTTTCGTTTTCTTTTTCTTTTCGGCCGCATTTTTGGGGCAGAGTTTGAAGCCTCAACACAGTTCGCTTACCTTTTGTTCTTAGCTACTCTACACACATATATATATATATATAAATAAATATATAGGTAGTGAGTGTGGGTTCGTGTATACTCAAGTGCCGGCCGCCGGCATAAATATGTCAAAAACATCGCGCTATAAACAAATTGTTTTGTTGCCAAATAGCGAGAAAAACAAGTGAAAATTGAATGAGAAAATCGAAAAAACGAAAAAGCAAAATAAAAATCGAAAAAACAAAATAAAACAGGTAAATAATTTGGCATGTGATTGACTGCACAATACTCGCTCAAGTGCCAAAATTAGGCAAAATTGTCACGATAAATCGATGATTTAGAATTAATATTTCGAGGTCTCTATATCTTATTATATATTATATGATATTCTATTATTATATATATTACTTTATCTCTATACAAAATATCAAATCATTCCAATAAATTCTAACAAATTAATATTATTTTTTTATCACCTGATGAACGAGTATTATCAATCGAAAATAGGCAACCCAGTAGCTATTATATTACTGGCTCTGGCACAATTTTCCCCATTTATCGTCGACATTTCGTGGAAACTCAAGATTAGTCACTGAACGTAGCGCTTTGCAACACTTTCGCTGTTCGACCAATTGGAATGCCATTCAAAGTATTTTCCCATTGTGGAATAACTCATGCCACCCACTGCGCGTGTATTCTACGCCTCCCCACCCTAGCCGAGCCTACCTCAAGCACCAGCCAGAAATATATATTTATGTAATTAAAATTGAAAGTGCTCCAAAAATGCGCCCAATATATACACGGATGGACTTTGGGTTCAATAGAAAATATACTTGGCCAAAAGAATATTCATACTCCAAGGTCAAAGTTCATAGATACGCAATTAAATTTAACAACGCTATATACATATATACGGGCATATATATTTCACGAAACAATTTAACAAATACAAAAGAAAACTTTCAATTAAAATTTGCCAAGAGCTGAGCACAAGGCAAGCACAAGTATGCTAGACGGGTTGAGACGACTAAGATATGCTCTGTTTATTGATTTGAGTTTTGGAAGTGGGAAAATGTTTCTATACTAATATACGAAGATAAGACTTGTATAAACCTAACGCCCTGCGATGCCTTGTGCTTCACTTCGGGTAGAAAACAGAGCAATGCGATAATTGATTTAGTAAGATTTAAGAAAGTATATATATGTATAAATAATTTTGATTCCTATTCCTTAGTAAATTAAACTCAATAAGTTATTTATATTCATATATCAAACAATATATACATAATTCATAATTAAACATTTCTGTATCCGCAGAAATTATGTAGCTAGAAAATAAACTTATTCTTAGAGTTTTATTGATTGATGATTGATGCACATTATATTCCAATTCCAGTTTTCTCAGAATTGGTAGAATAATAGATTTGCAAGGAACTTTCATCATGGCACTTGTAAAAACTACTTCTACTACAAGTCTCTCGCTTTAAGTCTGCATCTTTAATAAATTATCCAAAAATACACCCTTTCGAACTGGCGACAAGCAACATGAATATGAAAATCGCAAAAAAAGCTAACACTTGACATAAATATTTCATTTTGTCATGTGAAATATGCAAAAGTTGAAGCTTGAATGCTCGACTTTTCAGCAGCACCTTTTGAGCCACGTTAGTTTTACGAGCTAGTTCGTCAAGAGTAGAGAAAGAGAGACAGAGAGAGAGAGACAAACAGTGTGGGAAAGGGAAAAGGGAAAACTTTTCAAGTGTGCATGTAGCTCAGTCAAAGATTTTCAGTTCTTTAGCATAGCTAAATTGGCAGCAACTGCTTTTAGAACATATCTTTTATGGCTTGTTGTAGTTGCCAGTTGTCATTTGTCTGCTGCCTGTTGCCTGTTGCCAGTCACCAGTTGCTAGGTATCATCATTGTCAACGTTGGCTGTCATTTGGCATTGAGCTGTGAATGTTCAAGAAACAAAACTCTTGTGAGCTTTTTAGCATAAGCTCCCAAGAAGCGGCAACAATCACGAAATCAAGCAACTGATTTAATTAGCCTAGAAAAGGCCAAAATTAATGAACAATTGAATTGCTTTAACTGTTAGATATCCTATATTGTATAATTGAATATAATAAATTGAGATTATGATTTGTACATAATATATAATTTTCATTATTATTACTATAATGACTTATTAATATTATCATCATATTTTTATTACATTTCATCATTTTCATTGTCATTATCATTGGCATTGTGATTATGATTATCATTATCATTCGCATTATTATTATTATTATTTAATATCATTTATTATTATTCAAACTAATTCAAAGTTCTTCAGCACTTAATTTACTATAAGTTCATATTCTACGCAATATCCTGACACTGAACGTTGCCACTCATAAGCACCAGTGTCAACCCTTGGAATTTTAATTATTATTAATAAAATTCTTATTATTAATGTAATGCTAGCGCCTTACTTGTGCAACTTGTCTATGCTATACTTGGATTTATTCATTGGAAAATCTATTCTATTTTTGTCTTAGCAAACTCTCAGCCATTAATGCCTTCTGCATCAAGAGAAGCCCTCCTCAGCCTACCTATGTTGGCTGAGAAACTTTCGAGGCAATTTAAACTTACAGGGTATGGCTTTAGGGCGCATTAAAGGCTTAGCTAGACAAATGGGAGTTTATACAGCCCTAACGACAGCTTGTTAATCAATGTCAGGCGTATAGCGCACATTGGAAAAGGCAAGGTATTGAAAACAGTCTTGGGCATCAGAGTTCAATAGCAATTCATTAGAATAATGGCGCTAATGGCCTGGTAAATATTGTGGCTGCAACAACATTTACAAAAGCAGAAGCAAAAAACAAAAAAACTTTCGCACACAGCAACAACAAAAAAGACACGGAGAAGAAGAGGAAGACGAAGAGGAAAGAAAATTAATAAAATAGCAAAACAAATTTGATAAGCGGCAGAAATTAATGAGGCCAGCAGCGGTAGCTGTAACTGGAGTAGCTCTAGCTGTTGCCGGTATCAGCCCCCATTCACGAACCCCTAACATACAACTACCAACCCCATACCCCAGCCCGAACACAGATCTCATGCATATTCAATCATTAACTGGGCAAAAGCAGCTGCTGGCATTTGGCAGACACTCACACAGACGAAGTTACGCCCACACCCCGCACCCCTTATCTGCCACTCTATATGTATATTTAGATATATAGTTGCTATATTTGTAACAGTTGTTGCTTTTATGCTATTTATGCTGCCATGTGTGTTTGGGCTTGTTTACGCGTCGTCATCTTTGTGTTTGGTTTTTTGGCGCTTTCGCTATTTGCTTTTCGCTGTTTGTTTGCATTTCATTGACGCAAAGGTGTTTGCCCGGCCACCGAAACATAAATTTGCATTGGAAATTAATTCATATGCTGAACGCGTAAAGCCCTTGACAATGGATGTGCCAGCGCCGCTCTGCAGCCATCTATCATTAAGTGTGCTTTGTCCCACGGGCCGTATGCGTAATATACTGAAAACTATGTTTTGAGTAGGGTTACGTGTTGGCTAGAGGAGCAGGGGACATAGTGGATTGCTCTGACTAAAAGCTTTAAGCAGCGAAGCGCAACGCCAAGTCGAGTATAACATATAACTCATATTACTCATACGCCAGATCGTACAGCAGCTGGCAAATAATATGCCATGTTTACAGGTTGCACGTTAAATATAAATATTTATGTTTAGAGGGAGAGAAAGAGAGCGAGCAGTTGCTGCAGCAGCTTCATTGTCTATGTTATGTCTAAAGCATTTCGTTGCCACATAAACAATTGCACTTAAAGACTTTGCGGCTGATTGATTGAATTGTTAGTTAGCCTTGCTGCCACAAGCAAAGCTTTTAATTTGTTTTTCATTGAGCTTGCGTAGTTTTAACAGCCAGTTACATAGTTTTATAGCGTGAAGAGTTTACTGGCAATAGCTGAATCTGAGTTATTGGCTATTCAGTTCTGAGAAATTGCTACTCAAAAGTTATTTGATAATCGAATTAAGACTGATGGGCATAGCAGGTGTGCTTAGAGTTCCAGGTATATTGCAGTCAGGCACTTCCTTTTAAGAACACTCAAGCTTTCTTTATATAATATTAATGATAGTAAGAATAAACCTTTTGGCTAACCTCTTTGTCCTGAGGCTCCTTTCTGTTCCCCAAGGCCTAATTCGTTAATATATTTCTCATATAACAACAGCAACGATTATGTTATCGAATTGCCTTCCACGAAAAATCTTCAAGTTTCTTCAATAAAAGCTCAAATTTACAAACAAATAAATCGCATTGGGCACAGCATTAAGGTAAAGTTACGCAACACAAGCGGAAGTCATTATATTTTTTCGCACACCTATACATTTTTCATTGATTGATTAAATTAAATGGGAATCGTAAACAAAAACAGTTTTGCTTGGGTTAGCCAAAGGAGAAAACCAGAAGTAAAAACATTCATAATTAATTGCAGCAACAGCGAAAAATTGTTGTTTAAATTTTTTCTAAAATGAAATCAAGCCAAGAGATAAAGCGAATATATACACATATAAATTCACATATATATTTATATATATAAACACAAACACACATGAGTAAGAGATATGAGAGCAATAAAAAAAGTAAACATATTCGACAGCCAAACACACATTTATGAGTCTAATAAAAGCCAAACAAACAGCACCAGCAGCCCAAGCGAGCAGCAGGCAACAAGCAAGAAGCCAGAGCTAAGCAGCTTAAAGGCAGCTAGCAGGAGGGAGCAGCAGCTGCAGCTGCTGGTTTGACTTACTAATTTCTGATATGATCAAGCGAAGCAAGGCGAAGCATACAGACCCGTAGATGTTTAACCAAGCAGCTGCTTGTATAGAGATGCATCAATAGCTGCAGCAGCAATAGCATTATCAGCAGCAACAGCTCTCTTATTTCATAGTCCTGGCCCTAGGGCAATACTTAACCTCACCTGGCTCTGACAGAGCTTGCATTGTTGTACTTATGAATGCATTGTGAAAAAAGCAGCAAAAAGCAGCTAAAACAAACAAAACAGCATTTCTTTCTTTTAAATACCCTGTACACAAATATAGTATGGCATGGGCATTACATGACGAAAAATAATAAAGTATTGACAAATTTTCTTTTTTGTTTTTAATTTTCTTTCACTAGTTAGAATACACCACTAAGATGACAGCTTTACTCGGTGCACTCTGAAACTATCAAAATTAGCTTAAAGAAATATTTTAAAGGGTTTTATTTTGTCTGTAAAAAAAATTATTAATAAAACTCTAAGATCTATGCAATTTTTTGTATCCAAAGTTTGATAATTATTTTAATTTTAATATTAATTACAACCTGCAATAATAATAAAAAAAAATTACAGGGTATTTATTTCCATCACCCTCTCGCCTTTTCTAATTTTCTGTCATTTAAAAAATAATTTGATATTTTTATAAAAAAGAAACTTTCAGCTTGCGCAAAACTTTTCCCATTGCAACCTCTTCTCTCCTTAACTTCTATAGTGAGTTCCTGGAAAATTTTTCATTTCCTTAAATAATCAGAGCTATTTACGCGGTATATCATAGTGCTGCACTTGCAGCCTTGTAAGCTCTGTCTGTTGTGGCTGGTGCTGCGCTGCGGGCCATGGTTTTGGCTCTTTTCATTGTTTTCCTACTTCGGTTGCATTGGTTTCTGCTTTCGCATTGTTGGAGCCTCGCCCCGGAGTCCATTATCCTTTATACTTTCCATATGCAGAAAGGACTAGGAGCTGCTGTTTTTTCAGTCCTATTGCCCGATGGCAATTTGCATATGACTCTGGTTTGAGTTTAAATTCTCGAGTCGCTCGAGCCGCTCGACTCGCTCGGCTCACTTACAGCTAAGAAGCAGAGAGCGTTTATGTTGCTACAACAACTGCAGCATTTAATTAAAATTAGGTAGAGGTCCTTAGGCTGGCCTACAGGCCACCCCACAATGCAATGCACTTAAGTGCACACACGGCGTCTGTCAATGACTGTGCCTTGTGCCTTGTGCCTTACGCCCGAGAGCAAGGTCTGTGGTCCGAGGTCTGAGCCAGCGCCTCTGGCCCCGTCAAGTGCCCGATTTGGCAGTCGGCCAGAACAGGCGCCAGTTCCAAGTTGAAGGCAGCTGCCTCGTCATTGATTTGTGTAAATGTCGACAGTTTTCACTTATGTCTTAAAGATAAGTGCGAGAGTGAAAGAGGACCGTATAATGTGCATATGAAATGAGTAGCGAGAAGGATTATCATAGTAGGATATATATTTTTCTGATTTAACTAGGTTTCCTTTTGATAAATCTTTAGTTAAGATTAGCATTTATGCGAGAGCTCAGAAATTGAAGATTTATTGTTAAGTTTTACAAATAATAGAGCTATATGTAAGTTATGTCTTGTCAGAAAGAACCCTTTATATACGTCCAACCTAGAAGTGATCAGAGTCTCTTCTGCTGCAAGACAACCCAATCAAAACTATGTATGCAATATGATATGCCATATTTCTCATACAGGGGTATTTCATCTTCCATATCATCCCCGTTTCTACTCTCTCTTGCACTTGATTCATTTCTTTTTTTACCTTGTGCCTAGCCTCAGAGACGTACACGATTTTGGCTATTTTCCGTGCTCGGCACATTTTTGCATTGCATCGCATTCTCAATCATCGTCTCGCTGGTCAACTGACCCAGCAAACCACACCAAACCAAACCACTGACCCACTGACTGACAGGCAATCCGGAACAATTTCAATAGTCGTCTGCCTGATGCTTATTTGTATGCATGCCAAAAATGTTCCACAGTAAACAAACAGCAAAATTATTTTCGGTTAATTTTTGCGGCTGTTTGTTTAATTTCGGGCGGGTTTTTATGAACTGCTGCAGTTGCCACAGACTGTGGCCTATGCATTTTGCATTTACTTAGCTGCATACGTGTGTATGTATGTGTGCATGTGTGTGGATTTATGAGTGTGTGTGTGTGTGTCTAAATTTAAGCACATCACGTACGTTGAAAAGTTCAAGGACATTTGACCGTGGGGCTGCTGCACGTGGCGACAATGTCAAAGACATGAAAGGGGAATTAAGACTGTAGATGGGATTAGCTTAAGGAATACCAAAAACGTATAAGAAACTGTTGCAATCAGGTGAAAGCGGCTGCATAATGCTCGCTAGCTGGCATAGGGTATATTATTAAAGGAATTTTATATTATATAGAGTTCGTACTGTATCTGTATCTGTATCTGTATCTGTATCTGTATCTGTATCTGTATCTGTATCTGTATCTGTATCTGTATCTGTATCTGTATCTGTATCTGTATCTGTATCTGTATCTGTATCTGTATCTGTATCTGTATCTGTATCTGTATCTGTATCTGTATCTGTATCTGTATCAGTATCTGTATCTGTATCTGTATCTGTATCTGTATCTGTATCTGTATCTGTATCTGTATCTGTATCTGTATCTGTATCTGTATCTGTATCTGTATCTGTATCTGTATCTGTATCTGTATCTGTATCTGTATCTGTATCTGTATCTGTATCTGTATCTGTATCTGTATCTGTATCTGTATCTGTATCTGTATCTGTATCTGTATCTGTATCTGTATCTGTATCTGTATCTGTATCTGTATCTGTATCTGTATCTGTATCTGTATCTGTATCTGTATCTGTATCTGTATCTGTATCTGTATCTGTATCTGTATCTGTATCTGTATCTGTATCTGTATCTGTATCTGTATCTGTATCTGTATCTGTATCTGTATCTGTATCTGTATCTGTATCTGTATCTGTATCTGTATCTGTATCTGTATCTGTATCTGTATCTGTATCTGTATCTGTATCTGTATCTGTATCTGTATCTGTATCTGTATCTGTATCTGTATCTGTATCTGTATCTGTATCTGTATCTGTATCTGTATCTGTATCTGTATCTGTATCTGTATCTGTATCTGTATCTGTATCTGTATCTGTATCTGTATCTGTATCTGTATCTGTATCTGTATCTGTATCTGTATCTGTATCTGTATCTGTATCTGTATCTGTATCTGTATCTGTATCTGTATCTGTATCTGTATCTGTATCTGTAGCTATATCTGTATCTGTCACACATGACACACTGCTAATATACTCTTCTCACATCTCTGAACGAGTATAAGCATATTGCCCAAGCAAAGCATAAATGTATTTAGCAGCAAGTGTCTTTCACATTCGTGCGTGTCCTGCGTAACAAATTACACTGCACTACACAGCACTACGCTCTACTCTACTCTAATTCCTCATCTCTCCCTTCCTGTTCTCTCTAATTTAGCCTGAATCGAGATCTGCAGCAAAATCTAATGAATAAATTAACGCACTCAGCGCTCGATTGGGTATTTTGGGGAGGTGCCCTTTAAACGCACATTGAATACAACATTATTCAATTATTAATTATAGAAATGAATGGCAAAAATGAATTGCCTAACCTTTATCAATGAGTAATTACTATAGCTGCCACAGAGAACAACATGCCCAAAGAGCAGCAACAGCCTACTAATTAGCGGCGTGTTCTTCCCAATTAGCCACAGATTAAATTCAATGTGGCTTTGTTCTGTTTATGGTTTGATATTGATTTGAATAATTGAGCGGCTGGTGGATGGATAGATACCCTGGATTGAGCTTAACTCATTAGTAGTGACAATCATTTAAAGGTACGTGAAGAGGTATAGTAGTTCGATTCAGTTGTGTTTGCTTGAGTTCTGTTATTATTTATGATCAAATGTGATAGGCTGGTAGATACCCTAGATTGTGTTAAACATGATTCAATTTATATTGTTGTTAGGCAGATAATACACTATGTTCTTCCTGCAACTGTGGAACTGATAATGATATGAATATTTGGACAAGTGATTGACTAAAGGATACCCTAGATTACCCTAGATGGGCTCCTAGTGGGTTTGAGTAGTTTAACAACTGATAGCAACTAGCAGATACTCTAGATTGAGATAAATATAACTTGAATAATACAGTAACGTATGAAATGATTGACTTTAATATAAATTATGAAAAAAGAAGGGTAGCTTTTGGTCAGCGGATCACTTTTACAGGGTATACAAAGCTAGCTTTGCTTTCATTTCCCATCGTTTATTTTTTTATATATATTGTCCATCTGAACAATGCTTTGTGACCAATCCCAACAGCATGTTAATATCAAGAGCTTTGCCAACTTGTAGCCGCATTGATGTAAATGAAGTTTGGCGGAACTTTGAGTGCTACTTGCCACAAGGGCAACAGCCAGAATTCACATGGTCGACACACAAATCACACATAAACCTGTGTGCATAACTCAGCAACATAAACTTTGTGCTTAACTAATTGCTGCTGCAGACCGCCGAGTTGCTACCTAGAAATCCTCAACTGAGCTCCTGCTCATGGCACCTGTCCGTGCTGTTAAGCCGCAGCTAAAAGCGAAACTCGTCCAAATGCATTTTTACTTTGCTCATATGGTTATGGAGAGGGTATGTTGGGTGTGTAAGACAGAGGAGATAGTAGCTCTGCTATTAACTGTAAATTAGCTGGAAATTAAGATCTCATTTAAGATATATTACTGTATTCTCTCCACGACATCTCATAGCTGCTTTATGGTTCAAGGTCTTTCTATTCCAGGGTATTTAATCTTCGACTTGTTGCTTATTATGTCTGTTTTTCATTTTTATCAAATTTCCCAAACTAATTTACTAGCTCATTACGTATACTTAATAATTTATAGATTTTATATTAAGCATACGCAACGCTAGCCACAACACTGAAACGTAGTTCAAAGCACAGACCCTCATCCCACACACATCCACACACACACACACACATACACATCCGCACCACAACTGACATGAACAATGGCAGACAGTGAACCGCAACAGCAACCACCGAAAGAAAAAACTGACTAAAATCCACGTAAAACCCAGTCAAATGTGTGGCACGAGGTGGCGGGTGGGGCTCGGGTGCGGCAACTGGTGGCAAATAAGGCGTCTGCAGCATGCAACAAAATTAAATAATTAAACGCTTTGCTGCAAAGGCAGAAGCTGCAGCACATGAATTAACTAAGTCCGAGCTGAATTCAAAAAGACAAAGCCAAAGCCAAGCTGAAGCCGAGCAGTTGACCAAATTAAGTAAGATTATATAAATGGAATGTGATGGACTAAGGGATAGTCTATGATGAACAAAGAAAAGCTATATTTGTAGCTTAACAAGGGACACACAGATACATAAATAGCATGGCAGAGAGGCAGGTAAATTTAGAGGCAGATCTACAGATACAGATATATTTAAGTGAATTTGAAAGAGCAGATATTGTAGATTGTGAGGCAGGTAGATATAAAAGTCTGTATATATAGATACAGCTATTCACTAAGTATTTCGAATACAAAAGAAGTATCTAGGATTGCTGGAACATGTAAAGTATCTACCTAGAGTAATCTAGAGTAACTACAGTTTCTTAGAGTTTCTGAGAACGTCCTAAAATATCTTAGAGGGAGTCAGAGAAAGATATCGATATCGATATTTATCGATTTAGTATTGAAAAAGTTAAACTAATTGAAACTTGATTCAAAGATGTTGAAGAAGGAACTGAAGCCCAACAGATATTGAAAATTTGTCTGGTAAACAAACAGAAAAAAAACTGACGAATAAAGTATAATCAAATAAAGGAAAAACAGGGCACACAACAAACAAAATAAAGAGATAAGAGTAATATCGCTAACTCGTATATGATGCTCATCCATACTATAGCTATACTATACTATGTTAACTTGTTGTCCACAAATAACTGATTAAGCTTTGATAGGTAGGCAGATAAGTTTACAATAGATATGAGTAGAATCCAGCACATATCCAATATTTGGCCTACGCTCTATTCAGTCATAATCAAAATAAAAATAAAAAATTATGTTTATAGGGTATTATCACTATAATCTATATATATGAGTGGCAATAATATAGACTTTTCATTCCCAATAAAATCAACTTTCCGCACAACTCGAGCATACCCCACTCGAACACACTCTGTCCATGTTTACAGGGCATTATCAGAGAATGAGAATTAATGTGTGGCTTTTGCATACCTGTCTAATGGGTCTGCTGTTGCGGCAGGTGCCGGCACGTCTGATGCCACTAAGTATGCAGCGTTATCTACTGTGTCGCTGCTCGTGACTGTTTCACGTTACTGCTACTGTTCACGTCTTCTCACTGTTGTTTTTGGTTCTTTTGATAATTTATTTTTACATCTTACAACACTTGCTGCTTCTCAGCTTTTGGTGGGCGCAAATGAAATGCGCGTTTAAATGAAAAATATCCCAAATAATTATAATAAATACTTTTTTAGCCGCGCCTCCTTCGGCCCGCGCTGCGAGCTGTCGAGTGTTTTTGTTCGCCTTATTTCGTTTCTTTGCTGTTTGTTTTTGGGTCGACGTAAAAGAAGGTCTTGTCTTAGCAGAAAAAAATATAACTTCCCTTTTCACACACAGACACTCCCACACACGCTCACACTTATTGTGTTTGTTTGAAAAAAGGGAAAATTTAAATTAAACTGATTTGTTGCTGTTGTCGCTTCAATTTTTACTGCTGCTGCCGCTGCTGCTGCTGCTGCTTGACAGCTTTTTTATGCCTTTTTGTGGTTGGCTCTTTTTTGCATTTTAAATTACAAATGACAGCTGCAAAAAAATTGAGGAAATAAAACGAAACAACAGTTAACACTTATTTAAATGCGAATGCAAGCCGTTTGAGTCAAGGTTTTTTGCATATTAATCATACGCCATGTTGTCCCTGCCTCTCACTCTCTCTCCCTCTATCTATCTCTTGGCCTGCCTTCTGTGTTTCTTAAAAGGCATCGCAATTATGCAAATCAAATTAATTTGTTGCTTATTAGTTTGACCCACTGTTCAGCTGCAATTAGGGGCGTCTGTGCTATGGGCGTGCCCCAGACACTGAGCACAAAAAGAAAAACATTTACTACAATTTGCATGCGAAATGTTTCATGCAATAACATAAAGACAGACAGGCAGACAGACAGTCGGACGGCGCAAGTAAATGATTGTCTGTTTGCAATTTGTTGTGTTGGCTCATAAACACGCCATAAACCCATCAATATGGAGCCACGCCCACACACACACACACACACAGCCACACACAGCCACTCGCACAGGCCAATAGGCCAATAGGCAATCAGGCGCCAAAGCAGAAATCAACGCAAATTGAAGTCAGAAAAAAAATTAAAAATGCAAAAATCGAAATCAAAAAGCAAAGAGAGAGCGAGAGAGAGAGGAAGAATCAGGCACACCAAATGAAGCGCCAAATTAGAAAATAATGCAAAAGAAAATTTATATAGAAAATTGAAAGCGAAACAGGGAAAACAAAAAGAAATTGATAAATATTATGAAACAATTTTATTGTTGTTGTTGTTGCTGCTGCCACTTGAGGCGGAAGTGCGCCGCAGCTAACAACAAAAGCCGCAGGAGCTGACTAAGGATGCAGCAGCAGCAGCAGCAACAGCAGCCGGATAAACCAAAGCAAAAGGCATTGATAGAGAGGGAGACAGCGTGTGAGAGAGAGTGGGAAGGGACGAGCACTTGCTTGAGCTGGCATTGTTATGACTGCTGTAATACGCTTTGCGAGGAGATTACAATGTCTGATTACTTTGTTATTAATAAATACAAAAGCGTGCCACACACCCACACCCACACACACACACAAACACACCTAAACACACACACACACACACACACGCAGTAGCAGCCGCGGGCAACGGCGCGTATGCGCGATTTTCATTATCTGTTCTATGTGGCTGTGGCTTTGTATGCCAAACGTTTATTAATAAACCTGCCTGTGTTTGCTTGTGTGTGTGAGTGTGTGTGTGTGTGTTTGTGCGTAACAATACAACACACAGCAACAACGACCCACAGGTAAATGCAGTTTGTGTAATGAACAAAATGTATATAAATGCGAAAACTATATGCAATTTCTGAGCCATCAATTTGTTTATTTATTGCAGTTGTCATTGAGCCAAAATAACTAACTGTAAATATATATAAGAAATATATGTATATATATATATATGTATATGCCTAGGTGTCTGTGTGTGCTTAATACAAGATTTAATTTGATTTGTGCACAATTTAATTGCATTTTAATTGCAAACGTTGTGAAAGTTCCCTTCCAAGTTTCGGTTTAATTGAGCGTTAAATTATTTTTAGTTTTTGCTTTTTTTGCGTCTTCAAAATCGATTTATACACATTATATATTTTTATACATATTCATATACGTACATATATCAATTTTAATTCAATTATATTACAGTTATGTTACATTTTAATCTAATTATAATAACGCTTTATGCTGTTTGTTTGTTTGTAATTTTTCGTTGTTGTTTATTTTGTTTCTTGTTATGCATTTAATTAAAAATCTCTTTTTCGCATTTTATTTTATGTTTTTTATTTGGTCTTTTGTCTGCACTTTTCTTTATTTTGTTTATTGTTTACTTATACATTAATTTATTTATTTTTGTTTTCAAATATTTTTTGAGTGGCAGAGTAAAAATTGTTTTCTTTTTATTTAGTTTAGGTTTCATTTCTATTCTACATTTTTTAGTTATTTATTTTGCTATGCATACACTGTTCACAAACTGAAAAGAGTATATTGGCTTTGTGTGTGTGAGTGTGTTGTTTGTTTGGTTGTGAAGAGTATGAATAATATGGAATTCTCTTGTTACAGACTTGAGATTTGACATATATGTAGACTCGTATGGCAGCTCGTCTGCTTCCACTGAATGACTGGCTACGGGTACAAACTATTTTTAAACTACGATCAGCAGGTTGGATTGGATTGCAGCTGACTGAAATTGATTTCGTTATAAATATACTCTGAATTCATTGAAAAACTTTTTATTTAATGATTTTTTTTTCTATTTTTTATAAATATTTGTTGGGTGAATTTTAAATCAATTTATAGTATTAGTCAAGTTTTTGTTTCCAATTTCTTTTTTTTCACTAAATGAAATTTTGAAAATTTTTCACTTCATTCAAGGCAAAAGTTAATTAATAATTAATAATCTTAATACATTTTTAATTTTTGTATTTATTTAATGGTTTATTTAAAACAAAATTTTTGCTTTGCCTAGTTTTTGGTAGCACTGTCACTTATTTATTTGTATTATTATTATTATTTTATTGATTTTTAAATAGTTTATTAACTTTATGAAAACTCTTCTAATCATTGTATCGGAAATAAATTCGCAATTATTTATTTATTTTTTTTTTTTATTGCTATTAAATTCACCTTTATTTTAAATAATATTATTTCTAGTCTCTATTAAAGTTGCTAAATATATTTTTCCAGTTTTATTTGAATTGGTTTAAATTTAAAAAACTTATTAAATATGTCAAACATTTTATTTAAGTTTAAGTTAACTTTTATTCTTTGTTAAATATTTTTGAATGTGCTGAAAATTTAATTGTATCTATTGTCAGTTAAATGCTTTTTTTGAGGACTTTCTTTGCCTTGGCTACCTGCTTTCGAAACACCAACGTCTGTCTCACTATTCACAGCGAATTTTCTTTACGTTTTAGCTGGTTTGGCAGCTCGCATTCGCTTTCGGACACGTTGAAACCGCAACTGAGTTAAATTTTCCGAAGCGCTTGCCTTTTATGCGCTTTTCCTGTCGGCTTCGTTCAATGTTGAAGCGAACACAACGAAGCTTTTTCGTCTAAAGCTTTTCCACGTTCAATTTCCATTCAATCACAACGCTCGCTACTGTTTACAGGTGTTTGTTTTGGCCTGTCCCGAACAAAGAAAACCGAAAAGAAACTCCTTTGGGCCAAATGTCGTAAAAGCTGTTTTGGTCTTTAAATTTTCGGCAGAGTTTTTCTTTTTCCTTTTTTTTTTTTTTTTTGGGTTACGCTTCACCAATCGCAACATTTTGTTGCTGGCCTGTTGCAGGCAACAACTGTGCGCCACTTGTTGCACGCCGACAAATTTGTCAGGCAATTTATAAAGTTTGATTCTCGATGCTTGGCCACAATTTATTAATAATTCAACAACGCAAAGCACGAAATATCCATTTAGATTTATGTTTTTTCCTTCAAGCGCAATAAAATACAGGCAATGAATTTGCTTTAAGATTTATATTTATGAGAAAGTTGAATGCCCTATAAATTAAAGTAGATACTCTACTGTCTAGGATTCCATTAACGCAGCCTAGACGAAGCAAAATTGGCTAAGTAAGCTCTAAATTGAGCTGAAAGACCTTTGGAGAGAGCAATGCAAAGAAACTGTTAACTTTCTGTTAACTTAACATTCTGCTAATCATGTCAAACAGAGTAACAAAATCATTCTACCCGATACTTAGTATATGAACAGTCAAAGAAAACACTTAAAAACAGCAGAAGACTAAATCAAACAATTGGAAAATTGCTGAATTATTAAGAGAAAGCAAGAGCGAGAGGGGGATAGGAAGGCAGAGAGACAAAGAGAGTATGAAAAGGGAGCAAAACTTTAAACTTGCCTAATCAAAATATGTGGGAGACAGTTGTGTAGTCGATCAGGCGAGTAGGAAAACAAAAAAGGACTCCATGGCACACACACACACACCGACGCACATCCTGTGACAGCGCAAGGATTGTGAAGCGACAACAAATCAATTGTGAAGCCACACGAGAGAAAAAGGACAACGGAAATGATGAGACACGATGTGGGGTAGACTAAAGCAAAACCTGATGACGATGATGAGGATGATATGCTTGATGATGATGAGGAGCGAGGCGTGAGCAGTGAGGAGAGAGAGGAGCGCTACAGTCAGCTGTGGCAAACAGAATGAAAACATTTTTCTAATTTCCTGTCATCAATATCAAATGAAATGTTATGGCGCACACATCAAATATCCTTGCACAACCGCGCGCTGACACATCTAATTGAGTTGTGTGCGAATGTCGCGTATTTATAGACAATTCCTTTTATTGCAAGTAAACCGTATTCGCATATAACATATAACAATTGCTGGTTAATATACATATACATACATATATATTATATAAATATATATACCCTTAGAGCCTGAGTCGTCTGATCGCACGATAATGATAGCCATCATCCAGCAGCGCAGCGGACTCCTCGCCGCCCTGTAGCACCGGCTCGACGGCCACCGCATTGTCCTCGAGTGGCGGCAGATAGGCTTCGACGGTGGGCGTTAGATCGGGTATGATGTCGGGCGTGGCATAGTGATAGCCATCGGCCTGCAGCAAGCCCGCTGGCTCCACAATATCCTCAATAATATCCTCATGGGTTGGCGCCTCCGTTTCCTCCACAGCTGGCTGCTCTGTGGTTGTGATGACAGCTGCCTCCGTTGTGGGCAGTTCGCTGGCTGCCGTCGTTGTTGGTATTGCTGCTGCTGCCGGTTCACTTGTTGTTGTTGTTGTTTCAGCTGGCGGCAAGTACTCGTTGGTGGGTGGCAGATAATCATGCGGCGGCGTCAAGACATGCGACAGGCTAGCCGCATGCTGTTCAACGGGCGGCAAATAATTGCGACTGGGCAGCGGTGGCAACACCACAGGTGGCAAATACTCCAAAGGCAAATGTGAGACATCGCGGCGCGGCCGCAAGGCCTTTGCGTTCACGCTGACACACGCCGACGCTGCCACCAAAAGCACCACCAGCAGGTTAACACTTTGCTTCATCTTCAACTGTAAAATTTAACCTTGATCTAGCTGCAAGCTCTCCTCATATATCCGAACTTAACACTTACCATATTAACAATATAGGTCTGGGTTAGCTGTGTGCGTTTGGCTTGTTGGGATGTTGCGTTATGCTGTGTCTTTTCGAAATCACTTTGGCTATTTATATGAAAAATTAGCAAGGGTTCGCCAAAGAGTCGACGCGTTCGATCCGAACAGCAAACAGCGCACAGCGAACAAGAGCTATCGAACCGGAATCTTAATTAAACATGCGTTTCAATTGTTGTTGCGTTTGATTGCATCAAAAACATTTAGCGCCGATACGCCACCTTCCGCAAGCCGAACTGTTGGTTTAGCTTGTTTATGGCTTATAATTATGGGCAGTTAAAGGGCAAAAAGAAGCTAGTCTCATTAGAAATAGGTTTAAAAGAGATTATTGTTTTGGATAAATATATCAATTAGTTAATGATATTATATTTAGATAAAGTTATGGTAAATAATTTATTTTGACTGTGTTTGACTCCCAGTTTCTCAGCTCAGGAAGTAAAGAAAGCTTTTGAAGATAAGAAAAAAAGCTGCTGTTTGAGTGCTGCAAAATATTTTAGAAGAGTTATTTTTAAAATGCATTTTACGAGTCTAAAGAGCTTTGAGAATAAGCTACGACTATAATATATAAAATATATATTCATATAAAAACTCCAGGCATTTAGCCATTCATTTTAGCCTCTTTATTGCTAAATTGAACATTCATTTAGCCATTTATAACAATAGCTATTTCAGGTAATTTTCGGTTAGTTTTTATTATACTTTTTATTTATTAGCTGTTCATTTAAGCTAATGTCTTTAATTTATAGGCCATTTATAGCTAGCTAAACAAACTTTTGGCTGCATAGCTATTTTCTTTAATTTACCAATGATTTTCAATTTATTGCAGAAATAGTTTGACTAGCTTTGCCTCTACTTTTACCTATTATATAATATATATATGGTTAAATTTTAGTTTTATTTAGTACAGGCCTCAAGCACATTTCTAGCCAACATTCAGTTTCATTTAGCTTTAATTTTAATGGCATGTCAATTTAGCCATTTCAAGCTCACTCTATCTCTCTGAACTTCATCTGCTGCCAACACAGTTCCTCCATGGTCTAGGCGCCAACTTCAAACCTGTTGCACTGGGTTCGATCGAGCCGATCTGTTTGTTTAGTGTTCGTCTTGACATGGTCAACGCTGGCATGGTCATTGGCATTAGTTTTTTGAACCAGCGATCACTTCTTAAGTGTTGCCAACAACTGTTTATCTATTTGCCTTAAGCTGCGTTTGTTTGCCGAAGAATATTTCGCACTCAATTTAAAAATCTGTCAATATTTTCAATCGTTTTGTTTCTCTTAGCCACATTCTACAAACATCAGTTTTGAGAAGCGTAACCGAAACTGAAACCGAAACTGAAATGCTTATAGTAAATTCAATGTCCCGCAAACAAAATGAATTCAAGGTCAAATGTAAGTTTTTTTTTCCTTTTTACCTTTTTCGTTTACCTGTGCAAGGCCCTCTAATTACAAGTTCAAGATGATGCAGCATTTTGTGCCGTGCCGTCTGTGGGTCAGAGAACTGTCACGATCTTCTGCTACATCAGTTGCATCATGACGCGGCAATTAAGAAATTTATCACACTTATGCGGCACGTTGACGTCTGGTTATAAGCGGCTTATAGACATGAAAAAAAGCCAAAAAAATCAAAGCATAATAAAATGTTGGGAGAGGGGAAAGGGTAGGGGCGGTTAGGGCCAGGCAGTCGGCGCGCAGACAATGCACACAATTTCAATCAAATGCATTAAACCAAGCTAAGCTGTCACAAAATCCATCTAAAAATATTATTTCTATATGAACTAAGCACACTCATCCATACATATATATACATCCATGGAACGCCTTTATCTTTGTCCGATTTCCGCAATTTTCAGCGCGTGGCAGACAAACAAAGCGAGCAAAGAGGAAAAAATCAAGCAAAAAGTTATACAAAAAAAATCCCAAAAATGAAATCAAAAGCATATACCATTTTTTTGCAGTGTGCCACCCCAGCTCAACGCGTACTCAAATTCAATGTAATTTCTTTCCTTTTTCTCTACTATTTTGTGCGAGTTGTTCTTGTTGGTGCAGGATTAGCAGAAATTGAAAACGTTAGCAACGTCGACTCGCGCCAGCTGCTGGCTGAGAGTGAGCTTAATAGAAAAGGTATATATATATATATATATATATATATATATATATAGTTAAAATATTTAAACTCAATAACAGGTAGCACTCCTGTGGCACAACCTGATTCGTCAGTGAAAACTTTCGCTGCCAAATTGAAAATAAATTCCACGCCCAAAAAAAAAAAAAAGAGCCAAAAATTGTTTGCTCAATTGAATCTGTGACCACGCGAACAGCAGCAAAAATAAATCAAAAATCTATATACATATATATATATATATGTATATATATATATATATATATATATATATATATGTAGATAGAAAGCGTGTGCAGTTCTGCCAGTGTTGACATGTAAAACGCCTGCATGCCAATGCCACTCTACAAAGGACAAGCAAGCGAATCACTAGACAAGCAAAAATACCCATATATATATATATATATATATATATATATATATGCATATATAAACTATATGTACATACGATGTACTTGCTGCATATAGTCAAGAGTGCTTTAAAGAGAAACAAGCTGTAAGTCAATCAAGGTATCAAAATGTTTACCTGTAAGCCTCTGCAATTTATGCAGTATTTTCAGTTTTGTTTTTAAGGTAAGCTGAAACAATTTGTAAGTGGTAATCTGAAACAGACTGAATTTGAGACCAGAGTTTGTTAACATAAAAATCAGCTACTTTATCATAGTAAACTATTCAATTATAGTATTTGAATAAATATTACTGAATAAGATGTATTTACTGGCACAGTTGCCTACAAATTAGTTAAGGTTTAGAGATAAAGGCTTAAGACAGAAAACTATAAAAAAAAATAAATTAAATTAAAAAAAAAAAATAAATAAAAGTTGTAGTTTTTATATGGAGGTAATAGAAAATTCAGAACAAAATTAAATCTTTACCCATAGACCTAATGATAAGAATATTTAACAACTCTGTACTGTATATATATATATATATACTATTTTTTATATTTATATATTTTTTTTTATTTTTTATTTATTTATTTATATATATATATATATATATAAATTTTTTTTATTTTTTATTTATTTTTTTTTTATATATAAAAATACATAATAATTCTGCCTGACGGAATTCTTCAGTTAAAACATGTTCAAGCTCAAATTCTGTTATTCAAAATTTATTTAATTTCCTTTGCAATTTTCTGCGCTTCAATCGCTGTCTAGACTTCTTGTACGAATTCTCGCCTTCAACTGAGTTATATATATTATATTTAAAAATATATTCGAAATGCTTTACATGTTTGAAGAGCTTCATAAGTGATTCAACAATTTTGTTATTACATTTTGGGCACAATTTACTTGGGCTGTCAACAAATCACATACTCGAAAGAGTTGGCGCTTGATTTGCATGCGTGGCTCGTGCGCAGGTTCGCTGTGGCAGCTGCACAGATGGCATGTAGTATGTGTGGCAGATAGAGTGAGAAATGTAATCACTTCATAAAATATGCAACAGTTGTGGGGCACAAACATGGGGCAGCAGCAAACAAACAGGCAGCAAATTAGAGGCAGCTCACGTGACTCTAACTTGAACACATTACGCTCCAATTACGCGCGTGGCAAGCTGGGCGGGCTTCGCCCGGACCGCAGTCAGTTTGTTATGGGCGTGGCATGTGTGTGAGTGTGCTTCTGCTTTCTGCATAATAAAATCAGTCGCAGCTTGTCGCCTGACTCCGCCTTAAGCTGCCACAAAGCAACTGCAAATGCAATGCATACTAAACAGCAGCAAGCACTTGTGTTCACTTATGCAACAGACAACTTGCAACATGCGGCAGCAGCTGTCAAGCTGTGTGTGTGTGTGTTGGGCTTATGCAAAGCAATTTGCAATGGCCAAAAGTCAAAGGCAAAGCGCGCTGTGAAAATTTAATTACAACTTGAAGGCTTTCCAAATTCCCTAAAAGAGCTATTCAGGCGGGTGTAGACGACTAAGCATATACTCTGTTTGGAGATGAGTATGTAAAATTCTATATCTTGCATTATCCGATTATAATAACAATGTAGTTGTGAAAAGTTTTTAAGTTTATCCTGAATCCTAACTCATGTCAAATCCTAACTCAAGTCGAATTATAACTCAAATCAAAATTCAAATTCCACTCCTAACTTAACAAGAAACCTACCAAACCTTGAATCCAAAAATCTAAAAAAAATATTTCAATCGATATACTCTTCTTTGCTCTATGAACAGTGTATACACATAAATGTATCTACATAAAATTTCACGACTATCAAAATTCAGCTTCACAACTCAAGTCTCACGCCGCAAAGGCCATCAAAATGCCATAAAATATATTGCTAAAAATCTGTAAAAACTCAAGCCAATATGCCCATCTTAACTCGGCCGACAGAGCATGCAAAAAAAAAGGGTCTTCCATTTATGCTAGCTCCTCGGATTATTTATTATATTTCAGTTGCTGCTGATTTGCTGCGTTTTTGCTTTTTGGACGCCTTCGTCCATTGTCAAAGTCAATTTAATTGTCTCAATTAAGCGCTAAACGCTGTCGACAACTCCGAGCTGTGAACCCGGGCAGGAGCGCGCGAAACCCAAATCAAGCCAAGGTCAACGGCGAAGACAAATGGCACTGGGCACCGAGAGTGGTGGCTGTGCCTGGGTGTGCCGGGCAGCTACCGCTCTTTGCGACTTAATAATCAAGTGACTTACTAAAAAGTTAACGCAATTTTGTGGCAACTTCAAAAGTTTGCCGCAACTCTTTGGGGCCAAGCTATTGTTGCGTGCGCCGAGCCGCCTTCCCTGCTGCCAATGGGGTTGTCCAAATCTCAAGTTCGTGCTTTGTTTTTGCCGTCGAGCACATTTTCACGCACAGTTGAATGCACTTTTTGTGTAGAAATGTTTGGCGTGAAATTGCGCAGGTGTTGCGCTAAGCAGGCTAAGGTGGGCACGGGGTGGGCGTGGCTTAAAATAGAGAACAGTTTATGTGCAGACATGAATAGAGTCTTATGAATTTATGGCATTAGCTGCTGAGGCAGCCTATGCCACAGGGTGGCTTGGCAGGCAAAGTACAAGCGGATTGCTTACTGTAACACCCTGTGTACAGGGTGGGCGTGGCCTAAAATATGTGGAGACATGAATATATTGTCTTATGAATTTATGGTGAGGCAACCTATGCCGCAGGGCAAAGTATGAGGAGATTGTCTACTGTAACGCCCTGTGCACAGGGTGACTCTAATGACAAGAGTTGAGATTCATTAATTACTGAACAGTTATATGACACCCTGTGTACAGGGCAACATTTGAGCCCCTGGCTGTTGTGCCACGTGACGTATACGTAATTTGCTTGTAAAATAATTAAAAAGCAACAGAGAGAGAGAGAGAGAGAGAGAGAGAGAGACACACACGCAAACATTTACCCACATTCTACGCCCTGTCGTTTTGATAATTTTACACTTATTTGCGCATAATTTTCCAACGCTAGATAATCAGAAAAGTAAAAGGGGAAAAGTGCGCGCCGAAACCCCAAAAATTGAGCAGCGCATGTAAATTTTAACAACGAGAGAGAGCAGGGAGGGCTGCTGCTGGGTCTGGCATGCCTGGTCAGTCAACAACATATTTTGATGTGCAAATAGAGGAAATTGTACAAATATTAAACGGATATAGCCTGCGGCGTTGACTACCCGATTTGATGGCTGCAAAACTGGGGTGGGAGAGAACGAGGATGATTCGTGACCAAAAACCGCGTGGGTTGAGCCGATGGAATATGCTAAAACTTTAATGCCAGCTGTGGGTAAATTGATATGTGTGATGAGGGATTTGTATATATATATTTATATATATGTATATATATATATGTGGTTGACTGAAGTGCATATGAAGTCTGTGTATAGCAGTTGGCCACAGAATTTGCTCATTTTGCGCCTTTAAGCTGCTAAAGCTACGGCCAGGGTCAGGTGTCCCTCTGTGTGTGCTAATGCCAGCGGTTGACGTTTATAATTTTACACCGAAACTAATTATATTAACTTGAGAGGCAATGCCAGCTCAACCGAATCAGTTTACGTAATGCATATGTAAGTGCGCTCAACGTGTGTGGGCTGCCTCAGTATGTGTGTGTGTGTGTGAGTTCCTGTGTAATGTTACAACATAATAACAAGAATGGCACTTGGATTGTAATTTCCAATTAAGTTCAATTTAATGCCCGGCAAGGCGAACAACTGTAAGCACAATGAACGGCAACTGGGAACTGGACACGTAGTCCAGGCAGACAACACAACAGCAACAGCAAAACAGGACATAACACAGGGGGACAACGAACAACAACTATAAGCACTGCTAGCTACCAATTGCCATTTCCATTGCCAATGCCAATGCCAATGCCAATGCCATTTATCTATACTATATAAGTATTTATTATATTGTTTTCTCTCTCTCGGTGTGTTTGTTTGGCGTAAAAGTTAATTACACTGCCCGAAATAGCACACAACTATAGCTGAAGGCCAAAGGGCAAACAGCTAAGGGGTGTCAACGTTAAATTAAAACACCTTGTCGGCCCACTCACAAGATACTCCCTGACTAAAATGCTAAAGGCATGCTAAAAAGACAAGGAAATAAAATATGAGTTCGATGAATCACCCTGTGACAATTTTCTCTCTTTGTTGTAAGAAATTTGAGCTCAAATCCACCTTGCTTAAGGACAATAAAATTGTCAATCAGCAGGCACAAGCATAACAGTAAACATCTAGCAGTATAGCTAGTGCACCCTGTGATTACCTAAATGCTTTGTCTTTGGGAAATCAATCCGGACTGTGCCGCCTTGTAGTCTTAAGCAGCCTGTGTGCCGATGCAATATAAACTGTAGCAAACAATTCTAATCACCCTGTGATGTTATATGTTGTTCATTTAAAAAATGAACATATAAGGAGAATAACCCTGTGCGTAGTTACTACGCCGCCCTGGTCCCAATTACGTGTTAATTGGCGAACGACATCATACTGTGTCACCCTGTAGTTTTACTATATACAAGCGTGAGTTAACAGCAATTTAAGTGAATCATAGGGTGATTCATATGTCACCAAACTAACTTTGATAGTCATAAACGTTATAATACAAGCTCTAGATACCGCGTAGAAGTACTCTATGCCACCCTGTAGCTTAACGACAACCTGTAGCCGAGCAGTCACCTCAGCCTACTACTTGCCTTAAAGCATAACATAAAAGTAAATGCCTAAATAAATTTAAGCATTTTCGTCCAACTGGCACACACCCTGTACTCCAGCACACACACCCTGTGGGCGGCTATTTATAAGCATACGTCAGTTTGCAAACTAATTAAATCGACAACTGCTGCTAGGATACAATTTTAATTGAAAGCCATTTGGCATCAGCCAAACTACAACAAGAAACAGACAAACAAATAAACAGAGTCGCGCTCCTTCGATTCTCTTAAGAGCACTTACCAAATGTCCTACTCTGTCTATGTGTGTGTAAGTGTATTCGATGTCCTTCTGTCTGCTGGGCACACAAATTGAATTCGAGTCAACACCGTACGAAAGTCATTTGAGCGACACGACAATTGTTGTCTCTGTAGTGGAACAATTATTTCAAATTATGCATTAAAAAGTTGCCATACGGCAAGCACGAAATTTATGTTTAAGGTGAAGATGATGAACTAGCAAATACCCTATAAGCAGTGAAACATTTTCATTTTTCACATTTTTGCATCAATATAATAAAAACTGCATTTTATTCCTTTGTACTCTCGATCGATATTTATCGATTTCTATTCATTATTGATATAAGTTGTCAGCTAGAGTTTATTCTACAAAAATATTTTTAGTGGGGAATATACTAAATAATTTGTATAGATTTTTGGGCCATAGCAGATGCTGTAAAACAAAGTTTTAAGCAAACGATAATTATCGATTTTTTAACTATGATAAAGTTGTCTCAGCCAAATAAATATGCCTTTCGCCTCGACCTGCTTCGCTTATTACCTCCTCCCTTGGCATACCCATTAAATGCTTTATGGACACAGGGCATCAGAATGAAAACAAATGGCGAATAATTAAAAGTAATTGAAGATGAAATAAAACTGAAACTTGAGATGAATTCGACGCCGATTTCACGAAATGCAAACCTAATTAAAAAGCATAAATCGTACGAATTCCCCAAAGCGAATCGCCTCAGTTGAGCTGGCTCGGCAAGGCGCTCAGCTTGTTTAGCTGTTCAGCATTCTCAGCGCTCTAATTGAAAATGGAGTCATTATCCTGTCTGTGTGCTGTTCAATGAACCTAGAACTGAGCACAAACGAGGCAAATAAAACTTTTTGCTGCACTTGCAGCTAAAGCAATGAAAATTTCAATGTAAATTAAATAGCCACAGCTGAGTTTACACTCGCGTTTAGCCAGGGCCAAACAGCGCACACAGCACACAGGACACGGGACACGGGACACACTGATCAAACAAATAAACAAATAAACAGAAAAGCAAACAACAAACGGCCAAGCAAACAGAAATCAAATTGTTATTGTTGTTGCGTGCTGCGTGCTGCGCGCTGTTGCTGCTTGTTGTTGACCCTCGTTGTCCTGCGACCAGCTTTGATGCCCCGGTTCGGGTTTTTATAAATTTATTTATTTTCATTTTCATTTCTGCTTGTTGAGGAAGTTGCAGCCTGAACGATAAAACAACGCATTACAAGGTGTCTGGGGAAATTAAGTGAGCCTGAGGTGAGATACCCAACGACTGCTCTCTCGCCTCTCCACCCTCCGCTCGACAGGCTTTTACAACCTGCATACTTGTTGATTTTTAATGAAATATGACTTTGTGTGAGTCGTGGCCGGCCATCAAAGTCAACCGCAATACGAATATTGCGCATACGCCACGCTGAGCAGCTTGAAGCCAGACATTCGAGTTAATTATTACAACTGAGTGCGCAGCTAATTGGACTAATGCTCAAAAGGTAAAAAGGATATAACCTTTTGGCCATAGGCATACGCAGCAAAATCCTTTGTGATTTTTGCTCTCTAACCGTTTTTCTAGGAATGAGCCCTATAAATAGCTAAATATATTTATACCTCTTATATATATATATATATATATATATGGATGTATCAAAGATAATGTGGAAGATTACAGTTAATTATGAGACGGAATATCAGAACTGTGGCGTGTCCCTTGGGCATTATTTTTGCTATCATTCGATATTTCTTTCGTTTCCGTTTTCCTTGTTTTCTTTCAATTTTTTTTTTTTTTTTTTTTTTGTTTATTTAACACGCATTTTCCGGCTGCGTGCATTTAAATTGAATTTTAAATATGCATAGAACACAGTTCGCCACACTCGGGTGACAGGTGGCGCTGGGGTGTGTTTTTGCAGATGGGCGTGGCAGCGCCACACACACCCACACAAAAGTAGCCTAAGCAGTGGCATCGATTTTTATGGCTCTTCGGCTCGTTGAGGCTCTTTAAAGTTTATAAATATTTATGGTCATATTTTTGGCAGTTCGAACAAAGCTTTACTTAGAGTGGACAGGGAGAGTGAGAGTGAGAGTGAGAGTGAGAGTGAGAGTGAGTGGGCTATAACTGCATTATAAATGTTGCAGTTGACCTGAAAATGTTATAAACGACGATTGTGATTGGTAAAATATGCACGTAATTTAAGGCTACCCAAAGTTGGAGTTGAACTTAACCAAATTTAAAGCAAAACTTTGATGTTAACCAAGTTGAAATTCACACGTATCCCATGGCCATTTATCTGGCAAATGGATGATAAATATACATAAATGCTATAAAAAAGGAAGATATATGGGTTGGACTGGAGTGGGAGTAAAGTAAATTAAGTTAGGGCGAGGGCGAGGGCGAGATAGTGAAAATGTTACCCAAATAATTTAAGGTGAAAATACGAGTAAGATAGAGAAAGAGCACGACTTTAAGCCACGTCTCTAGTTTGCAGTTTGTAGTTAGTTTAGTTTCCCATTATCAATGGGTTCGTAGTATACAATTTTATATTTTGCTGCAGATCTCTAAGATTTACGTTCCTTTCTTTCTAAAGTTCAGGTCGATTACACTCTCGCCTTAAGCTCTCTCACTCTCTCTCTCTCACACACTCTTATTCACACACACACTCTCTCTCTCTCTTATTCTCATTGTCTCTGTTTTTCATATTTTCTTTCTCTCTCTCTGTCTACTTCTCTCTTTCTGTCTGTCTCTCTCTCTCTCTCACACTATTTATTACCCAACCCACTCTTTTATTTTCTTATTTTCATTTTTCCTCTCTCTCTCTCTCTCTCTCTCTCTCATATTTTCATTCTTTCTTCCTCTTTCTCTTCTCTCAAATTTTCTTAATCTCATTCTCATTATCATTCTTTCCTTCTCTCTCTCTCTCTCTCTCTCTCTTATTCCCTTTCTCTCCCATGAAAATATTTATTGTATCTATTTTAACACAATAGCAAAACCTTCCATAAAGCAAGACACTGATTGCAAGTTATTTCAACAGATAGAAATCAAGAGCTATGACAATTTACATAAATCTCCTCAGCGAATCCTTCATACACAATAAGAAAATAGACAGAAAAAGAGACAGCCGGAAACATTTCTGGTTCAATGACATTTTTACTGCCCCAATCATATTTTGTTCACATATATCTTGGCTGACAGCCACTCAAGGCGCCTGTTCAAATGCTAAGGAATTTATGTGCTATGATGTCAATCTACATTATCATTGCTCATACCGAGAGCTCATCAAATTTTCAATAGCTCTGTCAGGCTTAAGTGAGTGCTTCTTACATTAGCTGTCATCTGTTTGAAGGTACCCCGTGTTAACAGGCCATGGCTTAATTAGAGGCTACATGAAGTTAGCTCCTCAGCTACCTATGTGATTTTAAGCTTGGATCAGCGCATTTAAATGTGACTGTCAGGTCCAAAATTTATCGTCCAATTAAGTGAGTAAGGAGCGTAGGCTGCGTATGCGCAATAAATTGATTGATGGCAAATGCGTGTCCTTGTCGCAGCAATTTGTTAAGCCCCGAAAAAAGGATTCTCGTGTCCTACCAGCAGCTGTAAAGAAGCAATTTAAATTTCGTAAATAGATTTGCCAAATCGATACGCCGAAGGACCCTTTTTGCGGCCTGCTGCTGCTCCTTTTTTCCTCGTTTGCCTATTTAAAATATATAAATATTTTAAGTTAATAAATGCGGCATCAAGTCAACTGGCGCCTGCGGTCGCTATCTACAAGTTGGACAAGTGCTGAACACACACACACACACACACACACAGAAGCATCGACATTTGCATAAACCGTGCCTTGGCTCCGGATTTTTGTTTGCCTTGATTGGCAAAGCTGCCCTTTTCCAACATTATCCGCCCGCGGCCAGGCTCTAGCTCCAGCTTCAGCTCGAGTTTGTTAAAGAGTTCGCCAGGAACAGAAACAGCAGCAGCTCAGGTTAACTTTACAGCCAGCTAATGGTCGATGAGCCGCTGGGAGCTCCTTTAAGCTGTTGCCTTTTATCGCTACAACAACAAAAAACAAAACCAGCAATACAAAGGCAGCCAGTTGTATGCCACAAACTGTGGCACATGTAAATTGAACCTCAACTGACACAAAAAAAGCAGGAAAATGCCAAGAAAAATAGACATAAAAATCGTATTTTAAATAAAATCAGAAGTCAAGAGCAACACGAAAATCAATGAGGCAGCCACAATTTATAGCGCAACATATTCGTTTTATGTTACTCTTTATTTGATACTCTATAAACAGAGAAAAAGGCGTGGGAGTATAAGTATAAGTATAAGTATAAGTATAAGTATAAGTATAAGTATAAGTATAAGTATAAGTATAAGTATAAGTATAAGTATAAGTATAAGTATAAGTATAAGTATAAGTATAAGTATAAGTATAAGTATAAGTATAAGTATAAGTATAAGTATAAGTATAAGTATAAGTATAAGTATAAGTATAAGTATAAGTATAAGTATAAGTATAAGTATAAGTATAAGTATAAGTATAAGTATAAGTATAAGTATAAGTATAAGTATAAGTATAAGTATAAGTATAAGTATAAGTATAAGTATAAGTATAAGTATAAGTATAAGTATAAGTATAAGTATAAGTATAAGTATAAGTATAAGTATAAGTATAAGTATAAGTATAAGTATAAGTATAAGTATAAGTATAAGTATAAGTATAAGTATAAGTATAAGTATAAGTATAAGTATAAGTATAAGTATAAGTATAAGTATAAGTATAAGTATAAGTATAAGTATAAGTATAAGTATAAGTATAAGTATAAGTATAAGTATAAGTATAAGTATAAGTATAAGTATAAGTATAAGTATAAGTATAAGTATAAGTATAAGTATAAGTATAAGTATAAGTATAAGTATAAGTATAAGTATAAGTATAAGTATAAGTATAAGTATAAGTATAAGTATAAGTATAAGTATAAGTATAAGTATAAGTATAAGTATAAGTATAAGTATAAGTATAAGTATAAGTATAAGTATAAGTATAAGTATAAGTATAAGTATAAGTATAAGTATAAGTATAAGTATAAGTATAAGTATAAGTATAAGTATAAGTATAAGTATAAGTATAAGTATAAGTATAAGTATAAGTATAAGTATAAGTATAAGTATAAGTATAAGTATAAGTATAAGTATAAGTATAAGTATAAGTATAAGTATAAGTATAAGTATAAGTATAAGTATAAGTATAAGTATAAGTATAAGTATAAGTATAAGTATAAGTATAAGTATAAGTATAAGTATAAGTATAAGTATAAGTATAAGTATAAGTATAAGTATAAGTATAAGTATAAGTATAAGTATAAGTATAAGTATAAGTATAAGTATAAGTATAAGTATAAGTATAAGTATAAGTATAAGTATAAGTATAAGTATAAGTATAAGTATAAGTATAAGTATAAGTATAAGTATAAGTATAAGTATAAGTATAAGTATAAGTATAAGTATAAGTATAAGTATAAGTATAAGTATAAGTATAAGTATAAGTATAAGTATAAGTATAAGTATAAGTATAAGTATAAGTATAAGTATAAGTATAAGTATAAGTATAAGTATAAGTATAAGTATAAGTATAAGTATAAGTATAAGTATAAGTATAAGTATAAGTATAAGTATAAGTATAAGTATAAGTATAAGTATAAGTATAAGTATAAGTATAAGTATAAGTATAAGTATAAGTATAAGTATAAGTATAAGTATAAGTATAAGTATAAGTACTAGAGCTCCTGCACAAAGGTAAGGTAAAGTTTACTTTACAGGGTGTTTCCACGTCGTTCACTTAACTCTAAAACACTTTAGCTTGTTTTTTCCGTAACTAGCGCTATAAATTATGTTCTACACACACTTTAGACACATACAACCACCCACACGCCCACTTCCCAAGCCTAGACACATAAAATATTGCACATGAGTGGCTTTTAGACAAAAAAAAAAGCAGATGAAATAGGCAAAAGAAAAACTTCTAGCTAGCAACAAGTCGGGGTAATCCCAGCCATATTCCCCATAGTCGATTTTCAGGCCCAACTGCGCATATCGAATAAAAAGTTGTTGCCGCCTTTTAGGCAGACAAGCAGCCACGGAAATGATTTACTTGCCAGCTAAGCAGATTCCCAGGCTTATCTAGGCTGGGAAATACACAAGAAGTTAAGGCGCTTATAGATCTCGGTATTTGTTCTAGCTGGATTATGTAGAGTCCTAGCTCTCTCACTCGCTCCTCTCTATCTGATTCTCGCCATACTTTAGCAGCCCATTTGCATGCGTGTGAGCTATAAATGGTAATGACAAGTGGCAGCTGACCTCGCCCAACGCCCACATTCACACATATCCAATAACAGTTCATTAACAATGCCATAAAAAAACGGAGAAAAAATGTACATAGTTCGATTTAATTTTACAAACGTTTCCAATTCAATTTGTAATTTGTAAAATGACACGAGTGAGTGTGTGTGGGTGTATGGGTTATTTTTTTAATTATGTTTATGATTATTTAATGAGTTTTTACTCGGTATTTAAATTCAGATTTTGGACAACAGCCGCAGCCCTGTTGGCTGCTGACTTTTTTGCGTCACAATAAATTTTAATCAATAAATAATTTCCGCAACAAGTCTCTGATTGCATTTTGATAGTCAGGACTCGACAGCCCAAGCTCAGCCAATGCATATTTAAAATATATTCTTTTTAATTCATTTCAATTACAAATGAGACAGTTGTTGACAGCGACACAATACACAAAGGGAGAGCAGCCGAAGCCCAACCAAACGCCCACTTCAACTGTTTTTTTTTTAAGCTCTTCAATTGCTCCCAGCTGCGAGCCTATAAATAAACGTAGTACTTCCGCAGTACTTGAGCAGCCAGCAAATTAACACCTCAACAAAAAAAAAGCTGAACTACTTAAGGTGTGTATCCAAAAAAAAAGCTGAGAAATGTAGAACACTTGATAGACTAAGAGTTATGCTGTTTAAGCTAAGTTCAAAATTTTGGAGTCGAATTTATAGTTTAGGCCATGATTATCACGAAGAATATATATGCAAAAGAAAATATGATTTTAGAGTACTATACGACTGTTAGATACTCTATTTTTATAAAGTCAATTAAACTAAAAGCCAGAGAAAAGAACATCGAGTATTTTCTAGTAGGGCTCAAAAACTAACGACTCTGTGATACTCTGTATTATTTATAGAAACTTAATTTTCAGCCAAGGCGTTTGTCTTCTCCAAAATACCCTATTAACGGCTATAAATATGAATATAAATATTATATATAATTTATTAGCCCAGCATACCCCATACATCCAAAACTACCTGCGCATAACCATCTAGAAAGGTCAAGCACACTGACGTCCACCACTTGACATTGCAGGCAATTGGAAAAAAAAAAAACTAAAGCAAGGCAAAGGCCGCACGAAAATGGCAGATATTGAAGCGCAGAGACTTTGCAGCTGAAGATGACGAGCCAAGACGATGTTGAAGCTGAAACTGAAGCTGAAGCTGATGCTGAAACTGAAGAGAGACTCAAGTGGCGCACTTCAAGCCAAAGGCAACAATAATAAACACAGCAAAAGAGACCAAAAACAAAAAAAAAACGTTTTTTTTTTGAAGATTTTTAATTAAGTTGAAGCGAAGCGAACTGACCTGAACTGGAGCTGGAGGCTGGAACTGGAACTCTAACTGGAGCTGGAGCTGAGGCCGAGACTGAGGCGAAGGCTAAGGCTGAATTGCCTCAAAACTTTTTTGCTATAAATGCGACGGTCGTCTAGAGCCAAGCCATCAAACAGCCCAAGCAACTTTTAATTGCCAGACGCCGTTAACCCAAAAAAAAACCGTAAACCAAGAAAATGGTAAAACAAGGAATACAGTATACACTCTTATAGGATAGCTTCAACCTTTGCCATTTTTTTTCCTTTGCAGAAATTCTTCTCGCTTGGATCCGTGCTCACCCTCTCCGCCGTGGCCAGCGCTGCTTTGGCTGCGCCTCAGGGCGCGGGTCGTCTACGCCGTGATGTCTCCGAGTTAGTGGATGCTGCAGCCATGGAATATGTGCCACCGGCAACGGAGTATTTGCCCGCTGATGCCACCGAGGAGCCGAGTGCTGTGCGTGGTGCTGAAGGCTATGAATACCGCACGGTGCGACGCCTCAAGCTGCGTCATCGCAATCGTCGCGACGTCTCCCATCTGCCTGGCCAGCAGTACTTGCCACCTCCTAGCAACAGGTATCTGCCCCCTGCTGTGGTGCCGACAGCCGCACCCGCACCTGCACCTGCAGCTGATGACACCGAGGAGGTTGTCGCCGCTGCGCTGCCCAAGGTGGCCAACGAATATCTGCCGCCAGCTGTGGAGGAGCAGCCAGCCAGCACTGAGGCGCCCGTTGTGGAGACGGAAGCGCCAGCAGTTGAGGCACAGCCCGAGGTTGAGGATCAAATCGTGGTCGATGTGCCGACAGCTGAGCTACGTGACGATGGCTATCATTACAAGCAGCCCGAGGAGATGCCCGCTGAGCTGAAGGAAGCCGCCAAGGAGTACTTGCCGCCACTCGACGATGGCGTTGTCGTCGAGGGGCCAGCCGATGGCGAGAGCGCTGTCCTCACCAAGGATGGCTATCAATATCGCGCCATTCGTCGTTACAGATTCTAGATTCGCCTTCGAAGCAATTTTCAGTTTTTATTTGTGAATTTTACTTTCAATTTTGTTTTTGGAGTTTTTGTTTATGTTTTTTTGTCTTTTGAATAAAGTGAATCTTTCATTGCAGCTAAACTGTTTTTTGTATGATGGATATTATATAGGAAATGTTAAAAATAAGAGTACTCGTGTCGGAAGTGCCTGACTAAAAAATACCCTCAAAAATATTAAATAAAAAAACTTAAAAAAAATATTTTTATATATTAAAAAATTTCGATTTTTTTTAGGCAGCTTAAGAGCTTCACTACATTTCTATCACCTTTGACAAAAGATAGAGGTAAACTAGAACAGACAAGCTGAAGAAGTTTTGCCTAAGTTTCATTAGCTTTTTACATAGCTCACTTTGCCTATATATCTATGTATATGCCTATAGCTCATATATATATATATTATACATGTAGCTGCCATCAAAGGCTCTTTTGCAATTTCCATCCGCAGCAAATTTCATTATCTTGCCTTTCTCTATTAACGATTCACACGGCGTACAGAGCGCTCTGCTCAGTACTTTTATCTTTACCCTTTTACGTGGCGTATGCGCAATGTTTTCTCTAGGGCTAACGCCCACTTGTTGGTTAGTTTAGCTGCGGTTAACCAGTTATTGCCGCTGGAATTAGTGTCGATAAAAAGGCTCTTTATTGGAGCACCAATTAGCGCAAAAAGTTATGTGAGGGTAAAAGGGAAAAATAAAAGAGGTGAAAGGGGAAATTCGATATGAAAATCATGGCGAGCATTGGGTATATATATGTATGTATATGTATATGTATGTATGTATATGTGTATGTTTGTATATATGTATATTTATATTTTAGCATAAACATGCGTTGCCTTGGCAGCCTTTTGGTTTTAATTAATGCACTTGGGCGTTAATCTGCCAACAACAACAACAACAGCATGAAACATTAAGTGCGCACTCAAGATAAATTATCTTAGCTTGTTGCCATTGCTATAGCTGACCCTGCCCACTTCCATTCCTCCATATCCACTTCCTCTTCCCCTTCAACTGCAATAAAATCGCATACCAATTGCAGCTAATGGAGCTGGCTTAACATTTTTGCCACGCCCATTTTTTTTTCATTATGAAATCGATTTGATACAAATGAAATTAAAATGGAATCGTATCAAAGCGAACAACTCAATTAGAAAGACAAATTGTAGTTGAATTATACGGGGAAATAAGGGATTAACAAAAGGGAAATTGTAGTTCAATTTGCTGCTGATGCTCGAGTGTTCATTTGAGTGCTAGTTCCGTTATGAACATTTATAGAGTTAGACTTTAGTAGTTAAATTTTCCAAAATAGAAAGAGAGATACACAATAAAATTTGGGAAATTCTGTACCAATTTAAGGAACTAGTTCCTTTTCCAATAGTTCCGTAGTTCATGAACAAAAGTGTACAGATAGAACTACTCTAATATGCATACAGTATTGAAATCAGGATAGTAAATGCAATGAACTACAAATATTAGTTTCAAGTACTGGTTCCATTTGATGAACCAGTTCATTTAAGAGTTCTATTGTGCACAACAGTCCTATTCCCAGTTCACTTTGTTAAACTGAATAAAGTGCACTCCGTATTGATTCACTACTCACTGGTTCAATCAGTCATGCTCAATTGAAATTGAAAGGAAATCTTGATCAATTCAATAAGATTATTATTCATGAACTCCTTCAGTTAGATGGTTCATTTGAATCAGTTTGTTCATTGATTCATTTTGAAATGACGATTAAATCAAGCTTGTGCTGAACAAGAGGACGCAAGTCTATAGAATAAAGAGAGAAAGAGACAGACGTATAAAGTGTGTGGGCAAACGAGATGGAATGCGGTTGAAAGAGTGTCTCTGACAGCCCGCTTATTGCATATTAAATTGTGTGTTACGCATAATGTCAGACAACGGCAGAAATCAAAGCAACAAGCAACAACAGCAAACTAGCCGGAAGGACATTGCGAAAAAGGACAACAGCCAGTTTATATACGAATATACGAATATACATATATATATGAGTGTGTATGTGCAGGGAATGTATAATTTTAAGTGCCTGGGATATATAATACAAAATAAAAAGTAAAATAAAATTTAATAAAATATTTGACTCAACAAAATGTCAGCAAAAGACACTTTTCAGCCGTTCCACAAATGAATTTCAACTTGCAAATTTAAAAACTTCAAATTTAATATGAAATTGTAAACAAAGTTAAATTAATTTTAATCTCCGTAGTTAGTTGAGCCACTTCGTATACAAATCAAATCCTTTGAGTACACATGTAATACAGTTTTGCGGAACGCTTAAGCGCGTTGTCTTTGTCTTTGACAGCTTCCATCCGAAATGTTATTAAACTTGTGCATATTTATGAATTTAATTTCTGCATTACAGCCACCGCAAGTCACATATACGAGCAGCACACGCCCACGCACACAGAGCGAGATGCTTATGCAGCCTTTGAAATGAGCAAAAATTACTGCAGGCAGTCTATGTGACAGTGTGTGTGTATCTCAGTGTGTGTGTGTGTGCAAGCAAGCTCGTTATTCCCCACATACTTCAATTCATATTTGTATACCCTAACAAGGTGTATTAACAATTTGTAGCAAGATTTATGCTTAAGCCAAGCCAGGTAAACGCCTTTTGAGCGATTCTATCTGTAGATGTTCTATAGGAACTCGGCTGACTTTACTGCAATTACAATGAAAATTGGTATGGTATTACTTTGAGCTATTAGTAACTCATATATTTCATATGAGCTGCATTGGCTTAGTATTTCTTCTAGAAATTATAGATATATATGCTGCTTACTCAACTGCTTGAGTTTTTCTTCTTGCTACTGAAGAGCCCAAGCCTTGGCTTTTACTAGCCAACTAGTTTCCACTTAATCAATATCTTTATTGATATATATATACTCTTATTAACTTATAAAACTTATATGAATTCTTAACAATCCAAAGTGTATATCAATTTTCGTGCAACAGCTCTCCTTCTTCTTCTGCCTCTACTGCTTCCTGTGTTATTATACCCTGAACCCATTGAAAATGGGAAATCAGGGTATAATGTTTTTGTGAAAATGTATGTAACAGGCAGAAGGAGACATCGCAGACCCCATAAAGTATATATATTCTTGATCAGCTCGATGAGCTGAGTCGATTAAGCCCTGTCCGTCTGTCCGTCCGTCCGTCCGTCCGTCCGTCCGTCCGTCCGTCCGTCCGTCCGTCCGTCCGTCTGTATGAACGCGCTGATCTCGTAAACCACAGAAGCTAGAGATCTGAAATTTGACATGAATATTCGTGAATACCATACGCTATACGAGTTTGTTTTATTTTTTCGATAACTCATCCCGTTCCCGAGTTATCGATAAATTTCGATAAATTTACTTTCAATTAAGTGACCCATTAAAGCTAGAGACTTCAAATTTACTGTGCATATAGGTGCAGTGAATGCGGACAACTTGCAGTTTTTGGATTTTGGATGCCACGCCCCCTTCGCCCACAATTTGCAAAATCCGTATTTCAAATACTAGAGACTTGTGCTTTGGCAAATACACACATATGAATGCCATAAACACACTGTGAAAATTTCATTAAGAAAGTCCATCTGCAAAAAAAGTTATTAAACATTTAATTTCGCATATCATAGGCATATTGAAGCCCGAGCGCAGTCGCTGCTCAGTTAGCAGAGCGCATGCTGCTCATATTACGTGTGTATGTGTTGCTTGCAATATACATATATGCAAAATAATCATAGCATGCTTCCAATATGGACTATTCGAAGGGTTCAGGGTATCTCTTAGTCGAGCAGTCTCGACTAGAGCTTGCTTACTTGTTTTTTTTTTCGTGTTTCACTTTATGTGCTGGCATATGAGGTCGCTTTAGAGCTCTATAAGCCATACATAAATGACGCTCTGAACAAGGTTTGTGCTTTAAAATGCGTTTACGAGAGACACTTGAGCGTCGCCTTTTGATGGCTTCTCCTTTAATCAGTGGCAATGCAAGCGAGTCCTTTGGCATGCTTGGAACAGGAATTGCTTGGGCGCCAGCTTCAGCTTCAGCTCCAACTCCTGCTGCTGCTCCTGCTGCTGCTCCTCCTCCTGCTCGCACCCTCCAATGACTGCCTGCTAATTGAGCGCTAAAAATAGCAGCAAAGCCAGGCCCCGACCACGACCATGCCCAGACCCATTTCCATAAACGTTTGTATTTCACTTTATTTTTTCGTGGTTTTTCGGTGAACATCTTTGTTTGCTTTTCATTCTGCTGCATAAAATGTCAACATTAAGCGGCTTAAATTGTCGCATTCTGAGTGCAAAGATCAGTCGTTGTTGTTTTTTAAAGCTAGCACTAAAATAGGCAAATGGCAAAGATTAAGCGGTCAAGACTCGAATTGAAGCCATTTGCTGCAAAATAAAACCAAATAAATTCTAGGAATGAAGGCAGCTAATGAGTTTCTATCGAACTGGAAGCAGGCGAAGTAAGCACAGAACCAACGATGGTTGCAACGTAAAATATATATAGAGTTAAAAAGTATATATCTAGAGTTAAATTTAATTTTTAGTTTAAGACAATTTTAATAAAACATAATTTTAAAAAAAATATTTTTAATAAAAAAGATTTTAATATAATATAATTATAATAATAAATAATTTTAATAAAATATTATTTTGACAAAAAATAATTTTAATAAAATATAATTTAAATAAAATATAATTTTAATAAAATATAAATTTAAAAAAATATAATTTTAATAAAAAATAATTTTAATAAAAAATAATTGTAATAAAAAATAATTTTAATAAAATATAAATTTAAAAAAATATAATTTTAATAAAAAATAATTTTAATAAAAAATAATTTAAATAAAATATAATTATAATAATAAATAATTTTAATAAAATATAATTGTAATAAAAAATAATTTTAATAAAATAAAATTTTAATAAAATAAAATTTTAATAAAAAATAATTTAAATAAAAAATAATTTTAATAAAATATAATTTTGACAAAAAATAATTTTAATAAAAAATAATTTTAATAAAGTATAATTTTATTAAAAAATAATTTTCACAAAAAATAAAAAATCAATCAATCTTAGAGCTAGCTCAAATCAGAATAACAAAAATTTTAGGATTTTAAAGATTTCTAAAGGATATCATAATTGTAGTATAATAAGCTATTAAAGAGCTAAGCTTAAATGCTAATGAACTTTAAAATAATTATAAAATAACAAATTTAATGTAACCTCTTGGCCAACTCAAGTCTTTGGCTTTGCCATGCCTTGCACTAGGCTATTGTCAGCTCAATATGCAGCTTTTCCAAAAGCTGACTGCAAACAAATCAACTCGTATTTCATATAGGCAGAATTTTCCATTTTCACACAGTTTCCTCCATTTTCAATTAAAGTCTGATATGGAATCAAAAAATCTTTCCACCTGCCCAGTGGAAAAGTGCAAACTCAGCCCACATTCAGCGTCTACTATAACAGGACAAATATGTTATTGTTGGTTGCTGAATAAGAACAAAATATGTTAACTTAATTAAAAAGAGAAGCAGAATAGAAAAAAAATAACAACAAAAACTTATTTTTTCCTCTTAACTGACTTACAAATTGGCCAACTAGAACAAGCCTGGCCATGTTTGCTGTGTGTTTACTGTACTTGTTGTTGTTGTTGTTGTTGTACAAGTACATAGCCTAAATCCAACTTGAATTACACAATTTTGTGGCCAGTGAAAAACTCGACACACAGCTCGCCCACTCTCTCTCTCTCTCTCTCTCTCTCTCATGCCCAGAGAAATGTGTTGAAATGATAAATGGTTTGTGTGTGTGTGTGTTTGCCTCTGTGTATGTGTGTGTGCGTGTGCGAATGAAAAATATGATTTGTGCTCACTCTGGCCACATAATGAACAAAAAGTAGAAAAGGAAATGCAAGGCTCAATAGCTGAGGCAGCAAATGAAAAGCCTGACTAAAAATCTCCATGAAAAATCACCTGTGCACAGGTAAAACTCAAAAATTTACCTCAATTTATGCTAGTTAGTTGGATTTTTGCAGGCAGCCGATTGCAATAGGCAATAGACAAGCAGAGGCACAATAATTAACCAATTAACAGGACGAAAGGGCGGTATAGAGGGAGGCCCAGTCCAAGCGTCCATTTGGGTCACGCAAAAGCGCCTCAGCTTACCTGGCCTACCTGGTCTAAAGGTTTTAGCCTGAAGTTGTACAGCTTCATTCTGGCCCAAATGAGCTGGCAGTTAACACAATTAAATTGTGGCTATATGAATATGCATATATATATATATATATATATATATATATATATATATATATATATATATATATATATGTATATATTTTCCATATTTATATCCCACAAGTCTGCAGCAGACTCGTGTCTATTTGCCCATTTCAACAGTTTATTCACTTGGGCATTGTAAAGTTTCAAAATATTTGCGCGGCAATCGCCTGCCTCTGCCTCTGCCACGCCCACATCAAAACACAGCCTGATTTATGTATATACACTCGCTTTAACTCTAGCTAGGCTAATGAAAACTGTGCCGAAAAATGGGACCAAAGATAAACTTGAACGTGTTTTCAGGCCCAGCCACGCCCCGCGCATCGCCCACTCGTACACTCCACATCACATCTAAGTAACTATAAAGCACTTTGGATTGCCCCAACACACACACACACACACACACACACCCAGAGAGAAATTTGTTGGGGCCGTTCGACTGCCTCACGTAGAGCTGAGCTTAGGGCATGTGAACCTTTGTTGAAGAATCTGCGTGGGCGGCCAGTGGGGGTGGTTGCCCTGGACAACTACACTAGTCAACTAAGATGTGGAGTAAAAAACACATATTGCTCAAAACTCGCTGTCCTTGCCGGCGCCCATCGACCATTGCCCCATGTCCGATGGCCAAAATCCAATACCTTGGCAGGTAGTCAGGTGCGTGTGCTCCCACTTATGAGTGGCTTTTAGTCTGGTCTAATACGCATCATTAGAACATTTAACAGGAAGCACGTGACGGCTCAAAGTGGAGGCGGCACAGTTTGCGTGCCTCCCAAATCAACAAAAAAAAAAAATAACAAAAAAAAAGGATTTCTCAGGTGAGCTTTTAAGTTGTGATTTTTTGTTGTTCGTTAATTTAATTTTAGGGCAAAAGAAAATTGTTGAAATAATACAATAAGAAATATAATAAAATTAATTTAATGTTAATATTAATTTTGTTAATTAAATAAAAAAAATTAAAATTTCATTTATTTGTATATTTTTATTTAAATTATTTATATATATTAAATCATTAAATTTCAAACAAATTTGTTTCCCATTGGATTCAAATTTAAATAAAAGCGCCAAACATTAAACGGTGCCACCTAATGCACAGTGCTGCCACACTTTTAGCAGAATTATTTGCCATCCACAGCAAAATTCAACATGCGATAGCAAGCTATCGATTAGTAAGCGGCAAAGATTTTCATTTAAAAAAGTTGAATAAACAGAAGCAGGAGAACTACACTCCTAAGAGAGCTACACTTAATGAAATAAATAACTGTAAACTTATGTATGTATGTAAAGAGCACACTTACCAGCTTACAGCTTACACTGTTTTCAAATTTTTGACTAAATCTGTCTTACTCTTACTTTAACACTAGCTGTGGATTGCATTGTATTAGACTTGTAATTTTGTTACTTTGATTAAACTCCAAGAGTGAAGAACAGCTGAACAACACTTAACAAAAATAACTTTAAAAAATATAACAGCATTAACTTAATGCATTTCTCACTATTTAATACCATCAACTCTATTTGAACCCACACAAGAAATATTTATGCGCACCGAAAAGGCTGAAAACACGACCGATCAACTGGAGCGAGGCGCACAGACTAAATGCTTCCATTAGGTGAGCGCGCAGCTTATGCCGGCATATGTACTAATACCACGTAGAGCTCAAATGTTTTATATGCATACGCTCTCTCACTACTCAGCCAACGGTACTTAATTTCTTGCGACCAATCCAAATAAAGACATGCCGTATTCTCTTTGGATGCAGTGCCAATGTCAGAGAGGGCTTAACATTCGCTCACAACATCCACATTATCCACAATAACTTCCACAAGTTTCTCTTAAAATCGTTTTATTACATATTTTATAAAGCTATTTAATTGTTAACATTTGTATTTAGTTGTCACAAGCAGAGTTTAATAATTAATTTAAAAAAGCTATTTGTGTGTTGTATGTGTGTGTGTAGTTCTTCTTTGTCTAATTGCAGTGTAAGAGGTGTGTTTCGTTAAAAGTAGAAAATTTACATTAATTGAAAAAATACTTTGAGTGCCTGCAGCGCACCATTGCGATGTTTTTTCTTCGCTCTTTTGTTTTTGTTGTTTTTTTTTTTTTTTGGTACGAGTTTTGTACATTACATATTAGAAACTAAACTAAAATAGATCGTTAACGGATCTGTGTTGGCGTTATTTAGAGCGTTGCCAGATCTATAATAAAAACTAGTAAGAGCTTTGCCAGATCTGAGTCAGAGCTAAACTGAATCAAGCTATAACCCGAGAACCAGCAACGATCCTGAACAGATCTAGCCCAAGCTCTTGATAGATCGAAACCAGCTCCTCTCCATATCTACATCGGATCCTCGCCAGATTCTAATGCATTCGTAGCTCAGACCTACACCGATCCCGTCTCGATCCTGGCCAGCTTCTAATGCATTAAGTAGACAATGGCGGCGATCAAACCCGTGACCAGCATCGATGCACGTCCCACAGATGCAGCCGATCGACAATAATACTCATCACAGTTGGCCTCCAAAATGGTTTTGTACTGCTCGAGTACGTCCGACCAGTTGCACAGCCCCACCTTGCACCAGTCCAGCTGGACGGCGTTCTGGTTGAGGAAGAAGACGACCTTCTCCTTCTCCAGCTCGGCGGGGCAATTATACTTGACGCCCACAAAGTTGCCCGCGAAAGGACCCAGTTGGCTGGTCTTCCAGCGACGACTTGTCATCGAATCGTAGTTATCCGCTCGCAGTTTGATGTCATCCTTGCTGACGCCCAGCGCCGTGAGCAGCGTCTGCAGACCCGTCGAGTGGGCGAAATAGGCGACGACATGTGGCGAGACGGGACTGCTCAAGCGGGCGACCATATCCTGCACGGCACGGCAGTTAAAGCGTTTGTTCTCCTCGAAACCGTAGCCTGAGCCATAGTAGTACTTCAGATCCTCGGCATATTCCAGCACTGTCACCTGCTCCGGCAGGAAGGCGCCGCACCAAACGCTCGTACGATCCACTTGCCAGGCCTGCTCATAGCGGCACATGTCAAACATCAGCTTGATGTCGTCCTCGGCAAGGAATGTGAAGCTGTGTGGGCGAACGGAAGTCAGTACTGGATAGGGATAGAGTAAGGATTTTTCTACACTCACCCAAGTCGCTTGGTAATATCAGCTATGGTGCGATTCCAAATGGCGCTATTACGATATTTGTGATACTCGGAGCCCTCGCCCTTGTAGTTATTGTCGTTGAAGTCCGAGCAGTAGTCATAGGGACGCAGCAGCAAATCCTTCTCGGGTATGTCCGCGGCGGTGGCCACATTCGCATCGCCGAACAGACCCTCGGCAAAGCCCCTGAAACTCTCCGTGGTGCGCTGCCTGTCAGTGTGTCGGAACTGAAAAGGACGAAGGGTAGAAGTAGTTGAAGTGTTAATTAAGTACATCGGGGAACTTATTTTGAAGCTAGGATAACAAGCTTAGATTTAGGATTGAAGCCTTTAGCCCTTATAGACCATATAGCTCAGTTCATCTCAAAGTCTTACCAGATAGTAGCTATCATTGTATTTGTTGGGCAATACAGTGGGATAGTAGCGCTGATAGGTCTTGGCCGTGCCGCGCAAATCCTCGTAGCCCTGGCTGGTTAGATGCTGCTCAATGTCAACTGTGATGCTCGTATTCCATTTCCACATCTGAATGGCAGTGAGATCGATGAGGCAAAGAGCATTCTCATCGGGCTTGGTGCGTAGCACGCGATAGTTTCTGACAATGGAATCGCGGATCTAGAAGAGGGTAAAGTGGAGATTAGCGTTGCTTTCAGTTAGGAATAGGGCCACTTACCTCCTCTAGTCTGGGCGCCTCCTTGATGGTGCTTGGTGTGGGCAGGCGTGTGCCATGCCTGTGGAAGATCCACATTTTCTTGGGTTCACAGCCGGGCACCTGATACTGTTTGTCCATGTTGGTGCCTTTGACAATCTGATAGGCTGTCTTCGAGCTGAACTGGCGAGTCTGTGGCCTTTCCGTATCCTTGTTAAAACAATAGTCCTGCTGCGCATAGGCCAGGCAGGCCATCGCCAAGAGCAAAAGCAGACGCATGACTGCAATAAGATTGTTGAAATTGTGAAAATTTAAATGGAATTTAAGTGGGCCCAGCCCAGGATTTCTATCGAATATCCTTGAACTGCCGCCCAGATGTCATATGTGTGGACAGAGACAGCTGAACAGCTGAACAGGTGTGTGTGCAGAGGTGGAAGGCGGTCACTAGGTGTGGCATTTAAATTGCTTTACTCTGCGCGTCTGCCAAGGAGTTGACTTGAGTTGAGTTGAGTTGAGTCAAGACAATAAAGGGCAGGGCCCCAATACGAAATTTTGTTTTCACCTATAAGAAAATGCTGGCACACACGCATATATATATATATGTATATATACACACACATACACTCTCTCTTACACCTGGAAATTAGGCTAATGATTTTGCGACTGACAAATTGCTGCAGTTTTTCCCAGCCAGAGCTAGCCTTAGTCATCATAAAATCCAACTAACGCCCCCTTTAGATTCGTGCGACTCTGGGACTGTGCGAACTTGTTTGTGCCATAAAAATAATGTTTCATGTAATGTTTCAATTTGTAGCACACTCTGTTTACATGGAGCGTTACCCGCATCTAAATTAATTTACAATCGATGGGACAAACTCACTCACCAAGCGATTCAGTTTGCCCTCCCTCCCAGATTCGGTCTTTAATGAGTAAACAATCTAAACTTGATTAACACAATTTATATTCGATATTTGAGTCAATTGCTTAGGCTCGATGCATGGCATTCCTCTGCAGACCCTTTTCTGGGCAGCTCCATTGTCTCTTTTTTATATTCCTTCTCCAACCCTTTACTATTTCATATACTTTGTTAGTTTTCCCCCATGTGCAGCACCCCTTCCAAGTGTCTCCTTTTATGAGGACACAATGTAAGCATAATTAATACAAATTTTATTTGCTAATTTAATCAACTGGCGAAGCTCTTTACACATCATTTTTTACCTTTTAGGCATAGTTATTCGAGTGCTCTCAAGTCTTTTTCCGTGAACCCTATGTGAGCCGCATCTGAGACTTTTTTCAAGACCAGTCGTATATCCTTTCTCTTGCCAATTCCGTTTTCCAGACTAATTCCAAGAGCCTTTCCGACTTCTCCTAGGAGGCCTCCCAAGACCGCTCCATAGACCACTTTCTAGATCACTTCGTATTTCTTTCTAGACCCCTTCTAAGTTCCCTTTTTAAAACCCTTTCTAGACTCCATGCTGGATCCCAACCTAGACCCCTTTCAAAACTCCTACATATATCTAGAACGCCGACAAATGTTCTCCCTAAACCAGTCCGTGGACCTTTAGGTATCTCTATATACCCCGCTGTAGACCCTTCCATTAACCTTTCTATGCACAGCCCTCTAGAATACGTTGCATGAACGTCAAGTCTAGACTATACTACCCTCTCTCATTATACCCTCTTCTCCTTATACCCCTTTTATAGACTCTCATTTTCTCCCACCTAGTCCTTCTATATACACCTCTTCAACCATCTTCATACACCCTTATTAATGATTGCAAAATGCTAAAATTTAATTATTTTAAATTGAGGTCAACTGTAGTAGGCCTTGTACTCATAATTAAATGATAGTTCTAAAGAACTCTTTAAAAATTTATTTAACGAACTTTCAATTTACTCCGAAAAGTCTTCAAAATGTGTATCAAGAAGTTGTTAGAGAAGCTCAAGCCCACCAATGCGCAAAAGACGATGATCGCGGTCTTGTAAGTAGGATTACAAATAGTTACACTATTTATATCTACAGTTATCTTTAACTATTTGCACGCCCACAGCATGCCGTCCGCTGCCACCTTTGGTGCGGCTGCTGGGTTGGCCGTCATCTACCTTACCGACTGGCGTGTTATCACCAACTATATACCGATCTACAATACCAAATATCCCAAGGAGCCACCTAAATAATAACTATTTAACCGCTGCATATTCAGACTGCTGATTGAAGGTCTTTGGCTTTAGTTCAATAAACAGTTGAATTTGAAAATTACGTATATATATATATATATATAGATTTAAAGATATATAGGGGTATATGCAATTTGTATTTGTGTTGCCACAATGCAAAAGTAAATAAATTGCTGCCAATCAAAATAAACACACCAAAAAACAAGACTGTGAAACGAAAACTATTAAATCGGAAAGACAACAATAAACTTTTGGTTTTTAAAGCCAGAAATAGATCGAAGACAAGTGGCTGAAATATGGAATGTAATTGATAGATACCCACTGTGCCTATGGGCAATATGAAGCTTATAATAATTTTACTTAGGTATAAAATACATATATATTTATATATATATTAAAGAAAAAAAATATTAGATACATAATTTTTTTAAATTAAAAAATGGATTATTTCTTAAAAATTTTATAAATATATAAGTATTAAATATCATTAAATAATATATGATATATACATATATATATATATATATATATATATATATATATATATATATATATATATATATATATATATATATATATATATATATATATATATATATATTACTTTTAAATTTTTAAAATGAAAAACTTTAAATTAAAAAAAAAAATATATATTTATTTTTATTTTTTAAGCTGAACTCTGTACTTCCCTATGCGATTGCTTATCGAAACTCCCAAGCGAACCTTTTTCACAACATTTTAGCAGCCACAAAACTGAATTCCCAAGGAAGCTATAAAATGAATATAAGCGATTAGCTTACCATAAATAATCTAATTGTTATTGCTGGTAAATGTAAATGTTGATATTCCTATGCTAAAACACAAGAGAAAATTGATTGGCATAGATATGCCTTCCTGAAAGCTAAGTATAATACATCAGCAATAACATCAGATCGGGCTCTATCAACTATAATAATACTACCTACCTTTGTGCTATAAAAGTCAGAGAGAAAAATGTTCTGCTTATCATATTCATATCATTCTAGTTCACTGACTATCCAAACACTGAAGTGCTACAAGCTTCATATAACTAGTCTAAGTCTAAAAGTAGCCAACAACTCCCAATGCCAGTTCCTCTATTTACAGGGTATATCCGAGATGAGCGCACATCTGTGGTCATTGTTTACAACAGCATTTAGAGCAGAGCAGACGCTGCCCTAATGCAATTGTGCAACATCTCGCGTCACATTCATGACGTCAGGCAGCCCAAATGCAGCTGGGTGGGAGGGGCAGGCAAATGGAGGAGGTAGACCACAAGTGAAGTTGAACTAAGTGCTGCCAGTCGCAATTTTCCAATTTCAATTAGACAAACAACGCGAGCCTAAAACAGAAAACTATTTCCGAAGGCCAGCTGTGCAGATAGAAGATCGAAAATCGAATGGAAACTGAGATGCAAAGCAAAACAGCTTTGATACTCGTTCGTAAGGTGCAAGCGGGCATATTGGGTTTGTCTGTATGAGTAAGGAATTAGTGGGGTCAGTAAGACTGGGGAGATTAAAATTTAAAATACATATATAAATATAGCTATAGCGTTGCCCAATTGGTGCAGGTATTATACAGTCAGTCATACCCGACAGCAGTATTCATTCTCAACTATTTACAATTTCAAGACCGTCTTAGCGATTAATTGCACATTGAATGGCGCTGGCGGTTTGGGGCTGAGGCAGGGAATAGCTGCGGCTACCCTCTAATTGCCAATGTAATATTCCCACCCACTCCCAAGCGTACCGCCTCTCGAGGCCCGTTTGATTCGTGCAATTGAATGCGTCGCCTTTGTTTTCTCAATGCGAAATTAAAATTCCAATTTGAACAGCGCGCATCTGCTTAGATCACTGCGAGAGCACTATCTATACGGTACTCAAACATATAGTATATATATATATATATATATTATGTCTATATCTGTATAGCTACAGTTAACAATCTAAACTGTACAGCCCCGCTAGTCCCCCTCTCAACCACGCCTACAACGCATCTATAAATCGCGTTTATGTGTTTTAAAATAGCCATTGAAATCGCTTTATTGTATTCCTTATATATACCCTTGCCTTGTGGGTATTATGATAATGTATAAAGCATTGTGACAGACAGCTATGAAATCGAAAAGTACGCATATATATGCATATATGCCTGATAAGACTAAGTGTGTTCTATCTCAAGTAGACAGTGCATCAGCGTTTCTTATTGTCACTTGTCATGGATTCAAAGGGCAGTTGGATCGCTTGGAGACATTATAGAGATTCTAAAGTAATGAGAATTATATAAGATTAAATTAATTGAAAACAAATTTTTTAAATACAAAATTTGTTACCAAAAATTAAAATTTTTTTAAATCGTAAAAAACATTTTTTTTAATCAAATAAATTTATTTAAAAGAAATTAATATAATTTGAGGCCTTCTTTAACCAGCAAATTTTTGATCAACCTTTTGAAAGCTCCTACAGCATGTTAATCAGTCAGTATATAAATTATAAACAGTTACGTAAATAAGTGGCAATATTATTTACTAGATATAAGCATTCCAGCTTTACATTGGCTATCAATAAAAAGGCATACACAACTGTATGAGTATACATATATATATTTAACTGCAAAAATTATAATTCAATTTTAATTTATAAAATCTGAAAAAATCCGTTTTATTTTTTTTTTTTAAGATTTCTTGAAAATTGGTTTAATTAATTTATAATTTGAAGCGACTTTTAATAAATCTATTTTGCTTCCAGTCGTTAGGAAGACATTAAACAAAGCTATAAAAAAACTAATTTTACAATTGTTGTTGGTAATATTTTAAAATATATATTATAATTAATATTCTGCATTTAAGTTTTTCCAATAAAATTAATTCCTAAAAATTCCTATTTTATTAGAAGAGTATACATAAATATATATATAAATATTTACAGTAATTTATGTACATATGTATTTATATATATTCAACTTGTTCATATTTCATCGTTATAAATACAATTTAATTCGTGCTATTTCTCATTTGTTTTTACTATGCCTTAGTTGATTTATTAATTTATTTATGTTTTCATTCAGACGTACGTGACATTTACTAATTTTTGCTTAATTTTTAAGCAGAAAAACGGCAATGCAGAAATATGTTTGCCTCGTGCTGAAATATATATATGTATATATATATACAAACATTTATACAGATCTAATATTTATGCTGCCAGCTGCTGCAGATTTCACACAGTTCGAAATGAAACTGACCAACAAAAAAAAAAAACAAAAAAAATTTAGGTCCAATCATAATTTAATTGATTTGTTATGGAGGCACACAGATTGCCATAGCTTCAACAGCAAAGAGAGAGAGAGAGAGAGAGAGATCTGCCGCACTCTCTCTCCCTCTCTTTAGATCATTGAACTTAGGCTCTGCAATTTATTAGAGATTACGCAACACTGTAAGCTATGAGCTGCAAGTATTTCTAGTTGATTGATAAACACGCAAGTGTGAGGCGTTTTCTTAGCGTTTCCAGCGCGATTTTAAACGCTAGCGCTAAATAATCGCTACATAATTTGCAAGTGTCTGTCAAATTTGACAGTTAGTCAAGAAAAGCTGTTTTTAGCGCACATATGAGCAGCATTTAGCAATACACTGAACGAAAATGGCTGTGAAAATATTCATTAAAACTATAATTTTCAGTTCTGTTTATTTTATATAATAATAAAATAAAAATTAAATTATATTGTGAAGATATGGTAAGTTTTGCGTTGAGTTTTTCTCGCAGTGTATTAATTAGCGAAAATATGCCAACAGTTGTGTGTATCAACAAAAGATTTTAAAGCATTCAATTAGCATCAGATACAAATCGAATGTAAGCACTTGATAGGAATATATATATATATATATATATACCGGAATTATATAATCAAATATGCTGCACAACACTTCTGCCGGAACACACTTAAATTTGTTTTAATAATATCAGGAATGTATGAAATAAAATAAAATGAAAATGTCTAGACTTGAGCATTGAGCATTCGATGATCTGCATCTAGTTAGTATGCAAGAGACATGGGCAACCCTTTGGGATAGGTATATGTATACTACATTTATATATATATATATCCAATTGTAATCAAGTTTGGGAGACATGTCTGTGGCGCATTTGAAATTGGACAGAGCTGCGACCATAAACGTCAGACATTTCCCCAATGAAGCGCTTGATCTTCGCTCTGTGGGCAAAAAGACATTTTAATTTATCACTTCTCTGCCTATATATATATATATATACACACATATTGATGATCTGCCTCCCTCTCTCTCTCCCCGTCACTCTCCCTCTCTTATTATTTATTTAAAGTGCTGACCTTAAGGGTATAGTTAGCTATTGATATGTAGCTCTGGACGAGGGGAAGCGCTGAGGTTGGGCAGGGTCACAAACAAAAATTTCCACACACAAATTTTTGTTTTGACTCTTGGAATGTTGCAAGAGTTTTCGGCTGTTTTCTTGAGTTCCGAAATACACCAAGAACTATTTGGCGAAAAACAAAAGGCGAGCGTCTCGTAAAAACTTAAAAATAAATTAAATAAAAAATACTTTGCAGCGTCGAGTCTTGTGTTTTATGTAGCAAATTGAAATTGAAAACATTTTCAAATCAAATATTAAGTAATACCCATTAAAAAACGAGACCCGAAAGCAGAGCTAAATTTGACATCAAACGCTATTTTCAGCACGAAAGCGGGAAAAGTGGGAAAACTGTTCTGATTTTCCTTCTCATTTTCTCCTGCTCATCCTCTGCCTGTTTTTGGTTAAGGTTAAGTGCAGATACTGCCACTAAACGTCTAATGCCAAAAATCTATTTGGCAGCGTGGCCAAAAATAATTATATCTAGACTCAAAGAGTCCAAGCGCAAAACTATTTTATTTATTTTTTTTTTTTGACAAATTTTTGCAAAAATTTATTCAATTTTATTTTAGTCCAAATGAAATATGAAAACTGACAAATGTGAAAGGTATGGAAACTGCTCACAACTTAGGCGAGGGTGTGATAAAATGAAAGAAAAGCAAAAGGGAAAAACCGGTTTTTCCCAACTGTCGTTTGTTTTTTTTTTTTTTTTTTTTTTCGAAAACCAATTTTCATGTTGGCCTAAAAGTCGCGCCGCGATCAGGTAGCCAAACACTTGAAGCGCTAACACCACACAACACTAAACAAATAGTTAAGGCTTACACACACACACACACACACACACACACACACCTAGCCTAGTAGGCCAAAGTGTTGTGCGACATTCTCTTGTACAGTTTGTTTTGATGCCCTATGTAACAGGGCATATTAGTTTATTCAGCTTTATCTATACCAACAACTGTTGGCCTGTTTGAAGCATCTAATCCACCTAAATGTATTGCTCTAACTATTTATATATCTATTTGAGTTTATTCTATATAAAAACCAGCTCAGTCAACTTCCAGGCTTAGCTGACTTTATTTTGCTCTACATATATGTATGTTATAACTTATCACACATCATATACTGAAGCTGTCAATGCGCTTTTCTTTAACAATTTCTTCCAGTTTCATTACAGATCTCTGAATACTTGGTTTTCTGAGCATATATCTCGAAGACTATAGCAGCTAGAGAGCTGTATTTTGGTATGTAAATACATCTTAAAGTTATAAAGGAGGAAAATATTAAGTTTTGTAAATATATCAACAAAAACCCATAAAAGAGAATCATATAAATATGGCAGTACTCGAAGTTTTATATAAACTATACAGAAAAAATATATATGGAAGGGTAATGAATTTATAACTGTTATAACTGTTAAATTTTAATTTTTTTTTAATTTTTGATATATCATAAATCTATCTGTATACCCAACCTCTGAAACTTGAGATCATTCACTGGAATTTCGAATTTCATATACCTGCCACGCCCATATATAGACCCTATATGCTCTATATAATTAACCTTTATTGCTCATCGTTTTCAATTAACTTTCAACAATTTTGGAGTCACTTTCATGCAAAATTTCGCCAACTCTCAAACCCTCTTTAGAGACCAACTACAGGCTAATGCCTCAACATGTTGTCTGGCTTGTCATCTATTTATCTTTGGTTTTACCAGCTTGTTCAAGGTTTAATGAGCCACAAAAAAGAATAAAAAGAAAAACTGGAAAGCGAGCGTGCTTAATTAGTTCCAAGCGGCCTATTATAATAACTCGATCTGATTCTCTCTCTTTTTTTTCGGCTGTGGGAAGTCGCGTGCTGCATTGCTGCGTGGCAAGTCATAAATCTGTATGCCTGCTGTGGGCGTGTCGCCTGGGCGTGTGGGCGTGGCATGTCCACTATTTGTCCTAGGCTCAAGCGATTTGTTTAACTTATCTCAGGCCATGTACAACGCAACAACGAGAAAGACAAAAACTTTTTAATTGTTCCACATTATATCATGCACAAGCATTATATTCACTTCTGTTTTAACTTTTGTCATTCTATTTTCTTTATTATCTTTTTTGGGGAATTTGTTAATTCATTTGAGTGCCAGTTAATTATTTTGATTGCGCGCGTTTTAGAACGCGTGCAAAAAAACAAAAAAACAAAAAAACGCGTGCGATTTGCATGCGATTAGTTCAGGGGAGGAGAGTAAACTGAGTCAGCGTGTGGGGCGGGGGAAAGGTAGGGGCCAGGCAATGGGTTGGGTATTACCACTGACAGCTGCCAACTGTTTAACCAAGCCCCACAATTTCAACTGCCTAGAAGAGAGTTCAGTAAACCTAGGCTAACAACCAGAAGACAAAAACTTTCCAGAGGAAATCGTTTAAGCCAGAAGAGACTTTATAATTAGCTAAAAGATCATGTCGAAGATTTGCCACACTAGAGAGAGTTTTGGTAGAAATAAGTATTATAAATAAATTATAATTGATAATATTTTGAGACAAACACTATATATATATATATATATATATACTATATAATATATTATTTTCAAATAAGTTCAGAAGAAATATAGCTTCTATGAGCTCTTATATTGCAGAAAGCACAAGAACCGATGCTTACAAATATTTTTAAATATTAATATATAATTTTTAAATATATAAAACGTTTCAAAATTTTAATATAATTTTAAAATTTATATAAAAAAAATTAATAAAATTTTGTATTTGAATTTAAAATCTCTAAGCAAAAATTTAGATCATAGGAGAATAAAATTTACTTTCTATTTATCCGATTATTTTTACCTTACTTCGGGTACTAATAGAATACCCTCAATGTAAGAATCTATCTTTAAAGCGGAAGACAAACAGTTAGACAAGACAACAAACACCTGAAGACTAACGTAGTTCATATATATAATTAAAAAGTCTTAAAAAGTTCAAAATATTTTACATATTTTACGACATAGTTAAAATACTTGCAGGTAGTTAAAATAAAATCACACGCTGCGTGGCTGAAGAAACCAAAGAAAAGAAGCTGAAGAAAACACGCAAAAAGACAAGAAAACAAAACAAATTGTTCCCAAAAACTTGATTAATGTAGCCCCCATAGCCCCCATAGCCCCCGCCCTGCCAAATCAAATTTCAGCGATTTTTCATTCATATGCAAAAAGGTGGCTCACAAGAAAATTAGCCGGCAACTCGGCCAAGCATTTTGTTGAGCTCATCAAAAAAGAGAGAACAAATTAAAAAAAAAAAAATTCAAATGTTGTTTTCATTGTTGTTGTTAGTCAAATCAAATGGCGTGTCAATGCGAGAGTCTAAGGCATATCAAATCTGTTATACAACTAATATTGGACGATTATTTATAACAGAGGACAAGAACAGGTTTTCTCACACATAAACAAACGATATTTTCAGTTTTTTCTTTTTGTTTAACAGTCAGTAAGACACTATTGCATTTAATAATTATATTTGATATATATATTAATAATTTTATTAAATGCGACTTTAGAAACAGACCTATACCAATATTTGAAAGGCACTCGTAGGCAGCGCGTAAAGAATTTTTAAACGTTTCACACAAATCGGGTAAACAGCCAAACGGGCAGCGCAACGTAACGCAACTGAACCGCACACGAACGCGTCTCAAATGAAACTGAAACGAAAGAGCGTAAATAACGAACGTTTATAGCGACACGACGCGTGAGAGCGCTGCAGGCGGCAGAGCAGCAGTGGAACAGAAAGAGCACAGCAGGCAGCAACGATAGTGAGATATGCACTAGAGCAGCAGCAGCAGAGCAGAGTAAGCAGCGACGCGGCGCAGAGTAGAGTACGAACTTCATTAGAGGAGAAGAAGCGAAATAGAACAGCGCGACGCAGAGCAGACGTGAAACAAGTAGAACAGAGCGTGAGCATCACGGCAGAGCATGAGCAGCGCAGCAGCAGCGAACAGAGCGTAAGCAGCAGAGAGAGCGAGTGCAGGTAAACCGATAAGTGCGACATGTCACGACTTGTCTAGATCCTTGTTTGGCATAATGATAATGATAATATACAGCAAATTAAAGGAAGAAAAACTCTATATATATAATAACGCTGATAACTTAAAGTATTATCGGTGTTTAAAGGTCTTACAATTAATCACAGAGATTATTTTTGGTAACAGGTATTTGATTTGCAAGCACTTCAGGGTAAGGCTTGCCTGCGCTATTGTTAATATTGATATTGTCATGATTTTTCGTAATTTGACATAATCGAGCCACTTGTCGCCTGCGTCACAAATGCTGATACAAAATTGTTATTGAATTAAGATTTTCAGTCCATCAGACAAACGCCTCGTCAGGCAACTCGTTATCTTTGTCCATTTCAATGAAGCGCTCGAGCGCCACTTGGAAGTTCCAATTGGCTTCGTCCTGCAGGACGCGTGTGCACCATTTGGGACGCAGTCCGGTAATCTCCTGGAATATATGCAGCTTGTGCTCCTTGACATCCACGGACTCTTCCACTGCTTTGGCAGCCCGCGGATCTTCATCGTGCGCCACGACAAATTTGAAGGCATCTCTCGCCTGCTTTGGCGACGGATTCATAATGTTCAAGCGTTCATTGACGATGCGCATGCGCTTCGCACCTTTGCCAACACCCTGCAAAAAGAGTATAGGAAAAGTTGAGTAAGTTCCAGAGCAACTATTCCCACCACTCACCAATCCAGTTGCCTCCACTTTGAGCACGAACTGCCTGCTAAAGGCCAGCAACAGGTCTGGCTCATCGCGCAGCACGCCGTTCACATTGATTACGGCCATGCGCTCATTGTATTGCATCACATCCGTTTGCAACGAGACCATATCATGCTTCACCTCTGGCAGCTGCATCAGCACCTGCATTATATCATGCTCGCCCACATGGACGCGACAAGTGTCCATCGAGTTCTTGAGCAAATTTCTGCTGAAATAATTGTATTTATTGATCCGCTTGCAGAGCTCCTGCGTTGGCTTTGAGGGATAAGCGCGTCGAATGTCGTAGTCGGAGGTCAGCGTGAAGATGGAATCATCGGAGTAGAAGCGACTCAGATTAATGCGCTCATCCGATTTCTCGAATTCCAACAGAAAAGGAGCCAAGAACTGTTCGCTCACTAGCTCATAGGCAGCTGCATTGCAGAGGAAATCCTTTTGAGGAGCCAAACCTGGCTTTGTGCTCAGATCCACATCATCCAGTCGTACTAAGCCAGGACACATCTCCTTCACAGCCCGTATATACTCGGAAGGCAAACTGTATTTGTTGCACAGAGGATTGCCATGCAAGCGCAAGGACTTCAAGGGAATCTCGCTCAGTGTACTCAGCTGCGACAGCTCATAGATCCAATTCTGCCCAAGATCCAGGCCCTGCAGACCGTTCATCAACGACAATGTGCGCAAATTGCTGAGGCTCAAAATCTTATTGTTGCCCAAACGCAATTCGATGCAGTTGCCCAGAAATTTCCGCGATGCCATGCGCAGAATGCTGTTGAGGATGCGCGGAGAGCTTAAGGAGACGATGACATTCTCCAAGCCTTCGGTGTTCTGGAACTGCTCCAGATTCAGCACGCGATTGGTGGCATTGAAGCGCTTCTGCAAGGCCTGCTCTATGCACTTCTTTGGGTCCACATGGCCCTCCTTCACGCTGCTCACATCCATGCGCAGGTAATAGGGTATGGAGCGCTGATAGGTTAACTCCCGCTCCTGCTGGCCTGCCACGAGTTGAGGAATCTTCATTGCCAGATTGCATTCGTTAGCCAAATGGTCAATTTGATCGAAGCTGTCGCGCACGAGAAACCGATGCTCGCCGGACTCAAACTGAATGCGTGGAGAGGGAAATTAGTAAAGCCAATTAATGATAAATGGAAAGATCTGGCATATCCTTGATAGCTCCTCTGCCTCACCTTGTAGTAACAAGGATAAAATTCACTCATCTCCGGCGAAACCAATATGAAGAAGTAGTTGAACAGATCCTCCTTGCTAAACCTATGATCCGCATCGGGTATCTGTGGGAATATATTTTATTATAATTGAGTTTTCTGGTATTGCTGATACTACCAGAAAGGCATGCCAGTCCTTGCTGTCCTTGAACTGGGTCAGCTTTGACTTATTAGTCCAATCGATGCGCATACCATCGCACTCCATGTCGATCTCATAGTTGAGTGGCGTATAGAGCTTGTAGAGCTTATCAAAGGGCACGCCGTCCTAGGGATACAATATGTTAGAATACTCGCTCAGGCAGCTGAAATGGGGTATATTGGTGCATTCCAAAACCAATATAACCCAATATACCTCAGTTATCTTCTTACCACACTTTTAAAATTCTGAACCAAAGGCTTCAAGCAATCGGGATATTTGGAAGACTTTGTTAAAGGATTATTTTCCAAATTGATCTGCTTAGCTCGCATGCGCTGTAGATCGCTGCACAGGCGCTTGGCGGAACCCAGCTGCAATTGACAAACATTAGTTATATATATCTTCTATAGATATATATATATATAACCCACTAGATTTCCTGTGAGATCGAGCAACTCATAGTCCACATCGCCAAAGATTCGCATGGGTGCCAGATCGGTAAGCTGATTGTTGGCCAAATTGAAGCCTTTTATGGCACGACGCCGATCGTCGTTGTTGTTTATAACCGCGCAGACCAGGTGAAAGGTGCCCGAATTGTTCAGGCGAGCCTCGAAATACTTAAAATATGGATTAGCGCTAAAGCTGCTGAGATTCAAGACGTTCTGCACACCGTTATGTGGCTCCAGATGGTCCAAGAGACCATCGACTACCTGCACGAATTGACTATGTATCAGGGACTTACGATATACATATATATATATATATATATATATATATATATATATATATATATATATATATATATATATATATATATTATACCTCACCTGGGAAACGACGAACGGTGGTGAAATGTAATCCCTTTGATGTTCGGCCACATTGAACCATGCGGTCAAGGGTATCTCTGCGCCCGTGGAGACGCGAATGCTCAAGCAACGCTTGAAGAGCTTATCCAATGCCGGCTTACAGCTGCGCACCAAAAAGGTGTCCACAATCGAACCAACCTGCAATCGAGCCACAAAACTGTCTCAGCGAAAATGGGAATACATAGAAGATCTCTGCCTACCTGGTAGCCAACGGGAAAGAACTGTTGACCCTCCACCGTGTCGAAGAGGCCATTCAAAATCACCTCCTTGGGACTTATGGTGAAATTGAGCACGCCTTCGTGATGTACGCAAAACTCAATCCAGTTCAAGCCGGGGCTGCAGTCGTAGTTCTTGCACTTGTAATATCTGCGCGCAGATTTGTACTGCACCGCAATCGGCTGGTGGCCATGGCCACAGTACACTAAACGATCATTTGCTGCAAGAATTACATTATTTCCATACATATATAAAAAAAAATAAGTATTTGAATAATTTGTGTAATCTTACGCAGACGATTCGGATTCATTTTGCTAGTTTGACGGCCAGCGATAAAGTGGGTAATCGAACACGATAATTAATCGACAACTCAAGTTCTGGCTGCATTGGTACAGTGTAAGGATGCAGGCAGCACGTGGTACAAATGTACTAAAACTGGTACAATATTTAGGCGAATGCTAAGTTGAAATTGAATACTATATTTATATATCGAAATACAATTTGTAAATACCAGAAGCATAGATCTTTGAAATCATTGAAATATTTTTAGTTTTTAGTTTTCTTTGTATTTATGGTAGATTTGTACCAATTTGAATTATGTACATAGGTACATTTGCAGACAAGTACAAGTTATTTTTGTAAGGTGGCAACCACACTCGAAATCACGCACGATCGATAAGTGTGTGCTGCTTGAAATTCGTATTTTGCGCATTATAGACTTAATACAATATATTTATTCTTATTGTCTACTAACAGAGTCTTTCAGTTTATATATGTAATTACTTCTTGGGTGTCTTCTTCTTGGCGCTGGTCTCCTTTCTGCCCTGATAGAGCCCTGTATAGTAGCCAGACATATACCAAGCGGTCAACATGGCAACAAAATCCTGCTCCGGCTCACCGTCCATAGCGCCAGCGGGCGTAAACATGGGCGGCACAAGTGGCATCGGTGGCATCACCAGGCCAGGTGAAGGACCAGCCATGCGGCCACTCGTTGAGGGCTTACTCTTCGAGCCAGATGCCTTCTTGGCAGTCTTAGCGCGCTGCGTCTCATCAACTTCTGCGCGTTTAGCATCAAGAATTTGTTCGCGACGCGCCTTCTTACCCCAAGTGGGCAATAGGTCGGCCATGAGCACCTCCTGCTCGTTTTCATAGCCGACGTAGCGCAGCACGCAGGTGCCCGAACTCTCATTGATGGATATCACTGTGCCCTCATAGTCCAGGCCATCGGTGTATGTGGCACGTGCAAAGTCGCCAGCTTTGAAGGCTTGCTCCTGCTCCTCCACATCTTCCTGTGGCTCCAAATCGAGATCTGAAGTTGAAGCTGCTTCATTTTTTTCAGCTCCATTTGCATCACGCGTGTTTGTCGAATCGGCAATGCGGCGTGCCAGCGTTTCACGTGCCAAGTTGATGGAGTCATCGTAAGCTTTGATCAAAAGGCTATCCTCCCAAATAACTTGTTCGTCGGACATTTTTAAGTCAATTTTTGTGCGGAGTTTCAATTGAATTTATTGTGAAAATTCGAAATGGACTCGATTAACATAATCGATACATTGTGGTAGGACATATCGATGATGACAGAGTTGCCATATCACAGCTGCTGTCTCTGCGAATGGCAAAAGTAGAAGAAGCAGAGCAAAAGCGAAAATCATTCTCAGCTCGCAATTTCGTGTTTTGTTTCAAATAATAATACAAAATAATAGAGAAAAATGGCTACAGTGGAGTCGTTGTACAAGGAGCTTGTCAGTGTATGGAGCAAGCGACCACCAAATACACAACAATGCCTCCAGCTGCTGGAGCAGCTCAAAGTGGCATTGGTCAAAATGCAATTTCTGCCAACAGACGGCGTCGATGCCCAAAACTCGAAGAAGCAGCTCATCTTGGCACGCTCCGTGCTGGAGATCGCCGTCGAGAATAGTGTGCTGAGTAAGGATCTGCTCGCCTTCGAACGGTACATGTCACAGCTGAAGTGCTACTATTATGATTATGCCAAAATAATTGGCGAATCGGAAAGCAAATACAAATTGTTGGGCCTGAATCTGCTTTATCTGCTGTCCGGCAATCGTGTCTCCGACTTCCATACGGAACTGGAACTGCTGTCGGTTGATATAATCCAACATAATCAATATATACGTCCCATACTGGCACTGGAACAATATATCATGGAAGGACGCTACAATAAGATCTTCCAGGCGAAGTCCTCGATGCCTGCCGAGGTGTACAATTATTTCATGGATTTGTTGGTGGAGACGGTGCGCGATGAAATTGGCGCCTGCATTGAGATGTCTTACGAGAAGATTTCAGCCAAGGATGCTGCCAAGCGGCTAAATCTACGTGTGCCGGATGAGATTAAAACGTTTGGCGAGAAACGTCAATGGAAATTGGAAAGCAATGGAAATTACAGTTTTACCGATCGCAGCATTAAACCCAAGGAGCTGCTGCCCTCGGAAGAGCTGGCGGAGCAGGTGCTAAGCTATGCGCGCGATTTGGAAATGATAGTTTAAGTTGTCAGCAAATTTTGTAATTAAAATAACAAAACGAAAATAAAGCGAAATTCATTTAACATAAGTGTGACCATCTCCATTAATCTATCGATGATCATCGTTAGAATGTGTCAAGTGAAAAAATCGATAGCCTTTTTGCTGCCGCACATCACTAACTTGTGGGAACGAACGGGTGGAAAAAAATAGTCGCTCGCTCGCTGCGATTTATTGTTATTAAAATTTGTTAAATAAGTCAAAAAGAAGACATAGCAATGGCCTGCAACGCTAGTAAGACGCATCTGTTGCGCTCAATTGTCGTAAGTTCCATGCATTATGTGAGCCGTTGCACTTAACCAACAAATCGCAATCGATGCAAAATTTTGCTTTTGCCTTTCGTGTTACGTAAATCAAAAAGTTTGTAATTTTGAATTGTTTATGGTAGAAACGCGGTTATGCGACCTGCCCACGTCTCATCGGCGACACCTCGGCCATCAGCGTCAACGTGCTGGAGAACAAGCTGGTGGTGGCCACAGCTGATGCCTCCGTGCCCGTCTCTCGTGTCTCCATTGTGCTGCGGTAAGTGCCACGCCTACCACAAAGATGGCTGTATGTTATGGTAAATAAATGCAATTCGCAGTGCCGGCTCACGTTACGAGGCGTACGATACGCTGGGTGCTTCGCACTTGCTCCGTCTGGCTGGCAACTTGAGCACCGAGAGATCCTCTGCCTTTGCCATCACACGAAACATCCAGCAGGTGGGCGGCAGCTTGACCAGCTGGGGCGATCGTGAATTCATTGGCTACACCGTGGAGACCACCTCCGACAATATTGAGACGGGTCTGTGCTATCTCCAGGATCTGTTGCAGCCCGCTTTCAAGCCCTGGGAGGTTAAGGACAACGCTAAGACCTTGCGCGACCAATTGGATTCGGTCTCAAAGAAGGTATTTATATATACATTATGTACTATATATGGAATCCATTAACTTTTTCTCTTGCAGGAGCGCGCCATTGAGCTGGCCCACAAGGCCGCCTTCCGCAACGGCTTGGGCAACTCCATTTACATCCCACGTTTCCAGCTGGGCAACATCTCTAGCGAGAGTTTGCTTCACTTTGTGAGCAGCAACTATAATCCCAGTACAGCTGCCGTTGTCGGCGTCGGTGTGGACAATAATCTGCTCTCTGGCTTTGCCCAGAATTTGCATTTCCCCAGCGGCGGCGGCGCCTCCAAGAGCAACAACAGCTACTTTGGCGGAGATGCACGCAAGGATACGGCGGGAAATAGCGCTGTGGTCGCCGTTGTCGGCGAGGGCGGTGTTGCTAGCAACCAGAATGAGGCTTTGGCATTTGCCATTCTGAGGCAGGCAGTGGGCGGCGGTGCCGTCACCAAGTATGGCAAGTCTGCCGGCGCCTTTGGCGAGGCAGTGAGCTGCGCAGGTGACGCACCTGTCTCGTTCGAGGCCATCAACAAGACCTATTTGGATGCTGGAGTCTTTGGCTTCGTCGCCTCCGCCGATAGCAAAGATATTGGCAAAGCTGTTGACTTCCTGGTGCGCGCCTTGAAATCCGGCTCGGTGTCCGACAAGGATGTGGCACGTGGCAAGGCGGTGCTGAAGGCACGCGCTCTCTCCAACTACTCGTCCGACGGTGGACTGATCAAGCAAATCGCTCGCCAGGCAGCCATAACCAGAACTGTCCTCGAGGCTGATGCTCTGGTGGCTGCCATCGATGGTGTCTCAGTACAACAGGTGCAAGCGGCGGCCAAAAAGGTGGCGGGCTCCAAGCTCTCGGTCGGTGCCATCGGCAATCTGGCCAATGTGCCCTACGCTTCCGACTTGGCTTAAGTAGTTAATCTTGTAAAAAACTAAAGAAATGTAATTTAATATTTACCCTGCCTGGAGACATATAACGAAATAAAACTGTGTTGTCATTCACGATATCGAAAAGTTGAGAGCGTTTTAAGTGTGGTACATATATGATATGATATGGATATATATCTAGATATATAATGAAAAATATATCATATATATATTTTAGAATATTATATAAATTGACAAATATATATATTAATATATAAAATATATGTATGGATATATGTTCAAATATATATTTTCTATATCACATAGTAAGTTTAAAGTAGTTGAATCACAAATTAAATTATATTTTTTTTTTGTATATTTATTAAACAACTTTTCATAATATATATTTTTTTGTTATATATAAACATAGTTAAAAAATTTATTTCGGCATTTGCCGAATTTGAAATGCCCTTGCAGCAGCTATGGAAATTGGATAATAAATGTATATATAATATTTTCTATAATTTTTTGAAAAAAATAAATTCAAAACTTAAAAGTTCTAGAATATTCAAATATTTTACTAGTTAGAAACAATTTATCAGTTATATAATATATAGCTTATAATTTTGATTGGATAATGAGATTACATTCGGAAAAAAATAATTTTAAAAATGATATAAGATCATATATATATATAGTATATTCAAAGTATCTTTTATATGCTTTACATTATATATTGTAATTGGAAATATATATATTTGAAGATATTTCACATATTTAAAAACTGGTAAATACAAATATATTTTCAACTGCCAAATAGAATTAGTTAATTTATATTTTATTTAACGTATTTTAGGCACTTGATGTAACTTTGGCAAGGAAAACCCGTGGAAATTGTAAACATTTTTTCAAAACCAATTTAGAAGACAACAAATTATTTTTTAGACAATATAGATTATCAGATAACTTGACCGACTTTGATATATAGGCAAAGTCTTAATGGTTTAGTCTAAAGAGCAGACAGACTAAGACTATATAAACTTGAATGTAATTACAGATCAGCTCCATATATAAAAATTTATGTATATATATATATACATATATATATATATATCTACTTGACAGATTCAAAAAATTTAATTTAAATCTAAATAAAGTTGGTATAAATTTAAATAAAGTATGTGTATAAATATATACGAATAGTACTATATATAATGCACGCTGCAAAGGCATTTTAACATTATATATATATATATATATATATATATATATAGTATACATATATGCACACATTCCACAAAGATCTTAGCAAATGCTTTATACGCATACAAAATGGATTTGAAATATATCTGATACATAGATATATACAATATACATTATAACTTCCTAGATAAACACCACAATGAGTATGGCCACAAAGAGCGATATAATGACCAGCCAATAGCCCCAGGTGCTGTCCTTTCGGGACACCTGGCCAATGGCGCGTGTTTCACGTTGCACACCCGCCTCCACGCGATCCATTGTATTTGCCAGATTGTCCAGTATATTATGCTGGTCGTCCACTTCATCGTAGACCTGGGTGGCCAGCTGGCGCTGTCGCGAAATGGTCGCCGACAAAGCTTCCAGGCCACGATCCTGTTCCTGAAGTATCGCCGCCTGCGTTAGCTTCAAGCTGGCAACATCTGTGGGCGGAGCAACGGCGGAGGTTGTGCCCATTTGCTGCCAGACTGAAGTGGAGCTGGTCGAGGGCCGTGCGCTGTTGCTGTTGATTGTGGCATCGATGCTGCGCAAGTCCGAATTGAGTTTGTCGTAATTAATGCGACGCTGCTGCAGCTCATGCTCCGAATACGATTCCCAGGTGATGGCATTATCCAGCACGACCTTGAGGTGTTTTACATCCTTGGCCAGTTGCTCGCGACTAGCGTCAATGCTGTTCGTTAGCTTTGCATATTCCGGCGTTGCAGCGGGGCCGCCCAGCTGCCTGCGCTTATGCAGCAATCCAAGCAGCTGATGTCGCAAGCGTTCGCAGCCCTCATACTCGATGTCCCTACAAGGGCCAGCGATAAACAGATATATATAAATAGTACTTCACACACTTACCATGAGTCATGATCCACCAGCGACATATTTATTGGAAATCTTTATCGCACACAGTTAAAGCATTTGTAAGCGTTCTCTTAAACTTTTGCCAATTGCGTTGTTTTCTTTCTTCTTCTACTTCTTCGTCTGGTTTTGTGGCGGCTCGCAAGCAGCTGTTCGGTTAACATCGCTGCTGTTAGTTAACATTTTACATTTTATTTAAATTAAATTAATTATTGCACACAATATTAGAGCATAAAGCATTTGTTGACAAGAAAAAAAATTTATATATTTATACACATGAATTATATAAAATTAATATTTGCAATTAAAAATTGTATATAAATACAGCGGACTGTATGAATGCATGAATTGCATGCTCTAACCATGCCATGGTTAGTGGTTGAATTTAACAGTTGCATAACTGCAACAGTGTGACAGTTTGGCTAGCTTCCCGCTAAACAAAAGGTTAGTTGTATGGCCATATATTTGATATTATTTTGGGTTTCTTTATTTTTAGTAAAGATTGTGGTAATTCTTAACATTTCAATATTTAGTTTAACGTAGAATTTTATTTCTAATTTAATAAATACTGATCAAAATTTCCCCAAGCTGACTTGCTGCAGAGATGGCTTTTTACTGCTAAATGCACAACAGCACAGAGGCTCATGTTTACAGTGAGCTCAACAGAAAATGGCAAGCAACAGCTGTCAGCTGGTTGCCCACTTTTATTTAACAGCACAACTGTTCAGGCGCCAATATTCTTTATTTATGTATGACACGCATTATTAAAATAAAATGTCTTAAAATTATATTTAAATATGCCTATTTATATATTATATTATATTATATTATACTTATTTTAACTGGCATTCCCACATTCTATAATCAGGCATACTCCCTGCTGACCTCTAACAGCGAGCATTAACATCTGTATGTTACTGTTGACCAACACTCACGCACACTGCTGTACAACCCGCAACACTAGCAACCAAATCATTATTTACGTTAAAAATAATTCCGTGCTGTGCCGTGCCGAGTGTGTCGGCTGCGTATTCGTATTTTTAGCCAGAAATTTTGAATTGAAAATCACCGTTAGACAGCAGAGAAACACAACCGTTGGTTAGTTCAAGTAATTAATCAAATTCAACTTGATTGAAAATCAGCCAAAAAATTTGTTACGTCACATGAAAATTTCGGTGCGGAAAAGTGCTTGCATGTGTGCGTTGCGTTGATAACTGTAACGTTTTTTATAGGCGACGCGCGGTGCATGTGCTGCTGCAACTCAAACACACACGCACACACACTCATACATACTGTGTATATGAAATACGTACATATGTGTTGAAGCGCGCTTAGGCTAGTGTGTTTTGTTATTATTGTTGTTGTTGGAGGACATACAGTAGTCGGTGCTTAGAATTTCATTTGGATGTGGAATACTTTCGTTATTTTTCAGCTGCTCTTATATTCACTTGTAATTGTGATTCGTAGGAAGTAAGATCTCTAGTAGTATAAAAATAAAAATAAAATAGTGTAATTTCAACTTCAAATCGGAACGCAACATAAGACAAAACAACAACAACAAACACACTCGAAAACCACCAATTAGTATCATCGTCACCAACAACTTCAACTATTACTACTACTACTACAACAATAACAACTACAACCGTTAAACGTTAATCGTTAACCGTCGCGCATCCGTCAAAGTTCAAAACAATTTTTATACGCAAAAAATAAAAAAGAAGTAAAAATCCCGAAAAAGAAAGGAAAGAATAACGTACCTAAACTCTACGTATCAAAGACGCGTCCTCCCTGTGGGCATAGTGTTTATGTGCGTGCGAATGCAACGGCAACAAGAATCTCGCTTCAAGCAACAAGACGTAACGTAACGCTGCGTATAACGGTAAGTGTGGGCTAACCAGAGGGGAGGGGAGCAACATTAAGTTTGCGTTTTTACTATTTTGCTTTTATTTTTATTATTATTATTTTTTTTTTGGGAATCAATGCAATTGGTTGTTTAGCGAAAATTCTATGCATGCAACTCGTTTTTCCAGCACGCACGCTGTCTATACATACATATGTACATATCTATGCATATATGTGTGTGTGTGTGCATGCAGCGGAAAACGTGTATTTGTAAGAAAAACCAGAAAATCGAAACCGGGAATTGGGTCAGTATGTCAAACGCGAGAAGGGGCATAATAGGAGAGTGGGAAAGGTTCTTTGCTTTGGCTCTAAAACTCCGCTGGCTAAAACGGGTATTAGTCAACACTTGACGTTATACCATCCAACAGCATCTGACTCTGCTGCTGTGTGTGTGTGTGAGTGTGTGTGTGTGTGTGTCGGTGCTGCTGTCCGATTGTCACTCGCGCGTGGATTTTCTTATGCTTGACATTTGCTCACGCTCTTGCTCTCTCTCTCTCTCTTTCGTTAACTCGCTCGTTTTTTCGGCCAGTCGGCTCGGTTGATCTTGCATTGTTGCGTCGCGTCGACGTCGACTGAGGCTGCGACGCATTTACCTTGAGCGAGCCTGCACTTGTCACGTCTCTCGCTCTCGTTCTCGCTCACTCTCCCACTCGCTCACTACGTTTTCTTATTGGATTTCGTGAACTTCTAAACTGTTGGCCATAGCCATAGCCATAGCACCTTTCGAAATACTTAACTGGCCAGTTAGGCAGGCGCCCGGTGTCCGCTTTTCATGTTTGCTAATAAAATTATTACAATTTATCCGACTGTTGCTAATGCGTTTTAAGGTCGGCTCTGCCTAGACTAGACTCTGCAGTCGCTGCTCTTGGCTGCTGACCCATTAAAACGTCTTTCACATGATACGCGTCGCTTACATTTCGCGGTCCATTTAACAGTGCTCGCCGCTAGAGACGGACAGAGGGACGGCAGGAGGGTAGAGCAGGGGAGGCGTGGCCCAGTTGGGATTTCGTCTAGGTTAGGCTCGTCGCTGATTTGTGATTTATTCTTTAGAACTGATTTGGTTTTTTTTCTGCTTTTACTTGTCGACTAAGCAAAATTTAAAATTAAAGACTATGCGACTATTGAATGCTCTACAATGTGAAATATGTGTATATTATTATTTATATATATAATATATTATTTGTATTTTTTTTATTTATCAATCTTTTTGAATAGATATTTTTCCCTTTCTCTTAAGTTGATTAAATACATTTCACTTATTTCCCACTGTTACACACACACACACACACATTCACACATACATACATACACACATACACGGTACCCTTCTTGTCCAATAATAAACAACCAGGAAGAGTGAACAGGCTAGTGTGCCCGTGCAGGCAAGCAGGCAAAAGAGGGAGCTAGAGCAAGGGAGAGAGGCATATAACAGACACACACACACACACACACTCACACATCCAAATGCACGCACGACGACGTTTGCTCTATTTAAGGTTGCTGGTTTACTAGTTCAACTAGGAACTGCTTCCTGTGTGTTTCGCCCACGCACATGGCGAAGCTCGCCGCTCTCTCGTGTGCTCTTCGGCCGAAGAGAGAGAGAGCAAAAGAGCGCGCTGATGCCGCTGCCGCTTTGGGGTTGGCTGATTTTTGCACTTAAGAGCGAAAAGTGGCTTTGATTTTGTTTTTTTTTTTTTCTGATTACAAATGGATTGGGTGTGAGAGAGCGGGGGATATGTGTGTGCGGCCGACATATTTGCATGTCGCTCTCCCGCTCTTGCGGGATACAAGCAAAATGTTAACCTATATAATTTTTGTTGTTGCCAATGAAAGAGCGCCCAGTCCACCCACCCAGGCAACCCCCACGCAAATAGCGATGTCTTCGCTCTGTCAGTTTGAAGGTTCTTTTTATAATTTAAAAACTGTTTTTTTAAGGCAACGACGACGACGGGCAGCAGCAGCAGCAGCAGCAGGAAGCTTTTGTTGCGCGCGCTGTCGTTGCTGCTGCTGCTGCTGCTGTTGACGCTGCTTTTGAATTTAATGTTAAGTATACGCATCAGTGAACTCAATTTAATTATCATGACTGTTTTTCTCGCTCTGTGTGTATGCTGAAACATTCAAATTTTCCAACTTCGCACACATATAGTCACACACACACACACACACACTCATACACTCGCCTCCATTCAGTTAGCTGCCGTTCCCAAGCAGATTTTCAACGCTTATGTAATCGGCAGCTTTACAGAAAAAATTATACACATATACATATATATATATAAACTACGTAAAGTTGATAAAAGCGCTGGCCATAATTACGTGCATACGTTTGTGTGTGCACGCCCTTCGCCCAGTTTTTATCAGCGCCGTTATTTATGCGCCTCCGCCATGACAGATAGAACGACAGCAGCAGCAGCGGTGGCGGCGGCAGCGACAGTAGCAGTAGCAGCAGCAGCAGCAGCAGCAGCAGCAGCAACAACAATAAGCATTTGAAGTGCAGCGTAGCGCAAAGAGAAAATAAAACTGGCATTTGTTGTTGTAGAAGCCAAAAGCCCAAACGAAAAGCAATTAAGTCGCCATGGCTCATTGCACAATAAGCAAAGAATCAAAAATACAAAAAAAAAAAAAAAAACAGAAAAAACTGAACGCACGCAGCAGCGTCCAAACATAACTGTGTTTGCTTGGCCAGCCATAGCGCGCACGTACGTCAACGTCGCAGCCAGCGTCAACAACTCTAATCGTATGCGACTAAAGAGAGAGTCAGCGAAAGAGTGTGGGCAGCGACTAGCAAACGTTTGTTGTTGCTGCTGCTGCTGCTTAATAAATAGGCCAAATATGTAATATCGCTAAAATGTGTTTATTGTAATCTTTTTCACACACCCATACCCTGACACACACAGACACGCACATGCATGCTCTCGCACGTGCATTGCATCCCTCGTTACGTTAAGTTAAAACACAAAAAAAAAAAAAACAAAAACTAAGAAGAAAAGAGCGCCAAAAGGAAAGGGAGCGCAAGAGCGCACAAAAAGACGAACAATAAACGAGCACGACAGCCAATCCAGCCGAATGCCAGCCGAATGTAAAACGAGCGTACAGCGCTGCTTGCGTCGCTGTCGCAGCTGGCGTTGGCGCTGCTGCTGCTGCTTTGTGGGGGCCCAGTTGGTCGATTGCTTTGCTGCGCTCGTGTGTTGGCTGAGTCGTTGTTCTACCGTCGTGATTGCAACACTTCTGCTTCTGCCACACACACTATCGCCGTCGTCATTTAGCCGTCGCCAAGTCTCGCAGTCGCAACGTTTTTCACGTTCTTTTGATTTTTTCCAACTATTAAAGCGAACTACTACTACGCGTACGTCAACGTCGCAGTCGCAGTCGCCGCAGCAGTCGCAGCAGCAGCAGCAGCTCGTACGTTAGACGACATTTTAGCGTGCATGGCTTGTGTGTGTGTGTGTGTTAGTGTTTGTGTGCATGTGTGTGTGTGTGTGTGTGTGTTTGTGCCAGTTTTCGTGCGTTCTGTGCTGCAACAAAAATAACAACAACAGTTACCACACCAGCGTCGTGTTTAAAAATATAAACTGCGTTTTTTTCGCCAAAAAAGCCATAAAAAATAATTTTTTTTAAGCATTAGCCACACAGACCCCAGGCACAGGCCAGACGAAAAGTCAACGACAGCAACAGCAACAGCAACAACTACAGCAGCAATAAGAACAAGCATACTAAATAAAAATAAAAAAAAATAAAAATTTACTATTTCGGCCCAGGCGAGCGACAAAAACAGAATTCAACGGGCAGAGCTAACACATACTTACACACACACATACGCACACCGAGCTAGCCAGTTGTGTGTGAACCTACTTGATTTTGGTTCTCTAGCTTTGCGGCTGCTGGTTGTTGTTGTTGTTGTTGTTGTTGCAGTTGCGGCTGTTGGCGATTTTTCAGCGGAATAAAATAAAATTACGGCACTACAACAACTGGCCAGTGGCGTGGCCAACAGGAGCGTATTTTAATGCGTGACACACAAAATTTCGTGTTGTTGTTGTTGTCGCACAGAATTGAAACAATTTTTGTGTATACCCAACGAGCAGCAGCAGCAGCTCTACTTCTAAGGGCCAACCCCCTCTGGACCCTCCCCACTGCTTTGGACACTGCAAATAGTCATCGACGGTTCGCTCTCTTCGCTGCTCTTCTTACTCCACAAACTCTCTGTACACACTGTGTGTACCCCTCACTCACTCACTCACTCTCTCTGTCTCTCTCTCTCCCTCTCTCTCTCACCCGCTCTATCCCTCTCTGTCTCTGTCTCCCTCTCGCACTCGTCACGTACGTCCCTTGTGTATGCCATTTGCACACGTTGCGTATACGTAACGTAGTTGTTGCCCCATAAACAACAACAACAACAACAACGCAGTCACAGTCACAGTCAGAGTGCAGGCTCGACGATTAGGGCTTGCGCATCCTTGGGGACTATTTATTATTTTGCTCGAGTTTTATGCTCGAAATTAAAATCTAGTCAAGGTCGCGATTTGCTTGCGCGCTGAATAACAAATTTGATTTTCACATAAATTTCGCACTGTTTTTGTCAGTTTCATAAAAAAAAAAGAAAAAAGTTTTTCCATTTTAATGGAATACGATTTCCTTTGCTCGTGACAAATCTGTAATCTTTAATCTGTAATCTGTAAACTGCAATCGACATTTGCCTTAAAGTGACTTCACTGTACAGTAGTCTCACGCACACGCACACACACACACAGACAACCTGGTGTACATTAGGGCCCTTACGCTTGAAGAGCTGCGTCCTTTACGCTCGACTCTACCTGACTCTGCCCCGTACACCCACGCTCTCTCTGTCTCTCTCTCTCTCTCACTCTCACTGCCTAGCTGCTCGCATGCAGCGCGCATAGAAATTGAGTTTATTTTCATGTTGGCATTTTGACTGCCCTTTGATGAGTTGATAAACGAGCCAGATTAGAAGCTCTGGCCCCACCTCTCACACGCACACACACGCCTACACACACACATACGCGCCCACACGCACAACTGGCCAAAAGTTTTCGTTGAAATTGTGTTCAAACTAAAACTAAAAAACAAAAAAATTAAAATTTCTATTTCATTTCGTTACGGTACAACAAAAGAAAGCAAAAACAAAAAATAAAAAAAATCTTAATTGAAAAATAAAAAAAAAATAAAAGGTGCTAAAATATATTTGAAATTGAAGCAATTTTGTGGCTTCAATCAGAAAGTAAACGAATTTGAGGAAAATCTTCATCAAGGAAAACCACAGCAGCAGCAGCAGCAGCAGCAGCAGCAGCAGCGGCGGAAAACTCGAGGTAAAAATGCGCTCTAAAAATATATTTATTTTTAGTTGCATTTCAAAAATGTCGCATAAAGTGTGAAATAACCCACGCGATGGCCGAGAGCGCAGAGAGCAATCGTTAAGAATTGCCTAGGGACAAAGAAAGTATAAGAAGCAGAAGATAATCGAGGAGGGGGAGAAGGAGAAACACGCTCACACACGCTCACACACGCTCACACACGCTCACACACACACACACACACACACAGAGACATTAGGAAATTCGAAAATCTTGTTGACTAGGAAACATGTCGCCAGAGACAGAGACAGAGACAGCCATTGCGGAGGCGCTGATGTCTCACATAAGGGGTGTTCCCTCTGCCTCTATTCTTCGGAAATTACAGGGTTGGGAATATGGAAAATAGGAAAATTAGTTGCTAAATCATGCCATAATCAGGATATACAGCAGCATATGTCCGACTTGGCTTCTCTCTTAGTGTTAGATAATAAGAAATTTTTATGGATTTGGAAACCATTTCAGCTCGCTTACCCAATTCGAGTTATGCCTCAACTATCTTTAATCTAATCTAATACATAAGGTATTCGTTTCCATATAACGATGAAGCTCACTGAAGGCCTCGTAACTCTTGTTAGATACACCCTCTAATATAATTAGATATAATTTCCTATATTTCATATATCAATAGTCAGATTCTGTTCACTGAACAAATAATCAAATTCCCCAATTTTTATGCAAAATCAATCAAAGGGTATTCCATTTTGACAGTTCAGAAGCTTAGATAAAGTTACGTGTGTAAGATAGTAAGGCTTTATCGACAGCGAGGTCGCTCGCAATAAGGCAAATTGGGTCAAAATTGGGAACTGCTCAGAATCAATGTATATATATTTATTTTTGCCAAAATATCGTGGTAGAATGTTATATAAATTGAATTAATTTAATGATAATTTAGTTATATATATATAATATACATGTTGATAGATAACTTTAAAATTTCTATATTTTATATAAATTTGAAACGATAATTTTTATTGAATACTTAATAGCTTTTAGGTTATGCTTATATAACTCAAGAACTTGTCAAATCGAGTAAAAACATAGATAAATATGCAAATATTTGTTTAAAAAAAAAGGAATGGAACTATCAAAATTTGGAGAATTCCTTTTCTGTACCACTATATGCAGAAGTTTGGTAGATATATATATATATATATATATAGTTATATAGTTCTGAAGCCTAGAGAAGTTGGGCTGATAAAGCTCGCAATGCCTTAAATCATATTATATATTATTCACATATATATGTATATATATTATATCCAAGTAATTACATTCCAAAAATATCAGATCCTCTTCTCCATCACTAAAAGTTTACCCAGTTTGCAAGGCAAGTCTAGCAAATCCCTAGATAATACTTAGGGGATGGGGGATGGTTGATGGGCTGCTGGTGCCATGACTGCTAGGCTTACGTTTATTTAAATCATCTTCTATCGTATCTTTGGCTCTAGCTTTGCCACCTGCCGTCGACGCGTCGACACCCTGTACATTATAAATCTAAAATTAAATGCGCTTCGCTCTGCGGTTGTCTTCAGCATTTTTCATTTGCGCGACGCGTTTCATACCAATCCCATGCCGTTCCGTTCCGTTCCGTTTCGTGCCGCCCCGCCGTTCGTCGCTCTTTGCATCTTGGTCGCGAAAATCTGTGTTACTTTAGGAGATTTTCTTTTAGAAGACAAACACCAAGTGCTTTAGCTATGTGTGTGTGTGTGTGTGTGTGTGTGTTTAGCATATATGTTTTCATTTAATTTTGAGCCAAAAAGATACATTTTTTGTTGTCTTTGCGCTTCGTGCCAAAAAATAAGTCGTTTGTCGTTAGACGCGCAAGAGTTTTTGTCGCCAGCTGTTCCTCGCTGCTCTTAAGTGAGACTGGGGGGCGTTGCTTTATTGGAGGGGGTGTGGTTGGGGCTGGCTACTGCCCCCGGCTGCTGCTGGCTGGCCATAAAAATAAAATGCCTTCGAGCTGTTATCGAAACGGTTTTCGGTTATAGTCGTGCACTGCTACGCAAAATGGTATAAAACTTATGTATGGCATATAAAGAAAATCTGTGGACCCCAAGGCAAAAGCCAAAAGCGAAAGGCGAATAGCAAAAGCAAGCGTCAAAAAGAAAATAACAGAACAGAAAATGGAAAACACAGCGCGAAAGAAAAGTATATAAAAACAAGCCAACTGCTATCCAGTGTGGAGACTGCACGGCCAAGAGATGCTCTATAGAGCAAGAAAAACTGAGAAGAGCGAATATAGGATAGACATAGGAATAGAGGATATGAAATAGGATCTGTAAAGGGTTAAATAGTCGGAGGCATATCAAACAAAAAAACATATGTTTATCGATAATTATCAGATGACTACATCATACCTTCCCCCAGCAGCCAAACCCACCCTTCCATACATCCTCCTACACTATAGGGCATCTTAAAACTATAATCTCGCACAACTTTGACTTTCAGCTGCTCGCTGTTTGTTGGCCCTGTTCCAATCGGATTGGCCCAGCCGTCGTCGCTGGCCAAAAAAAAATGAACTTCACTCGTTCAGCTACCCACATATGCAAAGTTGGCCAAGAGATTCGACCAACTGACCCGACTTCAATTTTCAGCCATTTTCCCTACATTTCCACTCGACCGTGGCCCGCCTACCTGGCTTATACTGCCAATATATATAAAGTTTATAGAAATATACTATGTATATATATATATATATATAGAGTAGCATATTTCTAGCCGGGAGACCTGTGCGTGTGGCTTTTATGGATCGCATTTTACCACGGGCAGTGGAACTTTTTTATGCCACTTTTTATTTAGGCCCCCGCTGCCAACTGCGGGCCTTTTATTATGGCCAGATGCATAGCTGTAGGCCCAATTATTACTCTGGCTAACACACACACATTGAATTTTCCATTCAATTCATTCATCTAGCGAAGTTTAACTTTACACACACTCTCTTACTCACACACACACACACATCAATATCCACGCTTCATTCATGCATTCAAACAAAAAGTTAATATTAGTTATCTGCATATTTTCACGGTTTCGAATCGCGCTGCCCACTGGCGGATATGCACACACACATACAAACACACACATGCACAGTTATCTAGTATGTTTGTATATACATCTATCTATGTTTGAGAACTGTGGCAAGTGCCACCTGACGAAAATATTCAACAATGCTTCAAAGCCATATTCAATGGGATTAGCACAACGTATGGCTCTATATGAATGTGATTATTAGATTAGTTTAGAGAGAATGCATATATATAAATATATATATATACCCATATTTTCTAGATAGTGAAAACCTTTATAGAGCTGCATCACAGCTATTCATTTTTGTATATCGCTCAACTGTTTCTAGCAAAGTTTAAAAATAAACTGGTTTCTTGAATATGCAAAAGCAATTTTCTGGGAAAGTATTACGATTATATAGAGTCTTATTTAATATTTATTAATAATACTTGAGCAGCACACACCTGGGGGAGAAACCCCTGTTACTACTAACCCAATTATTTAATAGATGACAATACTAGTTTAGTAACAGAAAATCATAGATCGAATGACTATAAAAAACCAGAAGTTATACTATGACGGCTGAGAAGTTGCAGAGATGGATATAGATAGATAGGTGGATAGATATGTGGATTTAGATAGATGTATATAGATAGTTGTAAATAGATAGTTATAGATAGATATATGGATAGATGGATAGATGGATAGATGGATGGATGGTTAGATGGTTAGATGGAGAGATGAATAGATGGATAGATGGATAGATGGATAGATTGATAGATTGATAGATTGATAGATGGATGGATGGATAGAAAGGTTAGTCTCAGGATAGAGATGCAATAACTACTGTATAGCAATAGAAAGAGAGAGACTATAAAGTTAATAGAGAATAATAGAATAGAAAGTTAAATAGAGTCAACAAATCAGTGCCTCTATTCCTTATAGGGCAACATCAACAGGTCATTGTTAGCTTTCACAATATAATTAAATATTTTTATGAGTATATATGGTAACATCTTGATACTCAATTCAGATTTTCAACACCCAAACATCGGCAAACATCGAGCAAAATGCCCATTTCCGCGCCACTCACTCATTTGCATATAATACAAAAATTGTTTTCTGATCTGATTATTAGAAACGCAACGCATCTTCGGCATATATGTACATATCTATTCGATACAGATGTATATATATGTATATATATGCATTTCTATATAATTATAATTTCTATAGATATTCTCTCGCTATTTGCCGCCTTCTCACTCTGTTTCCGGTTAGTTGATTCATAATAATTGACTTATTCAGTTGCCTCTATTTGCTGGCCTTATTTTCATTATTCGGTTTTTTGTTTGGCCCGATATTAAACAGCTGTGCTAATGCTATCCATTGATCTTCCCAATGCGATCTATTATGAAATCCATTGGAAATTGCTCGTATAATTAACTCGATTTCAATATTTTTTCCCTGTTAGCATTTGTCGCCTTGATCTAGTATACAGAGCCAGATAGATATATATTAGTGTACATACACTTGGGGAAAACATAAAGCGCTCTTTACTTCCAGACACTATTGAACTTGGTCTATGAATTGTGAGTTCTTCTATAAATTTCTTTTAATTTATAAAACAAAATAATATCGTTCTGGCGCATCCATAAATCGAGTATTGCAGTTAATTATTTAAATATTTCAAAAAATTTATGAGCTCTGCATGGAGGAATATTCTGTATCCGAGGGATAAGCAGGTGATATACATACAGATCGACTTGACTAGAACTACTCAGGTGGTCGTCCTGATTAAGAATATATTTATTTTATAGTATCTTCATAGTCATGTCTCAGACTCCACACACAGCCAGCTACCAGACAAAACTGCTATGAATCTGTTCTATTCATCTATGGTTTATTTAGAAAGTGATTCTCATAAGATTTATAACTTAAATGGAAGTTTTTGTTTGGCAACTGAATTAAAGTAAGCCTTGGCCAGCTGTGTTTCCATAACCCATATACACTTGGCCTATTTAAACAAACTTAATTTAAGATTTATTTAATATTTTTAATGGCCACCGCTCACCCTATTTCTCTCTATGTAAATGTATATATTAGTTATATAACGTATGCATATAAATAATTCTCTTTATTTTATGTCACTTTGATGGCTAAACTTTTGTCTAACTTTTTGCATTGGCTGATTGTAAAGTTTTGTGTGGGTCCCCAGTGTGCCACACACCATATATGAGGGTGTGTGTGTGTGTGTGTGTGTGTGTGTGTCTGTGTCTGTGGTTTATAAAGTATCTTAAGCTGCATTTAGTGACCCGCAACTAATTTGCATAACTTTATTTTACAACTAGATATTAAAGCGATTTTCTTGTCGCCTCTTTGTAATTTGATTTTTTAGCCAAGTGTGAGAAATTTTCGAGTTGTTGTTGATGTTGTTGTGCCACAGGCCGCAGTCACCATGACGAGCAGACAAATAACTTTGTTAAATAGTTGAGGCGCAAATTTGTAACGAGCCAAAAAAACGTGGCCATATTCCATCTTCTGCTGCTTCGTCGTCTTTCGCTTTTTGTTGTAGTTGAAACAAAAGCGAAATTTCGTTGGCTGCGCGTTTCTGTTTCTAAATGACGTTGCGCTCTGCAGGTGAATTTTCTAGTAGCTCAATGAGAGGAGGAGAAGGGCAGGAGCAGGCGGGATGAGGCTGTGTAGAGATGCAGGCATCTCTCTGCACTCGAAGAAAACAAAAGTGAGCGCAAAGTTTTGCATTTTGAGTTGAATATCAAGCAGGCCGAAGCACTTGAATGCTAAATAGAATGAAATCCTAGCAATGTGCAGGGCGCATAAGTTCACAATGTTCTTCATACAGATGTTTCCCCTTAGGTAAGCTAACTGAAATGAAATGAGTTGTAGTATATATAATATAAATAGTATATAAGATTATGTATATTTTTTTTTTCTCTCTGCCTCTGCCTCTTAGCAACTAGTTTTCATTAATCATCGACAGTGCCGCCAACAATCTTATGAATTTCATAGATATTTTCCCATGCTATCCTCAATTATATAATATTATATTATTATATTAATATTATTATTATATAAAAAATATTCAATTCTGTTAAAAAATGGTATTATCGAAGTATATAAATAACTATAAAAGATATATATACAAAAATTAAAATAAATAAATAATTATTTTAAAAAGGTTTTTATTTAAGTATATAAATACTTGATACAATATATATGAGATACTTCAGATGTTTAGCAGGTAAACTTTTTCTGCAAGTGCAGTCAAGCTATGCTAGAGACGTGTCTATATGTCAACGCGTTTGCCAACGAGATGCAAATGCAGTCGCACAGATGCAGTTAGAAGGCGGCGCAGTGCAGTCGGAAAAGCGACAAAGCAGAGGCAACACAAACAGTAGCAGCAGCAGCAGAGACAAAAGCAGAGAGAGAGGCAGAGGCAGCAGCAGAGATATAGAGGCAGAAGCAAATGGAGAAGAGCAGGCAGCAGCAGCAGCAGCGGCAGCTAGAGACGCTTTTGATGACGTGCTCAGCTGCGCTTTTTTCACTTTTACACACACACACACGCACGCAGCCCGCACGCCCACATACACAGGCACAGCTATCCATCTCTTTCGCTCTCTCGCCACATTGTCTGAATAATTTTTTCAGTTTTTTCTGCTTTTTTTTTGCATTTTAATTTTATGCCTTGGCTAAAGGAATGAAAGGCAGCTGCGTCTACAAAAATAGTTGGCAGCAGCCACACACACACAGCTGCGGCACACACACGCACACTGACACACGCCCGCCCTTATGGGCGTCCTCTATCATCTCCTCCTCCTTTTAGCCAAGTCTCACTTTTAGGCCATTTCTGTGCACTTTACATTCGCCTTGTTGCCTTTTCCGTTGCTTTTCCATGATTGCAATTCGGTTTTTTTTGTTTTTGTTATCTGCTAAAAATTCGCCATCCTTTTCGCCCTCCCTTATAAATTTGCATATTACGCATACGCCACGTTCACCCGCAATATAATGGATAGATATAGAAGAGCTTCGACTTGGAAATTAAAATTACTTTTTAATGACTTAATTTGGCTGCACATTTAATAGATATTTCATCCTAAAAGTCCCTGGGTATATCAAATGCCGTTTTAAAGCGGTCCGGCAGGCGGGCGGGTGGTAGTGGTGTGGCTAAGCCTCCCTAGCTACACAGCCATCGCTCATACGCCGCATTGTCTCTGATGTGGCAATAAATCATTTGCAAAATGCTTGGCAAACTTTGGCCCAACCGCAAAGCGAGGGGCGGCTGCGGCGGTGGCTTGGGAGAGAATTGCGGGCGGGGGGCACGGCCTGGTTGACAGTTTTGTGTACATATTTATTCTGGCTGCGGGGGAGTGGCTGGGGTATATGGCTCGGCGCAGAGGGGGGTTAAAATTGATTCAAACGCAAGTTTTTGGTCGCCTTGCTTAAAGTTGCGATGCTGCGCAAATATTGAAATCCAAACGAGGAGACGAGAGCCAAATACAAATATGAAACAGTTGGACACGCGTTTTTCTGTAAGTGTGTGTGTGTGTGTGTGTGGGGTGAGTTTTACTGTGTGTGTGTGTGTGTTGTGTGCTTGGGCAGGGGCTACACACACATCAAACAATTTAACGCTGCTGCTGCCAAAGTTTCATTGTTTTGCAAAAAGTTTGCCTTGGCTTTTCACACGGACACACACACGTGCAAGTGCACATACACATCTTTGAATACCCTGTAAATTTTGTATACACTAAAGGGGCTTAGCCAAGGGTGTAAGCAGTTTCAAAGTTATTCTGACTTGGCACCTCTAGTATCTGGTATCTAGTATCTAGTAACTGGCATCGAGGATTTCGTATCTAGTATCTAGTATCTAGAATCTAGAATCTAGTGTTTAGTATTTAGTATTTATTATTTGGTATCTGAAATCTTGAATCTGGAATCAATTTTCCTGTACGCCAAAGTCGATAATTATCGAAATTTATTCGAGCTCGAAGTACATGTATAGCTACTATATTTTTATTCATATTCAATTGTTTTTAAATTGCATAATTAGATGCCCGTAGTTCTCATCTCTTTCTGCCGTTGCTCAAATCTCTGCTTAAAAGACCTCTGAAGCAGAGGAGTTACTATGATATATATATGTATATCTATCCTTCCAAATTCTCCCTCCAGTTTTGATCATCCTTATCACTTACAGCATATCTCTTAGTCGTGCATACCCTAATCTAACGCCTTTTGAAACATATTTTATAGTATGTTCGTTCAGCTCGTTCTGACTCGCGCTTTGTAGTTTGTCGTTTCCCTTTTGCTGTCGCTGGTCGCTGCCGCTTCGAGGATTATGGATTTTTGTGTGTGTGACACACACACTCACACACACACACACCCACACACAGCCACACACACACACACTTCTACACTGGCATTCGCAGAGGTTTGGCAGCCTGACAGGCCATCAATTTCCCGGCACGTCTCAGCGCCGCCGTCCCCCTGCCGCTCAGCCAGCCGCATCATGATGATGTTTGTCTGTTGGTATGTCTGCTTGCCTATCTACACTCTCTCTCTCTCTCTCTCTCCCTCTACTTCGGTTTCCCTGTTTCTCTCTGCCGCTCTGTGCCTATGCTTTCTTCTGTTCTCTGTGTGTTAGCTACAATTTCCTTTCACTTGACTGACACCCAAAGCAAGCAGCGATGTCCTCGGCACGCCGACACCCGCACAGTCGTCTACCCTACACACACACACACACACACACACACACACACACACACACGCTTAAGGATTGTGTAACATGTTTCTCTGGTCCTCCTTTTGCTGCTTTTTTTTTTTTTGTTTTTGGTGTGAGCTGAAATGGCAGCCACTTCCGCCAAGCCTGTCAGTCAGCAGCTCTGTGTGTGTGTGTGTGTGTGTGTGTGTGTGTGTGTGTGTGTGTGTGTGTGTGTGTGTGTGTGTGTGTGTGTGTGCATTGGTGTGCCATTTTTGCGCTTTCTCGCATTACACTTGACTTGACTGCTGTCGCTGGCTGTCTGCTTGGCCGCAACTTCAATTGACCTTTGACTGAGTGCAGGTCGCCATGCCACCTCCCACTCTTGGCCTGGCTTATAAGCATTTTGGCCAACTTATGCGGCAGCACGCGCCCAGCTGCGAATTTGCAGCTCAGCTTTTTGCCTTTTGCCTTTTGCCTTTGTTTGTTCGAAAAGAAAAAAAAAATAACAATGAAGGAGAAGCAAATAGCCTTAGCAAAGGCTTAAAGCCTCTTGAGCTTCTGGCTAATTGTCCTTATGTGACTTACATACGCTTATCAGACAAATTTGTAGTCCCCTCCTGCGCCCTTGCTAACTGGCACGCCCCAGCTTCCTGCTGGCTTTGCCTTTGGCTTCCTGTTGTGTTAGTCGAGGCGTTGCTGCTTTTCCTTTTTCCCTTCCGTTTTTATCAGCCTTTGACTATCATGTGCTTTGTTTGCGGCCCTCTCTCTCTGCCTCTCTTCATCCTCTCTGTTGTCTTTTATTTTTGGCAAGGACATTGCCGCTGGCGCTCAGGTGAGCTTCTGCACTATTTTTATCAACAATTTGCGTCTCATGTGGGCAGTTACGCTTAGTTGCCCATTCTCAGTGCTCACCTTTTGCCTTGGAGGCTAGCTGCATTCATTGTGGCTCGTTGTTGCCTTAACTTTTGCTATCTATGCCAGCTCAAGCGCCACATATTTTGCCCCATTTTTATAGGTCAAATGTTGCACACGACTCCCTGACTCCTGCCAGTTTTCTCTACCCTTTTCCGCCCTTGCCCTCCCCCTTTTTTCTTCTCTTTTTGGCTTTATACTCCCGTCTGGTTTTTCAATAGTTTGGCACTTACTAATTGCATTGCCCTAATTGCCCAAGTTGCGCTTGAATTGTGTCAAAAAAAATAATATTGAAGAAAGGGAATGCTTAAAAAAAGGGAGCTACCTCGACTAGTAGATACTCTTGGTATGCTGGTTTTCAATATAAACTTGATTTTAGGTAAATACCAGCATCCCTATACAGTTCTGGTTATTCTCAAAAAAAAAAACAAATATGCTTTAATCGATTTGTATCGATAATAAAAAAACTTGCCCAAATTCGATATCTATATTTATCGATTTTAACAAAAACACTACTTGAAGCCTAAACCTCCCTCGTTATAAACTCATTTCCAGGGTATGCAATGTTGGCGCTTCAGTTAAACGTTAAACGGAATGCCAGAATGTTGTACATATTTTTTTTTTTAGTGGGGTCAGCAGCAAAAACTCTCCGGAATTGTTGAATTGTTGCATGGCTGGATCTGATTTCTGTTTCAGTTGCTTTTGCCCTGCAGCCAATCAAAATGCCTTGCATGAAGGCTAACAACATGAATATGCTCTCTGTATATGTGTATCTGTGGGGGTGTACATAACTGTATGTGTGTATGTGTGCGTGTGTGTGATGCTAACTGCAGTCCATTTGCAGTTTTGTGAAATACATTTTTAATGAGCGCACATCAGCAGCAGAACAGGATTTCAGGATTAGCTCTTGGCCAAAATGTAGAATAATCCAAATTGCATTTGCAAAAATGTTGGCTATCGAGAGCTCTGTTCTGAGCGAACTATTAAATTATCGATTTGACTGAATGAATTATCGAAAATATATTCGAAATTATTGAATCGATATCTATAGATTATGATTATGGGTATTATAAATAACTAGACTATAAATGGAACGCGTTCGATCAAAATATCGATTAATCGATATATCGTTACAAGGTTATCGACTCATCTTATATATGCTAAAATATAAATATAGTTTGGATATGTTATCGATAACATTCATTCTAATATATAGCAAAATATATCATGTAAACATAACAATTTATCAAGAAATCTATTTTAAAAAAACCTATCGATAGCTTTAATAGAGCATTTCCCACAATCCATAAACTGAGCTTCCCCAGCTGCTGCTTCTGCTGATACACTCGTGCTCTCTCTATGTAATTTGGTGTGTTTTATTATTAAATTCTTTGGTGGTTCGTTTTCATTGGCATTACGCGTGCAATTTTCGCACGTGGAATTTCGCAATATAATGTCGAGCAGCAGGTGAGCTGCGGTCGAGAGCACGGCGGGGTTGGTTGGGCGTCGCATTGGCTGCTGTTGATTAAATTCCGCTGATTGGCGTTCCATGTTGTCATGTTGTTGTTTTGGCCCGTGATTTTTCCGGTTGACCTCTAGAACTTCGAATGCTTCGAAGCTGCGCGACGACTCGACGGCTCCGCTGACTTTGCCAATTTTCAGGGCCCATCATTTTTGATGGGCATTTTAATAATGCAATTGCTCTTACAATTTAACGACGTGCTGCCACGCCCAGCGACAGCGCCCACGCATTTCATAATGTAAATAAATTAAGCTGTTGAAAAATTCTGTTCGTCTGAGGAGGGGACAGGCACTTAGTGGGAAAAAGCTTTTCAGTTTTCCTACTTTTCCTACATTTTTTTTCAGAAAAGAAACTTTTGGCAGATATATACGAGGGTGGCTTATAATACTATTTAAAAAAAAAATATTGTTTCGTTTTATTTCATTTTTAATACTTAATTTTCTAGTATACAACTGTATATTCCAGTATATATATATATATATATATATATATATATATATATATATCTATGTAAGCAACTTAATTTTTGGAACCACCCTCGTTTTATATACTTCAGCTATTCCAAATGTTATTTTTTAATTTTGTTTAAAAATAAATTTTGAGTAGAAAATTGATTTTTGCATTTTCTTTTTGGAAATGAGACGCGATTTAATGAGAGCATATATATATATATGTATATATGTATAAATATATACGAGTATATATCTATATCTATCTCCACGTTCATCTTTATAATTAGTTTTTCTTTTAATTATATATATCTATGTTATGGTTATTTATTGCTTGTGATTTATGGCCTAGAGAGTTGGAACCAAGCACAGAAGTGAGCAATAATCACGTGTAGATACAAACATTGGCTGGCAAACACACGCACACATACATACGACACCTACACATACATACATACATACACAGCTCTACGCGCATAACTTTATCGGCCAAGCGCCATCAATTAGGACTTATTGATTGTTAATGAAATTATAATTTTTTTTTTTATTTCGATTGCTGTTTGTTGTAGCTGTTGGGCGATAACCAATGTACTTGCATTGGGGCTAAGTGTTATAAGGGGCGTGTCCAGTGTAAGGCAAAGCACTGCAGTTTGATTTCAGCAGTATTTAGACACGAAAATTGTGGCCTTAAGCAAACATATTAAAGGCGGACTCCAATTAGCTATTTACAGTGGACACTCAACAATAAGAAAAGGGCCATAAATAATGATCATTGACATTGTAGAGCAAACATGGAACAGGCACAGTGCGTTATCAGATACGGAATTGGATATTAGTCTGATAAAAGCACAAACGCATATATATATAATGTATATGATATATTCTCTAAGAATTATCGAATATATATTTAAGAATTATCGAGAACTCGCAGAGTAACCAAGTAACAGTTCTATATCAACAACTGCAAAGTGCAAAATTAACTTGGAAAATTGAAAACAATTTGTCACATCTGAAATAGAGCCATAAAGAAAACAAACATAAAATTTTGGCAATAGAAAACGCATAAATATTTTAATATGGAATATTTTAATGAGACTAAAATATACGCTACCTATTAGGGAGTGGGTTACATACGTATATAATGGAGAATATAAAGAGAAAAATAAATTTGAAAAAATTAAAGTAAAAATTTATAAAAAAAAATTTAATTAAAAAAAATATTTATTTATTACTAATAATAGATATTGACTCTTATTTCCTTCAGATCGTATATAAATTTAGTAGTTATTTCTCCAACTGAACCATCTGTTCGCACTAGCCAGTGTGCACTGTAGCTCTAGCTACTAAACTGCATCAGAATTCCGCTGTAGCTGTGCAATTGCTAGATACCTTATTTTGGCCATTTCATTGTTGCTGCTGTAATTGTTGTCAACTTAGTATGTTCATCGTCTGCTGCTGCTGCTGCTGTTAAATTTAAACTCTCTGCGCTATTTGCTTGCTGCTGAAGGTGAATTTATGGCGCACACATGTGTCGCTCGATTGTCTCCGAGCTACCTCAGCAGTGTCTTTGCCTCTCCCTCTCTCTCCTGCTCTCGCTGACTCTCTCTCGCTCTCACTTGTGACATATGTCGTCGCTGCGTGCCAAAAATAGATGCATTTCGAAATGTAGGGGGCAATTTTTTTTTTCCGTTTTACAGACGACGACGAAGATCAACAGCAACAGCAGCAGCAGCAGCCAGCGGCAGCCGCAGCGACTGCTAAGAGGCTGTCTCTAGGTCTGCTTCTAGCAGCGCGCTCTTTCGCACAAGCAAAACTAATTCTCGCCCTCTCTCTCTTTCTCTCTCCCACTCTCCCTCTCTCTTATAGAACTAGCATTTCAGAAAAGTACGCACACATACGGAAAAGCAAAGCAAGAAGAAAAGGAAGCTGGAAGCCAGCGTGAATTGGATGTGACGTGGCGTGACACGGTCGATAAATATCTATATACAGATACATATATATATATATATATATAAATATATATATATATATATATATATATATATATATATATCTGAAATATACTTATATATCGATATATTAATGCGTGTTAGACTAGAAAAGCGAAGCAGCAGCAGCAGACGACGCATAAGCAGAGCCTAAACAGAGAGCAGAACATCAACCGATTGCTCTACACATATAGAAATATATATATATATATATATATATATATAAGATATATATATATATATATATATATTTATATATATATATATATATTAGATACTTCTTTGCCCCCCGGAGTTAATCGATAACAGCTTCAAGATTCTGCCCTTCGGTGCCAATTTTCGTCTGGAGACGACACCAGCCGAGATGCACAAGATAACAGCCGCACCAGCTGCGGCTACAGCGCCAGCTGGGGCATTAGAGGCACCGCTGGCAGCGCCCAAATACGGCACACTCATACCCAATCGCATCTTTGTGGGCGGCATAAGGTAAGCAAGATATACCTACAAAAATACTGACTAAATACTAATAAAATACCAACAAAATACTAATAAAATTAAAAACCTAACTGATTTCCTCCTACCTTCTTTTCAGTGGTGACACCACCGAGGCGGATCTGACGCGCGTCTTTAGCGCCTATGGCACTGTGAAGAGCACGAAGATCATCGTGGATCGCGCCGGCGTTAGCAAGGGCTACGGCTTTGTCACATTCGAGACGGAGCAGGAGGCGCAAAGACTGCAAGCGGATGTAAGTCAAAAATGAATCTTAACTACTGCACTCTTCTATGCACTTTTGCTAATGTCGCTTGTGTTTATCGATTTATGATTTATCGTGAGATATCCACACACACATACATACATACCTACCATACATACACACTCACACACACATATCTAAATATATATATATATTAAACTCGCTCACTCGAACAGCTTCAAAAAAAAAACAACAAAAGTTATAATGTGCCTCCGAATCTTTTAGGGCATTAGCTGACCCACAGACAGCGACGTCGCAACCAGCGTGTGAACGAATATTTATCGTTTATTCGATTTATCGAATCGATGTCTATCGATCGACGGTACGAGTAACGGCACTTGTAATTCTCTTATGTATTTTACTTGTATTTTTCTTCTAATTGCGTTTTTGTTGAGTTACGTTTACGAGTTACGTTTCCGTTGCGTTACGTTACGTTACGTTACATTACATTACATTATATTACAAATTCATCACACACACACACACACAACCAATACAAACACACTATACACACACACATACCTGTACACTTACCATAGTTTTAGTGAATCGAATTGCATTTGTTGGCTCGTTAGCTCGACGGCTGTCCCGTTGATATTTATTTGCTATCGATACCTGTGCTATCGATAACAAACAAGTTGCGTTTGGCGTTGCGTTGTGCACCTGTTCTAATTTCTTTTATTCATTTTTTCTTTATATCATTTATTTGTATTCTCTCTGTTAACTTTTACTATGCGCAAATTAATCAAATTAGCTAATTGCCCACGCCTCGGTCTTGTTTAAATAGTGTAAATACGTATATAGCGTAGACCTCATATATATATCTAGATCCATTCTATATATATATATATATATAAATATATATAGTGTGTATTTGGCGCTCTAGACCCTAGTGCATTATTTATTTCCTTCTGCTGTACATTTGGATACGAAATTTTATTTTTTTTGATTTTGCAATATTTTTTCTCTACTAATTATCATTGTGTGGGCTGAGAGTAGGGGCGTGGCAGGTAGTTTGTCACCATTTGCGGCGTTAGAAACCTATGCGTGTGTGGGAGCCCTATTACCAATAACTTGGCTGGGATTCAGAGAGAGCGAGATTGGCTAGAGCGAGCTTGCCTTGCTAGAAACCCCTACGCCTTCTTCTTACACCCTCTCTACGTGACCTCCCCAATAAACTGAAATCTTCTCTCTGCTTCATTGAGCACTGTCTAAACCCTGTAAGAAACCCACCCCACTTCACTGATATTCTTCTTCTTTATATAGCTCCCTTAGCCCAACTTCATATATAGTTTATTACCGTGTAACAATTCTTTCTCTTAGCCCTATTACAAACCTCTTCTTTCTTAGTTTCGCCTTTATCTCTACCCCTTTCATGAGCCTCTTCGACTTTCTCAAGTCTAGTTCCTTCATATAGTCTATGCTTGCTTTTATCTGCTTAATAGGTATCTATTGAGAGGGTAAGACAGCCTTTTATGAATACCCTCCCTTATACCGTCTTATCGGCAGTTTTGTCCGTTCAAGCTATTGTTATATACAGGTAAACAGAGAGAGGGAGTCTAATATAAAACCTAACAAATTACTTAATAAAACCACACGAAAAACCTTCTGTAACCTTCCATTTAGCTCTGCTCTCCTTCAATACCCTCTTCCCTACCCCGTCTTGTCTGTAAATCAACTTCCTAAATATAGTCAAGCTGATGCTCTCAGCTGCATAGAGGAACAGGGAGAGCGAGTCTTTTACCTTCCTCTATATTCCCTCGACTCTCCCTCTCCCTCTCCCTCTCCCTCTCCCTCTTCCCGCTCAAGTCTAGTTCCTAAATAAAGTTAAGCTTCTTTTCTCGCTGTCGCAGCGCGAAAGCCTTATTAGAAATCGTATTGCATTTTGATTAGAGAGTGTTGCATAACAACCTCAGCTGTGCCAGCAGCTACATCTCTGCCCCAGCGCATACTCCTCCCTCTATCCCTTTGTATCTTTTGTTTTCTCTCTCTCTCTCTCTCTCTCTCTCTGTATGTGTGTGGCATACATTAAGTGAAAAAGTTTTCCACTTGTCATTAAATGTGCATTGTTATTGCGCTGCTGGCGCTTTGCACATTTTCAGTGTAACACAAACACACACAGCCCTCTGCAGATGTGTGTGTGTGTCCTTGTCTACTTATATGAGCCATGCCCACACTCGCTAGACGCCCATCTCCTTAGGCTAAATAACAATGGAGCCCTGCCAACCAGCCAGCCAGCCAGCCAGCCGTGGCAACGTTTAACGAGGTTTTAATGCGAAACAACACCAACCAACCAACCAGCCAGCCAACCAAGCAAACCACTCACTCACACATACATCTGTACATGTATTCCAACCACATACACACACACACACACACACATGCTTTCATTTTGCACTAATTAAATTTCGTTTAACCAAAATATTCTGTTCAAGTCTAGCCCATAGCCGCCCCCCAAATAGAGTTCAGCTTAGTCTCCTGACTATATATATATATATATATATATATATATATATGTATATATATACCCAACAGCTAACATTATAAACACACACTCACACACATCTAATTGCTCTCTTGACATTTACTAAATGTTTTTGATAGCGCAGTAAATACATTAATTTCTAGAGAAACTATAACAAAGGTGTGAAAATTGTATAAGAATCATAAGAATGCAATCCTAACGGTAACGAATACAAGCTATATAGTCATATGTGGCTGATCTGGTATGGAAATAATCCTTTTCGAATAGGTATGATCTATATCTGCTGAAAGATTTGCAGTGGGAGTAAGGAAAATTATAGTTAATAATATAGGAAAACTACTAATAAATTCAGGAAATAATAGGATTAACTACAACAGTCATTATTGTTATTAGAAAAATTCCAACTGGCAATATTAAGGACCTTAGCTACAAGCCAATTGACAAAATGTAGAAACTAAAAAACAGTCTGCTCGGAATGGAGACTACAAAAGATATTTAGCATATTGAAAACTGATATAAATTGATAATCAAATACTCTTCTAGGTAGTCCTTTCTATACTTAATTAATTTAAATGAAAAATCCAGAATTCCCAATGCTAAATCTAGAGAATAGATAGCAATAGAAATATCATCCCAGAGAGGTTCCTGATGTAGGATATGGCCAATTTGTAATCCCAACTTTATTTTCCGTTCAAAATTCAGCACTTTGAGGCAAAAATTCAATAATTAATATAAGCTTTACTACAAGCATCAAAAAACATGCTTGACATGCATACACACACACACACCACACTCACACATTCACCCATCACACACACATACACACTTTAGTGCACACACTTGGACCTTTTCAAGGACCTTTCCCCACTTCAAAAGGCAAATGAAAAAATTGAATTGTAACTTTTTGATAGAAAAAAATTTTTTTTTTGCTGTTAATGTAAATAGAATTATATTAATATATTAATATACATATATATTTGACCGATCATAGAGGTAGTGAGTGGCAGGGGCTTCAATTTGCCACACTTTATAAATGGACCAGTTTAACGGCTGCTGTTGTCCTTTTTATGTGTGTTTGTGTGTGTGTGCTGGCAACAAAGGAGCAGCCGCCCCCGCATTTGAGGCTCGTTTTGAGGGTTCTTAATTAAATTCGTCCAAGACAAAAGTGGGTCGGCCTGCTGCTACGGCTACGGCTGCGGCTGCGGCTGCGGCTGCTGCTGCTGCTGCTGCTGCTGCTCGGGTGGCCAACTCTTTTGCCTTTGCTTTAGCCTTTTCTCATTTTTATTATTCAGCTGGGTGTGTGTGTTTGTGGGTCGGCCTTTTGTGTTGCGTAGCGCTTATCCTTGCTGACGTCCTTTATGATGGTGCTCAAATGAAAAGACGTCGCTGCTCTCCCTCTCCCTCTCCCACCGCCCACCTCCACCCCCACCTCTCTCTCCCTCTGTGTGTTTGCCCAGCGGCGGTCAAAGAAGGCTACGGCAGACTCGAGACTCGAAGCGCACAAATGAATAAAAAATTTGAGGCGGCACAAGTCCGACGTCGCCCGAAAGAACTTTAAGAAGGGAACAAACATTTGCTTAGGATCTGCCTCGACCACCCCTATGCGAGTGTGGTCGAGCCACCCACTCGGCTATGCTGGTGCGCTTGAAGTGCGTGCGCCCATTATGATGGCCTTTCATGCATTTCAAGTGCAAATTGCTGCGGCTATCAGCGCCTAATTGGCAATTAAAGATAAACCTGACCCATGTAACCAACCGCAACTGACAGGCAGCAACAGACAGGTACAGTGGAGGGCCATTATGATGGCAGACAGCTTATCAATAGCTGGCATATGAAATTTAATGGAATATGAAAGATACAACTACAGTGGGGCATGAATATAATGGCAGAGATGAAAGAGAATTTAGCTCATTTATTTAAAAGAATTTCTTTAGATGAACTGCAACAAAATAGACCATTTCAAGATGTACTAGTGGTTAGCTCTGCCGCTCTCTCCTTTCCTGATAGCGAAATAGTATCTCTCCAGCTTTCTTTAGTAGGCAACCCCAAGTCAGATTGAATAGGAATTAATTTTAATTAGGTGGCAAGCTTCTTGCCATTTAATGGCATTAAATTATTTTAACTAGGTGGCAACCCTTTTGTCAAAATTGGCCCCATAACAAATAATTTATATTGCTACTTTTATGTGCCGTGTTTTAAGTAAGCAACATAACCAGGTGGCGATACTTTTATTTTCTTAAACTTAGGTGGCAACCCTAAATTCTAATTTGTGTTGTACAGATTTCAGTCATTGAAAACGATCATATTCATGCTGATGCCTATAGTTGGTATAGTAAATTGAGTTTGAAACAGGTGGCAACTCTCTCAATTTCAACCAACTTCATTTCATCTTTGAAGTGTACAAATCAAAACCTTTTTGACTAACCCACAACAAAAACTCGGCCATTTGTCATATTTTGAGGTTAGTTTCTTTGGAAGTAACTTTTGTTTTAACTGTACATTTGTTCAAAGTTTTACTTTTGGTGTTGGCGTTCTTAAATTTAAAAACCATTTATGATAATAGCTATTAATTTGAATTGAATTGACTTGAATGTTGCGGGTGTTCCCAATTGACAAACATAAATATTGAAATATTTTATTGAAAACGAAAACGAAAACAAAAACCTGAAAGCTTGAATCGAAACGCTTTATACACATGCCTATATAAATATATTTGATTATATTTATATATGTATTTCTAGTTTGTTTTTTACGTTATGTTTTAAGAACAAAGAAACATCTTTCATTTCAAGCAAATTCCAATACGAATGGCAGTACATGACATTTGGTAATAATGCACACACTATATATACTATCTGAACTT